>CM031386.1:38430462-39630462 GCA_018350135.1 Citrus trifoliata | reverse complement strand
AGGATCAATTTTTAGTCCTGGGACAGCAGTGGAAGTGAATCTTGATAACAAAGAAAGCTTACGTGATGTCTGGTTCCCTGCAATTGTCATTAAAGAAAATGTGGATGGCACTTTCTTTGTGAAGTATCAGAACTCAAAGAACAGTGAGGAGGCTGCAACAGTTAAAGTGACTCTGGATTCCCAACATATCCGACCTCCTCCTCCTCGTTACGTGGACAGAAATTACGAGTTGCTGGAAAAGGTTGATACATCTTATGGTTTTGGCTGGCGGGCTGGAGTAATTACTAAAGTTCTTGCCGGTCGAAGGTATAATGTCTTTTTCAAGCATGGAAATGAGGATAAAGAACTTAGTCATTCAGAAATAAGACCACATGTGGAATGGACTGGCGGCAACTGGATTAGTAAATCCAAGGTATCATCTTTTCTTTAGTCGGGGTACTCTTGGGGTATTGCTTTTGTTGGAAATTCTTTACTAGTGCTTTTCTGTACATTGTTTTTATTTTTCTGTTGTGAAGAGTGAATTACCTCTATTTGTCAAGCTGCCATTTCTTTTCCTCTTCATTGGAACTACTTTTGTTATTTTGAGTATATCAGTGGATTGATCTTCTTTCAAGAGGAAGGAAATGATGCTCCACCCTTTGCTGTATACATGTGGAGTCGCGATCAGGTGTGTGTCATCACACGCATTATTGTGCGTGACACGATTTCATTGGCTGGGCTATGAGGCGCCAGCCAATGATATCATGTCACATGGCCTGTCAGGCACAATAACATGCGCAACGGCGTGCACTCATATGCATGTGTCACATATTTTGTGTAAATTGTTCCTTTCTCTTTTTAGGGGTATGGACTTTCAAAGTTAGGTTGTATGCATCTATTCTAGTTTAAAGGTAGAAAGATTACTATCATGTGATTGGGTAGAATTAGTTGTAGTTTTAATGTTCAAAAATTTGTTGAAGTTATTGTTTTGTGGATAAAAGTCAATGGTGGAGCCACATAGAGACAAGTCTTAGTTTTTTAGAAAATGTTTTCTAAAATTCAACCAAAAATTTTAGTCCCCAATAAAATTTTTAATTTGTCCCCACCGACTTTGGATAATATATAAAAATGTGGGTTTAAAATTACATTATCATCATTAAAATCACTTTGAATGAGTATGATAAATCCAAAATTCTTTTGAGAAAATTGAATTTGCCCTGCTGGGTTTGAATCCTAGCTGTGCCACTGAATGGTGTCATTTTTCAGCATACTAAATTAACTGTAAATTGTTTAGCACAAGTGAATAAAAGGAAGACTAAGCTGTAAATTTATGAGATGCGAAACCATGAATGTTGAGAAGCAGAGTGATCTAGTCATGCTTCTTATGGGTACTGATCACCTTCCTTGCTAACAATGCTTATACCAAGTGTCTGAATGTCTAGTCTGTTCCTTGTTAGTAGTTCTCTATCTATGTCTGTTGATATTCTTTTTGTCGCTCTAAGTTATTTGACCTGAAAGAAATTTAGAAATTGCTGTCATTTAATGATGAATGGAATAATGCATTCATCTTAGAATTTTTTGGTATGCATGCTTAATGCTAAAGCTAGAAGAAGCATGAAATTATATCTATTTATTGGTAGCTTAAGTAATATGTTTGTTCATTCAGGAAATCTTGGTCACTTCTAATTATCAAGAACAGTTAGAGCATGCTCGTAATGATTCCAACAACCCTGAGGTAGCTCAAAGACTTGAAAGTTCAGGCTCCGTGAAGGATAAAAGTGAAGAACAAACAGCTTGTTTGACAAACGTTAAGAATCAGATGGAGGACCAGTCAACTCCTATGCATGAAGATTCAGCTGCCTATGCCTTGTCTCCAAGCAAGAAGAAGATAAAGGTGACTAGCTCTAATGGTACTGCTGAGCGTTCACGTCCTATTAAGCAGTTGACTGAAGGAAATGCTTCCGATGCTCCAGCTTCTCATTTAAGGAAGACTCAAAATGAAACTGCTAAGGAATCACATGTTGGTTTGGCCACCCCAAAGACAGATAGAACTGGAACTAGATGCTCAAAGAAATCTGTTAGTGTTGAACAGCCTTCTGCTAAAACTGAGAGTCCTATCCTGGGAAAGAGAATTGTGAGTTAGTAATCTCTTTTGAAACCTTCAAACATTTTTATATTCATGACTGTATGTTACTTTGGCCTATATGCCCAATCTTTGGTCCGGAGAAACTTGTAAACAAGACACAACAGACTGAAGGGTGAAGCTCTAAATAACTTATTCATGTTATGGAATAGGGTTTTTCTTTTTCGCTCTATTAGTCTTTGGGAGAGCTAATTGGTTCAACTGGTAAAATTTCTTGTGGTGGTACAGAGGTGAGTTTCGAACCTTCCTACATGGGTGGAAAGGGGATTGGTTATATGTATGTACACACACACACACACACACACACACAGAGTCCAATTCAACCATGTCGAGCGAGAGGTTTAGGAATCAGCCATTACAAAACTGATCTGACTAATTAATTCTGGACTGTTAAAGCTCAAGTATTTGTTTCAAGTGTAAAGAAAATTTATTATTCAGCTAGAGTATCTGTTGGACACCTTGACTTGGTGTATACAGGTTTGAAAGGGTTCAATGTGTCTTTCTGTTAGCCATTACTGTTGTAAGTGGATACCTATGTTACTCTATGCCATGGCACAACGAGCATAATTTTCATATTTTACCTGTTGCTTTTGCTCACTCTTTTCCTTTCTCATGCAGAAGATTAAGCAACAGAAATTCGGAGTGGATTTTGAAACAGAGGACATTGTAAAAAGGAGGGGAAGACCAAGCAAATTACAAAATAAAAGCTCACCGACTTCAGTCGCTGGTACATGTGTTCATTTATATATTGCATTAATTGGGAAAAGTTTCTGTCAATTAACTGTCCATTTAAGGTTTTCAGGTAAGGAGATGACTTCAACGTTAGCTGCTGCTGAACTTAATGAAAATGATGGTAAAAACAAAGAAGTCGAAGTGCCTGTCATCTTAGGATTAGAAGCCAAGGGGATAGAGAGCGCAATGGCTCAAAGTACTTACAAAATATCTGATGAAGTATCATTGAAACTAATTAAGGATAAGAAGAAGAATTTAAATGATTCAGGAGGAGACAGTCCTATGGTAAGCAATCTACTGACTAATCACTAATTTCCCACTTGTCTGAGAAAGAAAGAGGGGGCAAACTGCTAAGCAATAAATCAAAGAGTGGAGAACCACCAAGCTTTGTGGACAAGTTATTTAGTTTCTTGGAGGATCTTATTATGACCAATATGTATGATAGTTCCTAATATTTTGAATGATGCCTAATATCATTTAAAATAAGACCAGTCTTGAAATTGTTGACCCTGTTAGTAAACTTATTACTTTTCCAGTGAGACAATTTTGATGTATTTTATGTCGAGAGCTAAAGTGATTAGCATGTCAATCTTGTCATTTTTACCTTGAACAAACATCAGTAAACTGCAGATATTGATTTCATTCTCATAATTTTTCAGCAAAGCATTTTGCTAATGTGATGACTGAATGACCCGTAAGAAGAGATGAAGAAATACTATGCAGTGATTTATATAAAGAAAACCATTGGTTTGCCGACCTTTTTCATTTCTTATAAAATTGTTTAGTCATTTCCTAGCTGGGTAATGTAACCAGGTTGGCTCAGTTGAAACTTGCCATTGCTGTCAGTTTGGCTAATGCTCCTTAGTAGGTCATTGTTTAGACATTGCTTCAAAGATGAAGTTGGAGTTCTCTTTTAGCATCTTCCTTCTATTTATTTTTGTTCCATAAGGCAATTGTTCTGGTTTTGAAGTTTTTTCTTATGTGGTAAATAAGCAGGCTAAAGGTGGGGGAAGCAGCCAAAGAAGAAAGAGAGGAAGACCGCGCAAATTAGTAGTTTTAAGCCCAAGGGCTCCAGAGGATGGTATATGATAATTTTAAGCTATAATGTTAGATAAATGTTTTAGTTGCTTTCTCTTAAGAGTGGGAACTTTGCATTATGTCTGCAGGTCAGCACAAAGGGGAGGTAGGTGCTCTTCATGAAGTTGTTGTAAAAGATCATACAAATAAAGACGCTGATTTCCCTTCCATTAAAAGATTGGAGTCTACAGGTAAGGGCCTACCTACCTGAAAATTATTTTCAAAATCTGAAGTACTTAAAAGTGTAGGCTTGTGATTTATCCAGTGATAAACCAATTTATTGTTGGCAACATATTTGTGATTGCGTACGAGATAACATGGAACTGCTGAATGAAGCAGTTGGTGTACTACGAGCAAGTAAAGAAGTTTTCAGGTTCAATTACGAGAAAAATTGCACATAGGCAAAATTTAGGTAGCTAGAGTGTCGACATGTCTTCTGTGTTAAAAAGTTTTAGTTGGTAAGCATAGAGCTAAAATTTATCCCCACTCCACCTAACCTCCTTACTACTTCATGTGAAGCCTAAGATCACTTGAATGCTTTTAATATCTGCTGTCAAGAAACATAATTTCTTTTGTGATCCTTTGATAGCCTAGAAGTTGAAATCAAAATTCTTGGAATCTCTGTCTAGCCACTCAAGCCCAAAATGCATTTTAAGTCTGTGGTTTCCATTTCTATTACAATGTTAGCTCAAGAATTCAGTCAAGTATATTTATCTTTGTCTCATTGAGATCTTCACCTAGTAAAGGCATTTTATTTTTCTTCCCTCTTTTTAGTGCTGGAAACTTCTATTCATCTAAACAGGCCTGAGTAAAAAGAATTCTGGGGAGGCATACGTTGCATTTTGAACATTGGTTACATCCTAAAGAATAATGATGCTGCAGTTTCTAATTTTGTCCAACAGCTCAATCAACACTTTTTTTTTTTTTTAAGCTACCACCTCACATTAAACATACCCTTGGAATTAAACCCTTGACTTCTTGCTTCCACTACTGGAGGTCAAAACATCTGGCCTATACTTTGGAGATAATCATCGCTGTACAAATGCATTGGTTTATTCTAGGGTTTGGATAGATGCTTGAGATAGTCCAATTAATAGGGTAGTCTCTGGTTATATCCTGTCCCATTTTTTTCCCCAACTTTGGTCTCTCTGTTTTGTGTGTGTGAATTTTGAGGAGCTGAAGCCTCTCTGTACTTGTAGTTCGTCAAGATGCTTTGGGAGCAAAAACAGCTGATATTTCAGAGGTTGATTGCACAACAAAAGAAATTGACATGGCCATTGCTGTAGCATCCAATAACATGGCTGATGATGA
Source organism: Citrus trifoliata (assembly GCA_018350135.1). Classification (NCBI taxonomy): domain Eukaryota; kingdom Viridiplantae; phylum Streptophyta; class Magnoliopsida; order Sapindales; family Rutaceae; genus Citrus; species Citrus trifoliata. The sequence continues at coordinate 39,625,220 of CM031386.1, read as the reverse complement.
TCAACCGCTCTCAACATGGATTGGAGGAATGCACTCTTCAAGTGTCGAAGAATTAAGTAAGATACATGTACATATTATTCACTCCTAGCTGTTATAATTTGCTTGACAATTTTTGTTTGTTTTTCCCTCTAGGATTATCGTCTGGTAGGACTGTCAATGGATTGAACGAGGCAAAAGAAAAGCAAATTGACGTTATTATGAAATGTTCTGAAATTGATGCCAAAGGTAGCAGTGACTGCAGTAGAGAATCCGGTTTTGCCTTTTGTGAAGAAGTCACCAATTTGGACAACCATTGAATCTTTTGATGCTTTTCAAATAATGCCCCAAAAACCACATTTCCATCCTTTAAGTGAAACTAAAGAGGAGTACCGTGAAGGATCTGCTGTTGGCATTATGGTGACTTATGCTGGTTTGTTTGAGAAGATCACCATGATGCAATTTGATGATTCTAGAAGCGTATTTGATCGCACCTTGGAAAGTCTTCTGGACTTGGAAAGGCATGGGTTTGATGTTACAATGCTGCGAGGCCGTGTGAATGAATTACTGTCAATTAGAGATGGACAAGGGCGGCTTGTGGATGAATTGAAAGTTGCTGAAAAGGAGATGACAGAGCGTACCAAGGTGAAAAATGAGTTGGGCAAAGAAATCGAAGAGATTAAAAAGAAGATAAATGAGTTAGAGGAGCAACTTGATTCAACAAAATTAAGGAAGCAGACAGAGGAGAATGAGGTCGCTCGGTTGCAGTCAAATGTTGAAGATATTAAAAAACGGGTTCAGATGGGCCGGAATGATTTTGAAAAAGTAGCATCTGCATCTTGGAAAATCTCATGAAGTGCTTCAGTAATTTTTCTGGTTTAGATATTAAAAAACGCGTTCAGATGGGGCCAGGAATGTTTTTTGAAAAAGTAGCATCTGCACCTTGGAAAATCTCATGAAGTGCATTAGTTATTTTTCTGGTTTGCTTTCTGTTTCTTGAAGCGTAGGTGATTATGAAATCTGTTAACTTCTGTGCATTCATAGGATTGTAATGACTGCTGAAATTAGGAATGTTAAAAAAACTCTCAGCTTGTGTATTAGTATTCAGTTGCTTTGACACACTTATTGTACCTAATCTCTACCCCCCCCCTTTTTTTTTTTTTAATTTTTATTTTAAATGTTCTGCATCGCCAGCAAAGGAGTTGTTTTGAATCCAGACTTATTACTGTTTTTGAAACCTACAAATTAATAACATTGTGTAATAATGAGCGGGTGGAGCGGAGTCTCACTTCCCTTTAAAGTGGGCAGATTGATTGAGAGTCTCACTATGTATGCGGGGCTTTCTTCGTTTTCCTTTTTAGAGTGAGGTGTAAAGATTCTCACTGCAATTATTCTTTAAAAAGTTTACAAATTACCGATTTTATTATATATAAAATGGACTAAATTTTTTATTCTAAATAATTAAAATAAAAATTAATATTTTTTTTAATAAAAAATACATCATTAAAAATATATAATAATAATAATTTTATATAAATAAAATTAATAATAAAATCAATAAGTCATTCTAACAAATATATTTTCTTATTTATTTTTTAGTTAAAAACTATAATTTGAAGTAATTTACTTCAAATCCAAGATAAAACAAACGCATAATTGAGATTTTGATTGGCAATTCACACTCTCATTCTCAGTGCAAGTAAATATATTATTCCTATTCTCATCTCATACTCTTAATCTAATGATTTCCACTCCAATCCGAAAAATAAACATAACATAAAATTTAGGATCCCTCTATCATGCTGTAAATTTTTTTTGTTTTTTACAGCATCAATAGTGTATAAAATGTAAACCCATTAAATTTAATTAATGGTATATAATATTTCTATTAATTAAAAATTTAAGTATTTAAGAATATTGTAATTTGTTAACAAACAGATTTTTTTATAAAAAATAGTATTTTAAATTTAAAAAAAGATAAGAATTCTGATGGAATTCAATTCTTGAATCAAAGATTCAAGTTCCATCTTCGATGCAAAGCTCTTTCTCACTTTCCCTCAATTGTTTTTTTCTTTTAAATCAGTTTTCCCACTGCGATCTTAATCAAACTGCCCAACGCTTCCAATCAAAAATTCAACTAATTTACCTACAACTTAAATGTTATCTTATTACTAATTAATTAATTATCTACTATACTTAAATCTAAGAATTTATAACAGTCACCACCCTATCAATATTGTAAAAGTCTGATAGAGAAATCCCATTTAAATTTATTAGTGTAGAGAGGGTGGAGTTTATGCTCTCTGTGGCAAGTTAAGAATTAGTTGCACCATAGCTCCATCTAGGTTCACTCATGGACCACCTTCATGCCAACTAAGCCCCTCGCGGTGGGCTAGGGACCACCTGAGTCTATATTAAGAGTTAAAAAAATGGTCACACCCCATTAAAATCCATTTAAAACCCCACTTGTATAAACATAATTCCGTCACTAGTTGAAATTACATAGACAGACAAAAATGAAAGCCACTTAAATTAAAACGTCTCTACACCCAATTATGAACCTTATTATCTTCAAATTTTGATACATAACATGATTAATTTTTTTATAAGCTTTAAATTATTCGAAACAATAAAAAAATAAATAAATTATTTAGTGATTGATTTTTATTATGAAAAAGTATATTTAAATTTTAATTAATTAATTCCAAATGATATTTGAATTGAATTAAAAACACTATTGTATCCCTTTGTCATTTTCTATAATTTTAAATATAAGAAAGTGAGATTTCATCCGGTGGTCCACTCCCATATTAATGGCCTGTTACTTAGGTGATGGGCTTTAACTTCCACAATTATGGTGATCGTACTAAATTGGTGCAAGATACATTACATTGTTCGATAGAATATGCGGCAAATTTTTATTGATGGAGTTGTGTTGTGGACCGGACCCTATATTTCCTAACGCCAATGAGAGCACAAGATACATACCGTCGTGCACCATTTATATAATTATATATTTTTTCAGGTGCGGATGCATATAAAATAAAAAGATAAGCCGACTCTCAAACATTAAAAGATGAAAAATGGTACATTGTATATTTTTTTTTTTTAAAGCTACGTCGGTATGAAATTTGTATTTTAACGATTGCATACGAGAAGCTTTGTTGTCTATTGTAAATGTTTCATTTCAGGATTTTAAATTTTGTTAAAGTTTAAAATAATTATTAAGTTGTATGATTTAATGGTATAATTACATTATACTATTAAATTGTCAAGAAAATGCTTCTAGAAGCAGCTTATTTTGAAGATTTAAAAACAGTAATTTTTGAAAGCCACAAATTTTGAATCCATGCAGAAAAGCTTGAAGAAAAAATATATATAATAATAATAATATTTTAATTAGAAAAATGAGAGGAAGTGAAGCCTATAAATAGAAGGCTTCATTTCCCCTCTCGCATCCTATTTTTCAGTTTTATTTCCTCTTTTTTAGAGAAAAATTGAGAGTTAAGAGTATCAAAATTATAAACTCTCGTCTTAATGATTTGAGATATTAGGAGTATTGAGATTTTGGATAGTGAGTCAAAAATATTACAATATTTGTAATTTTTATTTCACTAATAAAATATTTTTATTTGTCTTCGTCCGTAAACGTAAGTTAAAAACCGAAATAAAAATCGAACCATGTAAATTTCTAGTGTTTACTCTGTGCTTGTTTTTTATTTTATTATAATTTCATTTTAGTTGTAACCCTATTTCACCCATCAATTTTTCAACATAAATTAGAAGGTTTAATTACTTTCTTTAACTTCAATAAAATATATGATCTTAGACTAGATTAGTAACACGCGCGCACATACACACATGTGCGAGGCAATAACTTAATCTAATATAAAGAAATATATATGAGACCATCACCATCCCATCACCTTAATGCACTGTACTGTCTTATGACAGAGTCTTTATTATATCATTAAGCTGAGTCTTTATTTCCTAAGACAGGTCGCAAAATAAGCTGAGTGTTTATATTTAAAATAATTGTAGGCTTACATAATTTTATCATATGAGTTTTTTCTCATAAAGGTTTATCTCAATCTATCTATCGGGTTATCCCATCATCTCAACACAATCCGATACAATTATTTCTCAACCTAACATGGCAGTTAGTAATCGCCTTTCCGGACGGACTGCCCACGTATCAGGTCTTGTATGGCCACCTCTTTCTGATTGTGGTCTTTCATTTAATGATCTCTAGCGTAGTAGTTCCAGAGTTGTTGAATTGTATTGATGATGATGATGATGATGATGATATCGATGTACTCGAATGAAATGGACTTTTAACACTCAGCTTCTTTCTTTTAAGAATGAAATGGACTTAATACTTAGCTTCTTTCTTCTAAGTAACTTTTTATGTGAAGTGATTATGGATTTTTGCCAATTATTTGTATGAACAAAATGATATATAATTAGAATTTCAAGAATCAATTAATTATAGAGCAGTTCTTATCAAAAAGAAGTTAGTAGCACAAGCAAAAATCGATATCGTGAAGGTTAATTAGGAGTTCCGACATGGGAGTAATAAGGATTACATCTCAAATATAAAAATAATAGGGTGAGCACAAATTCTTAAAAACCTATTTATTTTAGAAAAAGATATGCACTCATCGATGTATTTCACTTCATTTTCATTAAGGCAAAATTTTTAGGTTAAGTATGTTATTAACTTAAAATTTAACGTAACTTTATTATTAATTAATTTTTTACTTACTTTTAGGTTGGATTAATGTAAAATTAGGGTGGTCTCTCACTCTCTTTATAATTAGTGCTTATTTGGTATGCCTTATTTAAAAGTTATAAGTGCTTATTTAATCGTATAAGTATTTTTTAAAAATTTATATGGTGTTTGGTTATTTTTTTAATAGAGTTTTTTTACCTTAAATAAGCTAATTTATTTCTACTAGTAAAAATTAAAAATTTGAACTTTTAGGAGTAGAGGTTATAGAGCTTTTTTAAAAATATATAATATAAAAAATATCACACAGTTTAATAGTTTAAAAATACTTTTTTTATTGATAATCAAATATCTAATAACGTTTTATCTAAAAACTCTACTGTTATAAGCTCTATTTAATAAATTGTATCAAACGGAACCTAAATAATGCTATTTATGAAGTGGAAATGATGTTACCTAAGAGAAATATAATGTAAGCCAATAGAAGGGAGCTGCAACTGCGTGGTGACGGTGGAGTAAATCAGTAAATGGAAGCAAATGACATTTCAACGAGGGTAAATTTTAGATTTAAAATTAAAAAAAAAAAGTCGAAATCATTCATATTTTTTCTGAAAAGGGCAAAAAAGAAAGGGTTGAGTCAATGAATTTTTTTTTTTTTTTATCACAAAAAGAAAAATTAAAGAAGAATCTGAAATTAATCCTTTCAACAACCCAGCATTCAAGTCTGTCCATTCAAGTCTGTCCAACTAACTCATTAACAACCATACTGCTACGATAAAAGTATCCCCATTTTGTTGTCCCATCACCCCTACCGTTGCATTGCATGATTCAATTGTCCGGAATAGTTTATTTAAGAGTTATAAATAGTTATTTAATTTTATAAATATTTTTTAAAATTTTTTATAATATTTAATTATTTTTTTAATTTAAATAAATTAATTTATCTTTATTAATAAAAGACTAAAATTTAAATTTTTAAAAATAAAAATTAATAATTGTTTTTTAAAAATATATAATATAAAAATTTAATGATTCAAATATATTTTTTTATTAATAATTAAATATTTAATAATTTTTTATCTAAAAATACTATTAATATAAACTTTATTAGTATAAATTTAATTATTATAAATTTTATTTAATAAATTGTACTAAACGAAACCTCAATTTACACATGTTAAGGTTCTCAATTTCTGCACATTCATTTATATACATTTACTTATTCTAGGCAGGTCACGCAGATTCTGAGCAATGGGCTCTGAATAAGCACCAACCTCTTTATACAGCTGGTTTGAAGGTAATGAGTTTCTTGCATTCTTATATTTTAAAATTATTAACGACTTTCTCATCTGCTTTTAGTTTTGCATTTGCTTCTCTAATATTTCAAGATCATTTTAGACTTCCCTTGCCTGTCCAGCACCACTAAGCTATTGTTATTAGACTTTCTTTTAGCCATCGTAACTGGCGCTTTATTCTCCATCGTATTAATACTTGAGTTAACATTGAAGAGGTTTGCATTTTTCCTTTTTGTTTCAAGCAGCACATACTCCATAGGATGGAATTTCTTCTTTCATTTTTGTTTGCATGTTCACTAAAGAACTGGAACTCTTGTGTTGTTATACAAATGTCCAGTTTGCGGAGTCTTTGAGCTGTTCTAGTTTCTCTCGGGCCCCAAAAAAATGAAGATTTTTGCAGCTCAAGTGGAGGAAGGAAAGGAGGGAAAAGATGGGAAGCCCTCAGTTGGTCCTGTTTATCGGAATTTGCTAGCCTCGAACGGCTTCCCTTCAGTAGACAGTGATTTAAATACTGCTTGGGATATCTTCAGGTATGTAAATGCTTTTTAATTCGACCAAAAGAAGTTAATTTTACTATAGTACATGCTATTCAATTGAAGTGGACAATGGGGTTGCTAATCCACTTGTCTCAAAGTCTTATGATCTTTCTGAGTTAATATTTTTGACAGACAATTTCCTTGATTTGTAGCATGTCTGTTCAGAAGTATCCAGGTAATAGGATGTTGGGCTGGCGTCCATTTGTTGATGGGAAGGTAAATATCTACTTGATGGCGTCAATGTTTCTTTTTTTTTTTTTTTTTGGTCCTTTCGGAGCTCCGTTTATATTTTTCTTTTCTAACTTTGGCTGGTCTTCAGTTTGGGCCTTATGTTTGGAAAACTTACAAAGAAGTTTACGAGGAAGTTCTGCAGATTGTTTCAGCATTGCGAGCATCTGGGGCTGAACCTGTAAGCACACGCATATGTATTTGCCAGAAGTTTGTGATATGACTGCAAAATAAAAGTGAGAATTATGCTTTAATTTAAAAAAAATAAAAAAATTTGTTACAGGGTTGTCGCGTTGGCATTTATGGAGCAAACTGCCCTCAGTGGGTTGAGGCAATGGAGGTCCGTTCTGACAAGTTTGATCTAATGTTGATTTATTTTCACTCTTTTTGGATGACTCTAAATTTTTCATTTTTTTTTTCAATTTTGTGCAGGCTTGCAATGCCCTCAGTTTAATTTGTGTGCCTCTTTACGATACCCTCGGTAAATTCTCTCGAGAAACTTATTAGTTTTGGACTTCCAAATTCATTTTCTTTCTTGCATGAAAGAAGATTTTAGATTTTGACTGTGTACGTGAAAAACAAATTTTATCTCTTACTGGTAGTCTAGTACGCAGTCAATGGAGTTCGGTTGCTTTATGCAGTTTGTTTGATCTCCTCATGGGTTCTCTTGGATGCAGGGCCAGGGGCTGTGGATTTTATACTAGATCATGCAGAGATTGATTTTGTTTTTGTCCAAGATAGGAAAGTGAAAGAAGTAAGACTCAAAATACTTGATCTGCATTTTGGTTGTATAATACTAAGATTGTTCTAATTGATCATATACTCTGTATGCAGCTACTGAGTCCTGATTGTAGATCTGCTCAACGACTGAGAGGTTCAAATGAATAGTTGTTCAGTATTTTAACTTTGCCTAAACTACCAGAGGACATTTTACTGAGTTTGGTTGTGGTTGCAGTAATGGTATGCTTCACCTCATTGACAGCGGAGCAGAAGGAAATGGCTGTACAAACTGGGATTAAACCTTACTCATGGGATGAGTTCCTCCACTTGGTTAGTTTTCATCATTCTGTTTATGTGGGTAATTTCTTAATATCATTTTTAATTAATTTCTTATTAAATTTGGTTAAATAATGGGAATTTCTCTATCTTTATCTCTCTACCATTTGTTAAATCATTTATCACCATGACCAAATCGCTCAATAAACTGTAGCCCTATCTATTCTTGAGGTTAGACAACTGTAACTTAAAGTTACAGCACTAAAATATTTGGTAAATATAGTTGCTATAGCTTGGAAGTTAAATTGATTTGATCAACCAATTTTTATGATGAAAAACTTATAATATCTTTATTATTTTTGTCAAAATTATTATTTAAAAGTTATGTTTACTGCATTATTTCACATTTGTAGATGTTTTCTATAGTAACAACAACTTAAAAGGTACAGTACTTCAATGCCAAACAGAACCTATATATATGACATTACAAAATTTAAATAGTATCGTGTATTGAATTAAAATATTTCAACAAAATTTAGATTTTCATACCTTTTTCTAAATTTTTTTAAACTTGTATTATTGTAAAACTCAGCCCCTTCTGTGTTGAATTCCTGGCTCCACTATTGAATTTACATGCATTAGTTTTTGTGAAGAGGGAAACTTGTTCACTTCCAAAATATTTCATTTTCATTATGTTCTGAAGCAAGATTTTTCATCCTAAGAATTATAGAATTATTCAATAATATGAGTTTCTCCCTGACTAAATCACCACGTCACAGGGTAATCCATAATGAACTTGATTAAAGAATATTCTCTCATTCCAATATTAGTATGCTTTTCTCTGTTATATTTCAACTTGAGAGTTTGTTATTTATCAGGGTAAAGTAAATGAAATGGAGATTTTGCCACCACAGCCTTTTAATCTTTGGACAATCATGTATTTGTTGGTTATCAGGGTAAAGTAAATGAAATGGAGATTTTGCCACCACAGCCTTTTAATATTTGCACAATCATGTATACTAGCGGAACCAGTGGAGATCCAAAAGGTGTTGTGTTAACACATGAAACAATTGCAACGTTTGTCAGTGGGGTTGATCTCTTTCTGGATCAATTTGAAGACAAGGTGAATATAGTGTTGGACCGTTTAACATTGATTTTACATGATATGATTTGGGTCCTCTTGTTCAAATATTATCTAGAGTGGGAGGAAGTTTATACAATGAATCAGCTATTTATCATCTCCTCACAACAAACTCTGTTTATTTAGTGCTACCATTTGTATCTTTCTCTTCCCCTTCCTGAAGTACAATTTTTGTGACTTTACATAGATGACAGTGGATGACGTGTATCTGTCTTTCCTGCCTCTTGCTCATATTCTTGACCGCGTGATTGAGGAATATTTTTTCCGTAGGGGTGCTTCTGTTGGTTACTACCATGGGGTATGCTGCTGGAAATCTCGATTCTATTGTTGTGCTTTGAGTCATTCTTTGCAAGTGTATGGTGTGCAGAAGAGAACAGTAAAGAATTAATATTAACAACAAAACTGAGTTTTTTAATGTTTGATCGATAGAAAATTTAAGATGCAAATTACTAAGTTTTGTTGCACTTGCTGTAGGTTTACTTCACATCTTATTTAGCTAATATTATGCATATTATCTTCTGTACTTCGCTTCACTTGAGGCATTCCACACATTCTGTGTCACTTACGTTTTTAAGGCATTCCATGCATTCTGTGTCACTTATGTTTTTAAGTACTTAATGTAAGTATATGTACGTTCATAAAAATATTCAGTTGAAAGTTTCGTTTCCTTTCTTAAGGATTTGAATGCATTGAGGGATGATTTGATGGAGTTGAAGCCAACACTTCTAGCGGGTGTGCCACGGGTATTTGAAAAGATTCATGAAGGCAGGGAAATTTTCCTGGGCATTGGTCATTAGAAAACTTTGTAAGTTCATTGATTTTGAATTCAGAGAAACCAACTAACCAAATTAAAGTTTTTCTTTATTTCAGGTATAAAGAAAGCACTAGAAGAACTCAGACCTCTAAGGAGGCGAATTTTTGATGCCCTGTACAAATAGTAAAACGCTCTTCCCTCTAGTTAATAATGTTCCTTCAAATAGCAATAGTTTTTTCTCTCTCTATTGAATGTTATTGCACCTTTTTACCATCATAGCATAATTATGATGCCGATGGTTGCTGTATTGATGTGCAGCAAACTTGCCTGGATGAATATGGGATATAAACAGAGAGAAGCATCACCGCTGGCAGATCTGTTAGCCTTCAGGAAGGTAGTGAATTTAAATCCTACAATCTGGTGAGGATTAATAGTTCGTGAATTACCTTTTCATCCGACCTCAATGCCAACTCCAGCTTTCAGCACTGTGGAACCTTAATTAATTAGGTTTAAGTTTTAAGCTCTTGAAAGAACTTCCTTCAACTATCTGTATGTTGTTACTTTTTAACCAGGTCAAAGCCAGGTTAGGTGGCCGCCTTCGTCTGGTAATAAGTGGTGGTGCACCCTTGAGCACTGAGGTGGAAGAGTTCTTACGGGTTACTTGCTGTGCCTTTCTAGTCCAAGGCTATGGTAATGATATATGCCTATTCGCTGTAACGATTAAACCATAGACCATCTAGGACGTAAGAGTTGGGAGGTATTTGTGAGATAAAATAATTTTCAGATCAAGTTTGTGGATTTCTTAAACCTTTTATAGCTAAACAAACTACTGTAAAACTTTTATAGCTTTATTGAAGCCTTTTTCTCGTGACTTTTTATCAAAATATACAAAAATCTTAATGCTTCATATTAATTCTCCAAACCTACATTATCCTTCAGTCTCGCATATGAGCATGACATTCAAACATATCATATTTCCCATGCATCTCTCATATTGGATTTTGGATTGTCCAGGTTTGACAGAAACATGTGGACCAGCCACAGTTGGCTTTCCAGATGAAATGTGCATGGTTGGTACTGTTGGTCCAGTATCTGTATACAGTGAGCTTCGTCTGGAGGAGGTCCCAGAGATGGGCTACAGTCCGCTTGACGATCCACCTTGTGGTGAGGTATGCGTGAGAGGCAAGACTCTTTTTTCTGGGTATTACAAAAATCCAGATCTAACAAGAGAATCCATAATAGACGGGTGGTTTCATACAGGTTGATCAGTAACATATCCTGTCAATCCAAATTCTACAAGAATTCTGATATTCAGTTCTGATACTAACATTCTCTGCCTTTCTCAGGGGATATAGGACAAATTTTACCCAATGGAGTTGTTAAGATCATTGATAGGAAAAAGAATCTTATAAAAATATCTCAGGGAGAGTATGTTGCACTTGAATATTTGGAAAATGTTTATTGCGTGGCTCCTATAATTGAAGATGTGAGCATTTCTTATAGTTCAGTTTCTTAGTGGAATCTATTGAAAATAAATTTTTATATTATTTAATATTTCGGTTTTCCTTAAAGATCTGGGTCTATGGGGACAGCCTCAAGTCAATGTTAGTTGCAGTAGTTGTGCCATGCGAAGAAGACACCAAAAAGTGGGCATACTCGAATGGTCATGCTGGTTCATTCCTGGAACTTTGTTCACTTGTTCAGCTACAAAATTATATCCTCTCAGACCTGAAGAATGCAGCTGAGAGAAACAAGGTTATATTTGCCAACTGGGACACTGGCTGTTTTTCTCTGGTGCCTTTAGAGATTTACTAGCGTTTTCTTTTACCTATTTATCAGCACCAACTGTCAAATTTGAAACTGATCCATGACCCTTTTTTTGTTGTTGGCATGTAACCAGCTGAGGGGATTTGAACACATCAAAGGAGTCATCTTGGATCCTCGCCCATTTGACATGGAAAGAGATTTAGTGACTGCCACATTGAAGAAGAAAAGAAACAAACTGCTCAAATATTATCAGGTAACAAAAATTGCTCTCTGTTCTCCAATTTCTATTGCAACAATTGGTGATCTTACCGATAATCAAACAGATAATCCAACATTTGTGTACAGGTGGAAATTGGTCAACTATATGAAAAACTGGCCCTGGGAAGACGCTGATGAAATATGAGTACAATGTCAGTCGACTTTATCAATGAGAACTCAACTTGTTTTGTGCTTTGCCCTTGCTTTACTAATAAAAGATTTTTAGTAACTTATTTTCTGTTCGAAAATAAAATTGTAAGAACAATCCTCTACTTCTATAGCCTTTTGCTTGATGTTGACGTATAAAAGTCGTGAACACCTCTTAAAAGAATTGAGAGAATAAAATACAGACGGTTCATATATGTGATTAGTGTGTGTGTCTCCACATTTTGTTCAAAAGGTAATTTTCGGATACCTCCCCTGAGGTTTGCCCTTGCTACACTTAGAGAGAATGTATGCATATATTGACATATAGCATCCCTGACCGTGTATCAGCGTTACAGCACCGTTTGGTTGTTAAGGGCAAGAGCGTAATTGCAAGAATAAGAATTGCAGAAACAGAAGCCAGAAAGCAGGAGCTCTTGCTTCCTTTCCCCCTCCTCATTCCTTTCCCTCTCTCTCAAAAGAATTTAAAGTGAAAAAAAAAACACTTTCTTCTTTTCTTTGTCTCTTCCCCGCTTCCTCTCCACCCATTGTTCTGTATGTGAGATCTGCAACCATGGGTTTCAAAGAGACCAGAACCTGCAAATGCATAGAAGAAGGCACAAGGTGCCATGGAAGTTGCTGAAGAGAGAAATAAAAGAAGTGAAGAAGAGAGTATTTGTTTGTCCAGAGCCAAGCTGCTTGCACCATGACTCTTGTCATGCTTTGGGAGATTTTGTTGCCATCAAAAAGCACTTTAGAAGGAAGCACAACAACCACAAATAAATACTCTCTTCAGCAGTTGACAAGGCAAACAAATATCGTCTGTTATTGTATTGTGCAGTGAAGGCCATTATTGTAATTGCATAAACAGAGCAAACGGCAGTCTAACGCTAATACACGGTCAGGGATGCTATATGTCAATATATGCATATATTCTCTCTAAATGTAGTAAGGGCAAACATCAGGGGAGGTATCCGAAAATTACCCTTTTTTCAAATGATTAGACTCACAAATCACAATTGATTATTTGTAGAGTTAGGAAAAATTTAACACGACCCGATTATTTGACACGAATACGACACAAATAAATAAGTATGAATCGTTAAATTTAACACGATTATTAATGGATGGGGTCTGAGTTGATATGATTTTTTTTTTGTGGCGGATTAGCGTTAAAGTTCTTGATCTATTTATCTAAATAATGACATGATTATATTTTTTATTTTAAATTAATTTTTAAGTTTTTGTTAATAAAACTCAAATATTAAACATATTCTCTTTTTTTAATTTTTTTGAAAAGATGTATATATACACAATATTTTATTTATAAAATTTTCTATAAATTTAGAATTTTAATAATGTAAATGTGTAAAATGTTAATATACATGTATATTTTATTATATCGATATATAATATTATTTACATATGTATAATTTAAACTTTATTCAATGTAAATGTGTAATATGTTGGGATGTGTGTGTAACATTTGTTAAATATATAAATATTAAACGAGTTATTGAGTAATTTATTTATTTTTTGTGTCGGGTTTGAATCTTAATATTTTAACACGATTATTAAATAGGTCGTGTTTAAATCGATATAAATTTAACACGACACGAATATAACCCGATGACCTATTTTACATGCTCTAACTATTTGTCTACAAAATTCTTCTTGCACCTGGCCCGCACGATTACAGTGACCTCCAAAATCCAATACAATTAGTATCGCCAAAGGCCCAAATGGTGCTGACAAAAAATAATTGACAATTAATCAAAAGCCCAAGATCTATTCGATGAAAGGCCCGTGAAAAAGACTATTTTCACCTACAAGACCATTTTGTCAGGCCTGAACAAGACCAAGAGAACCCAAAAAAAAAAATTAAGCTTTCTTACTGAGTGGAGCTTTTAACATCCCTTCATAGTTCTTATGACGTTCCTTTTAAATATTATTTCTTAAAATATCCTTACTTTAACTTATAAAATACACATTCATATATTAAAATTATCCATATTCCTAATACTGGGCATTCATTTTGATGTGGTTTTGACTTTTGTCAACAAAATGGGGACACAGAAGCACTTTTCTGTGCTTTTTTATTTTTGAGTCCATGGAGAAGAAGTGCATTAGAAGAGTTTGAGAGAACGATACGAGTTAATCTTAAACCTGATCAAGTTACTTTTTTGTATGTTCTTCTCGGCATGTGCACATTGGAGGTTGGTTGAAGAAGGTGAAAGGTGCTTTAATTATATGGAACCCAAATACGGAATCCGAGCTGAGATTGAGCATTATGCTTGCATAGCGTACCTCTATGGCAGTCGGTAGAGCTGGCCAGCTACACAAAGCAAATAAAATGGATAAAAAGGAATGCCATTTGAGCCTGATATTGTAATTTGGAGCCTGCGACCTGCGACCTGCGTTCTGCTCTGGAGCTAGAGGAGATTGCCGCATAGAGTATTTCTCAACTGCCAAACGACTGTTTGTTCATCATGACGAATATGGGTTTAATCAAGTTGAGGAAAAGGACGAAAGAGGAGTGAGTTGAAACACTTCAAAAATTTGCAGTCTCACAGCAGCACTTCCATATCAATGCTGCAATGCGCCATCACTCATCAGAAGAGGCTCCACTACAGCCATGGTCAACTGAGCTTTTACTCGGTACGAGCAAAACTGTCTTTTTCCAGATACTAATTGCTGTCAAATTCACTACAAATGCTTAGGCGTCTAAAGCTTCCCGTAATAGCGATGTCAATTGTTGAGCTCATATAAGTTTCATACTCGCAATTGCTGAGTTCAATAAGGTCACAATTTAGATATAAACTAAATCCTATAACATTTTCTTCCAGCATCAAAAGATCTCGAAACACAACAATAACACATAATCATGCCAAAACAATCAAAAGCAACATAGCCATGACATCCGAAAACAAGCCAAGGGCCGATTCTACAAATGCAAAAAGACAGTAACGGACATCCCTTCTCTAGGAAATGGTACATGGAATTATGCTAATATTTTTCTTTCCATCTGATGCAGTAGTAGAATAGCTCTAATAGCAAGGTCTCCATCTCATCTCGAGACAAACAATATTACATGAGTCAAGGATCTAGATGGCATATATTTTATTTTCTGTTGTTCTCCCTCTCCTTTTCCCGCTTCCTGTAAAGTCTCTCAAGAACACGTTTAGCCTCACATTGAGGGAAGTTCGAAAGGTCATAGTAATGTGGTGCTATATCGATTAACCTGCAATTGGAAAATTTTGATTATCAGATTATATTAACGGACAAGATATGCTAGCAAACACACCATGCAACATCAGTAAAGATCCACAACAAGAAAAATGTCCTATTGGTGATTGGGCTCTTATGAAATAATTCACAGGGAAGAACAAGTACAGAACTCATCAATCAAGTTCAGGCTTAGGCCCTGTCAGCAGAATGCAGTTATAATTACTGTACATCAACGAGAAGCAATACACCAGTAACTTGCAAGCTTACCATTCACCACGAACATCTGTCACCGTACGAATAAAGTTCCTGCTAGTTAGCACATACTCATTATAAATGACCCACTCTGGCTTGTGATCGAGGCAATTTGAAGGATGCAAGTGCACAACCTTGAAAATACATAAAACACAAAACATAATATTAGCATATAATTACAATTTGGGGTGAAAAACAAAGATGAACCAGGAACAGAAAGCAATATAAGAACTTGAAATTAGAAATGTCCAGAGAACAACTGAAAAGAGTGGCAACTCTGTACAATGAATCAACTTAATAAATCAACATACTTGGTTATCTTTAACTGTCAGATATTGTCCAGTGCGTTCTAGGTGAGCTACTTGCATGAAATATCCCGCCAACATAGCCTTTCTGATGTTGACATAGTAGTCCCGACTGTTAAAATCATTGCTGCATAACTTGAGGTTGAACCGTGCCATGATCCGAACTAGCTGTTGTCTAACATTATCAGCCGACTTCAATGCCCTATGATTGATAAAATTGTCATAACACCAAGATGGATCCTCATCTGCAAAAGGTTAAAAAAAGAGAAAAAGAAAATTTAGAATCAAATATGGAAATTAAACACTTTCACAAGAATCGAGACAGCAAAAAATAGAAAATTAAAAAAAAAAAACTTACTGTTTTGCTTGTAAGCATGGTATACATTCAGAAGTGTAAGGTGATCCCCATCAATGTGACCAAACCTGGCTTTTGCTTCATCTGCAGCTTTCTGAGCCTCCCTAGGCCGGACAAAGCAATTGGGTACTAAAGAAAGAATATTTGGTTATCACAGAAGAGGCCCACGGTGGTCAGCAGATGCATAGAGGCGACGACACCATTTGCTTCATGAGAGAATACTGAGAAACTGCAACTATCTGCATCAGCACTTACTTAGAATCCTATGGTGCATGCCAACCAGGGGCATGGATCCCAGACAAGACAGTTGCTGATGACAACCTAAGTGGACACTTTAACTATTTAACCGCATACATGTATACCAATGTACACATGAAAGCAGTTAAAAAACTATCACCACATAGACATAGTGTCTGTGTGGGCTGGACATATAGGGATGCTCTCAATTATGACGCATCCCAACAGCACCTAACTCCTAACCTTACTAAGACCTGACTTGAGACAGACACAAAATAAATAACAAGATAGGAAAAAATACCTGAAAGCATGGCAGAAATTGAAAGAATTTCATTTGAGCAGTTGTATTTAGAACTCTCAACGAGCATCTTCGACATTTGAGGATCTAGTGGAAATTCACTCATCTTCTCCCCCATTTCAGTCAGGTTTCCATCATCGTCCAGTGCTCCCAAATAATTCAAAACTTCTAATGCTCGCATCAGTGTCTCAGGAGCAGGAGGGTCCATAAAATCAAAATGCACTAAATCATCAATACCCAGCTTCTTTAATGTAAGGACTGTATTTGCAAGGTTTGAACGTAATATTTCTGGATATGTCTGCGGCTGCAGATCATTATTAAAACTTTTCTCAGTGTAGAGTCGGAAACATTTTCCTGGCTGAGTTCTTCCAGCACGCCCAGACCGCTGGTGTGCACTTGCTTTTGATATTGGAGAAACCAATAACGATTCCACACGCACACGAGGATTATAAACTTTTTGTTTAGCAAAGCCTGGGTCTATAACATAAACTATCCCATCTATGGTCAAAGAAGTTTCTGCTATGTTTGTAGAGACCACAATCTTTCTTCCAGGGGGGCCACCTTCCTTACTTGGAGGTGGAGCAGGTTCAAATATTTTTTGCTGCATGGCTGGAGGAAGGGTTGAATACAAAGGCACTACTTTTACAGGACCCACTTGGTCACCCATGTTAGTAATTTCCTTTGTTATTTTGCGGCATGCATCTTCTATCTCCTCCTCTCCAGTTAGGAAAACAAGTATATCACCAGAAGGTTCACACGTGTGTATCTGCACAACGGTCCTTATGGCTGCCTCAAGGTAGTCCCTCTCAGGTTCCTGGGTATAAAAAATTTCCACTGGATGAAGCCTACCTGGAACCTTCATGAGAGGCGCACCATAAAAATAACCCTGAAACTTTTCAGCCTCAAGGGTTGCACTCATTACTACCAACTTCAGATCTGGTCTATTTTTCAACACTTCTTTCAAAAGTCCAAATAGCACGTCTGTGGCCAGAGTTCTTTCGTGAGCCTCATCAAGAACAATTACCTTGTATCTTTCCAAAAGTGGATCTGTCATTGCCTCTCTTAAAAGCATACCATCTGTTAGATACCTGCCACCCAATAAAACACAAAAACACAGACTCATCACTTCAGTCCAAAAAAAAAAAGGACTTCTAAACCAGAGAACCCCAACTGAACTTACTTCAAAACTGTTCTTGCACTACTGCAATCTTCAAAACGAATGCTATAACCAACCTCTTCTCCAATGGTTACATCCATCTCTTCAGCGACTCGACGAGAAACAGACATAGCAGCCACTCTTCGAGGCTGAGTGCAAGCAATCATCATCTTCCTACGTCTATCAGGGGTTTCTATATCAACACCTTCCAGTACAAACTGAGGAATCTGTACAACAGCAAATAATAGTCACCACCCACATTCCATTATGTAACCTATTAGCATCCCATACTAATGCAATTTGATTGTAGAATAAAATCTCCATCCAGCCAAGTAACTAACATAGACAGACTGGGACCATCAAAAATAAAAAATTAAAAATAAAAGCTGCTTCGTTTTGCTTGTCACACTACCCATTATTACAAAATAAACGGTGTACTATGGGTGCACCTGAAGTCAATTGGGGTCAGTTTTGGGGGATTTCAGCACCTGTTGGTTCCAATAGCTCCTTAATTATAACCACAAGAAATCCAGATTCTAAGGAACTAATGCAACAAGAATTTATTAGGGGAAAAAAAATTTTACATGCCATATCCTTATCAAACGACTTCAAAAACATATATGTTCGAGATTCAGGTTCTTTCTAACGTTAAGACATCTTTCTCAACTAAAATTTCTCATCAATTTCTAACAAAGTAAGCAATTGAGCTTTCTCCCCATCCAAACACTATACTCGCTATCTAGAATTTTAATGTAGATATTCAGAAGTCAAGAAACTGAAAAGCCTTATACAGGGAAATCCATGTGATGACGGAAAAAGGTTTTGAGTCAGAAGAAAAAACAGATACCAACACCAGAGCTAAGTGGTTGTGAATATATGGAAGAAAATACAGTAAATGCTATATTATGAAACTGAAGTGCAATACTTACGAGATACAAAGCCTAAAAGAAAAAATAGGTGTAAAATGCCAGTTAGTCAGTTCACAATATTCCCGAACCCCCAGACCCAATAGTCACAACCAAAACGGCTTAGACAGCTAGAATCCAAAACAAACTGAACCAGATTGCTCGGCTAGTTTCAGCTCATCATGTTAACTGAACATGAATTGGTAAGCACCGCATCGAGAAAAGCTAACCTGTGATAAGCATAACCGTGCAAACACTTTGAAAACAAAATCCTTAGCACCAATACCATCTTAATACACCCTACTTTAGACACTACTCCAATACTCCCTCCTCGTTCAACAATAACCCACCAATTCATAAATTTAAAGAATATAAATAAAAAAAGAATTTAAAATAAGCTATCAAATCCAAACAAAAGTAAATCTGTCGTTACTTGTAGGGTCGTAATGTGTCAAATTTGAAAACTAACCTGAGTGGTTTTACCACTACCGGTCTCACCAACCAATATTATAACTTGATTGGTTTTCAAGACTTGCAAAAATTCCTCTTTTTGCTGCCAGACAGGCAAAGACTTGCGCTTCTCCAGTATCTCATAGTACCTCTGCGAGTACGGCTTCCCATTCCACCTATTAATCAAACTGTTATTGTTGTTCATCATCGCACCGGGACCGACACCGTTTGTTTTGACTAGCTTCGATGAGACCGAGGTCTCGTCCACCACGTCAAACAAGCTCACCTTCCGCTTCCTCTCCGTTCCCATCCAATACGACGTCGCAGGGTACCGTAGAGAGGCCGAGCGAAGAAATTATTAAAAACGACGAGAATAATACAAACCCTAGGACGAAGTTTTACGTTTGAAAAAAAAAAAGATGGAGGCTAGGGTAAATACAGCCCGAGTAGTTTAAAGCGAAAGGAGGCAAGGGAAGTTTCGAGATTTACTGAAATGCCCTCGTTTTTATTTTTTATTATTTGGTCTCAACCGACAAGACAGCCCGAACCGATCCAATTCAGGCTGGATATTGTTTGGGCCACACCACTAGCAGAAGTTAATGTATCTTTTATTTTTAAAGACACCCGCATTGAAGGTAAATGTTAAGTTACAATAATTATAACATATATTTTTTATGTGAAGTACATTAATTATGTGTGGTTGATATGAGTGATGTATATTATAATTATTGTAACTTAGAGGCTCTCCGCATTGAAAGCTGAGAAGGTTAGTTGTACGAACGCAGCTTCACCAAAAACTTAGTTCGATAAATAAAAGAATAAAAAAAATAAACTCTTTTCCAAAAAACCCTTAAAATAGAAGTAACTTTTTTTTCTCAAATTTAACCACCCTTAATTTTTTGATAATATAGTTATAGTACTTCTAATTTTTCAATAATAATGATATTAAAAATAAAATAATATTATTTGAAAATAAAAAAAATTACTCTTCAATATTAAAGAGAAGGAAGGATAATTTTATTTAAAAAGCCTTTTGAAACTTCATTTGTTGATATAGTTTTTCAAATAAGATGTGAAATCTTATTTAAAGAGACTTTTGATGCCATTTTGACTATCAATTCATCACTTGTCATATTATGATTTATTACTTTATATGCTGATAATTTATTAAATCTTAACTACTAATATAATTTATGGTTGATTTTTTTTTAATATGCTTACAATTCTTTTTCATATACTCACAAAAATTATGTTTTAATAGATAATAATAAATAAATAAATAAAGAGAAACTATGCTTTCCAGATAACATCTGAACCTTGTTTTTCCAAAGTGAGGTTTGCATTCATCCATTTTATTGTAAACATAATTAAAAAAAACTTCAAAAGAGTTTTGTAATTTATGTATAATTATTTTTAAGGTGGGTTATTTGCACTCTAAAAAATATTTTGGACATCAAATTTAATTATAAAAATATTCCTAATATAATTTGCTAAACCGGATAATTGAACTTAAGTTAATTGAAGACACTTGAAACTGTTTAGGAACACAATATTTTTTTTTCTTTTTGAGAAAATTCAAACCAATTATCCGGCCATAAACACAAAACTTTGCTCAACTTCAAAACTATATTATAAATCATTGGGAGAAAAAAAGATTCAACAAATTGAGAACAACCAAATACAATAAACTTATTTATATATGCAGAGAAAACGAGCTTCACGTTGAAAAATGCGAGAGATAAAAATTCAGTCTTTGAAAAAAGAAAAAAGAAAATCAGTAGCCTCAAGACGATTAGAATATTCAAATTGTGATTCAATCAAGATAATGTTCTCTCTACGTATATATACAATGCTCTCTCTCTCTCTCTCTCCATATATATATATACACACACAATGCTCCTCTCTCTCTCTCTCTCTATATTTATACATACAATCATTATTAGGTGCACTCGCATTTCTTTTAATGCAAATGGTTTAAGAGAGTTAAAAGCGTATCCGCATGAAAAAAAAAAGGACGCAATAGAGAATGATACACACACACAAAAAAAAAAAAAATACAAGTGGTTTTTTCTTCATATGGATGAGATGACTCTTCTAACTTGACCCTCCCCACAACCTCATAGAAGAACAACTGGGCTTGTTTGAGAACACAGTCTCTTCTGGCATGACCATCAATTTTAATACAGCAGTGGGCGTTAAAGAGAGTTTAGAATATTTTCTTCAAAGCACCAAGAATTGGAATATTTTCAAAACCTATCTTTGATGAGATGAATGTTTGCACAGGCCGGTTTATAAAGAAATAAAATAGTTAATGGATAAGGACTATTTTGAGCATTAAAAAAAGTGTGTAAAGTAAATATATATTTTTAGAATCTATTAAGTGAGTGTTAAATACATATTTTATAGGTACAAATAGCCCCATCCTTATATTTTTGCTGTCATATACTCTTTTAATTAATGGTGAATGTGCAAGGAACATATTCTCCGTACATTAGCAAAGTGCTAGGTCACTATATATCTACCATTATTGTTATACGTGTGACCACCGTAATTGGAATTCGTCTTCTGCCATGTTGTGACAAGGAAAACGAAATCACAGAAGTTGATGTGTGCGTGCACAATGCTCTCTGTGACTAACATTGCACCGTTATCCTTTTGAGTTCATACCATCTATCTCAGCAATAATAAGCGGATCAAGTTGAGCATGTCAACAACAGCAATTATGCAAAGTCAAACAACTGGAATGTAGAGTTGGCACATGTCTGAAACTCATCCGCTAATTAAGTTGGATATAATTATTAATTAGGATTGTTGGCGGTTGATGTATAGGGAAATTAAGCATCATGATCATCTTATGTTACCTTATGCATAGGGTACTTAAGAAATTAGAAAAGATAAATATAAATTTGATATATATGTGTCCACGTGGGGGTAAGTTTTGCACATGAGCCCGCAGTTACATATCATCCATCAAACCTACAATTGGGCAAAATTAAGTTTCAGCAGGCAATTGACAAGGCAGATCTTGCGAATTTATAGCCTAACAATAAGCATCCATGTCGAATTTGCCATTTTCCAATTATTTGGCCCGAACTTTCTTGGATCTCTTTTCTTTTATTCTGCCTTCAAGTGATTCCCCCAGCCGATACATCAAACTTGCTGCCAAATTAACATTTACTTTCTGACACTGATCATCAATCTAATGTTATTAAACACATAATAATAATAATAATAATAATAATAATAATAATAATAATAATAATAATAATAATAATAATAATAGTGTAATAAATAAAAGGTCATTGCTACTGTAAAGTCGTTTTAAGGTAAAACATGAGTTATATCGTAAAAAAGAAAATAGTAAAAAAAAACACATAATCGTGCGATTATGAAGGAATGTTCTATTGTGGAGCGATTCTAACATAACCGGATCCTAAATAAAAAAACAAGTACCGTACAACTTGGTAATCTTCAAAAACTTATAATATATTATTATTATTATCTTGTTTTCTTTTCTTTTTTAATTTTTATTGAAAGCTGCAGCCAAAATAAAAAAACAAAACAGAAAATTAGTAAAATCAAAGTATTCAAATTCAATGTTGATTTGATTTTTTTTTGTAAATATTTTTATAAGATTTTAATTGGTTTAACACTAAAACTTACTCGTTCATTGATTTAAAGGCACAAAATGGTTAAAAGATCGATCGATCAACACTACATCCAAATTTAAAATGAGAACTAATTAATTACGTCGTGGAGATGATCCGAAACCAGCCATGTGCAAGTAGAGTACATGATCAAATAAAGATAATTAATTGTTACAAACAAATAGCACGACCTCAATTAATTATGCTATGAAATCCAGTGTCCCACTGTGTGTATTGGAACCACACACAACTTGAAAAGGCATATTGGATTATTCGCGACAGTGGCCCCTTAAGCTATTATTTCACTGATATGTATATTGATGACTAACCCCACAACAGTTTTTATTGCGTACGTGTTTCAGAGTGTGGCTAACAAACAATTATTAACATAGTCATTATACAACTTTTATTTTTTTCACCGTAAAATAAGTTGGATTTGAGAATGACTAAATTCGTATAGTGTAGATCCATCATTGATGTCTATGAATAGATCAGTGACTACAAATTAGATTAGCACCGTGGCTTTGAGAGGCAGAAATGCCCGAGCCTTGTCCGGCAGTCAAAACAGCAACCCTATCTAAATCGGGAGTCTTTTTGCTGTTCTGCCAACACCAGCATGATTCAGTAGCCGGAACAAAACGACATTTTTTTCTTACAAATCCATCGATATTACGGATGCACAATAGCAGCTTATAATTACATCAACAACTAACGACCGAAAAAGATAAACAATGAGATTTTACATGTACACAACTTGCAAGTACTCGCCAAATAAAAACAGAAGAAAGACTTGTACGTATAATCAAATCTATCAGCCTAATTACCTAAAACAAAATGCAGAACAATCATAGAAACGATAAACCTACAGATTAATACATGTCTGCATAACGTGTGATAGGATAGCTTTCAATCTCGATAAAGTTATGGAATTAGGATTTGATGCTGGTACAAGCTATGCCGTCATTCCCAGCCAAAATCTGGTACTTGTCTCTTCTTGTAAGCTTAGTGCATTCAAAACCCAATGCCTTGCCAAGCACACTTTGCACATAATTGGCCACATCAAATCTTGATTTATCACCATCTTGACACGTGGACAGTCCTGATACGCCCTCAAGCAACTGTATGGTGTAGCCTGGTGACGGATTCATGAGAAAGAAAAGCGGGTCCAAGCATTTGAGCCCACTAGCAGTCGTACCGTAGAACATGGTAACATGGGAGTTACTAGCCACAGGGATTATATTATCGCTCATTTCAGCGAACAAAGGGCTGAATCTTAAGAGATACGGTTCTCTACATGTGGTCCCTTCTGGGCAAATAACTAAGTCCCCTTGATTTAATAAGCTCTTCACCAGCTTAGCATCTTGATCCCTGTTTCTTGTCATTCGGACGGTTTTGATAGGGGCTAAGATCTCTGACATTCTGCTCAGGCTGTAGGTAACGGCTGTCACATTTTTCTTTAACGCAAAAGATAGGTATAGAGGATCTAATAATGTCCTATGGTTACAAACATAAAGAGTAGGCTCGGGTTTTTGGCAATCCTTGGAATTTTGAAATGGACGGGATGTTTTTGGTTTAGTAATTACTGTGAAGCGCAAGCCAGAGAATATCAGTGTGGGGGTGGAAATCTCAAAGGGTAGGGTTAAAGCGACAAAGGCCCTGATGATAGCGACAACGAGACCAAATGGAAACCACATGAACATGGCTAGACACTCTGATAGCGCTGGTCTAAAAGCCAGTCTACCATCGTGGAAAATGAGTGGCTTTGGGTATTTGTCCCTTGATAGGTGTTGCCAGCTCCGCTTGTCAGTGCTTCTCACCAAGTAAACCTCCTGTATTGCAAGTGCAACAATGCACGATAACAACATTAATATTTAGATATGAAATAAATTAAAGTCAAGTCAGAACGAAAAGAGTATATCAAAAACAAAAAAACAAAAACTCACATTACACTGCTGAAGGAACAACTTGTAGTGATCAAGTGACGTGTTTAGGGAACTAATGCCGATAACATCACCACTGTTTTCTTGTTTAATTAACTCCTGTAAAACAAGAATGTTTTTCTTTTTATCTTCCATGAGTCCGACAAAGTAACCACAAAAAACCTTCAGCTCTCTTCCAACCACAAGATCAATATCCAAATAATCTCTTAAGAAACTATCAATCATAACCTGAGGCATATTACTCACGGCCACCGTTTTGCCTCCTTTCTTCAATACCTCAAATATTTCTAATCCCACGTTCTCCAAGAAGAACTTCGGCAGAACTGCTCTTCCAACTCTGAAGTTGTCTTTTTTGACCCCGAAGAAGGATGCCATGACCATTATCTTCAAGCCCATTTCTTCACCAACTAAACAAATAAGTGGGTATAAAATGAATAAAAGGAAAGCCCTTATGAGCCCTCCTGCTTCAAAGGCTACAAGCATGAAATATGGAAACAAAGACGATGATTTTAGTAAAACCCCCTCCACGTTAAAGATCAAGGTTCGCTCTGATACCTGGTCTGATATGTGAACAAGAGAAGTGTACGTTTGATATTTACTACTGCCACTATGAGTTGCATGGAGGTTGCTGACACTTCTGTGGAGAGCTTTAGGGTTCCTAAACTGTCCGAAGACTGTGAGAATAAAAAAGAAGAAAAGGGTTTTAAAAAATGATAATTTGATGGTTGGAAACATCTTAGATACTTGTTTGTATCCGAACGCGAGGTATTGTGAACTGAATTTGATATAACGTACTGAGAAGTGAGAAACTTATGCCCTTTTATAGAATGAACGTTTGCGAATGCCCTCACACTTTTTCAATTATTACAATCATGCCATTTTCTTGACTCGCGGACTTTTATTTTGATGGAAGAAGTCAACCGCGACTGTGTTGCTGCCGCCATTTCCGCTTTCGGTGTTCCGCCGCGTTGGGACTTTTCAGAGAGAGAGAGAGAGAATAAACGGAGGTGTGTCCGCGTGTGTATCAATGATGTGAATGATATTAATTGAATTGAAGCTGCATAGTACGTACTGTAGTAAATATTTTACGGATGACGAAACAAACTGTTCGCAGAATATTGCACAAGCTATATAATTTTGGTTAACGTTGACTAGGAGACATTTTTCAAAATAAAAAATAGAGAAAAGTATTTTCACTACGCAAATATGGAGCGGTGTTTAAATGCCATTATCATGGTGATGGACAATGCAATTTGAATGTCTTTAACACACTATATTATATTATATTATATTATATTATATTATTTTAATATTAGTATATTATATTATATTGTATTAGTATTGTATTATAAAAATATTATATAATATTTGGTGCTACACTATATTGTATTAATTTTTTTGTGATTAATTTAAATTAAATATTATATTATATTAATATTTTTATATTATATTAATATATTTAAATTGTTTTAATATTTTATATTATTAATATTATTATTAATTTTAAATTAATATTATTCAAATTTATTCATATTTAAATATTTATTATTAGTTATAATAAATTATAATGTAAAAACAAAAAAATTAAATAATATTATGTTCCCTCCTTCTGCCTTACGTCTGGCGCGCCCGCACCGAAACAGCCCCCGTCCAAGCAAAAAAAACAAAAAACAACTCATGCGGCAGTCCACCCGCCATCCCCAGTCGGGCTTCGTTTCCCCACCCGCCCTTGCTACATTAGCCACCCACATTAATCCCTGTAAATTTGCTCCAAACATAAGGTTGGTATTATTTTAATGTGAATAATATTTTAATACCCTATAATACAATGTAACCAACATGCCCTTAGCATATTATACAATGTAAATTGTCTCTATTTGACTTTTTCAGAAGGAACTCGATCCATCCATCCATATGACTATCACATTTATTTTTTCTTTTTCTTTTTCTTTTTTTTTTTTCTACCACCAAACCAGCCGATCTCAAACACATAATGAGTAGAGGATGCAACTAAGTGAGCGTCGAAGTAGTGCAGAGAGCAATTTGCATGCATGGCAGCAGGAGATTGAGCTCATGCCAATTCTCTTATTTTTACAACCCTCCCGGGCCTCTTTACATGATATATGGTTAATTTTTTTCATTATCTAAAGTGAATGAAAAATTTTAAATTTTCTCATTTATACATTTATATTTTTATGAAAATGTTCTCATATTTAGAGGGTGGGAAATTCAGTTGTTAACTCTTTGACAAATTTTAGATTATCTTATAAGTATTTCACTTGGTGGGATTACCACCGGTTTTCATATGGAAGAATTTTTTTAGAGGATGTTTGAAATTTGCACAAATAATATTTTGCAAGTTAACTTATGTCCTTATTCACCTTTTTCCTTACTAATAATATTTTTTCTCATTTAAAAAAAAATGCTCTTATTTATTTTTGGTCTACTCATTTTGGCAACATCGCGTAGTCGCGTATCACAACATTACGATCAAGTAGTCAACAGCATCTATTTTTCTATTATAATTTTTTTTAAAAATAAATCAGTACATGTCACGATCTATACTTTATACTCACACCCGAAGTTCGAATTGGATGATGGAAGTCAAAGAATTTAGCCGACCACGCTTTTTTTAATTCTTATTATTGAATTCGAACCCCCGGAGAAGGCTCGTGTACTGGGATTAATTGTGCAATATGCATGCATGCATGCATGGCCATTAATTTGGCAGGAAGAAATGAGCAAACGAAAAAAAGCTCTATGGACCCCAAGTCCCATGCTGTCTTTATTACAAAACATGGCTTCAAGGGCCTCTATTGCCATAAAGATTGTACATATTTCCACAAGCGCTCAAAGGATGGAGCTGTTAAAGGTGCGACTAAAAAAGGGGCAATGGCAATGGATGGAATGGACCATTGAAATAATGATATGGTTCATATGGTTTTATCCATATTTTGTGAATAAATGAAGAAAATGTCCTACATATTACCCATTTATGTATATATGTTCTATAGTTAAGAGTGTGCACAGATCCAGGATAAGCTCAAAACCAAAAGGGGGTGTGAGTCTGAACCTATGTAGAAATTTCGTGATTCAGAAATTTTCCAAATTTGTAAGATCTGATCTTAAATTGTGGTTCATCAGCTTCTTCATGTAGTCAAATTTTATTTTATCGCAATAAATGCACCAAGCAAAAAGAATGGAACCCGAGAACCAGCATGTATTTGAGTTTCCGGGGTTGGGCTTGGGCGTGTTAAGTACATGTATATCCAAATCGTATGTCTGCTCTTGAAATAGTTGAAAAGATATATGAATGAATGAAGCATGGCTCGGTGTATAATTTTATTAGTATTTAAATTATTGGGGGTCAGCTCTAGGCCGACGTGAATTTGTATAACTTATTAAAACTCCAATTTCAACCTATCAGGTTTGTCAATTTAATGGAACCCTGGCTGTCCCTTGCCCCGCAGAATTGTTTATACAAAAATTTGGAGTATCCGGATTTTACGTGCTCGGTAAGTTGCAAGCAATTCTTCCAGATGTTTCAGCACAATTTGCAAAATGGAGAACAGTGGGAGAACCATGATTTTGAAACTACGGAAGCATAATGGAAAAACTATAAACTATCAAAGTTAAAAATCATTCTCACGTCCGAGCATCCTTCTTTTTTTAATAAAGTCACACTTTTAAATTGTACGGTTTAAGAGAATTACTTTTAATAAACTATAAAATCGTACGATTTAAAATTTATAAGAGTTCTTTTAAACTCTCATAATTTAAAAACATATCCGAATAAAAAATAATTAGGGCTTATGTCTTAGAGAATGACTCTCTAAATTATATAATAGAATTTGTACATTGAGGAGTCTAAAAGCAGAGGTTATAATGAATATACGCACTATAACAATTCGTTGGTTTCATTAAATATACTAAACTTAGTTGAATTTCGATTTAGTACTTCATATTTTTTTGAATTTTTTTAGCATGGGTAGTTCTGCCCCCTCACCCGACAACAAAAATAAACCTTTGTTCTCAACTTCGTAAATTATTGATGAAATACGTAACAGGGAAATAAATATTCGCATCCATCTTAATCCAATTCCTCATCCCACACCAATCAAAAACCATTTTTTAAAATAAGTTATTAATTTTGGTTGGGCCGGCTTGATTAGTCTTAGGGTCGTGGGTCATAGTATACATAGTAAGCCTGGCTTTTCGAACCTGTTCGGTTTTATGATTGGATAGATGTTAAACGTTTGATAAATACTTGTTGTTTAAAGTTAAATTAATTTCTCCGTTGCTTGAATGATAAAAAGATTTATAAAAATATTATAATCTTTGTCAAAATTATTATTTAAAGCTCTCAAAATTCAGTGGTGAAGCTGACAACATTTTTCTAGGTATATATGAGTTAATTTACTTTTTTGGTTTTGCCTATTGAAAGTAACTAATTAAATTTACCAGGTTGGTTTGAGGGAGCTTGTACCTCCAAACTACAAGTAGTTTTTTTTTTTTTTTTGAAAATCAGAGTTGCCCTTAAAGCATTATTCCATTAACTTAAATAATGGGAAATACAATTGTCTTTTCATAACATCTGGCACCCGCCAACAATTTAGCTACCAAAAACAGCTTGGACTCTACCTTATTCAAAAAATAAGAGCATTACCAAAAGATTTTTCAAATAAAATTTTATTATTTATTTGAAGAGCCGCATCAATATTTAAAGCTCCAAATGACACTCCAATTAAAATTCTTCAAATAATAATTGATTATCTCTCTTCAAATTTAGAGAGTTAATTTCTCTCTTTTTAATTTATATTTTATTATTTTTCATTGAAAAAGAGAGAGAAGTGTTTTAATTACTATTGATTTTTCCTTTAAAAACTAATTATATGATTAAAATAATATTAACTTATTTATATTTGAAGAGTCTTTTAGAGAATATCATATTTTTCTCACTCTTCTCTTTGCCACATAGGTAAGCAAATATGTATTTAAAAAATAAAATTTATAGAGTCTTTTGGAGATACTCTAACAAGACTTATTACAAAATATAAACCATGTAATAGTGGGCTGATTCCCCCCCCCCCCTTATTGCTTTTCTGTTGCACAAGATAACTTTATTAATAACAAATTAAAGATAACCCTCATGATGAGAGACATAATGAGTTTTGTCCTTTGAAATATTTGTTCTAAACATTATTTGAAATTATGTAATAAAATATATTTACCCATCAAATGATGAACTTGGACAAAAATTTGATGACATTCGAAGAGGCAATGTAACTAATTAATATAAAATTCTTACATATGTTTCAACAAAGATAATTTTGTAATTAAATAAAAAAATTTTGAGATCGCTAAGCCAGGCTACAGCCTGACCTACCCCTCTTTGAGCCTCATCATTCTCCACATTATCAACTTTTTTTCACATTTACAATTATTTTTGGATAGGGTTATGTATACTCAAAAAATTACTTTAAACACTCTAGTACTTTGTACATTCATATGTTAAATTTAAAAAATATTAACTTTTACTTTATACGCTCTTTAAATTACCAAAAATAACCTAACTTAAGTCCATTTAAATTAATTTAAACAAAATACCAATAAAAGTAAAACTATTAACCACATAAAAAAATAAAAATTTAGCATATATATCATCAAATGGAATCAAGTAGTAAACAAATTCTTTAATATAATTTGACTAGTTTTTGTTTACTAATTAAGTAAAAGAATTATAGGTTGAATAATGAGTGTACTATGCGAGTATTCAAATTAATCATGTTATATTGTTTCAGAATAATTATCTTTAATAATAATTCACATGATGAATATTCTTATAGTAATTTATTTCATTAAAATAAAAATATTCCAAGTAGTTTTAGAGTGTAAATAATCTCACATTTTATTTTTTCAAGCCAATGTTAAATGAAAATATCTCAATCCAATCAAAATAAAAAATGAGGTCAACCAAAGGGATTAGGATTCTCTCATAATCTGAGCACTCATGATCTTTTACAGATCTTGCACCCATTGTGTTTTATTGTTAGTAGATGATTCAAATTTAACTATTTTTTTTAAATTTATTAACCACCAATTATATTAACAGAATTTGCTCAGATAAATATCAGATTAGAAAAGGATCCATATTCCGACCAAAGATGCACAATAAATCATTTCTCCTTCTCTTTAAAATAATAATAAATAAAATATTCATCGTCTCTAAAAAAACCTTTGAAGTCATAAGCGTTATCTCGCGCCTTAAAAAGATGTAATAAAATAAATTTTTTTGAATTTAATTGCATGGGTTATTATCTTTTAATTATTACAAAAATTTAAAATCTCCAAATGAGAATAAGAACTAAATTGAAAAAAAAAAAAAAAAAAGTGCATATGCTTACGTTCTACTCCCATTCCTTCATTTTGTTCTTTCTTTTTCTTTGTCATGTTTTCTTACTCTTCTTCTCCTTTTATTCGTTTTCTTTCATCTTCTTCTTCGTTTCCTTCTTCTTCAACTTCTTTGTTATCATTATCATTCCTTATTCTTCTTCTTCTTCTTCGCCTTCAATCCCAACTGTCTTGGGTCGGTTGTCCAGCTGTCATCGGATATGGGCGAGCGGCGAGGTCCTGCAGCTAGCTGTCTTCGATTGGGTGTGCAGGCTGCGGCTGCCAGTTGGGATTGAAAGCATCGTCCTCATTGGCGTGCAACTGTCAATTGACTGTATTTAATCTTTGATGAATGAGTTGTGGCAATATTTTATCCTGTAATCTTAAGTATATAATTTTCTCTTGATTTTAAATGTAATATCATTTTTGGTTCTATAATGTTAGGGCGACATCAGCATTAGACTGACAGCACCAATAAAAATATAGTAAAAACAAAAGATTTTGCAAAGATTCAACGATTCAATAGTTGCACACCTGTGCTAAAAAGCCTATAATGTTAACCATTCTTTTGTTGCAGGCAACATTCAATGTTTCAAAGCTCAATGGAAAGTGGTAGTCTTTGAGATCAAATCAGATTTTCTACAACCCTTAGCTCTGTACCACTCATTCTAAATCTTGGCATCGAAGCGAGATACCATACACTAGAGTGAAAAGAGAATAGGAAAAAGAAAATTCATCCAATGCCATGACCAATAATCATATAACAAACTCATTTCAAATTTAAACCCGGAAATGAAATCCATGGAGAAGCTAAACAATAACGAATATCTGCTACAGATTGATGGTATGTACATTATTTACAGAAATAAGAATGGTTAGGTCAGGTGCTGCACAGGCATCAGTTTACTGGGATCAAAACTTCAACAAATTGAACAGCCATGACATGGCAAGGATGTTCCGTGGTTTTGCAATCTCATCTGGCAACTTTATTAGGCCTTCCCTCAAAATCAAGACCAGAAACTCGCTCTTCTGCCAAACTGTGTCACACAATGAGACATAAGAATTACATTTGAGAGGAGGCACAGTGTCTTGGATTCCTATATGAAAAATGCTCCATCTATCAGCTTGTTTCAGAATTGTTATGACATTAATCAATATTTTTCATGAATTAAGTAAGGTTTGATTTACCATTTCATCATTAAGGTGGTAGTTATGCAAGTACTTATCATTGAAGATTAGGTATTACATCAGTTGGGATACATAGCATTACTCTTCTAATATACTATAGGATGCATGAAAAAGATAATATTTTTCACTAGACATGCCAAAGATAATAAAATAAAATAAAAATAAAACAAGTACATACTTAACAGAGCCAGCGCCAGGTCCATCACTTTCACGGGCAGAGAAACTCTTGTAAAACTGAATAGAAATCAGACTCTCACTTGCAGTGACTGCTGGTGCAGGAGACCCATGCATACCCACACTGCCACTGTTTCTGAAGCAAAATCCTACAATCAAAGTTTCCACAAAGAAAAGATGCATGAAAGAATTAGTGCACGAGCACAGACACAGACAAAGACAGATATATGATAGGAAAACAGGAGACTGGAATAACCCGACAGACAGCAGAACTTATCATGGAAAGACAACCCCAACTTCATTTTCTACCACACTATGGAAGTTAGATTAGCCTGTAAAGTCCAGGAAGCATGGCAGAAACAATGAAGTTCCGTACCCTGGAAGGCATAATTGGACCAAAAGAGTATTATCCACAAATGAGAAAAATATAATGCATACTAAAATAAGCTAAATTTTGTTTCCAGTTAGGCTGTTCAACAATCAAGTAGTCATAAAAATCAACTGATGCAACCTGAGGAAGTTATTAATGAGGTAATCACTTGAAACAAGAAATTTGCATTCTGAAACAATAAAGATTTGTAGTTGGAGAAATTACAAAATGGAATGGTGCCACAGGAATGGATGTTCAGATCATTTATGAAAACTCACAAAGACTAGAAAATTGAAGGTAGAATGAAATTTTAGAATTCTGAAACAATGATAATTTAAAAAGTTAAAATACACTCTAAATTACAATTTACACGTCATAGCAGATTTTAGGCACACTAATGCAAATTAAAAAATGACAATGGCTTAGGGACCTATTTCTGAAGTTCTGCCTAAGAATCAAATATAGATTACAAGGAAACAGGACTCAGTCTTTCCAGACACATGAATTATAAAAAAAGGATAACAACAGATTGGATGAAAACCGATCAGACTCATGCTATAGCACCTTGAAAGATAACAACGAGACAAAAGATAAGTGTGACGATCATGGCGGATAGACTACTGCATGAATTGGATCCCTTAGTAGTTTTGATCTTCTTCAATGCTTTAATTCTTTCAATCCTGGCACGCTTTCTCATGGCAAGCTCAGCAATTTCCCTCACCAACTCATGGTCAGCAGCATCCAATGATGGACCTTTAGGAGGACGGGGTGGCTTGGGAGCTTTCCTGGAGTTGGGTTTTTTATACTTCCCTTCCACACTCTTCTTCTCCAACGGGGCAACACTTTCTTTGCAATCACTTTCCAAATTCTTTTCTAACAATGACTGCATATTCTCATTCACAGTTTCCCCAAATTTTGTTAAATTGCTGCAGAAGCTCGTGTCACACTTACCATTGACTGGATTGTCAGTGCCAAAATGACCAGTCCAAACCCAATTGAATATTCTATTTGTTTGTCTATTTGCCGAAACCAGATCCCTGGTTCCATCCTCCTCACTGGTAGTCCCACCGCTTTCAAGATCTACTTCAAACTCCTTGTCTCTTAAATCCAAATGATCCATTCAGAAAAGTCTGTATAATATCTCTCCCCCAACTTTAACTCTGATAGATATACAAACAATCTACTCCAAGATAATAAACAAGGGATTCAAGCTAAATGAAGATAACCTTTGCCTGTTTTGAATTGAACAAATTACGAAAACACCTGAACAAGATCAATATCCGAGGAACCTAAAAAGATTTTTGGCAGCATTATCCTTCATAATCGATACAAGTATTTCTGTCTCTATGTCAATTTTATCCCATGTCCTCGAAATTTCAACAGTCGAGGACCAAACACCCAAAACAGTTTGAACCTTTGTTCACACCGACATCCAAACTTCAAGCAATGAACCAAATCCTGCACTTCGATAAATTGCAGCACAAAATAACACCAAATGAGAAATGCTGTATCTCTGTTCCTTTAACACACACACAACAGCAATTTTCCTATACAACGAAATCACCAAATACGAAACAACCGGAAAACAAAAAAAAAAAAACCAGAAACAAAAAATTACAAAAAAAATTATATTAATTTAAGACATTCCTTGAACTTTCTTTTCCTATGTTAACGGGTGACAAGATAGAAGTCAGAATCAATAATGCTGCTGTGAGAAAAAAAGTAAAAAAAAAAGAGAGAAAGCAGTATTTTAAAACGAGGAAATTGAACGTGCCTTTGGGTGAAGCAAAGAAGCCCGTAAAATCGATGGATAGCGACGACGGTGAGTGCGAGATCATATGTTTATGTTTGGCATCTGATTAAATGAAGATATTTATCCTCAAATTCAAGCTAGACATCTGAATTGATTGTTTTTCCAATAAATTATATATAGTAAATAAATAAAAATGGAAAACGAACGGTAATATAATATATTTTTTTTCTTTTTTTTTTTTTCAGTGTCGCCGATGTTCGTTGGAACCTGGAAATATTATTTTAGATTTTAGCTGTTGAACGTGTCAGCTCTTCCTGGGACGGCTACCGGTACTAGCCGGTTGTTAGAGTTACGTGTCAAGGGCTCCATATGCTTTACTATTTGACAAGTTTTCAAATTTGGGTCAAAATTCTAAATTAAAAGCACGATAAATAATATTTATTTCTTTTCAGGAGGAACAAACAATAGCACAAAGAAAATAAAGTTTAGCCCAAAAATGCCGGCTGGCTTTTCTCCGTCCAGGCGGAGAGAGATGCCCGCCCCCTAATATAGTATTTTCCGATCACACAGTACCATACAAAAGCCCATTAAGTACCCAATTTATATTAAATAATGGATCCCTCTATTTTATATACAGATATGATATATCTCTCTCACACGAACAGTATATGAGTTCCACACATATACCGTTTATGTGGGAGAATATATCTTACATGCATGTAACATATGGATTGCCTTAAATAATTAGTAGAGTTACCGGCTTATTCGGTATTTAATTTAATATTATTATATTGATTTCTTACGTTATGTGCGAACAAACATGTTCTCAGTTCCTCTAGGAATGTCTGTTCAAAACATGTGTGCTCAACAATTTTATTTTAAAAAAATTACATTTCATCCATTTTCTTTTATCATATATATACATTTAATCACCATAAAATTTTAATATATTCTTTACACTATCTTTATTTATAAGTTTATATCAATAAACTACTTTGACACTAAAAAGTGACTAGTTTACTCATAAATGAATTAAAAGATCATTTTATTCTACAAAGTTTTAAAAAATAAAAAATTATAATTATAATAATACTCCTAAATTTAATAAAATAAGTAAATCTAGATCCAATATGATAATTTTTTATAATTACAATTTTATTTAAAAATTATCATGTTAATTTTTTTATAATTATAATTGCATTTAATTTGTATAGGGAAGTTTCTTAATATTAATTATAGGGAAGTTTGCAATAATTATAGGGAGATTTTCTCTTCATGTTAATTTTGTAAACTTTCCTATACTTAATTTAGTTACAAAAAAATGAAATTATAATTACAAAAAATTACAATTACAAGATGTTAATTTTCTATAATTATAATTTAATTTAAAAATTATCATCTTAGATTTTGAGACTTATTTGTTTTATTAAATTTATGGGTATTTTTGTAGTTATAATTTTTATTTTTCAAAATTTATAGAATGAAATAATCTTTTAATTTATTTAGGGGTAAAATAGTTATTTTTAGTATCAAAATGGTTGATTGATATAAGTTTAAAAACAAAAGTAGTGTAAAGCATATGTTAAAATTTTATAGTGGTTAAATGTACATATGACAAAATAAAATTGTGCTGAGATAATTTATCTTTTTTTAATATATTAAAATAGAGGCCAAAACCAAGTAAAAACAAAACCTTTCAACAACCTAGATTGTGTTAAAGGGTATATGACCCAATCAATTGTGTAAAGTCTGCCGTAGCAATGAAACTGGAGAAAATACACAAGTACACAAAAAAGATAGTCCTTTCTATTATATTAGTATTAACTTATTCAAGTAACGGATTCTAGCCAAACTAAAAGGATCTTCTGATCAATGTAGAAATCACTTTGATTCCATTAGTAATGAGGATTTGTAATATCACACATTGATCAATCAAACAAAGAGAGACTCGGTATAATAGATACGTTTGTAAAGATGTGAACCACCACACCTGGACAGAGAGACACTATAAAGTTTTACTGTTTCCTAAGATTGAATAAGGTAAAGATTTATATACT
Source organism: Citrus trifoliata (assembly GCA_018350135.1). Taxonomy (NCBI): domain Eukaryota; kingdom Viridiplantae; phylum Streptophyta; class Magnoliopsida; order Sapindales; family Rutaceae; genus Citrus; species Citrus trifoliata. The sequence continues at coordinate 39,588,691 of CM031386.1, read as the reverse complement.
ATCACACCTTAACTATTTGAAAATACGTAATTTGGAGTGAATTGCGGGTACCGGTGCTTGTTGTTCTTGAAAATGTTAGGATTAGCAGAATTTGGAATTTGGAATCAGTTGAAAATGGATAATCAAATCGGTGAGGGTAAAGAGATAAAAAGTTTATTAAGACTTTGGACAGCATGTAGCTGCCAAAGAATTGAGAGAAAAAAAATAGAACAAAGAGAATCCAAGGCAACGACGGGGTATCAAATGTAGGAGATACATACATGTATTAAATTTTGCAAGCGAGTAACCGCATTTTTATTTTCTTATTATATACATACAATATGGTATACATAATAAATTATTGAAGTATTATAATAATAATAATAATAATACACCCTCTCAAACTATACCTGAAAGCTCACTAGATTGCAACAGAAACAAACTGATGGAATTGTTAATAGAAAGAAATTATGAGAACTTAATTAAAGTACCATATGGGCCATAACAAGTTCTTACTTGTTACAATTCAAGCACTTGAGACAATTTGCATACCACAAAAACAAGTGGAGCCCCAAGAATCTTATGGCAGAACAAGTTTATTAGAAATGTAATAAAATGACAACTTAATACCGCAAATCTTGAATTCAAACAATTTGCGTTGTATCCATGCATAGAAGGTGACTAGAAATGACAACAAATTATAAAGACACAATTTGCTACTGTTTACTTGTTACAAAATTTCTGGACAGTCAATATATATAGCAATGGGACAGTGATAAGTTCATTGTGTCTCTTCGAGAAGCAGCTTTGTGCCAATTGCACAAGAAACATACGCATCAATACATGCAAATTTAGTAAGCTCTGTATCAAGAAACCCAGATTCCAAATTATTCATGCAAACCTTCTTTGGTTTCCACGGACGCAGCCGCAGCAACTGATAAGCAAGGACCTTTAAGCCGGGTTTTCCAAGGCAACTAATCGGAAAATGCAATTTTGCTAGAGTGCGAACGTCGATCTTCTTCTTAATGCAGAGTCCATACTCATTTTTAAGCTTCGAACTAATCTCTTCAACCTCAATTCCCACAAAAACGACGTTAGGATCGCTCAGAAAGTTCTTAATAGACAAGGGAATGCAGTCCATATAAAGTAGTTGTAGAATGAGACACTTGGTATCAACGCAGAGTTGTAAGGTGGCAATTTTGCCGCTGAGTGATGGTATAGGATGCGGCTTCCACTTACAATTCAATCCTACAATGAGTATTTGTGCGCTGTGCAATGATCGAATTTTGAGCAACCAATTTTCTGCTACAGAAGTTGTGAATGTCACTGTTGTTTCTATGATTTTGCCACAGAAAGAAATCGACTGTGCGTAGGCCATTTTCGAAACTTGTTTTTCGGGCTCCCTGTTTTGGCTCATCAATCATTTATATTTTGAAGAATTCGAGGGCCGTAAGGTTACGTTTATTAATCTAAGAAAACTGAAAAGCTTTTGGCTCAATTAACGATTCAAAAACAATCAATGTATGAAGACGAAACATTTCCATTGAGGATTTCAACAGCATGGAATATTTGTATACTGTTTTTACCATTAATTTTGTAATCATGTTTCCAATGGTCTTTCATTGAGAAAGCTTCAGTTAACACAAACCGAATTATTCCCTAATGCTCCACAGTTGGCGCATGGAATAAGGAAACAGACGGAATGAGCTCACAAATTTTTCAAGAAGGAAAAAGAACTTCTACTTGAACCAGATGAAATCGTTCAGTACAAGCAAATTATCATCTCTATTGGGAGTTGATAATTTCTTAATGCCACTAACCCTAGCCAAAGCAGTATCTAAAATCCTTACAACAAAAGTTCTGAACAATTCTGAACCACCAAAGTCGGTGGGAACAAACCGCTACAGCATAGTCAATGTGTCACTGTTCCCTTCTCAACAATATACTTCAGTTCCTTGCGTAGATATGAGGCTCCCTGTGCATTACTCCTACCCCAACCACAATTGAAGATAAGATGATGGGCAGTCAAGAATGAGTGGCGAATACGACACATGGATGGCATTGACTAAAATTTTCTTCTACTCGATTGAAGGATGATACAACTCACCACCTCAACTCCTGTATGCCAATTTAGTATCGATTGTAAGCCTTCCCAAATTCCTCACGTCTCTGACGCTGAAACCCACCGTGGGTGTCATGAGCCCTCGAAGGATAAGTTTCCACGGGGTTTGGGTACCTGCCTCTTGAATCCATAGGATAACTAGTTCCAGCATATTCAGAATTTGTTGAAGAACCATCGTAGCTGGAATAGTTATGCTGTTTGTAACCACCAAAACCTGAGGCAGACATTTGCTCTCGAGCTTGATGCTGACGCCTTTGGCCATCAAGTTGAAGAAACTCCTCCCACTGTTTCACATGCATGGCCCTTACCTGAGTCAGTTTCTTCACGTAACTCTCTCTCATCTCCCTGATAGTCTGAAACCCAAAACAGCAAAAGTAAGATATTTGAATTCCTAAACAGCATGGTAAACAGCCAGAGGGATTATGGTTTTTATTTCATAAATGCAGAAGACCAAATAACCTTCAGTTCTTAATAATAAAGAATGTTTCTTTGGATGAGAAATACAATATTTAATTACAATCATTCATTCTCGATAAATCAGATTGTTGGCTACGTCACACTTGGATTCAACTCTGAAAGATATAAGAAAAATGCACAAATAAACAATCAAGTGGAATGGGAGTGTGGACAGAGTTGGATGACCAACATCAACTAATACTTGTAGGTTAGAAAACAAAAATATTTAAGATGTAACTCACTACCTACTGAGAGTCCATTCTTTGAATGGTACCTAAATGGGCTATAACTTAACCCTAAGAGAAAAATAAAATAAAATAAACACATATAACTAAAATTTGCTTGGCTTTGTCAAATGGAATCCTTTAACCATGAATGAATTTTAGCGCAAAATTATCCAACAACTCCAGAATACATATAATAATAATAAATAAAAAAAGTGCAAAATTGTTCAAGACAGTAACCAGAAGAAGCATGGACTGCAACAAAAACACATACCTCACGATGCTTGTAGTTCTCTTCATCTTCTTCCTTATCACGAATTCTTCCAAGTTCCATAGCTTCCCTCGTATAATCCAATTCTAACTCATCCAATGTCTTAGGAAATGCAGGGTATTCAAACTGATGGCCTGATTGCATATCTGATCCCCGTCTCTCAATATCCCATCCATCATTTCTGTAACCACCCATGCTCTGATTATGACCATCATACGAATTATGTAAATTGCTAGCATAAGGGGGACGGCCAGGAGATTTAGAATGGCTTGAACGACCTCTAGCTCCATCACTACCATAAGCTTCAGGAAATGAAGAGTACGTTAAGCACTTGATTCGAGATGCTAACATAGATGGTATCTTTAACTAGACATACTATCTTATATTCACATAGTGAACCATCCGTAGCAATCCAGATATGCTTTCAGTAAATAATTTCGTTTTGGGGACATTCCGATCAATTCAGACCCACTCACGTAAGTAACTTCAGATTCGTACACATAATGCTTGAACATAAGAACTTACCTCTTGCTGCAAACAAATGATAACCAACAAGCAGAATCATTAAGAATTTACATTAGGTAAACAATATTTAGAAGTCACATAAATCACGCTAGAGACCTAACAAGCTACGAGCATGGAATTACCGGCTTTCTATGGATGCCGTAAAGATATCCTATGCTGTCCCTACCTTGTGGAGAACCCCTTGAAAATTTCTGGACATCTTCACGGACACGGTCTTCCACTACCTTATCCTGCCTACAAATACGCTGGTGAAAGTGTGATGCATTATGTGAAACCGGATGAGACCTTTGGGATTCAGAGCGTCGTAACTGTGTACCAACAGGACTTCGCTCTGGCGACCTAGATTTACTCTTGTGAGAACTAGATGTACCCCTCTGATCACCCTCCTCCTTAATAATTTTGTGCACTGCATCCACACCTTTTGACAGAATTAACCTATCCTTTCCACTGACTATAATAAATTTCTCATCCATTTTGATTTTGCAACCGATATCCTTTTCAATTCTCTGTATCACTTTCTCTGTAAAAAGTGCTCTCACATGCTTATCTCGTGCAGCTACCCTTTCAAAAAAATCTTGAGACTTGCGATTTGCTCCAAGAGTCGAGGGGCACCCCTATATAAGTACCAGGTAGCAAGGAATGCATAATCCCATTAAAAATAAATAAAAATAATAATATCTTAGAAAAATATCGTGGTTAAAAGAATGAAAACCTCTTCCCTCTGACCCCTCACCAACCTCCTTCAGACTGCAAATGTTGGTTTGCACATGTGTGCCACTGTCGTTATTTGATATATGGGGTTTGATATTGAGATTGTGATGCAGTGGAGAGGTGGGGGGCCGTATGGAAGATCTTATCAATGTCCACAAATGATTATTAGATTAAAATCAAATAAGTCCTAAATCAGATTAGTACAGAAAGAAACTAATACACGCAGGACCTCAATGGCATCCTTATATCAAAACAGGCTCATTAAAATGAAGTAATTAAACAGCTGGTCAGGCACCAATCTCAAATTCTAAACTCAGGTCAATAGGCCTGTAGACCTAGTATTGTGCAAATCGTAAGAGCCTAGAAATTACGGTAGTGTATCATGCAGCAAAACGATAACCATTGACTAGTTACTGAATCAATTACTCATACATGAATGTATCTACGCTCATAGCTTTGTGTGAAGGCAATTCATAACATTTTCTAACATATAACACTATATTTGCAGGAAAAAAAAAGAACAATACCTGAGTAAAGTGACCTGATTCTCCACATATTTTGCAAATCATTTCTTCTTCTTTCCTCTTCTTCCAATTCCTTTCGGTAGCTTTTGATTTTGCCTCCCAAACCTTAGCTTCTCTGCTAGTGAAATCGGTCGGGACAGCATTGGGGTCGCGCGGTTCCTCTTCCTCGTCAGAACCTGCTAATGAACGCTTGTTTGCTTTTGCCTTTTCTTGCGACGTGGCAACCATGCTTCCTGGTGGGCCCGTGTATTCCTTGTAGAGTTCGCTAAAATCATCATCGTCATCTGGATCTGGTCTTTTTGCCATGTGAAAGAAAGTTAACTATAAATTAGACCTGCAGTACCAACATAAATCACTACAATGAGTGAAATTGAAGAAGGAAACGAAAGTACAAACAAAGTTCAACGCAAAAGGCATATGAAATCATGGTTAAAATTTTGTGTAAATCCTTAAAACATCGAGCTAAACTTGCTCCTAGAAACGGTTTTAAATGCAGACCTCAGCAGAAAAATTTTCCTTAGTCAATAATTTTTTTTAAATTAAATAAATAAATGCAAATTGACGAACTCTTGACGTGCAGGTTGACGAGTAAAAGACATATCCGGTTAATCTAAGTTTGTCTGCGTAACTGCAAAAGAAAACTGACAGTAAAAGCGAAGAACTTTGGGGCGAAATATCATAATTATGCCATCAAACTCAAAAGTGAGGCTAATTTCAAAAAATGAAGTTGTTAGCTTACATGTTCGACAATGACTAAATTTAAATCCAACCAACAGCAAATAAAAATTCAAATCAGAGTAAGTAGGGATTCGTAAACAAACGGAGAAGAAGTAAAAAAAGAATTTCATACCTGAAGATGGCCGAACAGGCCGCGGCGAGCAGAGGAGACTGAACAGAAACTAGGGCTGGTGGATTCTCGGTAGTCGGTTGGTTGGTTTAGTTTTATTATTTCTTTCTGTTATTTATTTTAGTGCCTTCTTTCTCCAAGAATTTTCATTTTTTCCATATAGTTTTCCAAATTCGCATTTTTATCCCTGCATTCTGCCAAAGCAACTACTCCAGTCCGTTTCGACTTTTGTGTACCGGTGAGCACGTGCCTTTTCTAGGAACTCGTCCCGAACTCCCGCAGGGAAATACATTATCCAAGGACTTATCCTGTAGAAGTACAATTTCGTCAAATTATATAATCAATTTATATGTCATTAGAACTTTATATTGTAGAGCTTTAATAATTTTAAAATATATTATGTGCAAAATAATTACATTAATTTAATATTTGATTGACAAAAATTTAATAGAAATTCCATGGATCAGAATCAAAACCAAGACATCTTTACACTTTAGGAATTGTTGGGGATTGCGCGTAAATTATTTGTCTATTATTTTATGGTGGGATTATTTTAATTTTTTTTTTTAATTTTAATATAAAATTTGAGTTATTGATTTCATGTATTCATATTGAAACTCAAAAGTAACATTTGACAATGTTATTCATTCATCATTGGATTTCTTGACTAAACATTAGTGTTAAAAAATTTAGTCAAAATTTGAAATTAAAATACCGTAACACAGTTTTATTAACATGAATATTTAATATATGTACTTGATTTAACAATAATATTAGGGATTCGAAGATTCCAAATAATTGAGTCTTAATTTGAATCCCCAACTATTATTATTTGTTATTAATTTATTAGATAATGAATTTCACAACTAATGAAATTAAAATTATATCATCTAATAAATTAATATTATAACAATTAAAACTTAGTTGAAACTCAATTATTGAGATTGATTAACACTAAAAAGTAGACGTGTAATAAGGATAAAATTATTAATTTTTCGCTTAAAGTGTTGATTAATGCGTGAATAATTTATAAATTATATGAATGCTCCCCAAATAAATTTTTGTGTTAAATTAATTCACAATATGTTAATTTTTATCTTATAAATATTTTTCAAAAATAAATTGGAATTAAAAGCGGAAACAAATAAGGACTGTTGGAGCAATTTGAAAGCATTATTGAGGAAATATAAATAAATAAATAAATAAGAATGAAAATTAAAAAAATTAAAAAAAAAAGAAAAAAACCAAGCAATTTGTTTTCTCGTGATGGCCACTTGACCATCACACATTTAAAAAAGATTATAATATAAATACTAATAATAAAATAATAAATAAATTAAGTTAAAGCATTTGTTGCCTGTAAAAAGGAGGCAAATGAGTTGAAGAAGAGGTGAGAAGCTAGGTAGCCAAGTTATGAGAGAGAATGATAGCCAATGGTGTAGTTGAAGAATTTCTTTCTTTATTTGTTTCTTTTCTTTTCTTGTTTCCATCTGTATTAATTTTCTTTATAACATATTTCAAAAGTTTATCAATTAAAAGGAGTATTGTGTTTTCTCTTAATATGAGTGACTAATTTTACTAGACTGAGGTGAAAGGTGAAACTCAATGTTTTAAACTATTAAATTTATTATTTTCTCAAACGAGTTTTAAAGTTTATTTTATTATTTTCTAGTTATTATTATATCATAATAATTTATAAATTTCTTTGGATCTGTATGGTATTTTGACATATGTCAACACATTAATATAGTGTGGCACATTAGGTACTTTATTCCATATTTATCTATACATATAAAAGTAAATGATATAATAATTTACTGGTAAAAGTGAGACAAAATATAAACGAGAGAGTATTAAAATTATAGTTTGAATACTGAGAGTGGATCATGTAACTTTAACCTATTTTTAAATTGATTTCAAATAATTTCGTTTCCCCACAATTAATTTTCTTTGTTTAACAAATTGACAACTAGATTTTAAAATTCCTTGTGGTTCGACTCCGGAGTCACCGAATTATATTATAAGTAAATACTCTTATACTTTAGAGTGATACACTTTTAAGCCGTGTCAGAGATCCTTAAAATTATTTTTATTTAAATATAATCTATTGAATAATAATTTTTCTTGCAATCTGTACTGAGGCTATTAAATGGAAAGGAGACTTTTTGGTTAATTCAACAACAAATGGGATTCCTGTTGATTTTGAAATTCGTCATATATTCTGGATTATGGAATTGTATAACCATACATACACTAGCTAAGTTTTCTTTGCAGCTATGCAAATTTGTGATTTGGTTGAATAATTTTTATTTTTTTTCGTGTGGTTATTCATGATCGAATTTTAGTGAGGTAGAGACTAAAAATTAATTTAACTTTACATATACTTAAAAATATAATTAATTAATTACATTAATTTTCATCCATCATTAATCTATAGAGTTTGTCTAGTTAAATTTATGATAACTTATAACTAAATGATAAAAAAAAAGGTCTATGATGCTGTGATTTTATCCTAATTAAGCACGAATTATATAAATAAAACAAAAGATATTACAAAATTTGTAAATAGATAATAAAACAAGTAAATAACATAGGAATGATAAATTAGTTTATTATTGGTAAAAAAAAAAATTAAAAACTTTTCAACCAATATTAAGTGTAATACAAAACATAAATTATGTGTATAAAACATAAGAATTGTAAATTAAATGTAAAACAAGTAAATGAATATAAGGAGTGGTAAATGTTGTATTATTGATAAACAAAACAAAAAATTTACAAATGCAATATAAAATTTGTACATCAACATTAAATAAAATAAAGCATAACTTATGTAAAAGAAATATAAGACTTTTAAAGTAAAGGTAAGATAAGTTAATTAACAAATGTGTGGCAAATTGGTATATTATTAGTAAATAAAATAAAAACTTATAAATGTAATATAAAACTCGTAAATCAACATTAAATGTAAAATAAAACATGAATTATGTAGATGGATGGCAAATTAAGTAAATTAATATAAGAGCAATTGAAAAAAAATTACAAATGTAAAATCAAAATTCATTATATAAATACCTTATAAATTTATTGTTTTTATTTATAAACTGAATAATGATAGTTTTGGGTTTGTCTAGCACATGTGAAGTTATGTGTGAAATTTTATTGAAAATAAAACTTATTCTAAATTATTATATCATTCTAAACCTCCTAAAAAACAACCCCAAATAATCTTTAACTATAATTAAGAAATAAAGTTTAAAACTACATGAAGTATGTATAAGTTGAAAATTAAATCCAATTTTATTGATACATCATATATATCTAGTAATATAAGAATATCTTTTTATTTTGTTTTGGCCTAGTCGACATCAAGAAAAAAAATTGCTTAATTAATACATAGTAAGCAAATACTGTGATAGAACTTAAAAAAAAATATTATAAATGTTTTAGAACAAATATAAATTTATGGTCAAACCAATTCAATAAAACTTATTCCAATTGTTTCAAATACAATTTTCTTTTGTTTTCAATTCATCAATAAGATTTTTTGTTTAATTAAATTAAATATAAACTATTTTTGTCTAATTAAAGTTTAATGTTATTTTTGAAAGCGTTTGTTTTGTTTGTAATTTTAAAATACTAATTTACCACTCTTATATTAATTTATTTTTTTTACCTTCTATTTATAAGTCTTATGTATAATTTATAAAATTTATATTTATGACAATATTAATACCATAATTTTAATATTGCGCTAAACATAAATTTTGAAATGAGATAAAAACAAATAACAAAATAATAAAGTAAAGTGGTGCGGTGAAGTTGGCAATTTTGTGCGGCTATTAGTTACATGAAATAAAAACTTTGAGAATTGATAGAGAGACTCTAATCTTTGTATATTCCAAATAATAAGGTTAGGGATTAGATTAACTTTAGAATTAAATTTTTTATCTTATATTTAGCAACTTTGCTTGGATTGGATTATGGAGGATTAAATTAATTTAGTCGTCAAATCATGCGATCAACAATCCCAATTTATAAGTGGGTTTAGATGAGATTAGAATAGGAAGGAAAAAATGATTCATTTGCAATATCTCATATATAACACCACCTTTTATTTATCACTTAAACAAATTAGCTGTTTAGTAATTTATTACAATAATTGATTGTACTAAATTTAATAATCACTAATATAATATTAAAAACAATCATAAAAATTAATAATACCAATAATTGATTATATATATATATATTATTTTCTAATTTTTTGATAAAATAAAATACATATAAAGTAATTAATAAAAATAATTAAAAAATTAAATAGTCTTATTGATTTATATTTGTTTATTATAATATAACTACCTAATAACTAGTTTACTATATATTTAATGTTCTTATTAATTATCTTTAAATTAATTTTAATAATTATTCTTAAATATTTATAAATAAATTTGTATTTAAATATAATTTAACATTGTCTAATTTAATATTATATCAAACATAACATAATATTATATAATATAATTTAAATCAATTCAAACTAATTCAATCTAATTATAATATTTAGGCGAATCTAATTCTGCTCCCAAACTCAGCCGAACAGTAATAATACTTCAACGGTCTTTCGTTATATTCACCGTGAAACGTCAGCTGGCTAACAGAGACAAGTGCAAATTCTTACACTTTCTAATCCACAATTCAAGATTCTGGTACAAGAATTCTCGCACTCCGTCTTGTGTTACTCGCGCGCTTTCTTTTTCATTTATTATTTCATCTGCACCTATTAGGGTTCGAAAATGGAGGGACACGTGGGAGAATATATCACTGATCCTCCAGAGTTTAACCCTAATTCATTTTCCGGCAATTATTGTTCTTGGTCCTCCGACGACCACATACATAATTTTCCCGACAACTACCACAATCACCACCGCCGGCATTACCAATACGATCAAATGAACAGCGAGCCAACTGATTTCTTCAATGGTCAGCCTATGCCCTTCATTGGCCGGAAGCGAGGGTTTAATCATTCTGCTCCAGGTTTTCTTTAATCTATTTACTTTTATGATTAAGTTCTCATTTTAATTTTGACAATGATTCATCATAGTAAATAAAGAACCATTAGTTCAAATTTGCGGGAAAGTGTACAAGTTTAAATAATATAGCTTTCTTATCTTTGTAATTTGCTTTTATTTCCGCTATTTTGTAAGTCATTCGTGGTACTTATTTTCAATTTATGATCGAACTGTTAATTTTTTTAATTCATAAGGTTGCTGAAGCTCTAAGTTTTGTCCATCAACAAATTTATTAGATCATATCAATGACAGTGGCATTCCTGCGAAACTTTATGTTGCACCGGTTCCCAGAACTGCAACTGAAGAAGATGTAAGTCATTTCAATGGCATTCAGTGGTTAATGTGTTTGAAATATATGTGTAAAGTTATGTAAAAAGGAACTATAATATTTCCTAGTGAGGACGTGCACTTATACATCATGTATGTAGAAAGATCATCTGGAAAAGTGCACAGCATGCATGCCTTTGTTCTTACTCAAATTAGTTGAATTTCCATTGAACTATTAACTCTCATTTTCAAACCTCTGGATACTAATTGTGTTAGTTATAGCTATAAGTTGTTATTTAACGTCTTAATATTTTTCATTTATATCAGATCCGCTCTTTGTTTGAAGAACACGGGAATGTTATTGAGGTTGTTCTACCCAAGGACAAGAGAACTGGTCAGCAACAAGGTATGATTAATTTATCCTGTAGAAATTGAGTACGGTTCATAAAAGTGTCAATCTTTTAGCCTTCTGCAGTGCAAAGTTCACCTTGTACCCTAGTCAATTCTGGTTTGTTTGACATTATGTGGTACCTCAATTCTGAAGATTGAACCTGCAAACTGATTTATAAGAAAGGGAACTTGGATAGCAGATAGCTCCCACTTTTCTACCTGGATTGTACTGATTGAGGAGTGTAAGCTTCTGTGAAAGTTAATTTTTCTGAAGGATTATTTTTATTCAAGCAATAACCTTGTGCAGTTCTAAAGCAACATTAACTGTGCATTGTGGTCTTCCCTTTTTCCTTTTGAAAAGGAAAAGGAAACAGCATAACGTTCTGTTATTCAAATGGCCTAAGTGGTCCTAATCATTAGATGCCTTTGCAGTCTGAATAGTTCTGGTATTTAAGGAAGGAAAAAAAAAAGAAGAAGAATGTTTTACTGCTCAGCATATGTTGTAGAGGTCACTGATACCATTAATTTTTAGAAAGCTCTGTGGATGATTCTCCTATAACTGGAATTGCACAATTTTTAATACCTTCCTGCTTCATGGTTGTTATGCTGGTGGTTGCTCTGAATTTCATTTGGAGCGTTTCATGGAACCGAAACTTCCTGTCTATATCTATGATGTGCCTCATACCAATGTACTATTTTATGTGTCTGTTTCAAAACATGTTAGTATATGTTCTTCTGCCATTATGTTGAAGTTACTATGATAATTTAACAGATGGTGTAGACTTCCTATTTTTCAGGGTATTGCTTTGTGAAATTTATGATATTCGAGGAAGCTGGCAATGCTATCAGAGCTCTAAACGGTCATTATATTTTTCCTGGGGTAAGTTCATTAGTGTCCAGAGAACATCTGCAAAATCACATTACTCTGTCAGTCTTATTTTTGTACTAATATATAAATATGATGTGTCCAGGAACAGGCTTCCATCAAAGTGAGATTTGCTGATGGAGAAAGGGAACGCCCTGGTAAGTGCTTATAGCTTAACATACTCGCGTAGCATAGTAAGAACTTCACGCAAAAATCTTGAAAGAATAAGACACCTCTTGAATAGACAATTAGCAAGACCTTATTTTGTGCATATGGTGAACTATTCTTTTGGCTGAGAGCTACTGGGGTATAAAGTGACCTTTATCTGTGTAATGGAATTAAAATTCTGTACTTTTTATGTCTTTAGAAGTAAAAATTTTAATGTTATGTGGCACTTGCTATTTTGTTTCATTAATGATGCGAATCCTAGCTTTAAGGGAAACTTTTGTCTGCTTGGATTTTGTTTTGCAATATGTGCTTAACATCATCGTTTTCATGCACCTGTGCTGTGAAGATATTAACATTCCATGTTTATGTTGTGGTATTCTAATCATTTGTTCTTTTTTATCCATGTTCCGTTTGTGATTTGGCAGTGGCTCCTCCGGACAAGTTGTACGTTGGCTGCCTGAGCAAACAAACTTCAAAAAAGGAAATTGAGGAAGTATGCTCATGTCCATCAAACATTTATGCGTGGCCCTTAGTTTACTACATAATTGCCTATTTCCCCATATCTTTTAACTTGCATATGCAAACTTGCAAATGTATGTGGACAGAACCACAGCAATACAAGTGACGGTTATTGCCTTCATATGTGGTAGGGCATCCCTTGAGTGGAATGAATACATTATGCTATAGCAAATAGAATATTCATCCTCGAAGTTCAGTTACTAGTTCCCAAAATAGTAGCTTTTTGCTTTGGTGAATTGTGGTTTGAGTATAAATCTATCTCATCAAGAAAAAGGTATTGTTGCATGTTTAGGATCAAATGCTGATCCCAGGTATAGAGTGCTTGTCATTGAGTAACCCTTAGATTGGTTCCAGGTGTGTAGTGTGTGACAAAATGCTGGGCATAGGTAACAGTATTGTGAAATTTACCTGCATGCATGTTATCCCTTTACATGCATGCTCTGTCTATGTGCACTAGTGCATGCTTGCTTGTCACTGTTCCATGAGATTCTTTAATCAGTAAGACCTTTCCTGAAACTAGGGTTGGATGGAAAAAGTTCCTTCTTCAATCTAGTTTCAAAGTTTAAGTTTGGTTATAGTTTTCTAAATCGTAAGGCACCCTTTCACTCTTGCTCTGGATTCCTCTTTATTTTTGAGGATGTTGATTAATAGTTGAATGTTATCTGTGTCAGGTATTTTCCCCATATGGTCATATCGAAGATATCTTTATAGTGCGTGATGAGCTGAAGCAAAGTCGTGGTTTGTCGCCTACCATTACTTCTGTTTTATGCCTTCTTAATTTTAGAGCATAATTGGAAATGTTGGATATTGATTTTTAATTTTTGTTTTATGAAGGATATTGTTTTTGCTTTCTTGTTTCATAAAAAACAGAACTTGTTGAGTTTGCATTGGCTACTTTTTGATTTTCTTGTTTACTCAAATAATTCTTGCAATCATACTTTTAGCCTTCCTTTTGCAACTTGCACCTTTTGCACAATGGGTGAAATAAAGAACAACATAGCAACCACTATGTTGGCGGAGATGCCGGATATATCTATATGATTTGTCTACAGTTGTTGTACATGAATGGGTGACACGTGCATCAGAAACTTTTTATAAGCCTCTGTTTATGCCGCCACTTTGCAAAAACCATTAAACTTTTTATATGAATAGTTGGAAGTATCACATACTTGTATCAAACATTTAGTTGGACTTTGTTCTGACATTGATTGTGTAGTTTTTGAAGAATGCCTGATATATCTATATGCTTCATCTTCAATTATCGTGCATGAATGGGTGACTCATGCATCAAAAACCCTCTATATGCTTTTGTTCTTGCTACCTTTTTGCCAATACTTTTCTTCTACATATGAATGTTTGGATTTATCATGTACTTGCATCAACTGTTCATTTCACCTTTGTTCTGAGATAGATCCTGTACCTTTTGAAGGATGTGCATTTGTCCAGTTTTCTCATAGAGAAATGGCGCTGGCAGCCATCAGTGGATTGAATGGAACTTTCACGATGAGAGTAAAGTGTATTTATGTTTCGATATGTAGTTCTTCAAAAATATTTTGATAGTTATTGAATAATTCCTTTTTTAACCCTTTCAATTTTAGGGTTCTGATCAGCCACTGGTTGTTCGAATTGCGGACCCTAAGAAACCAAGGACTGGAGAACTAAGGTTTTGTTTCTTTAGTTTTGGACTTTAAAATGATTTGGGAATCATGAATCTACACCTTAGTTTTTCACTTTGTGATTTGGGAAGACAATACATAATTGTGATCATGCATTCTTCTAGTAGTCATCTAATCGGTCCGCCGGAGAAGAGCTGACATCTAAAATTAGTTAGTTAATGATCTAAGCTAAAGGATCTTCTTTTATCATTTTTTCAATAAGAAAGAGTGAGTGCTTATACACCCTGATATTGGTGTCAACTGTTAATTATCTACCTGATAATCAACTTATCCAAGATCAGATTTTTGTCTGACATCTTCATGGAATGCATGTGTCCATACAAACAAACATACATATCCTGTGGTCAATATTTTTCGGTTGGGATTTCTTTCCTGAAATGAGAAAAAATTTCATCAGGTTGGGAGTGGAAAATACAAATATGTATTGCTAAAACCAAATGAAAACAAATTACAGATATTCATATTTGGAAATACAATCAATTGACTTCTTCTGCTTATGATTCCAGGCTTTGTTGCTATCTTTAATGGTTAGATTCAGTTTAATTTTTGTGGCTCTTTCTCCTCTGCAGGGGAAATTACACATTTGGCACCCCAAGTTTTGGTCCCAATTTTCTAGAACCAGTTAGGTACATTCTGTGTACCCATTTTTCTTGTTGCCTTCAATAATGTTATATTTCCAAACATTAAGTTGACTTTCCAGTTTCCTTGGTTTACTTTCAGGCCACCGCCCAATCTGGGTAATTCAGCAGGAGGGCAGATTCTCCCTAATGTTTCATATCGTCCACAACACATTTTCAATAATTCACATCCACAAGTCTTTTCAAATTGGGGAAACCAGGAAGCTGCTACTCCTATCATACAGCAATTACATTGTTCTCAACAGCAATCATCTTCACAGCTGTCTCAGTTGTCATTACAACAGATACAAATCCCGCAGCAAAATTCTCAATTATCTCAACAAGCAGTCTCTGATATGCAAAAACAGCTTAATCTGAGACAGTCATCGACTCAAAATGTAGAACAGCAGCAGAATTCCCATGTTACCGTGTCAGAATCAGAGGTATTATGATATTTAATTTTGGTTTAGTTCTTCAAATAGGAAATCAAAGGCATTTGTTTACCATAAAATTTGGTTAACGTGGTTCACTAGCTGAAAATGCAATGAGACCCAACAAATATCTCTATATTCTCGTATTGCCTGTTTATGAATATTGGAGAAATAGGAAAAACAGAATGTTGACCTTATTAAATCATGACTTTTATTGTATTTGTAAAGAAGTCCCAAGGTGAAGCTACCTTTGATGGAAGTAAGCTTTCTTTTAGAACTTTTAGGGTTCCACATGTGGACATTGTGCTGGGCTTAGAACTAGAGGTTCCATGTAATGTTGGTGAATAATGAAACTGCTTATTCCCTGTGCCAAATTGAAGGGTTAAGGATATTATTACAATTATTCCCCCTTTTTTCAAAAAGAAAATATATAATTATTTTGTAAAAAAGGAGCGGGGTAAGAGGTTGAGGATATTATTTAATTATTTTCTAATTTTAAATGTAATTGTTGCATGTTGGTGCATACTGATTTGCTGCTAATGTTATGCATTTCTGCAGTCTCCAAGGAGTGGAAACAATCCTCAGACAAGTGCTAGCGCTTCCACTATTCCTACAGTACCTCAAAGTCCCCAGGTGGCAGCTTCTCCAGAGTGTGACTGGAGTGAACATACCTGCCCCGATGGATACAAATATTACTACAATTGTGAAACTTGTGAAAGTAGAGTAAGTTTTTTTCTCTTATTAACTTTCTTGTGCCCTGCTGTTTGGATTTCCTTTTCACAAACATTGTAACTGATGTCCTTAAAAAAATTAACTATAGTGGGATAAGCCCGAGGAGTATCTTTTATTTGAGGAGCAAATACAGAAGCAGCAAAAGCTGCAAAATGGAAGCCAGTCAGTTTCGTCTACCAAAGAAGTGGCTCAAACCCAAGAAGTGCAGCTTCAGCCGCATGTCTTCCGTAAAAAGGTGCAACTCCAAGACCCTTCTGTGTCTGCATCGGTAAGAAATAATTACTTGCTGGCTGCTCAATATTTCTGCATCTTTGTTCTGTCCATTGCAGTATGAATCAAGCTTCTACCACCTGTTCAGGGGAAGACTAGGGTATAAAAACTAGAACTAATTTAGTCGTTTTAAATTGGTTGGAAGAATTATATTGTTTGCTTATAGAATCTGATTTTGCCGCTATTGCATTATGTATCTCAGCCACTAGTATGCAAGTTAGTAGAAGCAAAAGAGAACTTTGTGACAAAAAGTAAAATACAGTAGGTTTTGCCACATGAATTCTTTCAGGCTAAATATATCGGGTGTTGAGTATGTTAATTCATTGGTATTCATATGTGATATCTTTGAATGGGGTGGAATGGTGCCTGCTGTGAAAGTTTTGCCAGCACAAAAAGAATGTACATTAGAATAAAATCTGTGTGATGATTTATCTTCACCGCTGCATGTTTTAGTGTCGAGGCCTTTTTATCTTTACCTGTGAGCTACAGATTTTTTTTATGTAGTGGACTTGATGATAATTGCTGACAGATGCCCCTGGATTGTGCATGCATAAAGTTCTTACAACATGATTTAGTGTATTAGAAGTCAATTAGTTGTACTATCTGTTAATATGAATTTCAACTATAAACAATGAGTTGATCAGCCATTAAGCTTTTGCAAGCAGCTGGATGATGATTTTCTCTGCCACATTTTACATGGGGAGAGGATACTCTTATGTGCAGGATGGTTATTATAGTAGAGAACAGGATATATTTGGTTATTACAGTAGAGAACAGGATAATACTTTATTGCGATATTTTGGTTATGAATTGTAGGCCCATGTTGATGACCGGGCAGCAACAATTATAGCACCTCTATTTTGGGACATGTAAATTTGATGTTTTTGAAAAATGAAAACTTGTACAGTTCTACTTGGGCTAACCGGGCTTCATTTTGGATTTGCTGTGGTTTTTCAGGAGCAGGATCACCTGCAAGTTCAGACTAAAAGTAGTCCTGTGGTTCATCCAACCTGTGTTTAGAAGGTGGTCAGTTTTTGTTAATTCCATGGGGAGGATAGTTTTTTTTTATCTAAAAATGTTAGGTTAACATTTAGCAGGTGATCAGTTTTTGCCAATCCGTGGGCTCCATCTGCCTTCTTGTTTGTTTCTGATACTGCAGGGAACTGGCCGCGTGTGATTGACTTCTTGTCTTTTTCATATTGTATTGCGTGTAGATTTTTTTGGGACGGTGGGTTATTTTCCATGGCATTTTTTATTTTTCGTGATTCCTCTATGAATGTAAATTCGGACCCCCACGTCTGTAAATCGTTATGTAATTTGGAAAACTTTTGAAAAAGATTTTTCGCCATGGTTGTGATCGGTTATGCTTGCTATTGAATAGGTTATAAAGAGTTGCAAATCCAACCATCAAAGTGAGTTCCTTTCGCGAACGCGTGGAATCCCCTTTCCAAGTGAGATTTTCCATAAAGCTCCGTGTGACCGATTGATGGGTGTGAACTCGACAAGAAAACATTACATTTTTACCTGAAGCGCCGGCCTGTTGGATGAAAAATTTTGTTTTTAAATATTCGGTATTATTATATCTACGATGTAAAGATTGGAACTCCGGAAACGCCGCTACAAGTGGACGTGCACGGTGTCTGTCCGGAGGTTTTTAGTCATTTAATTTTATTTATTAGATAAATAAAAAATTAAAAGATTTCAATCAAATTTTTCTTTCATTAAATTTGATTATTCTTTTAAGTTTTTAATAATGTAGGTTTGGTATTTCTTTCTTTTCAATAATAATAATATAATAAATAGTATAATATTATTTGAAGAGGATAAAGTCACTCTTCAATATAAAAAAAAAAAAATTCTCATTTAATTTTTTTTTTGAAATTATTTGATTCTCCAACTATTTTTTTTCTTCATCATTTGAAGAATCTTTTAAGCATACCCTAATGTTCCACTCAATGTTGCAAACGTGCAGTTGTAAAAATCCTTTAGTTTTAACTCTTGATGATAAATTTTCTCAATTTGACCGAAGGTTCTGTTTTGGTAATCACCATACATGACATTTAACTTTCCGATTCTCGATGCCGAATACAGTGCCACACAGTATTGCCAAACATTTTGCCTTGAGAAGCATCTGAGAGTGGGGTACTCAATTCATCACATCACTTTCCGAAGTACTTGATCGAATGCGTGGATGAACAATTACCCATTTCATATTTACTAATGCAAAATAAAACTAGCAGTGAGAACTCACTCACTCTGTACCACTGTGGGCGAAGACTAAAATATTCCCAGCAAAAACTATATAACATGTTCTATATATGGCAGATGCTAAATTACGATTAATAAAAAGATTCAAAAAATATATGTATAAATAAATCTTTAATAAAAATAATTTACTTAATTACTTTAACAATACAAGAAATAAATTAAAAAAATTAATTTTAATAGAGAATATTTTATTCTATTAAAATATAATTTTTTATCTTTTAATTTACATGCTCTATATCCCCACAATTTTCAATGAACCAAATCCATGATAGTTCGCAAGAGATAAAGCAGGTAATAATAACTCTTAAGGGGCTATAAGTGGGTCAGCAGTACGTATGTTATTCTTCCACATTGCATCTCTCTTTACCACTTCTGGAGACAGCACATTAATTTCACCTCACCAAATTCTCACAATTGGTTCCCTATTTTTTAAAGAGAAATTTTGTTTTTGCCGTTTCCCAGACAGAGAAGGAGGGGAAAATTAAAAAAAAAAAAAAAAAAACTAAAATGCTTACATTAATTGTTCTCTCCACAGAAACCCTAACCCTCAAAAGATCTTGACTCGGGGAGTGGCACTCTCAATGAAATCAATGCACATTCCTTCGACAACAAAAACAAATAGATAGGACAAAAACAAATGAATGAATGAATGAGTGAAGAGTTAGGAAACTAAACCCAAACAAAGTAAGAAACCAGTTCCTTCCTGCATTGGATTAAAAACCCATTTTACAATGACATTCATAAGGGTATGCGGGAAAAGACTTTCTGCAAGAAAGATCAGATCCTGTCAACTAGTAGATTACATAAAATTTACATCTAAACCTTTTACGGAAGTCAGTTAAATAGAAAAAAAAACTAATAATAATTAAATTGATAATCAATATACTCATCTTCCTTCATCTCTACTCTTCCCTTAGCATGTGTGAAGGAACAATGTCCTGAAGAAGGCCATGATCCTTAAGCAGATCAGTCCCTGCTGCAGGAGTGCAGAAACGCCTCTCATGAAGAAAAGAAGCAGTTGTTGGACCGTTGATAAAACTACTCCCAAAATTCATAGGCAACAAGGAATTAACCAAGCTGGGCAGTTGTTGCTGAGAGAATGTCGCCGGCATTGGCATACCAAGAGAGGATCCAACGACACCGTTTCCAGCATGAGGAACACCGCCAAGGGTTGGACGCGGTAGGAGTGGACTCGGGTGGTTGTGCTGGCCCTCATAGGTCGTCACGACAATGCTTGGATCAGTGTAAGATCTCTCCACTCTTTTCTTCACATTACATGAAGCACTGGTGCAACGATAGTAACTCCTGCAACAACAATAATGCCACCCATATTATAATCATTCAATGATATATAATTTGGACCTAATTTTTGAACTAAAATTAACTAACGAGGAAAGCGGTGGAAATTTATAATTACGAAATTAACAATAGAATTAATTATTATTATTATTATTATTATTATTATTGAAGTAGTAAAGTAAAAGGTACCTAGGAAAGGGGCTGTCCTTAACGGCCTTCTGACCGTACTTCCTCCATCGGTATCCATCTTCCAGATGATCAACCTCACTCTTTGTCATGAACGCGAATCTCGGCTCTCTCTGTCGTTTCTGATTTGTCTTCTTGGGCTTCAACCTGCTTATCCCCACAAAAACCCAAACCAAACAAACTATTCAATAAATCATCAAAATCCTTATCTTTAATTCTTCACACTTCGGACAACTAACGATATATATTTATATATACATATCATTTCTGGGCCATTCATTAGCAGATGCATGTGTACTGTACTGTGCTGTGCTTCTTTGAAAAAAATAAAAAAAAATTGAAGTGATAAATAATTAGGATCGAAGACAAAAACTACCAGAAAAGAAAAAACTCACTGTTTCTTGGTTTTTTGTTGATTTTGTTCATCATGTACATGCTCTTCTACTTTAACTTGTTCATCATTCAAAGCCTCACTCGATGCAGATGAAATCGAGGAAGAGTTAGGCGTCGCCGGCTGATTCAACAACTCAGAACATTCAATCTTTGTAACATTGACAGTTGAAGATGCTGATGCTCCTTTAGACGGAACCTGATTCTGTGCCTGGAACTGTACCATATCAAATAAAGAAGAAGAAGAAGGAGGAGAAGAAGAACCAAAGTCTTGAACACCCAGTAACTCCATAAACCCTAATGACCCCTTCTCTCCCTCGTACAAGTCAAATACGCCTCGAAGCTGAGAACCAGTTGAAAGATGATCAGCAAATGGTGATGATCCCATATTGTTATTATTCTTCGTCTTTGTAGCTTCTTTCCTCTCCATTATGCCTCAGTTGAAATTCTTCTTAATCTTCATAAAAAACAAAAGAAAAGAGAACAAAATGGAAAGGGAGAGAGAGAGAGAGAGAGTTACTGTGAGGCTTTTGAAGTGTGAAGTAGGGGTAAGATTTCAACTTTGATCTGGTTTATAAGGTGGGTGGGTGTTTAGAGATGGAGAGAGAATGGTATACAAAGGAACAAGGATGAGACTTGGCAATAGTTGAGTTGGCTAAGTGGCAACAAATGTTTCCATTTCTTTGACCGGCGATTGTAGGTCAATACTTTGTACGGACATAAAACCAGCGCCCGTAACAAGTTTCGAGTTTGAATACGCACATGAGATCGCAGGCGGTCGGTCCGGCGGTGCGGTGTTGGTCGATGCTTTCATACGTGGAGTTTGACCGGTTTACGGGTTTAATTCCACTGTGTGAACGGGGTCGAGCTGCACGTGAGATTCTTACGGCGTAAAAAAGGCTTTTTATTTCCAAACTCTCTTCACTCGAGTGCTGATTGCTCCGTGTGCATGGGAATTGTGAATTTGTGCCCAACTACTGATCAAGTGAATTAATAATCCTCTTTTAAGATTTCTTTTTCATTTTTAATAATAATTTTCCCTTTATATTTTATTTCTTCATTCTAACTCCTCCTCGTCTTTGGGTCGTACCGTATGCCCAACTTTTTGTTGTATGACAATCGACAAATTAACGAAATAAATTAGTAATTGCGTAGGGACTTCCACTAAAGGGACTTCCACCAATTAAGTGAGCGTATATATATATATATATATATATATATATTGATTTGATTTGATTTGATTTTAGAAATAAATAAGCTAACACTAAAACCTAGCGCTACGGCGCTAGCCCATAGAATAGAATAGAATTAATTTTCCATAAGAATTAAACTTTGAAAAACTCAAACTGTGGGAAGCTGATTAGGTAATTAAAGGGAAATTAAACTTCATTTGTACCAAGATCGAGTACTAAAAAATTTAAAATCAATTTATCAAATTAAAGCGGATTTGAATTATAGCTGAGAACGCGAACCTTGTGAGGGGGAACAAAAGAACATGATCATCAAATGAGAATAAGATTCAAGTTAAAGGTGTGTGAAATGGGTGCTATAAATGATTCATAATTCCTAAATCCCACAGTCGGTGGTAAATGGCTGCTTTTCTTTTTGTATAGATTATACACAAAAAAAAAAAGGGCGAAAAAAGAATGGCCGATAAGGATGCTCTTTCTACTCTCCTTTCGATGAGAAGCGTATGGAAAAGTTCTTGCACGTGTGGTTACTGGTCTGGAATGAGACAAGGATCCTTCGCTGACATAGTTTGCGTGCAAGCCCAGCTTACCTTTACATGCTTCTAATAATTTGGTCTCTCTCTCTCTCTCTCTCTCTTTTCTTAGCAAAAATTCAATTACATTGTGTTCTCTTTTTATCAAAAGCATTTGCGAAACCATTGATGTCACACTTACACACCTTCTCTTTTGAGTATAATTCAGTTTCGTTAACGAAAGACCTTTTTCACATTGCGGATCAAACACAATTTTAACATTCTCACGACTCTTTAAGATTTTCTTTTCTGCCCGTAGCTTCACCCATTTAAATCTCACTAACATCCTTATCTTTGCCAATGATCAATATTGTGGGAGGGAAAAAAATATAAAAAAGCTCAATATCCTCAAGGTTTATCTATATAGACGTCTAGATACCCACTAATTCATAGATGATAAATTACATCCCGAATATAATATTTTTGAAATGAACATTATGAGTCTTGTCTATTTAGATGTAGAGAAGAGAAGCATGAATACATCATCGTAATGGCACCAATATCAATTTACTACTATGTATAACGCCCTTATCAGGAATTGAGCTGATAAAATTGTCTAGTTGGGGTAAGAACTAATTGAAGAAATGGTGACGTTTCACCGAGGGCAAGTTAAAAAAGTTTTCAAAATCATTAGTTGAAAAGGTTTCATAAATTCAAAGAACAAAACGAATTTTTTGAAATCATACTCTGCGGGCTCTGCAGGGAAAAAAAAAAAAACTCGAGATGGGGTAAATCCTATACTAGCTTCGTCAATTAATGCTCTTATCTTCATTCAAGTAACCGAACTCCCTAAACTAATGGAAATAGTTTATAAATTTAGCTCTCCATTTTACAAATGGTGACGGTATTGAGACAAACTTTTCCAATATCTTTATAAAAAAAGAAAAAAGAAAAAATCAATACATAATTCACAAACAAAATATGAGTAATAAGCTAGCTAGTTGATTCTGTTGTCCTTTTGCTAGAATCTAATTTGTGAGTTACGTGACACGTATGGATCTTTCCGTAAACAAAAGAGACAAGGGTTCAGCGACACTAAAAAGATTTGCCAAGCAAAATCCAAACCCCATGATCAATCTAATTTACTTACTTTAGATAAAATCAGCTCCTTTTACGCGAAACCAAAGCTGGCCACGATACACGGCCCGTTGTCCCCATCGCTTCCACTCACATCGATGCTCGACCGTCGGGCCGTTGCCCTTTCATTTTCTCACACGTGTTCTCCTTTTGTCTCTTAAAACTTTCATGCTCTCCAGGGGTCCCGTTACTCTATCCTCACCATTCACGTGTGAGATCAAATGGTCATCGTTCGCCCTCAATCTACGCCGCAAGTTTGGCTTTGCCCTTCACCAGCCTCTGCTGAGATAAGGGGATAATGCCTTGTCTACGTACGTTACCACTAAATAGATTTTCAATATCTAAACAGTTCAGTTTCGTACAATAATTATATGGGGACATGCAAATTTTTATTTTTTTTGGCCTTAATAATTAATTTTAAACAACCCATTATTAAACTGTTCATGCATTGATAGCATATTTAATTAATTAATTAATTAATTAATTATAAATAAGTAATTACACGATAGATTAGACGCAGGCATTACATAATCTCCTGGTTGGAGATGAGATCATGTGACGATTGACGAACGGAAAGCCAAGATTTAACGCCGTTTTGGAATATTCTAGGGTTTGCTTTCGATACACGCTCTGAGGAACTCGTTTCCTTTTAAATTTTAATTATATTAGTACTATTTCTTCATTGCCAACGTACGTGTTAGTGGAAGATATACATTGTTTATATTTGTTAGTTATTAGTATTTAATTACGGTGTAATTGTAGTATCATATTACAATTATTTTCAGTCATTAAATTTAATTATAGTGACAATTATGACTGGATCCAATGACTGATATACAGTTGCATCATAATTTTACCCTAATTATTATATATTAATCAATAAAAATAATTTTAGAAAATAAACACGCAAAAAATAAAAAATACCGAATTCAATAAATTATGAGACATAATACATCATATTTGAATATATATTTTTTATCATATAATTTATCCATTGTTCCATTGGAGTAGGGTGTTCCCATTTTATCTGCTAATCAATATTATAGTATGCTTGATAAAAATTTATCTTAGTTAAAATTATATACTAGTGATAATTTTCCTATTCTAAAAATACGGATACCATCCGCATGTGGGGCATCCACAATATTAAAAAGTATATATGGGCAAGTAAAGGATTATGCGACTGTTTGACTGAAATTGTTGCTTCTTGGATACGTTTGGGAGCCAAACAAAAAAATACAAAAATACAAAAATTATATATATATAAAGCTTTTGTTTTGATGTGAGCAGTCACCATCTTCCATTACCATTTACCAGTCCATTCTGGGACTCGGAGCCCAATATTTTGACTATGGTCACGAGTCTCCGCTAATTATTGCTCCTGTTGGGACATCCGATCAATATTTATAACCACTACGACTCAGTCAAAACCTTGAATATTGCTCAATTATTTGATCTACCAATTTATATCAATCATACAGATCTATATATTTTATTTAAATTTTAAAAGCTTTTTTTAAAAATATATATATATGAGAAGATAAAGCTGTTAACTATTCATAATTTATTTTTTTCTCTAAAAATATGGGCGACTTATTAATGTAACACTAATAATTATAATAATAATAATAATGTTGCTAAAACCGTCCATTACCAGTGGCCCATAAGACCAAAAATTATTGTGACCCAAGTGTCTGCTCGTGATAGATTTGATATTTTAAAATAGCGTTTATAGACTATCTTAACTCAAACTCAACTAACCGTTACTTTTAATGAAAAAGTCACCATCTTCAAGTTGTGAACTTATCATGTTTCATGATTGCCGTTAAATGAAATCCAAAGACAAGCTAAAGAATCAACGCCTCTCGCCATGAAGGATATATCTGTGATGACCGATCAGATCCACCACGAGGAGAAGACTTTCTAGAAGGTTGACGTTTTTTTTAATTTGTAACGGGGCGCATAAAGCTCGTCGCTAATGCATCTGATCTGACTCGTGAGCAAAGTAAAACTTTTGGTATAAATCGTCAATCAATCTCGTTCCCATCAATGTTTTCAATTATCAAAGATTGGGATGTGTGGCCTTCTCGCACATGGCTAAAAGTCAAAAGTAAATACGTTTGATGTTCGACGTGATCTTTATTTATATATATATAATTATTGTTAGGTGCGGACGCCAGCAATTTTTCTTAATGCGGACGCTGTAATTTTTCTTAATGTGGATAAATTTTAAAATTATATAATTAAAAATAGTTAGTTATTAAATAAATTATAAAATTATGTAATTTAAAAGAGTTAAAAATAAATTATTAAAAATAATTTTATATATAAAATTATGTAATTTAATGCAAGCCATGCGTCGGATCGAGTATGCATGAAAACAAACTAATCTCCAAACTAATGTTTGTGGAAAAAAAATAAAATTAGAAATTAAATTAAAAAAACGTTCTTTTAATCTCGAAACTGTCTGTGACAACAAAACGTTTTAATATTGCTGTCAATGCAAAACATGCCGCCAGCGATGGACCAATATTCTGTAATTTTGTGAAGAAAAATGAGATAAAATTTGACTGGAATAGATGGAGCTTTCAACTTTCCAACCGAAGAGTGCGCACACAGAGAACAGGTTCGTTTCCCATTAGCAAATGGTAAAAGACAACGGCCCATACTCTCTGATAGCTCGGCCATCATTCGCTGGAAACTCTGTTTTAGGCCCAGAGTGGTTAATTGCAGCTGCCAGTTGCTATCTTTCTACGCGGTTGGTGCTGCTGCCGACACATTCGTCTCTCGAACTAGATTCAAATAATATTTTTGGCCAATTTGTTGAACCCAATTGTCGGTCCATTTCCGACTATTCAATTTTCATTTCTCGTTTTCGCCCCCCGCCCAAATTTTACCCTATGGTCAATTCTTCATCGTCATCATCATCGGTTTTCCAAACTTGCACGCAATCGATCCGGTCAGATTCATACGTATAGTTTTTCAACCATATACTTTTAAGAAATAATGATTCATATTTTTGAGTGGAGTGACAGGACATTTATAATAATTATAGCAGTGACACCACTGGAATAATTTAGCATTGGAATTAGTTTCGTTTCTAGTTTGTTTCGACTCGAGTGAGGTTTTGTGTTAAAATTTAATGGGCGAGACAAAGGTTGGCTGGCTGGCTGGCATGCCGCGGCCCACAACTGATGGAATGTGAACGTGGTCTTGTAAAATGTTCGAAATATTGCAACAGTCGATGCTGTCGACTTCGACTGCATCCCCATTGTCGTCATTCTCATTCAGTTTTGAGCGACAGGCAAATCTTTTTATGAGGCAAATGTCAGGGCCCGCCATAATCTCGTTGCAACAAATTTGCTCTTCAATCCCTATTGCATTGTATTGTATTGTTTGTTGTTCATCAATATCAAACTCAAACCTTTCAAAAAAGTAAAGCTATCAGTGTTTATCAACGTCACCCTAGTCACTAGTCATGGCTTGTACTTTGTATTCTGTTATTTATATATACATATATATATATATAATGCCACGGTGGCAAGCGGACCGATACAAATAGTTAAGGACAATGACGCATTATTATTGGAGATGAGTTTGCTTTTTCTAAGCCCAAATCTTGCTTCTCAGTGGGAATAAGGCTTGCTGCTGGCTCGCAAATGGCCCGATACAAATATGGACTTTCGCGGCTTTGAGAAGTCTGAGCTTGGATAATATTCAGCAAATTTTTCAAACCAGAATATTGTAACCGTAAACGGAAGTACGGAAGATAATGAGAATTTTAATGTCTATCATTTTGCTGTTATGACGAGTAACGAAGGTTTGCTTTCATTTCCAAACTTACTTACAAAAGTTAAAAAAAAATAATAATAATAATAAAGAAAATCAGGAGTACCAAGTAACCCCATCATTCTCACCAAATCTTAATTTTTCTATTCAGAATTATGATTATCATGGTTACATAGTTCAAATTTGTTCATTATGATTAGAGAATTGATGGGGGGAGAGAGTTCACAATAGAAGGGAAAGCAAACGAGAGAGTGAGATGGGGTACAAATGTTTTAGGGATTTATTCAATAAGAAATTAGGGATATCTCTTAGGTGTCATAAGAACATCATAATGTTTAAATATTTTTAATGGAAGGGGAAAAAAAGGGTTTCAACAAATATTTGGATGGTGTCAATAGTCCAACTCTTCTAACTACACTTTGTAATTAAAAGTAGTAGTCACTCAACAAAATGATGGTCACTTTCTACCTCGGTTGAACAACTACTATTCTTTCTTATTTTTCATTACATCAGACAAATATTAGCTGCATGTTCTAATTAATATTATTCATGGCCTTTTTTTTGGGAGGGGGGGAGTGCCAGAAGATAAAAAGAATTTATGTTCTAGTCATTAAATTGTATATTACCATAATATAATTAGTCGTCTAACAAATAAGTTTGTACATCGATGAAGCTAACAACATTTTTCTAGGTCATTTTTCAGTGTCACAAGATATTATTAATTAATATAAAAATTCTTATATGATTTTTCAGTAAGAATAATTTTATAATTAAAAAAAAAATTCTGACAGAGGGGCCGTAGGCGGGCTAATTCCTCCTCCTCCTTCAACACTAAAATAAAATGGTGGGAGCCCGTTGTGTACGTTGTAGTTGGTTGTTTGATTTGTACTTGTTTGAAGATGATCGATATCGGACGGGTATTGGACGTCAATTTTATTCTAAAATTACGTAATTTATTAATATATTCACTGTTTACTTTGCAGAACAAATAATCAAATTATAACTAAACGAGTCATTAGATTCATGAAACATAATATTTTTGCATTATTTTTTAGATCTCTCTGTGATAGTGACGGTAAAGTCAGATCGTGAGGGAATCGACGTCAGCGACGGTGAAGTGGAAAGGTGTGATAAAAAAACAACAGGAAGATTTAGAGCCGGCTGCTTATGTTTGCTACCCTAGTTCATCACCTTTCTTTATTATTTGTCTTATTATTTAAAATTTACAATTACAAAATTAACCTTCAAATTTTAAAATTTTTACATACAAATTTTAGAAGTTGAAAACGAATAAACTTATTTATGATGTTTATTAAATGAATAAATGAATCAATTAACTCAAAAATTGGGATTCGATTAATTTATTTAGCGAATTAAATTCAAATTCATTCATTTATTGAATGAATTTATTTTTCTAAATTTAAATCTCTTTAATTCGAATCAAATCGAATTGAACAAATGAATTCTAACCCATTTTATCATGACTAGTAACATGAAGATTATAATAGTGAAAATCTAATAGAAGTAACTAGAGATCCTCATTCACATGTCATACTCTTCCAAGCTTAAAAAAACTTTATTTCACTTTTTAGAATGAAAACTAGAATAATCATACTATCAAAAACCTCAATAGATTACAAGTAGAGAGGGATAAAAAACTTTCACCCATACAAAGAGAATTAGAAGAACTCAAAGTCCGTTGCGTGATTACAAACGCTTGAGACACTTGAGACATGATTAATCCAAGAAACTAGCTTTGGCACCATGCTTAACTAAATCAATTGAGTTAATTAATCTCACTATCAAGCCGCAAGTCAAAGGATAAGGCCACTCCATCACCAAAAGTTACATCATCCAAATAATTTCCCAGAAAGCCTATAGGAGTGTTTGGACATAATATTACATCAAACTAAACAAGGAAACTATATAAATATAATTATGTCACTGATCTTAGATGTTTCAGAATCATTTAGAATTAGGATTTATAATGGTTAAATTTTTTCCCTAAACCTGAGATTGTGAACTTAAGAGTTTCCTTGACTTGAGATCCCTCAAACTCAGGAACGGGGGGAAAGGAGCAAGCTTGAAGATAAAAAACCTACCTTGAGACTTGACAAAACTTGAGCTTTGAAACATGAGAAATCTTGAAACGTGAGGATGCTTGAATATTAATCTTGAGGAAAATCGAGAACTTGAGAGCTTTAACCTACAAATCCTAAAGGGATAAGATTTGAAAACTTGAGAGCCCAATGGAAAACCGGTGGACGGACAAAACCAAAAAGAGAAATGGAGGAATATTGGGTAAACCGGTGGCTGGCGGAAACCGGATAGAGAAATTGTTATAGAGTTGATATTTAGGTGGAGAATGAAGTATAACATACAAGTCATAAAGTTCTGAAAAAATCCAAAAAAATTTGCTATTTTCTGAAACAGCCTCTGGGCTTTCAACAGTTTTGCAAGTGACGCCAATTAGACGTCGGTTTAACGTCCATGACATATCCATAATCTTAGGTGTTTCCAGGTTTCAGAATATCGCAGTGAACACCAAAAAAACAATAATAAAATAAAAAAAATAGTTATTCAAATAAAAGAATATATATCTGGAAAATATCAGTGAATCCAGCAATTCACCGCACGCTATAGAGAATAGAATTACCAAAGCTATTGTTAACTCTAGACAGCACCAGTCCATACAGGTGGTCTTACCAAACAAAGCTCCTATGACTATGAAACACCAATTAAAAAAGGAAAAGGACACATTAAAGATATCAGCCTTTACAAATGGATTATAATATTTTCACTCCTCAGAACCTGTCAATACATTGACCATAATCTGCATGACCTTTACTCTCATTTGTAAAGCCAAAATGTAATCAGCAGTTTCTCTGAACAGCCCATCTAATCCCAATGGCTCTCCCTTTGGAACAAGCTTCTTCAGGGTCTTGACCTTCTTTTCCATCACGGTAGCAGGCCTTCTAGAACCTTCCAAACGAGATCTCTTCTTCATCAAAATCCTTCTGGTTTTGATGTGTCCATTTTTCCAAGTAACTCTTTTTTTCCTTATTTGCCATGATGACGATCTTCTCTTGGCTTGCGCTTCCAAAACTTTGTTCCACAAAGACTCACTCAACTTACACTTTTCCTTGTCATTTCCTTGAATGATGCTCTTCAAATCAAGAAGAGGTGAAGAAACAATTCCCATAGACTCAAAATTTTTGACAAATTAATTGACTAAAATGAGCTAATAACTTTGTTCTCTCAAAAAAGACTTCGTATAGCAGAAAGGGCACAAACTAATGGGTTTTATAAGGTATATTGAGAGCCGGGTTGGTGGCCAATTAGGATAATGCAAATTAATTATTTAAAGGGGCAGCCAATAGGGAGGGACACATCAAACAATTTCATGGAAGGCCTCCAAGGGGATGGGACTAATCAATAAGAAAGAGCCAAGTGTACCTGATGATGTTGCTTAATGCTTTGAGCATGTTATCCAACTCAATGCACATGCAACCACATGATTCTTCGCCACCTCCTCAACCTCCCGAACCACCACCACACCTATCTCGTCAAAACACCCTGGATTATTCCTCCTCCTACTTTCCAAATTCAATGCATAGATAATGTGAATTGAGGGGTCCTTAATTTCCTCGTTCCAGCTCAATAAACATGGCATGGCACTCCACGCACTTACGTATTAGATTTATCAGTTGATAAAACTCTAGGGTTTCATAGTGATTAGCTAATGTTTCCAAACGGGAAACCTATTTATAAGACTAAATGATTATTTTGATTGACTGCAAATCATTGTTAATTGTCAATATTTGTTTCAAGAAAAATGGACATTTTAGATCTCAATGTTGGGATAAGGTAGATATTCTTCTGGCATTCATGAATCCTATTTTGCATCAAAATGATGATTGACTGCAAATCATGCTTTAACATGTCTGGTTTTGCAGTTCAACTGAGAAAAATCTAAAAAACAAAATGCATGCATCTTCGGCTTGGCTGCCGCTGATACTTAATCTATGAGATGGCATTAATTCTGAGTATATGGACTGTATATGGATGCTATGGAATTAATATGTTCCTTTTCCTTATTTAATTATCTGGCAACAAAAGCACAGCATGCATTAATGGCTCCTTTACACACACTGACACCCACACACAATCTATCATATATGTATGAATACCATGCGAGATCGAATAATATATGTATACATATCTTATAAACAATATAAACAATTACTTCTAATGTTACATTTAATTACCATCCCACGAAGAAATTAAAGGAAAATAACAATTAATCCTTCATTGGCATTGCAACATAAGTCAAGTTTTGATAATACTTGCATAAAGATGGCGAAAATATTTCGTCTTTCTCAAAATTTCACTTAGCCTTGTTAGGATAAGAAGCCAATTAAGAACATGCACGCACGTGCGCTTATGTAACCCAAATAATTGACGTATAATTAAGTAGAACAGCTGATTCTTATTATTGATCCGGGGAAAATTAATTAAAGCACATAAATAAAGTCTATCTACAAAAAGAAGCGCATGGCTTAAAACATGGTTACGATTTAATAATATAAATATTGCAATGAACACCTATTCCTTGTGCTGTATGCCTGTATTCAGCGGACAAGTAGGTTAGAATATGTGGGATGTTCTTTTTCTGTCACCCTCTTATTGGTTTATTATCTTTTTTTTTTTCGTTTATATGAGCAGATAAACTTAGATCACAAACCAAACAAACGTCATGACTCTTGACGGTACATGTATCAATCCCAAGCTTCATAGTCATGTATTATTGATTTTCCTTCTTTTTTTTTTTTAATTCTAGTAGGCATTTGTTGTATTAATATATGTTGTTAAGTATGTTCTATGCATCTAATTTATACTCATTGGTTATTGGTATGCTTAATTTAACTTGAAACAAACTCTTAACTTTAGAAACAACCCTAACTACATAACAGGGTACAGGTCAGACGTCTTTGTCAAATGAAGTGTCCTCGCTGGACCACGGCATCACCAAAAGCTACAAAAATGACCAAGATGGGGATGAAACCCTAATCAATCACTACTGTACTTGGATCTATCTTGAATAGTTGATCAAGCAGCTGTGGGTAACGACGGAGTGCCTGTTCTCCATGTGTGCATATGTATACAGAGGCTATTAGGCTTTCTTAGCTAGCTAAAACCTATCCATTTAAGGGCCTATTTTCTATGATTTCTTGTTTTCTGAATTTAACAAATTCTCAATTGTTGTCATCGTTGCTGTGCAGGATGCTTTACAAACAGAAAAGGGCAGATGGATGATGCGGCTGCAAACATGGCTCATTAAAAGCGGGTTAAGTTTTCCCAAACGCTCATGTGCTTAATGACGTGTTCACATGCAATGTAATGCGAATAATCAATTATTTGTTTTCTTTTATAGATACACCATCATCATCATCACATTTTGTGGTTAATTTATGAGCCACAACAGTTCATTTCAACTTGTCTGAAGTTTCAAAAATCCACTGATAATAAGTTTCGAAAGTTGAAATATAAAATTTATATTCAATTAATGGGACCTTATTTTTTAAGGTAATGTAATAATTTGAGCCTTATTATTTCTCCTCAAATGATGAATCTATACAATATTAGTGCCACATCAATTGAAATATAATTTTATAGGATAAATACATATTTTGTCTTTATATTTTAGGTTATAGTACCCGTTTAGTCCTTACATAAATAAACTTGTTGTTATGTATTTAGACTCCTATCCTTACTTTTTTCTTGACTTTTGTAATTAATAATACCCTTGTAACAATCTTGGGGCATTAATGAATAAAATTGTTAATTTATCAAACTCACACTAAAACTAAAAAAGAATTAATGTAAATGTTTCTTTTATTATTTTACTCTTAAGGCTACTTTGGTCAATTAATATTTTTGTTTTTTTTTCCATTAATAGGTCCAAGATCGTTGTTAGGATATTATTGTAAAAATTAATAAATAGGAAGGACGTGGGTGTGACATAATCAACAATAAGAAGGCCTTAAGGTTATTTTTAATTATAGAGATTAAACAGATACCTAACCCAAAATATAAGAATTAAATACATATTTATCCAATCATGTATTCTCACTATATAGGTGTACCAATTATAATTACATTTTAAAGGTTTTTGAGCTACATGTGAATTTATATATTCTTCTTATACAACAACCCGATTACATGATTGTATTTTACTTAACACAATCTGATATCATCATATGGTAACGAATTTGCATTTTTCCGAAAAAAAATTAATAATAATTTTCATGTGTGAAATTGATAGTGTCTTTTTCTCCCATTTCCATATTTGGAAACAGAAGTGGTCCAACAAGGCCGGGCTAAAACCGAATGATGCCCAAGAGCTGAAACCCAAATTAAGCTAGTTCTTAATTTCTATATAGGCCTGTAAACGGGCTGGAGTTTGAATCGACAGTGACGTGATTAGTGATCCAACTCCAATTTATTATTTGTGATCTGACTCCAGTTTACGATGAATATTGAGGACGAATGAATGAATATACAATTACCAGATGGTAATGTATGACACCCATTCTTTGTGCCGTAGGCCGGGGGCAAGTAGTAGTAACGATCAAGTGCGCGCAATTGTGCGGTATGCACATGGCAATTTCTCATTGGGAAAGTTGTGCCGTAAAAACCCGCATCTGATCAACGAGTAGAATAATATATGTTACATATCCTAAGCTTCGTTATCTCACTATTGATTCAACATCTTCTTTTTTTCTTTAAAAATTCTAATAAGAAAACCAATACACAACTTTAACATGAATAAAACTTCTTCTAATGTCAACGAACTCATTGAATTTTTGAGAAGTGATAAATCATGCAATATAAATATCTCACCATTAGTTGGTGTTAATTCATGAGCTATGTTCTTAGTAGATCTTAAGATTGTAGGTAGGGATGACAATTTTTCCCGATGGGATAAGATCTTTTGGGACGGGATTGGGACATATTTTTATCCCATAAAAAAATTTAAGGACGGAAGTGAGATATTTTTTATCCCACTTGCATATACGGGATTGGGACATATTTTTGTCCCATAAAAAAATTTAGGGACGAAAGTGAGACATTTTTTATCCCACTTACATATACGAGACGGGAGTGTGATTGACAAATTATGTCCCATCTCATCTCATTGCCGACTAAGAATGAGAATTTTTTCAATTGAGATGGGATCCTTCGGGATCCCATCTCTTTTGGGACAAGATCGGGACATATTTTTGTCCTAAAAAAATATATAGGGATGAGAGTGGGACGTTTTTTCTTCCACTTGCATATACAGAATGAGATTGAGATTGGTAAATCTCATCTCATCATGTCTCATTGCCAACCCTAATCGTAGCATAGATGCATTAATTCAAATTGCCATATTATTTCGAATTTCAAATTTCAATACAGTATAGACAACATCGACATTTTATGTTGTCCTACCTTAATCCACTTACAGAATTAGAAGGAACCGTCACTATTTTCTTTTAAAAAGAAATCAGATGGTCAATATAAGGGAGCTACTAAAGCACCTAACAACTGCTCTTGAAATCTAAATTGCTAACTAGCTCAAGCTATGCAACGAACATTTGGAGCAATGTTTTGCTCAAGCAAAAGATGATTTACCATTTCCCATTGAAGAATTGTTCCGAATACCCTAGATTTTGATAGGCGATTGCTGCCTATAAATAATTTACAGCAAGGGCAGATAAAGCTTCAATGAAGTGGATATCAAATATATGGGGATGTATCTTCCACATACTAAATGTTGCATTCCTCTAACACTACGCTTCTCTAAATATTCTTTTAACTATCCCTGTACATTAAGAAACTAATCTCAAGCAGTTAGAACTATATGTGAGTCATGTTGGGGAATAAAAGCCTTTTATTTGGTCAAGGATACAAGAAATATTAGATACGTGAAGGTAAAGACAGCGCAGAATGGCAAAGAAGAAAGAATTAAGTTAACATCAAGTTCGCGGTCCGTAAGACACATGATATAACGTAATACTGAAACATATGCTTTGCAAAAGAAAGAACAGTAAATATTGTAATATATACTTGACTTTCAACAGTTTGTTGCTTTTGAAGATATAAACTCTATAACCTAAAATTAAAACCCATGCTTTGCAACATAAAGACGAGTAATTATAGGAGTGCTGGAGTTTAAACTGTTCGTTACAGGAATAAGTTCCAAACAGCCTTTGCTCTCTTAAATCAGATGCCTTAAATCAAAATAATTTCCTTACAGGTGCTGGTTTGAGAAAATGCAATTCACACATAATTCCTTGAAGTGCAGGGTCAATTCAAGACACGAGACTAACATGTAGACTTCACCTTTAATTACATAGACTAGACGACTAAAATGTTTTAAACTAAAAACATAAGGTGGCCAATGTAACCAACCATTGACATGCATCCTGATCCACATCACTGTTGAGGAGCGGTTTCTAAGAGTCGCCATCTTGCTAGTGCCTGCAAACCAAAAGGAAACATCAATTTCAAATGCCTTAACATAAATCAAGAATATAGAGATGCCATACATAGCTGGAGGAAACTCGTGCCCAATGCATCTAACTAACCCAGTTTCTACTTTCTACCTAAATCTTTTATGACCATTCCAATCCCAGAAAGATCTGCGTGCCGAGAAACCACATCTAGCCATCACAACTAAGTGGTTCCCTTCCCACTGCCCACCTTAGACCAGATTTTTTGCCTCCACGCTCCACTTCAACAATAAAAACAAAAACCAGGAAAGTAGAATCTACTATCAGCCACATAAAACAAATGGTATAAAAAATTACTGTTGATATCCGCAGAATGCTAAGCAAAGTTGTCACTGTTGTGTACAAACAAGGGGCTTTTGATTTAGCTTGTTCTTGCCGGATGCCAAAGTATGCAGCAGCACTATATTCCTCCAGTTCCCCAGGGAGACAAGGGGAAAATTTTGTTGCACCAGAAGCACATGCGCTGGACCAGGAAAAAGACTATGAGAAAAGATTGCAAACAAATCCATGGCATGGTTAACCATAAAATTGAGAAATGACTATTTCTCCCATTTTTCCTTTTGCCCAACATAAAGTTTTATTCAGGGCATCCGCCAGTTTGAACGGAATTTAACTCAGAACACTAGCAATCCCACTAGCTTTAAGTCGTCAAATAAAACTATCTATTCAAATTTTTTAGAGCGGGACATCTCAATGTTAGTAAAAAAAAAAAAAAACACATGTTTGAATACAATATTATATATATTAAAAAAATGTATTAAAACTTTATGCATTTGAATTAAATAATTCTTTTACTTGTGTCAAATTGAATCATCATTTATATTTTATTTTTCTAATATTTTGTTAAAATTTGAATATTGTTCATTGATAAGTAAAGATAATTCTAAAAATACATAAAAAGTGAATGTTAACGAAAAAAAATTGAGAGGTAAAATATCAGGTCCAGTTATGGTGTAATATGATACCATACCACAAATGCATTTAACTAATAACTAAGTAATTGAATCTAATAATTAAGTACAGCTGTAATATAATACTACAATTGCACGATAACTAAGTCCGAAATATCACTCCATCAATGGCCTCTTTTTTAGCAGCATTGATATTCAGCCCACAATAAGCACCACAGTAAGCACCGAACGGTGCGTTTTGGTATAAAAAATTACTGTTTGAACACACAACGTCACATACACAATACACGTGCAGTAGATCTCACACAATACTGTCACTCTCCCTCTCATTCACACCAAATCCACTCCTCACTCAGGCTAGATATCTCAGCAGCTAATTCTCCCAGGCCATTTTATGTTCTACTCGTGGACTCTCCCTCACTCGGGCTAGATATACAGATATGTTTATCTGATTGGAAAATAAGTTATCTAGTTATCTTATTATAGAAATTCTTTTACAATGATAAGTCGTAATGATATTACTGGAATTTCAGCTTATATTACAGGGAAATTCGGAACACTAACAGATAAATTGAAACTCTTGCTCAACTGAGTTATGAACTAAGTCGATTCGATAAAGAAGAATTATATCAACTAATATTTCTACATGTATGTAAATGGAACTAACTACTGCATAGAGCCAAGGTTTGAAACCCCTTAACTATCTCAGGCTCATGTACATTTCTGGCATCAATGAAGGTACAACAGGCTACCATTACAGCAAAAGTATACCAAAAATTTTGCCGATGAAAGAGATCTCCATAAGCTAGCCTATGCACGAGTCATGTATTGCCCAGTTCTTGTGTACACCAATATTTCATCACCTATATTGACAAATAATGGTACATTTACCACAGAGTAAAGCTGAAGCAAGTCGAGAAATGCAATTGACGGTGAGAACGGAGGGGGAATCGACGACGAGAGAACAGAGAGGACAGAGAAGAGAGAGAGAGCAGATGGAGAAACCCACGGCGAGAGACCCACGTCGAGAGACCCACTGCGAAAGAGAATGAGAGGACAGAGAATAAAGGGAGACCCACGGCAAGAGAAAGTGAGAGGATGAGCAGATGGAGAAACGGTGAGATAGATTTCAATGAGAGCAGAGAGAGCAGATGGAGAAACGGTGAGTCTCGCGTGAAAAGATCTGTTGCGCGTGTGTTGTGGTGCGTATGTGTGTGTCACGTGAGATGGGTCCTTTTATATTGCACCCAAAACGCACCGCTCGGTGCTTATTGCGGTGCTTATTGTGGGAAGAATCTCATTTTCCCTTTTTTAGTTTTTCCATTTCCTTTATCTGGAAAGAGCAGTGGTCCAACAAGTAAGGCCGGGCTAAAAGAGCTCAGACCCAACTGCAGCTCGTAACGGGCTAGGGTTGAGCTGAGATAGGTGACGTGGCTCAGATCTATAAGACGGAATGACTGGAGAAGGATCGATTGAAACTGATCAAAGATTAGTAAAAATATCATTTTAACTGTATGTACCTCGTCCAAAACAGGGGTCTTGGGGTGGTTTCGGTTGCTGATAGGCAGGCAGCTGATCCTGAAATCTCTGAGGCAATCGTACATCACACGTGATGCATCGACATCACATCTTAGCCACGTAAATTAGGGGTAATCTAATTCTATCTCGTATTCGATTCTGAATCTCAAAAGACTTTTAACCGAGCAGTCGTAAATAAACCTTCTTCTAGTTGGCCATATATAATCTCTTTTAAAAATTTATGTCTTTATCATTTCCGTTTTCTTTCTCCATCTCTGTTCTGTAGTGTTCTTCGTAGCAGCACGAGCTTAGCTGGGTATCGAATTCAAGGAGAGGCACGTTTCGGGTTTGTGCGTGAATTTAATAAAATAACCGCTTCTTTTAATCTCGTTCCCCCATTTTCTGTTAGTAACAAATTTTTGCCGTCAGTGTTAGATTCACGCACAAACTCGTGATGTGTCTTTTCTTTTACGATTTCAAGTTTCGACCTTTCTTCTTCTCTTTATAGTTTTCCTTTTTCAATTTTTGTGTTTGTGTATCACTGCATCAATAATAGTGCGTAAAATGCAGCTGAGCCTGAGATGAGGAGACCGATTGAGGGAGAAAGATGGAGACTTTTCAGAATTAATTACTCGGTACACATTTTTTAATTTTAAATCCTCTGTTTCGCACATTTATTTAGTATGCGGTAAAATCTTTCATGTTTGATTCGAATGAAATGATTAGTTTTTTGGAAGATGATCTTGCTTGTTTTGCTGCCGGATTGTTGTGGCCAGTTACGACCAATTTTCATCAGAACACCCAAACCTCTTCAACATTTTAATCTTAATGATTTTGATGCCTAATGTTACGTCTTCTTCTCCTATATCCTTCGAATCAAAGTTAGACGAAAGCATCCTTTTGGTCTCATTTATCGTTCCCAAATTGGGACATAGGATAAGCATGTCATCATCACAGAGGGAAATAATCAGGTAACATCAACTGATTTAAAGTAGATATATTCGACTGAGTCATTAATCGCGTGTCCTTTTGATATTAATACTTGATCAAATTTCTTATGTCGTTATTTTGGTGCCTATTTTAAGCCATATAATGACTTAACCAATTTTTATACCTTATGCTCAGTGCTTGGTACTACACACCCTCAGGTTGACTCATGTAGATTTTTTTCATCTAAGTCTCCATTTAGAAAAACAGTTTTGATATCTATTTGATGAACATGTAAGTTATGAATTGCAGTTATTGCAATCAAATTCTAATGGATGCAGTCCCCAATACAGGCGCATATGTATCAAAATAATCTATGTCTTTCTTTCGTAGGAACCCTTTGGCAGCTAGCCTTGTCTTATATTTTCCAATTGATCCATCATCTTTCAATTTTCTTTAAAAAATCTATTTGCACCTTATAGGTTTAGTACCTGGAGGCAATTCAATTTACTCCAGTACATGATTGCTCGTGATGGAATCTAACTCGCTGTTATTTGCCTCTATCCACAGAGGTGTATCACAAGAAGCCATTGCTTCTTTGAAAGTCTGAGGTCATTTTCAGCAAGAAAAGGGTACTAGTCTTCATCAAAATTAGTGGTCGTTCTCTTCCTCTTACTTCTCCTTGGTTCAAAATCTGAACTCTTAGAGGATTAACAATTTACTCTTTCTGGGGTAAGTAAATAATATTACCTTTTTTAGGAAAAGCAGATTATTATCATGAATTTGTGAGGTATTTCAAAATACTCACATTATTCCAAATTGATAAATCCATATTGGCTTCGCACATATGCACACGGGCTTGCCCCAGTTCTTTGCCTCTTTGATGAAAAGTATAAATATTGGATTAAGAAAATCAGTTAGTTGAACTGATTTGAATCAGTCAAGCCGCATATCTACAGATCAGCAGCAGTTGCTTGATATTAGCAGTTTAGCACTGCAGTTGCTTGATATCAGTTTTTACAGTCAGTGTTGAGCACTGAATTTTTTTCCCCCTTATCTCCTGACTTAAATGAAGGATATGGCTGTTGCAATTCAGGGATATATGGCTGCTGTCACTAATTTGAGAAATGAGAAAGACTTCTTTTCTTCCTCTTCTCCTTCATCAAAGCTCTTACACTTTGTCAGAAAATAAATAAACTAGCTGTTTTGGAGCAACTGTAGTTTGGAGTGGACTCTGAATCCCGGAAGATTAGACTGTTTTCAATTCTTTTTACACACCTGGAAATCATCTGAGAAGGGGCAGAATCTGCTCTTTAAGGACGGTGCTCCTTGGGCACGCCTTGGCTTCTTAATTTCATCACTTTCTGTGTTTTGTGTTTAAATTGTCATGTAAACAATCTTAAACTATATAGTTCAGGGAAAAATGAGTGTAAATTACTGATGAGGGGAGATAAATATTCATAATACTAGTGTTACTATCTAGCTCTTGAAAATCCTATGATCTTCTTTGACACCATGTTTACAATGTTTGTAAGCAGGTCCTGCCTCTTATGAAGCTTTTGAGTCTTAAGGAATAATTGGCCTCCCAGATTTGTTCTTGTAGGAGCTTTGGGAGCTGCATTAGGAAATGCCCCACAACAAATCTTTGAAATCTGATGTCATTGATTTTAGGTATGTGAATGTGTCTTGAGTCAAAACATACAAATATCTTGGTAAAGAACTTAATGACTTGCCTTTTGTAGAATAGCCTATAATTCGATAGCCGTTAGATTAACAATATATCTAGAGAACTAGTCTACATTTGTTTATAATAAAATATAATTTTGAAGTTCATGCATCTCTAAAACAAACATTGGGCCATGGGCATGCATAATTTCCTTTTTGAGTCCCTTACCTCAAATATAAATTTTGTAGCACTAGTTAATTCTTCAAATCAAAGTTATCCAGGTTTAGAGAATAGTTGAATAAAGCAGGCACAATAGTGTAATTTGTTGGAAGTTTTAGTTTTGCTTGGATTAGTGAAAAGAAAGATTTGATTCTCTGAAGCTAGTAGAGTTTCAAACAAGTAGAACTTATCAAAGCATAGACTGCACTAAATATGATTTGAGTAAAAGATACCTGCTAAAGGACATCCTTAAGCCAAAGATAAAGCTGACCTAACTAAAACTAAATTGCTGTATAGCTTAGTAAACTGTAACCATCTAATTTCAGCGTAATGATTCCTGCAGATGCTTAATGTGTACGCCATCAATTAGTTTCTGTGTATAACCATCACTATGACCTCTCTCCTCTTTGAGTAAAGAGCTTTCTTATCTGTGGTTGCTGATGGATCTTCTTTCTTTTAATGCCTTGGGATAATAATGACCACAATATGCTCCATTATCTTCAAATGCATTCAAAAGTTTGATGAATAATTGGTTCATTTCTTCATCGTCATCAGGCTTCATCTCAGCTTTATAAATCTGAAGTATTTGGTGAGCCCGGTTTCTGAAATGACCTTGCACAAGATGTTTGAACTGCAAATGAGGGTGTTTGAACTGCATATGAGGTTGAAGCATAACCAGCATGGCCTGGCAATTCAGCCTGAAAACCTCTTTGTTACTCTTCTGGGGTTGCCCTTTGTGACAGTAATATGGATTGGCATTCAAAACCTTGTGTTGAATTGAGACAAGTACTTGCATTATGTTGGCTTCCTGTGGATTCCACTGTTGCTTTTCGTCTGAATCCCTCTTGCAGTTCCACCAGCTATGACTGACATTGACGGTTAGAAGGTCAAGAGAAACCCGTCCATCTTGATGCAAATTTGGGTTCAAATCAAATCCATAAGAATGATAGAAGATCAGCGGAGGCATAACTGGGTAACTGGTAGGAAAGAATTTGTCAAAGAAGAACAAGCCATGACAATAAGGGGTACCTTCCAACCCGATCATTGCAGCTCTCATAAGGTCAATTCTTTCTGCAGAAGCTCTAACAAAAATAGAACTTGGAAGGTTTTTCTCCAAAATTTCCCATTCTTTGTGAATTCTTTCTGCTAGTTCACTTTTGGGATCAATATTTATGGTTTTGTGGTCGATGAAGTGATGGTTCTGGTTCAATAGATGAGTTGGAATTCTAGCGAAGTTCTTGTACCTTTTGAACCTCTTCTCAACAATGTCTTCGATCTCTTCAATTTCGCCGAACATAATTTTCTCTTCAGTTTTAGTGTAATCCATGATTGATGGATTTTGAGTAAAAACAGCAATTTGGTTTCGGTGAATAAGAAAGGCCGGTTAAGCAAGAGGAAGCTATTCCTAATACTGCTAGAATATTGGGTAAACTGTAAGTCAATGCCAATCCTTACCCCAATAAGAAAACAAATAGGACATCTTGACTTGATGAGAATGTTAAGACTTCTTTTCTAGTGATTTGTTGAGTCCTTTTTAAAGTCAATGTGCCTTTTTAGCCTTATGGAATCTGATTTATAACTTACTAATGGTTATCGCTATATTAGACTACAGGGAAGCATAATTTTTGGGTGCATTGATGAACAAATTGGTAGAAGCACACTGGCTAATTGGCTAATTGAATCTCTTTCAGTTCCTTCATGATTTCTAGATGAAGATACTGTTGGATACTTTCTTGATTTGATCAAAACTTGGTGAAAGGTTTGAAGGAGTTGATGGAAAAATTAGCAGGCTTGTAATGGATTTTTATAGTAGATGAATTTTGAGCTTGTAACGTATGCCAGGCCATGCTCAATTAAATAAATTAATTCGCTGCGATTTTTTGGATTTCAATACACTTTTTTATTTTCAGGATTTTGTTGAATGCCATACAATAAAATTATGAACGCCAAGTCGCCAACATGATAAAAATACATTGCTACCCTTTTATCTAATGCGTGCCAGGGCATGCTGAATTAAGTACATTAATTCACTGCGATTTTGTGGATGTTAGAGTATCATTAAAAAACTCTTTAAATAAGATTTTATTACTTATTTGAAGGGTTATATTAATATTTAAAGTTTCAAAAGACACTCAAATTAAAATTCTTCAAATAAGAATTGATTCTCTCTCTTCAAATTTGGAGAGTTAATTTCTCTCTCTTTAATTTGTATTTTATTACTTTTCATTAAAGAAAGAGAGAAGTGTTTAATTACTATTGATTTTTTTAAAAAATAATTATTTGATTAAAATAATATTAATTTATTTCTATTTGAAGAGTTTTTTGGAGACTATTATATTTTTTTACCCTTCTATTTGCCACATAAGTAAGCAAATAAATATTTAAAAAGTAAAATTTATAGAGACTTTTGGAGATGCTCTTAGTACACTTTTGTTGTCAGAATTTTATTGCTCAGTCCATGATCTTATTTGTGGCAACATTTTTATTTTATTTTCATATGGCGTGAGGTTAATACACTTTTCTGTAGTGAGGTGATGGTTATTATTATTATAGGGTACCAATGTAGTGATGAGTTAATTTATTAATAAAGGCCAGCTTGAGACTGAGATTTCTGTAGTTGATGAATGTTGAAAAAAGTTGGCTAGTTATTTTGGAGTATCGTTAGGTATTTTAAATATTTAATT
The DNA here is from genome assembly GCA_018350135.1 of Citrus trifoliata. Classification (NCBI taxonomy): domain Eukaryota; kingdom Viridiplantae; phylum Streptophyta; class Magnoliopsida; order Sapindales; family Rutaceae; genus Citrus; species Citrus trifoliata. Next base: position 39,544,771 of record CM031386.1, on the reverse strand, counting down.
CTCAATTTGAGGGTTTGTTTGTTAAATACAATTTGAGGGTATGTTTGTTAAATTTATGAAGTTTAAAATTTCATTAACTTTAGATTTTTTTAATTAACTTTTTATTTTTTGTAACTCATGTTTGATTTTCAAACATTTACATCTGAATAGAAGGTGTAATTTTTTTTATCTTAATAAAAAAAATTAAATGAGAAATAAATATTATATTCCAAAATATCTCTATTGAATATACATATTTCCTAAACTATAAAACATAATTCTTTTTATTATCTTAATTTACAAAGATATAAATATCAAATAATTATATTTAAAATGTGTTTTATTTATAAAAATAAATAAGATGTCGCTTATATTCATATATAAAAATAAATAAATATGTAATTCAAACATTCATAGTTAGATCCACTTAAGACTTTAGAAAAAAATTTATAACAATTCAGATTTTAGATTAAAAAAAATGTACATGAATTCCAACCAATGTGGTATTTATTTATTAGATAGTAGAGAAATAATTTTGCAAGCTATGAAAATAGAAGGGTGGCACCTAACTTTGGGACTCAAGTCGGGATATACATGTTGGGATTTCTAAAGTTATTGGTTATTTAGTAATTGTATTGTAGCAGTTGTTATGATTGTATAATGACCAAAATCACATAAAAGATATATGATCAATAAAAAAATAATATAAAAGAATTTATCATATTTATGAGTAGACGCATTAGTAGTGCACAATGCAATCATCTGTATTCCTAAAGTTTGTTATTTAAATTTGGCGAGGGTGTTAAAAAAAGAAAAATTGAGAAAATAATTATAAATTTTTAGCATGTATCAAATTGATGACATTGCACAAATTCATTAGAAACATATGATTCTTAGATATCTGGATCTATTGTTGAGCTAATCTTTACTCAACTCCTTATAATCTTATGCTACAAGTGCATAGTAATATACGATTAAGATTTAATTTTTTTTCTTATCTAATAATTATCAATTGTATTTTTAAGAAAGGTTAATAAATAGGTCAACTTAGCGTTTAATTTAAATTCTTGAGAAACAAATTGTATGACATGCCTTTCATAAATTCTTAAGATATATGACATGTAAAAACAGCTAATATATTAATATGATATGTCGTTTATTTTCAGTACATAGATGACATGTCATATTATTAACTGAACGCATTATTTGAATGAAAATAATTAAGTTTTAATTATTTGTGTAAGTAAATACTAATAACTTAATATATACATTTATCGAAAATTTTAAATTATTTTTTATATATTAATAAATTAGTGAATATTTTATCATAAATCAAATATCTAAATTAGTTATTAAAAATAAAATTTCATTAAATTAAGTATTGATGTAATTTTAATTATTATTCAGTGATAAAATTAATAAATTTAATGAATTCATATTTTGATGTTATTAAATAAATATAATTGTTTTTGTTTAATAATTAACCTTAATAGCTATACATGTAAAATACAATTGACCTTAATGTTATTGTAGGGCCTTCCTCAAAGTTTTCTAACTTAACATGGGTAGCTAACATTAAGAGTAATACAATCAAATAGAGGATTTTTTTTTACTTAATAACTTAATTGATTTAATTTTAATCGGTTAAATTATTAAGTTTCTTTATTATTTTAACTTAATGAAAATTGTCAGTCATTAAGTCAATTTTTTTTTAGCTTTTTGCTTAATCTAAAAAAAGTGTAAATGATATTATTAAAATATATTCTTCAAGATATCTCTATATAATTAATTAATTTTCATCTTACTTAAATAAAATTTAATAATTAGTATTATTACCCATTCGTATAACTTGTGATAAATATAGTGGTAGATTATTAATATTTTATCTTTTAATTTTCTTCAAATTAGCATTATTTATATTCATGTTTTTATATAAATGTTTTTTGAATATTTTTCATATAAAAACATCATAAAGTATAATAAAATTGATTAATATATACTAATTTAGAATGTAAAAGGTTCTATTCAATTGAGCATAATTTATATTATAATAGTATATTGTCGCATTTAAATTTTTTGAGATAATTATTATTTGTTTAACATTTATAATTTGTAAGCACAAATGTAAAAAAATCGATTATTAGTTTTTTAAGTTAAAAAACACACAACTTAATATTTATTTTTTGTAATTTAGACAAAAAAAAAAACATATCATTTATATTCAAACATTTAGTTCTATTCAAAATTCAAATTAATTTAGATCTAATAAGATTTCAATAAAAAATAAAAAAAACCACTGAAGTGTTTTACAAAGAATGTATTGTAGAACTAATGGTTGGTGGATCTTTCTAAAAATTTTATCATGTACGACCATAGTTTAAAAGAATCTTAGAATTTTACATTACTATTAACCGATATATTTTAAAAAAATATAAGGGCTTCAAAAGCTAATGGAGCTCTAGGCAATCGCTTAATTTTGCTTGCTGGTAGAATTAGCACAAATAATATTGATGTGAAAATATTAAAGATTAGTATGTTGAAACTATATATTTGCATGCCGGTGCTAGCATACCAAAGTGACCTTTTAGCTCTAGGTCCGTTGGATCCACCAATCTAATGGTAATGAATGAGAACTTAAATGCTACTTTTTAACTTTAAATTTACACCATCAAATTGGATGTATAGAAAGAATGAAAATTAAGTCATGATTTAAGAAAGAAAAAAAAGTTGATTTTTTTTTAAAATTTATTAATTAAACACACCTACACAAAATACACGACACTTAAACTCAAAACTAAATCTTGGTAAGATTGCTGACTGACTGGTGGACTTAGGTCTTGTCTAAAGTAAAAAGTTGAAGTTAAAGAACCCTATCTTTTTTTTTTAAGAAAAAAAAGAAAAATTATTGCAGGATTAAGAAAATGTTTGACAAGGAAAACGTTTTAACATCACGACAAGTGTACTTACATTGCATCCTTATCCAATCCATCCATATGCATCAAGCAACATGAGATCACCATGGCCATCCATACGCTAAACATATTATCATCTTACATCAACTCATACGTACAGTCGTCAAAAGTCATGGCAAGATCTTGTTCAAAATATTGAAGGACGGTTAGTTAGTTATCTTGTTAGTTAACAGCTGTTGGTGGTCCAAGTCTCTTTTCACAAATAACCTTCCCCTACTCCAGCTTAAATGGAGGCAACTTGAAACTATGACTATTGGGCCGACCAAAAAGAAACTATTAAAAAAAAAAAAAAAAGAATCTGTTGAAACACTTGAACGCGTCTTCGCAAGCAAAAGACTCGTCACTCTAAAACATTACTTTCTTGCTTTTTGTCATTTTAACGGATTAAACTCCCGGATGTTGAAGTGCTACAAGCCGACATTTTTTTCTTTTGAAAGGTTTATCCAATTTCCACAGGTGTTGTGTTGACAGGAAACTTTGTATCTTCGTCGGTGCAAATTAAATTAAATTAAAATTACCAAAGCCATACGACGTGTTCTTTTGAACGGAAAACGACGTGGGCAATGAATTCTAGTTTATTCTGTTTGTTGTTAACGTTTTATTTTTGACAACTCCTCGTACGACAGGTTGAGCGCAGCCTGCATCGACGTCTGTATCAGACCAGCGGGTGACACATTTTCAAATCACAGCTCAACGCGTGGCCGTTTATAAGAAATGAGTAACAAATTCATCGAAACTGTTGAAGTGGGAAGCCACCAGAACCACTAAGCATTTCTAAATTCTTCCTTCTTACTTACTCTCTAAGTTATCTTTAAATTATCGACTAAGAGTTAAATCAAACTAAAATAATCTTCACACGCTTTCCCTTTTAAGAAATTATAGGTAAGGCTTAAGCCCATATTTAAATTCTTTTTTTTTTTTTTTTTTTACATGCTGTACATGTTTTTAAACGCCGGCACCGGTAGACTATCTGTGTCAATATGACCTGATCTGAATTTTTTCGAAATTAAATTAAAAGAAAAGAACAAAAGTCACAATCACATCACGTCATCATCCTTCCTGCCCTTGTAAGGCAATTGTTGTGGCCTGATTTTCAGGACACTCGTCACTTTCTCTAATGTTTGAAACTGCTGTCTTGTCTTGTTCTCGCTCCTCAGCCCATGGGCTAAAACAACAGCAGCTGAAGTCGTGGTGATAAGATTTGTTATTATTTGTTAGGGCCACTGGACTTTTGAGATCCAGCATTTCTAACTAAAAAACTCGGATGGATTGCAGTTTGTCAAAAGTTTTTTGCAAAAGCATTTGTAACCGACCAAAAAAAAAGTGTAAAATCCATCTAGCCATTTTTCTTTATTTATTTATTATTATTATTATTTTTATAAAGAAGTTCAAATCCAATAAATAAATATTGCAACAAAGCAAATTAATGAACCGCATATGTATAACATAAGACTGTGTTTGTACAGAAACAGGTTAGAGACTCAAATTCAGAACCTTCTGGTTTTGAGATTCTAGTTAGTGCCGTGTGAGCGTCGTCTATGACTCCACTTCCTGCATTAATAATGTTTTATTACGTTCAAATGGATCATCATTAGAAGCTAGAACCAAAGTTGACTTTTATTATTTACTTTTCATTGTAAAGCAGCAACTTGCTGCCGTTCCAAAATTTAGGTTTAGCTTTATCTTAAGACTACACATCTTTTTGTAACTGGCCAGTACGCCAGAAGCTTTCAGGCCGTCAAAGTACATTCTAGGTTCTAGCCTGTAGTTTCAGGAATGGCTCCAAATCTTGAAGAAAAGCATAGAGTAATAATATTTCTTAATTTCTGGAGATATTTGCCATTTTTATTCTTTTTTTTTTTTTAATGTATGATGTGAGATACAAAATTCATTCCGCGATTCTCTTTTCCTTCCAAACAAATGTTTCTTTTTCTTTGACAAATCTCTCCCTGTTTCTCAAGTTCGGACTTATTGCTATTGGGAAGAGTTGGTTTGTATTTGACTGTGACATTTAAAATAAAATATAATTTAATATATTTTCGTATAAGGGACGGTGAGTCGGTGATGATGCATAAAACTTGAGATACTTGATCCTTTCAACTGCGACAATTTGCTAATTAGAGAGACAAATAATAAATTGCTTTAGGGTAAACAAGAATCAAATTAAATGAGTATATATGGGAACTTGCACTTAATATGATCCACGGGGAAGGAAGCAATCTTTACGTAAAAAATGCAAAACCTTTTTTTTAAAAGAAGAAAAATTATTAATTAACTAGTTAAGGGATGAATTACATCATTCCATTCCAAAGTTTAATAACAATCTTACAAGTAGCCAGAAAAAAAAAAAAGTTTGTTTAAAATACTTAAAAATCAGCAGGGCGCCATTGACTAAAGTTCAAACATAGTAGTCTTTAACCTTAAAAGAGAAAAGCAGCTTTAGAAATGCCGCCTGCCTCTTCAATCCAAGGAACATTCAAGATCAGTTTGCCATCTGGCATCCACTCGAAAGCCGCCTCAGCACCGTTCAAGTAACACTTCTTCGGTGACCCACTTGAATAGGCCAAGAAATTTCCTCCTCCTTTGACTTCAACCTTGACACGAATCTCAGGTCCGGACTCGGAGTGGTCCCATTCTCTTATTGTTCCTCCGTTGTTGAACATGTCGGTTATCCCAACAGGAGCAAATTTGATGCCGGGGCCTACTTTCTTGATCGGCACAAAGTTGAAGAGCTCAAATGACGACGGTTGGACAGTGATTTTAATTGCCTCGGATTTGGGAGTCACCAAGTGTATTTTGTCAGCCTGGCTGAGATAGACAATGTACTCTTCTGCTTCACCCAAATGTGTAGCCTCAGCATTTTGGTCCCATTCGATATCGGTAACATGAACAGTGCCAGAAACTGGCTTGTAGCATTCTGCGTAGCCCTTGATCTTTCGCTCCTTCTTGTCCCATCCACTTCCTTGGCAATTGAAAGCTCCAATCACTCCTCCGTACTGTAAATTTTTTGTCAAAAATGAGTGCCCGTCGTCTTCTGATAATACTTTTAGACAGAATAGATTAATGGAAGAAGTATGATGATACCTTGTTGAAGTTCCAAATCTTGAGAATGGTCTTTTTGTCAAATAGAGGGTTTCTGAAGAGGCAGTCTCTGGTTGGAAGAGCAAAGTGCTGGCACCTGGGAATGGTACCGTCAGGATAAACTAGTTTCTTCAAGAGATCGAAATCATGTCCCCCAACTGAATCACTAACATATACAGGACCACCGCAGATGGCTCTTGAACCAGCATGAAATTTGGCACAGCAATGATCAGATTGGAACATGTCCCAATCAGGCTGTATGAACTGGCCCATCCACAAGCTGTTGTAGGAACAGTGGATCATATGAACGCCTTGCAGCCAATAGACTCCATTTGGATCTCCATTCGGGTCCTGGAACCAGAAATCATCACCTGTAACAAGCAATAAATCCACTCATATAGTTAGAAAAATGAAACTCTTCACTAAAATTGCATTTGGCTCAGACTTCCTTACCAACTCTTCCCATAGATATCTGGCGCGTTCCAAGGAAGAAAAAGTCATTGCACTGTTGCATGCTGGAGATTAGTCCAGTTCCTTTGAAGTTCTTCTTCAGGGAATTAGACAGTCCTTTGTAATAAGCCTTTCCTAGCTCAACCCGGCCTCCATACTCTTCCGAAACATATTCAAGAGCCTGTATTGATGATCATAAAGAATTAAATACATTCATAAAAAAGAGGGGTAAAAAAGTAGATTAGGGTGTAAAATTGGTAAATTTGAAAACATACATGAATGACATCAACTTTGACTCCAGTAATACCAGCCTGGGCAAGGTAAGAGTACATGGAGTCATAGAAATCATCAGCTTGAGAAGGATGAACCAGGCCGATTCCACCTTCAACGATTTTGACCACAGCAAGATCATCCATTGTACCATCAAGTCCCGGAGACAGATTGCAAGGAATGATCTTCGAGTTCAGATGAGTAGTTCCTGGCCTTACACCACCCCAAGCACCACAAAGAGCGTGCCACACCCAAATATCGTCCAATCCTTTGAACCTAGTCCTCAAATCTCTTGTAAAAGCCTTCATCCCATAATTATCAGCCTTGCATGAACAGTGTCCACAGCCTTCATTGACACTATTACCACTCTCCTCCCCACCAAACATCTCCTCCAATTCTTTTTTCAAGTTGTTAATCTTTGAATCAAACTCAAACAGATCAGTGACTCCGGATTGGATTGCCTTATCGCGAGCCTTGTTAGCATGCTCAAGTTCAATCGCCTTATTTATCAACATCTTGGGCCTCTTAATATCAAATGAAGGAGCATTAGGGGCCAACAAAGATCCACCCTTGTATTTTCTGAACTTTTCAGATTCATCAAGCCTGTGAAGCCTGGCAGTCATTTGTTCTCCACCGAGAACAAGATTTTTGGAATCCTCATTCGAATTCTCATCATCACGGTTGATGCTTTGCCAACCATCATCAATGATGAGAAACCTTGGCGAGATACCACCGTCAACAAAATCCTTCACTCCTTGCCAGACTCCGGCGGGTTCTACCGTTAAGTAGAATGCATCCCAAGTGCACCAACCGAATTTGTCAACAAGTGAAGGGACTTGTTTCTCTTCCAAAAGCCTAAAAGTATTTAGATGAACTCTAAGAGCACTATAGGCTTCTTTCATGATATTGTAAGGATTATCAGACACATGAACATAAGCGATAGCATCAAATGATGATGCTTTCAATCGAGTAGAACCACTCTCAGCACAAATCATGACATGGCCATCAGTGCCAGGATGAAGAGCAGACCTAAAACTGCTTTCAATAATGGGTATGATCATAACATAAGAGGTTGTTTCAGGAACATCTAAGAGAACCCATTGGGTTTCCATTTGCAAATCAGAACCAGAACTCCCAACCCATTGAGTGGACCACCATGTTTTGAATCTAAAGATACTCACAAAATCCCTTCCGCTAAATCTACCCAAGGAGTTCATCGACCTATCAGACGGTTCCTGTGCTTTGAAGCCGAGGAAACCGCCCTTGTGAGAGTTGGCCTGGACAGCCTGAATCACGGGAAGTGGAGCATCAGATGATTTGGAGATAGAAAATGGTGTGAAAGAAACATTGCTTGGAACATCCGAAAGAACTGGAAAACCTTTCACACAGAGCTTGCCATTGGACAAGCCTATGTGTTTCTCCGGTCTATTAGGTGCGAGTTTGGTGAGTAGTGCGTTGGCAGGGTCATTTGGGGGAGCCATGACAGGGGAAAACAGAGAAAGAACAGAGCAACAACTGAGAAAAATTTTAAAGATATGACAAGAAAGCAAGACTTTGATGCGAGAAACTCAACAGCGAAGAGGATTTATAAAGCGCTTTTAGAAAAACTGATTCCGGAAATTGAATCTTTAAATATTGATATATGTTATCAAATCTTTAAATATTGATATATGTTATCAAATCTACAGAGTGAGAGGAAATTATTTAAGTGCGAAGATATTTTAAGTACCATATTATTTGAGCTATAACTGGAATATACAATTATATAGGAATGTAGGTTTCTTGGTACACTAAGAAAATATAGACACAGTAAAGAGAGATCACGGAAAGATTAGCTTACAACAAAGGCAAGAACAATAAAAGCGGATAAAAATTTCTATCAAAGAGAACGTTCGAAGATGTTTGTTTAATTTACGGTGATGAAACGGAACCCCCGTGCAGGTATATATAGAGAAAATTGAGGTGGGTACTTTTGAATTGGAATAAGAAAATAGAATTAAGTAACCTATCCAGATAAGAAGCTTGGGCGGCTCTTGGTGATGCGACTGTTTTCTTTTTAGGCTCTAATATTTTTATCTGCTCTTTCCCTCTCGTTTCTTCTTCTCTTGACTGCCTTGAGGGAAACAAAAAAACAAAAAAATCTTCATATGAAAAAGAATTGAGTATTTTTTTTGTTTGCTTGGACAACTACCGCAAGAATAGAAATTAAAAAGTTCGAAACTCTATCCAAAATTTGTAAGTAAATAATTAATTTAGAGGGTTGAAAAGAAAGAAACATCCATGATCCTTTGCATGCATGTATGCCATTTGGCCAATCGTTTATGGGACATGCAAGAATGCTGCTTTGCAACGTATCACATACTCATTTGTTTTTTGGTGGGAAATTAATTCCGAACTTTTGAAGCGATTATGCTTAATATTTAAATTGAGAAATTGGAAGTGTGGTTCTAAGATTGGTTGAATTGGAATATTTAAATTCAAGAATCAAGCTTGTGTGAGACATATTGAGTTGCCGAAAAATGAAGACGATGGAACGCTGGAAAGTTCCCAGTGAGCATGCAGGTCACATGATTTTTATTTCATTTTTTTCCTTCTGTATATATTAATTTTATTTCATTTTGATTTTTATGAGCAGTTTTTTTTTTAAATTGATTAAGCATCAGGTTATTTATTACACATAAATATTTACAAATGACAACATATCATTACACTGATATTTATAATAAGATATATACCTAATACTTACATTATTACATTTTTATTGTATGAAATACATGCTCAGCCAAATAGTCCTCATGGAAGAGAAATGTCTCTACTTTCCTCACATTTTATAAGAGAGAAAGATATAATAAATAATCTCCACACAATTATAATTAATTAAAAAAATTTAAATTTATAAAGACTCGAATCATTACCCTCGTAATCTTACTTAACTTTGGTAATGGTTCACCACTCGCCACAAACCCAAGTGGCTTTTCATGGGCAGTTTAGATGAGAAAATTGAGTGGGATGATTAAAATAACATTTCGAAAGTCGAAGGTTAGGAGATATCCTGATTAAATAATTATAAAAATGAAACATACTACTATATTATTGGATGGCGAAGGTCATGGATGCGTGGGTCTCTCTGGAAGATTGCCAAGGACAGATGTGATAAATCTGGAAATAGCAACTTGCAAGTTCTTAGTTTTCACTCATTATTAAATTAGATTTCTGGTTATTATAATTTTCTTCTTCTTCATCCTTGACCAGTCATAAAGTATTGCAAATTTACAAATCAATCAACACTTGGTTTTCTTTAATATTAGATCAACATTATTAAGCCCCCCATTTTGGAACATAATGTCAACGTGGGGTCTTTTTCTTAATCCTAACTGTTGGACCATGGATAATGATAATTTAAGGAAAAAAAAAAGGAAATCTGACCTCCAAGAGGAAAAAAAACTACAAAAACTTTTAAGTTTTCAATAGGGATACAAGACTCTCATTTAATCGTAATACTTTTTTATTTTAAAAATTTGACCTCAAAAATTTTATAATAAGTAAAAATATGGTATTTAAATAAATATAATAATATATAAAATTTGAAATAATTTTAATATTTAATTTTTTTATATTTTATAACATATAAAAAAGGTGAACAACAAATACCAAACACACTATTTAAGAAAGGTAAAAAGTCTTAACTGTTACCGCATGAATGCATGGATATAATCACACCATTTGAGAAAGATAAAAAGTCTTAACTGTTACCGCATGAGTGCATGGGTGTAATCACAGTTAAGCCTATTTATAAATTTTAAAACTACCAGCCTATTTCTTTTGATACACTGACAGGACTAGAAAAAGGTGAACATTCCCTTTGTAATTAGAGTAACAAAGGGAGTATCCATTTAGTGCTAAAAGCAGAGAATATGCACCTGTTTTTTTCGTTCGAATATGTTCTTTCTATCTAAATTGGACTCAATTTCTTTTCTGAGCTTCATATTTTTCTTGTCTTGCTATATATGTAATATGAATTGCGAGTGCTTAGTGGATGAGCATGACAAACTCTCTTATGATGGATGGTATGAGAACTTTGGAGTTTAAATTTCGCGCACATTTAGAGACACATTTGATATTAACAGGTTAATTTCTTGCGCATGTAGAAATGCGATACACATGGTATTGACTGGCTTTAAAGATTAATAGTACTAGTTAATAGTTTTTTTTTTTTTTTTTTTTTTGTGCACACCTCCTAAATGTATTCTTAAGATTTAAGAGCAAATCTTCTTGATGTTAAAAAAAAAAAGTTTACTTAAAAAATTAATAGCATTTTATTATTGTTTTGTAAACCTACCTAGTTAGAACTAATTATGAATATAATTACTATAATTTTGTTTTCGCCAATGACGTATAATCTACATTTGTTTGAACTTTTTTAGAAAGTGAATTAAGTTAGAGAGGAAAGAAAATTAATCATAATAGATAATTTACAGAAGTATAGAAAGTTTGATTAATGGATTATACATCCTTATATGTGCATTTGGGGAAAATGAATCATCTAAGAAAACTAAGATTTTGTTCTGTTATACCCAAAAATTCGTTACAGTACTAATGGCCAAAGAATTTATATGATCATATACGGATAAATGAGTAAATACTTAATCAAGAAACTGTATATATTGGTTGATTTTGTTTCCATTTCAAAAAGATCTGTTGGCTGTATGTTCATTTTTATATTCGCATATGCCTGCTCACCTGGTCCCTTTACAAATAGATTATAGCATCTTATAACAAAATATTCTTGAAAAATTAAACCTTCAGAAACTAATTAACATAAAATGCACCAAATAAACCAACCATTCTCATTCTTCTTAATTTCTGTTTTTGATATTATATCTTTCTATCAGTGTCGCATTTACCATAAATGTAGATCATTCCTGCCACGGAAACTTCCACAAATGTTCAAACTGCAATTGATTTCATTTCAGCTAATGACAATCAGTGGATACGCATCCATATTTCTCTTGGAAAATATCAATAAGTAATTAATAAACCTGGAAATGCAACATTGATTAATTTCTAATTATACTATCTTAAATTAAAACGATATGTATACATTCATACATGTGTACGTGCATGCAGGGAGAAAATTACAATTCCAAAGAACAAACCATGCCTTATCGAAGTCAGCGAGCATCAATGCGCATCTATTTGCGCTAGTTTCACTCCCATGCTGAATAAATCTGAAGCTTTAAGCCCGTTGTCTTGCATTTCCAAACGTACGCATGCTTGCGAAAGAAACTCAAGTTCTCACCTTCGTTAGCCATGATTAATACCGCGTAGCACCTGTTACAGTTTTTGACTTCTTCAATTCAACTACCACTTGCTGCAAAACCAAATTCAACACCCCCCATCTGCACGCACATGGGAGAAATATGAACGAGAGAGAGAAATATCAGAGTTGCTTACATGGCTGAGTGTACGGATACTTAAGTTTTAGTTATAAAAATTTCCCCCATTACAGAACTAAAATAACGGATTAAAGGTTATACTTTTTCATAATATATTATTATATGTGATAGTGATAAAATTAGACTCAATTAACATAATATTTTTGATAACTTACTAAATGAGTTTATCATATAAGATAATTAAAATGATTTATATTAGTCCACAACATTTAAGAAATTAATACAACATTTTATTCCAGACAACCTTGTTGCTATAGGCATTACGTTCAATGTATAATATATACATGCAATATATATATATATATATATATATATATATATATATATATATATATATATACACGTTCAATAGATATATAAAGTATGTATATGTATGTAGACACACAAATATATGTGTGTGTAAAAAAAAGTATGTATATTGAACTTTGTGTTTCCACGTGTGCCTGCTGAGTTGTACAATAAATGTTACGGTGGGAATAAATAATACTCCAGAGCAAAGTCACGGCTAGGGATGGCAATGGGCACCACCCGCAGCGGGTTTGCCATTACCAAACCCAAACCCGCACAAAATTTAAATTACCAAACCTACCCGCAACCCGCAGCGGGTTTTAATTTTTTTTAAAAAACCCACCCGCAGCGGGTTTTAACAATTACCAAACCCGCAATGGTATCCGGCGGATTTTTTGCAGGTTTTTCGTATTTAAAATCACAAATGTTTAATATATAAATTTATAATAATAAGCTCAAATTCTATATAACATATCAATTTTATATTTAAACAATGTAAATGAAAAATTAAAATTTTCACATCAATTCAACACAAATTTTCAATCTAACTATAAATACACAAATCTATTAAAAACACAAACTAATATCTAAAAATAATAATTATATTTCATATTATCATTTAAAACAAGATTCAAGAGAAAATATTCATTTCATTCACCATCATAAGTACCCATCCAACACAATGCCTATAATAATAATTAACATTAATATTTTCAAATACTAATTGGAAGGGAAATGCCTTTAATTTCCTTTAGGTTATGACTTTAGAATAGGAGATGAGTCATATACACACATACACAACTTTGAGCTTTTGGCTATTTAGTAATTTGATTAATTATATTATTTTCTTTATATATTTTTATATTTAAATTAAATTAAAAATATTTAAAAAAATTATTGCGGGTTTGGTGGATATCCATGCGGGTATCCACCGGGTATAAGGTTAATACCAAACCCACCCACATCCATGTGCGGGTTTTAATTTATAATACTAAACCCACCCGCAACGGATAAAATTACCCGCAACGGACGGGTTTGGCGGGTAAATTTAGGCGAATTTACGGGTTTGCGGGCACAATTGCCATCCCTAGTCACGACTGCGTAACAGGCCAAAGCAGGAGTGCTTCAATCGAACCCAGGGGATATGGATTTGCGTTTAAACCTGTTCAGCTATTGGAACTGGCAAAGCTTACCTTGGAAGAGCTTGCGGAGACTGTTCCAGAAATATTTTTTTAATAATTCAGCGCTATCAGATTCAGATGTGCGTGGTAGCACCTAAAGTTTGGGGACCTCTTCGGTCACGAGTAAGAAAGAGGACTGTTTTAATTAATTAATTATTCTTCCGTGCAGACATATGCATGTCTCTAATTAAGCGCAGACTAGATACTGCTAGATTTTAATTAATTTGAAATACAAAATGCATTAAACATTAATGATGAAATTCTAACTAATCGCAGTACGTATGTGCTCGAAGGCAAAATGTAGTGGACCCCGTGCCGACGCTTTGAAGCGTGCGCCGTGGGAGAAGAAACTCGGTGCGGGTGAACCAGTTTGTGGAATACTGACTCATCGATCACCTTTATTTATAAATAAAGAATCTTCTACTTGTAACTCAGCCACAGGGATCAATCCTCTCTCGGAAAAAAAAAAATCTATACATGTACAAAACTAGTGATATTTTACTCATCCTCTTTTACCTCTCTCCCTTTGGACTTAATAGAAATATCTCAATTTATTTAGAGAGTAAATTATGTTAATAAGATGAGTTTTAATTAAAAAAATAGAAGAAATTTAAAAATAAAAGTGTAATATATTAGAAAAATAGTAAACTAAATTTAATTTGATGAGTTTTCATAAAAAAAATAGAACAAATAAAAGTGTAAAATTGAATAAGTATTCTGTTAAAAGATTTCTCGAGAGGGAGAAAATGGAGATTAGTGAATAGACTTGTTTGGATATTTTAAAAGTAAATTATTTTTAAGAATTAAAAAAATTAAAATGAGAATAAATTTTATATGGGGATATTTTAAAATTTAAGTTGAAATATCTCCATTTTTATTAATTATTTATTATGCTTACATCTATTTCACAAAAGCTTTGGCTTTGGCTTAACCTACAATTACTTAATAAAAATGTGTTCAAAGACTACCGCCCAACGTAACCCACAAAATCTCTGCCCTGGATTCAACTGAGCAGGAAAGAAATCGAGATCTAGTTGGTAAGGATTGAGATTTTATTTCTTTTCCTGGCAATAGGACAGATTAGGTTACCTTGTTGTTTTTTTCCCCCAACTTTTTTAATCGGCAAAACTAGCACTAATGGAGTTGTTTACATGGTTATATAACATGTCCATTTGGTCTCTTTACATAACATAACATAGTCATGTCCTGTAGAATTATTCTCTATCAAACTGGTCTTTCAAAAGCTTCTTAATTTATTATCTTTTTCAAGAAAAAAAAAGTATTCTTAATTTGTTAACATAAAATGTACTATTTAAATTCATTTTTGTTTGCTGTAACATTGTTGTTGCTTTCTTCCAATGTCTCCACAGCTTTGGATTGTAAATTGAATAATGCCAATCCACTTAAAGTGGCGTATACCATTAGTGTATCTCGTTCTGGTGGGGGAAACTTCACAAAGATTCAAGATGCCATCAACTTCATTCCTGTCAACAACGATCAGTGGATACGCATTCAAATTTCTCCTGAAATATATCATTAAAACCCTATTTATATATATAATCACACACATTCATATATACACGAGTACATTTGTACGAGCTTAATCGTGTCAATTCGTTAATTTATTTATTTCGAGAGGTGTGTGTTGTTTGTTATACGTATATACAGGGAAAAATTTACAATTCCACAGAACAAGCCATGCATTTTTCTTGAAGGAGCAAGCAGCAGAACCACAAAAATCCAATGGGGCGACCATGACACCACCATCAGTAGCCCTACTTTCACTTCCCTTTCCGAAAATGTAGTTGCTAAGGGCATTTTGTTTCAGGTAGCTAGATAGATAAATATAATTGGCTAGCAGGTAGCTTATGTATGTATGTTTTAATCATGTCTGTGTATGTGCGTTTTGAGCAATATTAACATGCAGAATACGTATAACGTGCCGCCTAGCTACCGCCAGAACCAAGAGAGAATGGAAGTAAAACAAGCTTTGGCTGCAAGAATATCAGGGGATAAATCGGCTTTCTATAACTGTGGTTTTGCAGGCCTGCAAGATACCTTGTTTGACGACCACGGCCGCCATTACTTCCATCAATGTTACATAGAAGGTGCAATTGATTTCATTTTTGGCAATGGCCAGTCTATCTATCGTGTAAGTATATAATAATTAATTTTTGGTTGACGTACAGTACCGGCTGGCATACTATATATATATATATATATGATTAACTTAAATGAATTTGTTAATGAATGGTAAAAATCTAACGCGCCTACATACTGTGATTCGCAGAATTGTGTAGTAAATGTTACATTAAAAGAGTACCTTCCAGAAAAAGATTATGGCTATATAACAGCTCAGGGGAGAAATTCTACAGATGATCCCAGTGGTTTTGTATTCACAAGCTGTCAGTTTCTTGGGAGTGGTAAAGCTTATCTCGGAAGAGCTTATGGAGCCTTTGCAAGAGTTATTATCGTTAATTCAGTGCTAACAGATATGGTAGAACCTCAAGGTTGGAATGCATGGAACCACATTGAGCATGAGTAAGACTTTTTTAAATTAAATTAATTTTAATTCATATACTCTATATATTGAATATGCTCGATCGCAGAGAAAATATTAATTGTACGGACACTTACGGTAATTTGCAACTGTAGAGAAAATATTGAATATGCGGAGGCACGTTGCAGAGGAGCTGGAGCAGACACATCCAAGCGTGTGCGCTGGGAGAAGCATCTCAGCGTTGATGAAGTGAAAAAATTTACGGATAATTCATTCATAGACCAAGACGGATGGATTGCCAAACTACCTTCCGTCTTGTAGTCTACTTATTTAATTATATTGACTGCATCCGTTGCCGTTAATTGGTTATTGCTCATAATCAATATATGTTAACCGCAGTACCTAGGTGTTGCCGTTCATTTATCAATTTTATTTTAAACTAAGTAAAGAAAATTTCTTATTAATTCACTTCTCCTCTTAGTCTTTAATTAATATTCATCCTGATCAGTTCCGAATACGAGTTTCTCTTGTAAAATTTGATTTTATTATGAGAATATTAATCTTAAAAAGTAACAACTATTCATAACGTAATCATCATTCATCAAAACAAACAGACTGAATAAAGAAACGATCCAAAATCATAAAATTATAAAAACATCTCTTTATTCTCCATTATTTAATATTTTTCGATTCATCTTAGCTATGCCATCCCATGCAAGCGTTGTATGTGTATAGAGCTTACATTATGACCTTCTAATGATATTGAACCAAAATCTTTTAAAATCCATCGCCATGACCATGCACACCGGCAGCACCTTTGTCATCACCATGTCCATGCACATTTCCAGTGCCTTTCACTCTTTTAGCGCCGGAACCGTCACCGCCACCGCCACTGTCACCGGCATCACCACCGCCACCACCTCCAAATCCGCCACCTCCAAATCCACCACCTCCAACACCACCACCTGCTCCGACGCCACCTCCAGTACCACCACCAACTCCTCCGCCAGCTCCTACACCACCTCCAACACCGCCACCTACACCTCCTCCTGGACCTCCACCAACTCCTCCACCTCCCCCTCCACCTCCCCCTACACCACCGCCTCCTCTTCCACCTCTACATCGACCACCACCTCCCCTTCCACCTCTACCACCTCTTCCACCACCGATGCCTCCCCCGCCACCTCCACCTACACCTCCTCCAACTGCACCACCTGCCCCACCTCTTCCATCTCCAGCTCCTCCAAATCCGCCACCACCTCCTCCAAATCTGCTACCACCAACTGCCCCGACTCCAGTTCCAACAGCAGCTCTGACACAACCCAATTTGCTATCTCCAGCACCATCAGTTGTGCACGGTCCAATAGCACCACCATGGTCCTTGTGCATAGTCATACTTTCTTTCTCAATTCGCCGCCCTTCAGTCATCCCTACTACAGCTATCAGCATGAATAATGTGATAGCATACATCCCAACATTTCTTAAGAACGCAGCCATGTTTCTCTAAATAGAACTTATTGAAGAGTAGGCAAGACAATGATCAAAGAAAACAAGTAAAGAGAATCAAGAGTTGCAATGTTAGCTCGTCTGAATCTGATGCCGTATATTTTGCATCAAGACGCCTATTTATAAGGGAGGATTACTACACTGTGTGAAAGGAAGTGGCGGATACGAGTCATAATTTTGATATTGATGAAAGCACATTGCTCCACTCCTGATTCCCCCGAGTGCTTATTGTGATTTATCGTCACCCGGAGTGCTTATTGTGATGAATCGTCAACAGGAAACTTGTGGCCGGTGCCACTTATAATCAAACAGCAACCCTCAACAACGTAATGCCAACCTTTCGCTAGGTCTTTCTCTTGCCAATAGAAAACGTGCAAGTGCAATATGAGCTCTGTACTAAAGACATTAGAAGGAAAATCCAAATAGCAATTGAATGTGAAGGCCATTATCGAAGCACCTAGATGGGTACGTAGAACTCACCACGATTATGTTATCACTCCAACACGGTGTAATGAGTCAGTGGATTATACGTGCCTCTGTTACGGATTTCCCGAGTCCGTAAAAGCTACTCCACTAACCATTAGTGCAGTTGGTTAGAAATCAGGAGATAAGTACGTTACTCACCTTCTTCTTGGGTTGGTAGTCACTGGCACAGCACAGAATGAAGAAGCACCAGGGAGGAGGAGTTTGTTGCGTGGGCCACATTGCTTGACAATTGAGTTGGGTACGTGTGCGGTCAATGTATGCATACCCCCAATTTATCTTACCAGCGGCGGGGAGCTCTGACTTTGAAGATTTGGGGTTGTTAGTTTGGATTTGGATGGGCTTAAGCCCCAAAGATTATGAAATCAAATTTGAAGAGTGATGGGCCATCACTTCGCGAATCATACTTTCAGTCAAGGCCCAATAACTACACATGCGAAGATATCTTTTTATTCTGATTGTCACGTGCAATAAGGATGACGACTCACAGCAGAAGGGAACAAACAATGAAACAAATAAGTGTAAATTAAGGAAGATTATAGCAATAAGATGGGATAAATTCTAATCAATAAGCATACCGCCCGTCGTCGAAACAAGGGCGTACGCAGGCAGTAAAAGGTTGATTCAGTATGTATTATGCATTCCTCCTGATCCAATCGCACGATTGTTATCACAATTCTATAGCATTTGGAAACGATCGAGCACCACAAAGTCTTGTTTCCGTGGAGTGGAAGACGGAAATTGCATATTGCATATGCTGCTCAGCTCCTGTTACAGATTTTGACTTCTTCAATTCAACTACTACTTGCTGCAAAACCAAACTCAACACCTCCATCTGCGCGCGCATGCACACACACGCATGCAAGAGCAGCAAAGCATGAACGAGAGAGATAAAAATATGAGAGTGACTAAATATTACTTGGGGTGTATTTAGTAGCGTTTTTCACTCAATATTTTTTGTTTTTCAAGAACAAAAATTAAGAAAAAATATGTTTGGTAAGCAGTTTTGTAACAGTAAATTGAAAACAAAAAAATAAAAATAAAAAGTTCCCGTTCTCTATCATTTGTGAAGAAAAGTAGGAGAACTCTAAGAGAACAATGGAAACAAGTTAACCCAAAAAAAAAAAAAAAGTCTGTCAGTGATTTGTCTTCCCCAGACCCGTATACATCTCATTTATTTTTCTTTCTTTCTTTACAAAATCCCATCCCTCTCCTTGCAAGCTCCCTAATAAAATATTTCCATACATAAAAATAATTCGTACAATATGTGCCAGACTTTTAAATCCTAATTTATTTTATTTGATCAAAAGTAAAAATTAAATTAATGTAATTAAAAATTTGTTTGGAAGTAGTGTGGCGTGATTTACTTGTGCCAAATAGGATGATTTTTTTTTTCTCTCTTTTCAATGTTTTAACTAATGGCCATTGCTATAAACATACAAATAATTAGATATAAGTGAGTGAAAAAATAATATGTACTTTACATCTTTATAATATTTTTTAGAATGTAAATTCGAATTGTCCACAAATAAATTACTCCAAAAAGAAAAAAAAGGTTGTTGTCGAGTTCATTTGCATTTTATTTTATTTAAATTAATAAAAAATAATAATACACCAATAAAAAATACTATTTTAGTGAATAATAAAAAGTCCAAAAATGTGTTTTATAAAATGTTATGCTAAATAAATTTTCATTACTTTTCATATTTTCAAATAAATAACCAAACATATTTTTATTATTTTTTATTTTCATGTACTATTTGAAAATAAGTTGCCAAACACGTTTTCAATTTAAAAAATGTCACATTAAAAACATCATTTTTTTTTCTAAAACAAATTTAGTGGGGTGAGAATGGGGAATGATTTTTTCATTCTCATCTTAAAAAGATCTCCAAAGTATTGAAATAATATCTTGAAATAACATCAAAACTTAAAAATATTTGTAGAGAACAATTTCTTGAGGGAGAAAATAAAATATAACAATGTTCAGGGTAAAATAAGAATTATGATATTTCAGTTATAAATTGTTTATATTAGGTAAAAATAAAAAAGAAATTTATTAGCCAATATTATAATTGATAAAACAAAAATTAGTGAACAAAAATGATAAAATATTCATATATAATGAGGATTGGGGTGGGGGTGTGGCAGGGAATAAAAAATCAAACCCCCTCTTATTAAGAATTTGAAGATTAGTTTTCCATCATTCTCTAAAAAATATTCAAAATTCACCTCATTTTGGGTGGGGTTCCATAAGCCTCCAAACTCATGGAGAATTTTGCCATCCTTATTAATCACATATTAATATGATAAAATATAAGACAATTATAATGATTTATACCTGTCCACAACATGTGAGAAATTAATACAGCACTCCATTCCTCACAATGTTGTTGCTATAAGCGTTACGTTCAATGTACATTATAAACATGCAATATATAGATGAGTTTCCAATCAAAAATTTCTGATCATATTAAATCAATGACAAGTTAAAATTTAAAAATTAAAAGATAAAAAACACAATTTGTAATATACTATAAGACAAAGTTCATTGCATTAAAATCTGTATTTTTTTAATTTTGTAGTTGTACATACATACATACATACATATATTAAACTTTTTGTTTTCGCATGTGCATGCAGGGTTGTACAATAAATGTTACAGTGGGAATAAATACTCCAGAGCAAAGTCATAGCTACGTAACAGGGCAAAGCATGAGTGCTTCACACGAACCCAGTGGATATGAAATTGGCAAGGTTTACAGTGGAATAACTTATGAAGCCTATTTTAGAGATTTTTTTTTTTTTATAGTTCAGAGCTATCATTTAGATGTACTTAGTAACACCAAAAGGTTGGGGACCTCGTTGGCCATGAGTAAGAAATATTATCGTTTTTATTAATGTCAAAATCTGGATGAGTTGGTTAGTGACTCGATATTAAATCCCTACATTAGTATTAAATTTGTTTTGTGAGAAGTTGTTGGTTGATCTCCAAGAAGATCCTCCGACTACGAGCAAAATATTCATGAGTAGATAACCTTCAAGCTTGTGATTAGCAAGTACTTGAAATTATAGGGAATGGTCGGAGGCGCCGGAAAACCCTTCGATGCTCAAGTCAATTATCGGGTTTACATAAAAAACCAAATATGTCATTTCTAGTTTTTATGAATAAATAATCTTAAGTAAATGTAATAAAAGAGTCAAAATTGAAAAGGAGAGTTCTCCCACTTCTCTGAACTCTTTAGTACTTTTATAAGCATTTGAGATTATCATACCATTTTCAATGCGTTGGCTTTGCTGGGTTTAATGTGTCACTTTAATTATGAGTTAATGCGCCCGTTACAGAATAGTTATTGAGCTGCAATTATAGCAGCTGGATGTGCATGGACATTATGGCTGAATTTCTGGGAGGAGCTTGACAATTTGTGGTTGGTTGAGGTTTTTGGAACAATCGACCTGGTTCTGGTCTGCTCATGGTATTCTGGTCAAGGTGTCTACTCATAGCCTCAAGGATTACTTCCTGGTCAAGGTGTTTTGCTTATGATCATCAAGATTACCACCTAGTCGAGGTCATCTGCTCAAGGCACTAGAATTTTCTTTTGATAACCTATCAACCATTTGCTCACTCTTTACTTTGAGGAGATCCTGATCACCCTATTTTATTCCTCAAACACTAGTCCCCCAGTTTTTAGTGTTGAGAGTAAAACGAATCAAGACTAGAAATTCTAAAGTTTATAATTTTTACAAACTTAAACCTTAAACAACTTATTTTGCTTTCTCTACTGACCATGCCATGGGTGACCACAGTATCGTCAATTTAAAATTTTATGCATTATGTAGAGCAAGTTTCAAGACATTTTAACCTTTAACTAATTTAAGAAATTTTAAACTACTCTTATCAGTTTAAGGTTATATGCCTTACCTGAAATAGGTTTTAAGACTTTTAACCTTATACTGACCAAAGCAACTTTAAACAACACTTGTCAATTTAAGGTTTTATACCTTATCTAGAGCAAGTTTAAAGGCTTTTAAATTTTTTTTGTCAACTTAAGCAATTTTAAACAAGAAAAGAAAAAGAATGAATGAATTTTTTTTTATTAATTACTGCTTTGCCTTTTATTTGCCTTTCTTGCTTCTGATCTAGCTTACTCAGCATATCATTTCATAAACTTAACAAGACATTTAGATTTTTTATAACTCATGAAAATTGTGAGTAGAGCAATAACATAACTCATTTAGACATTTTATCAGATACTTAATAGACGTAAAATTAATATCCTGATTATGTAATTATCTTTCTTATGATTTTGCCCACAAATTTCACAATAAAAGAAAGCTAATCTAAGGTAGCTTAAGCGACAGGCACGAATATGTTCTTAAACATAAAAGCCAACAATTAACTCTGAAAATTGTAAGTGTGCAGCACATGCTTTCAAGCAATGAAAGTAAGCATGTTATTTTGACAATTGGATGGCAAGCACATGATTAATTAAATACAAATGACAAACATATGATCCTGCAAGCTCTAATGGCATGCATTGTACTTCTAATCGTAGCTCTGTTTAAATTCACTTCAGTTACAATTGATGAAGCTTATTATTTATTCTGTTTTAAGAATTTAGAACTTATTCAGCAAAAAACGAGGCATGCAGTGAATGAATATTTGATTCTAGATCTTAATGCAAGTGAATGGCAATTTCAACAAGTTGGTCTTTGTGATCTAATCATGCAAGGACATAAAAGAAAATTTCCTATATTCAAATTGGATTTATGCTCACAATGCGATCAAATAAATTGATTTTCATATTTTAAGCCGTGAAATTTTTTTGGATGAAGTCGAGAATCAAGTTCGCATCAAGCTAGTATATGAATTAAAGTGAAAAGCCATATCGATGACTTACCGATTGAGTAAGCAAAATTCTTCAATACTTGAATCTAATCATTGGCCTTTGGACAGTATTTAACCGAGCTTCACTCCCATCAATTTAATTTGCTAATCACTTCTGCTTCAACCATATCCAAATTGGCAGAGATAAAAAATTGGCTTCTCGATCCACACAAACGGCACCAAATGTTGATGCTCAAATATGATTTGGTCGATTAGCGGCTTCATATCAGACTTCTGCACCAGTATTAAATTTATTTGGTAGAAAATTAGTTGGTCAATCGTCATGATGTCCTACCAACACTAGCAATTATCCTACAAATACCTGAAATCACAGAAGACGATCAAAGGCGCTGGAAAAACTTTCGGCATGAACCCTTCGACGCTTAAGATGAGTGGTGGAGAAAAATGCGAAGTACATGTAACTCTTCACCAAACCCCTCAACAATTTCATTTTCTTGATTAATTAGTCTCCTTTTTCATTCCCCAAACAGTTTTAATTGTTGAAAATGTGAGTAAAAAAAAGAGAGGTCAAAATAATGGGTGGTTGAGCACCATTTTGAATTCAAAGAAAAAATTGGGTGGGTGCTGCCCATGCAAAGAAAAAAAGGAGGAAGAAAAGGAAGTCAAAATTTGGGTATAAATAGAGGAGTTCTCCTCCCCATTTTAATCATCCCAGAGAGAAACATTCCAAATTCTATAGAGTTGTAAAATCTAATGCAAGCTAAGTATTAAGTGAGTATTAGGAAGTTTTAGTATTTTGGGTGTACCTGAGCCTTGGGTGAGAGAAATTATTTCTGAGAGTATGGTTGTAATAATTTTTTATATAGTAAATATTTTTCTTTGGTTGTCTTTTTTACAACGGTCGTGGTTTTTCTCCGGATTTAGAATTTTCTACGTAAATCTTGTGTTGTGAAATTGATATTATCTTTTATTTAATTTTTCTTGTTAATTTGTTGCCTGATAAATTACTTGAAGTGATTTTTTGGAGAAATCTCAATTTCCTAACATTAATTAATTAATTTTTCTTCCGTGCAGACGTGTGCATGTCTCAAATTAATCGCAGACTAGATACTACTAGATTTTAATTAATTTGCAATATAAAATGTATTAAAACATTAATGGTGAAATTGTAATTAATCGCGGTACGTGCCCGAAGGCAAAATGTACCGGACCGGCGGACCCGGTGCTGCGGGAGAAGAAACTCGGTGCGAGTGAATCAGTTTGCGAACAATCAGTTGTGATTACTGATTCATTGATCAACTTAAACCATTTTTTTCTACTTGTAATTCAGCCACACGGATCAATCATCTTCCCGAAAAAAGAAAAAAAAAATCTATATATGTACAGAATTAGTGATATTTTACTCATTCTCTTCCCTGTCTCCCTTTGCACTTAATACAACTATCTCAATTGAAGTATCTCAATTTATTTAGAGAGTTGATGAGTTTCAATTAGAAAAAATAGAAGAAATAAAAGTGAAAATATAATAAGTATTTTGTTAAAAGGTTTATCAAGAGGGAGAAAGTGGGAATTAATGAATAGACTTGTTTGGATGTTTAAAAAAACAAAATTAAACAAATATTTATTTAATTATATTAAACGCATCCATTGCTGTTAATTTGTTATTGCTCATACTCAATATATGTTAACTGCAGTACATTTGTGTTTCTATTCATTTATCAATTTTATTTTAAACTAACAAAGAAAAATTCTTATTAATTCAATTCTCCTCTTAGTCTTTAATTAAGATTCATCCTTGTCAGTTTCGAATATGAGTTCTCTTGTAAAATAATAAACTATTTCGATTTTATTATAAGAAAATTAATGTTAAAAATAACAACTATGCATAACATCCCATGCAAGCGTTGCATGTATACAGAGCTTACATTATGACCTTGTAATGATATTGCAACAAAATCATTCAAAATCCATCGCCATGACCATGCACACCTGCAGCACCTTTGTCATCACCATGTCCATTCACATTTCCAATGCCTTTCACTCTTTTCGAACCGGAACCGGCACCGGCACCTACACCCGCACCAGCACCAACACCAACACCAACACCAACTCCACCACCTACGCCAACACCACCTCCACCTAAACCACCTCCCGCGCCTACACCACCAGCAGCACCTCCTCCAATACCACCACCTGCTCCAGCACTAGCGCCACCACCTCCGCCAACTCCTCCACCTCTTCCACCTCCAATGCCACCCACACCACCCGCACCTCCTCCAACTCCACCACCTGCTCCTATACCTCCTCCCACTCCTCCAACGCCGCCACCTGCACCTACAGCTCCACCAACTCCACCACCTGCTCCGATACCTCCTCCTATTTCTCCTCCAACTCCACCACCTGCTCCTATACCTCCTCCTATTTCTCCTCCAACTCCACCACCTGCTCCTATACCTCCTCCAATGCCGCCACCTGCACCTACACCTCCTCCAATTCCTCCACCTGCTCCTATTCCTCCTCCCACTCCACCTCCAGCTCCCCCACCTGCCCCGACTCCACCTCCACGACCACCTCCAACACGGCCACCGCGACCACCACGACCACCACGACCACCATGACCACCATGACCACCATGACCACCACGTCCCCTACCTGCCCCAACACCACCACGTCTGCCACAACCCCATTTGCTATCTCCAATGCCACTTGCAGCAACACCAACTCCAGCACCATCAGTTGTGCACGGTGCAATAGCACCACCATGGTCCTCGTGCATAGTCATACTTTCTTCCTTAATTTGCCGCCCTTCAGTTATTCCTACTACAGCCATCAGCATGAATAATGTGATGGCATACATCCCAACATTTCTTAAGGACGTCGCCATGTTTCTCTAAAAAGGACTTTTTGAAGAGTAGGCAAAACGATGATCAAAGAAAACAAATAAAGAGGATCAAGAGTTGCAATGCTAGCTCAACTGAATCTGATGCCACATTTTTTGCATCAAGATGCTATTTATAAGGGAGGATTACAACACTGTGTGAAAGGAAGTGGCGGATACGAGTCATAATTTTGATATTGATGAAAGCACATTGCTCCACTCCTGATTCCCCCGAGTGCTTATTGTGATGAATCGTCACCCGGAGTGCTTATTGTGATGAATCCTCAACAGGAAACTTGTGGCCGGTGCCACTTATAATCAAACAGCAACCCTCAACAACGTAAGACCAACCTTTCGCTAGCTCTTTCTCTTGCCAATAGAAAACGTGCAAGTGCAATATGAACTCTGGACTAAAGACATTAGAAGGAAAATCCAAATAGCAATTGAATGTGAAGGCCATTATCGAAGTACCTAGATGGGTACGTAGAACTCACCACGATTATGTTATCACTCCAGCACGGTGTAATGAGTCAGTGGATTATACTTGCCTCCGTTACGGATTTCCCGAGTCCATAATAGCTACTCCACTAACCATTAGTGCAGTTGGTTAGAAATCAGGAGATAAGTACGTTACGTATCTTACTAAAACTCACCTTCTTCTTTGGTTGGTAAGCACTGGCACCGCGCGGAATGAAGAGGCATCAGGGAGGAGGAGTTTGTTGCGTGGGCCGCAATGTTTGACAATTTTGTTGGGTACGTGTGCGGTCAATTTATGTATACCCCCAATTTATCTTACCAGTGGAGGGGAGCTCTGGCTTTGAAGATTTGGGCCTTATTAGTTTGGATTTGGATGGGCTTAAGCCTCAAAGATTATGAAATCAAATTTGAAGAGTGATGGGCCATCACTGCTTTCAGCCACGGTCCAAAAGCTACACATGCGAAGATATCTTTTTATACTGATTGTCACGTGCAATAAGGATGACGACTCACAGTAGAAGGGAACAGACAATGAAACGAATAAGTCTAAATTAAGGAAGATTATAGCAATAAGATGGGATAAATTTTAATCAATAAGCATACCGCCCGTCGTCGAAACAAGGCGTACGCAGGCAGTAAAAGGTTCATTTAGTATGTATTATGCATGGAATAAAGGTTTTAAAGAGAATACTTCACTGTCTTATTATTCTATTCCAACTAATGGGGTTTAAATAATTTACATTGTCCAGACTTGATCCTAAAGATTAGGAGCAAGAACAACCAATCTAGGAAAGAAAAGAAATTACAGGAATAAAAAGATTACAAATATCCTAGTCTATCGTGTACAGCTAACAACGTTACATAAGGAAATAAGATATATAGAGGAGAGGAATCACAGGAGATTGATTGCAATGATTTCGTAACACTCTTAACCAAGAAGCGACCATGGGTCCTGTTGATATAAATCTGCCAAAGTTGCAGTTTGCAACCCAAAATGGTGCACCCATTCTAGTGAGGAGCACCTCAATTGCTCGCCTTAGTGCACCATCACCAATAACTTTGCTGTGTTTGCCCCATCCAGTCAAGATGCTAAAGAAAAGAGCAGCTTAAGTATATCCTATTTAAGTGAAATTTTAATAAAAGCAAACATTCATCTGCAATAGAAAGGCAAATTATCATATACCTTAACAGTTTTGGTAATTCGTGACCTTCAAACACAATTGAGTGTATGTTCAGTAACCATGCATGAACCATTGCTCGAGCAGCGCCAGAAGACATGAGATGCAAATCTAAGCACGACTCAGACCACACATTCTCCCATACTTGCCGACGTTTACCTTCTAGCACGACCAGTTGGGCTCCTCGTTTCTGTGGAATAACAAAAAATCATTAGAAACCCAACTGAGCTTTAACTGAACATGTACTTGGCAGCTATAATATAAACTAACCTGACAAAAGTGCCAGAGCATGTCAGTCAGAGCATTATAAAAGGCAGAAGCAGTAGACTAGTCCATCAGCTTTACTTCGTCAAAGAGGGGCAGGGCTTGAACCCAAATATTATCCCTATAACCCATAAGAAGTCCATGTGCCACACCATAGACCTGATTATCAAACAAACGAAACTCTTCCAATAACATTGAGGCATCTTCAAATGAATTACAACGGCTGCACGTAAAGATAGAGAGTGTGAATGAAATCCACTCATATTTTCAACTTATAAATGAAAAAGAGGAAAGCAAACAGTGACAGAAGAAAAGAGTTAGCACTTTTTTTCCACTGTTTCGAGTGCACAAAATGGAACCAAAAATTTTGAATTATTGTTCCCAAATAATCCAATAATAGATATTAAAAATTAAAGTAGAATTTAATGATGGCAGTTATCCACCATTGAATTCTTAAAATAAAATTTGTGTCAAAATTTTTAATAAAAAATTTAAGTTGAAATATCACCATTTTTATTAATTATTTATTATGTTTTCATCTTTTTCACAAAAGCTTTGGCTTAGCCTACAATTACTTGATAAAAATGTGTTCAAAGACTACCGCCCAACTTAACCCACAAAATCTCTGCCCTGGATTCAACTCAAATTTCTCCTGAAATATATCAGTAAAACCCTATTTATATATATATATATATAATCACACACATTCATATATACACGAGTACATTTGTACGAGCTTAATCGTGTCAATTCGTTAATTTATTTATTTCGAGAGGTGTGTGTTGTTTGTTATACGTATATACAGGGAAAAAGTTACAATTCCACAGAACAAACCATGCATTTTTCTTGAAGGAGCAAGCAGCAGAACCACAAAAATCCAATGGGGCGACCATGACACCACCATCAGTAGCCCTACTTTCACTTCCTTTCCGAAAATGTAGTTGCTAAGGGCATTTTGTTTCAGGTAGCTAGATAGATAAATATAATTGGCTAGCAGGTAGCTTATGTATATATGTTTTAATCATGTCTGCGTATGTGCGTTTTGAACAATATTAACATGCAGAATACGTATAACGTGCTGCCTAGCTACCGCCAGAACCAAGAGAGAATGGAAGTAAAACAAGCTTTGGCTGCAAGAATATCAGGGGATAAATCGGCTTTCTATAACTGTGGTTTTGCAGGCCTGCAAGATACCTTGTTTGACGACCACGGCCGCCATTACTTCCATCAATGTTACATAGAAGGTGCAATTGATTTCATTTTTGGCAATGGCCAGTCTATCTATCGTGTAAGTATATAATAATTAAAAAATAATAATTAATTTTTGGTTGACGTACAGTACCGGCTGGCATACTATATATATATATATGATTAACTTAAATGAATTTGTTAATGAATGGTAAAAATCTAACGCGCCTACATACTGTGATTCGCAGAATTGTGTAGTAAATGTTACATTAAAAGAGTACCTTCCAGAAAAAGATTATGGCTATATAACAGCTCAGGGGAGAAATTCTACAGATGATCCCAGTGGTTTTGTATTCACAAGCTGTCAGTTTCTTGGGAGTGGTAAAGCTTATCTCGGAAGAGCTTATGGAGCCTTTTCAAGAGTTATTATCGCTAATTCAGTGCTAACAGACATAGTAGAACCTCAAGGTTGGAATGCATGGAACCACGTTGAGCATGAGTAAGACTTTTTTAAATTAAATTAATTTTAATTCATATACTCTATATATTGAATATGCTCGATCGCAGAGAAAATATTAATTGTACGGACACAATTCGGTAATTTGCAACTGTAGAGAAAATATTGAATATGCCGAGGCACGTTGCAGAGGAGCTGGAGCAGACACATCCAAGCGTGTGCGCTGGGAGAAGCATCTCAGCGTTGATGAAGTGAAAAAATTTACGGATAATTCATTCATAGACCAAGACGGATGGATTGCCAAACTACCTTCCGTCTTGTAGTCTACTTATTTAATTATATTGACTGCATCCGTTGCCGTTAATTGGTTATTGCTCATAATCAATATATGTTAACCGCAGTACCTTGGTGTTGCCGTTCATTTATCAATTTTATTTTAAACTAAGTAAAGAAAATTTCTTATTAATTCACTTCTCCTCTTAGTCTTTAATTAATATTCATCCTGATCAGTTCCGAATACGTGTTTCTCTTGTAAAATAATAAACTATTTCGGTTTTATTATGAGAATTTTCTCTGAAACCAATCATTTGATAATTGATAGATTCCAGGATGATCAAGAGGACGCATCGCTCTGAGTCCGAAGACAAAACAGTGTGCAAATCTAAGAACCTTGAGGCTGAAAGGCGGCGCCGCCAGAAGCTCAATGATCGCCTATTGAAATTGCGCTCATTAGTCCCATATATCACAGATGCAACTACTTACTGCTCTCAAACTTCTTTATCACCATCTCATTTTAATTAACATAGGGTGTTGTTATTAAACTTTATCATTTTCTTTATCATTTTAATTAACAGATAAAAATACATATACTAATTAAACTTTATCATTTTCTTTATCATTTTAATTAACAGATAAAAATACATATACTAATTAAACTTTATCATTTTCTTCTTATTATTATTATAGATGAAAAAGGAAACCGTGATTGAGGATGCAATTACTTACATCCGGCAGCTGAAGGGACACGTCTTGTTTCTTTGTGACCAAGTTCTTCAAGTGGAGCCACTGGAAGAAGAGGAAACAAAGCCAAAGATTGATGAGAACGCTGCAGAAGAGATGAAGAATTGCGGAATAGAGGTTGTCTTGTAAATTTTGATTTCATTATGAGAATATTAATCTTATAAAGTAACAACTATTCATAACATAATCATCATTAATTCATCAAAACAAACAGACTGAAGAAAGAGACGAGAACTTAATTGGTTGGAATAAAAAGTAATCCAAATTCAAAAAATTAAAGAAACATATCTCTTTATTCTCCATTATTTATTATTTTTCGATACATCACGTAACAACGATATGCTTACAAGTCCCAAAATTTGTAATAGCTACGCCATCCCATGCAAGCGTTGCATGTATACAGAGCTTACATTATGACCTTGTAATGATATGGCAACAAAATCGTTTAAAATCCTTTGCCATGACCATGCACACCTGCAGCACCTTTGTCATCACCATGTCCATGCACATTTCCAATGCCTTTCACTCTTTTCGAACCGGAACCGGCACCGGCACCGGCACCTACACCCGCACCAGCACCAACACCAACTCCACCACCTACGCCAACACCACCTCCAACTCCACCACCTGCTCCAATGCCTCCTCCAACACTACCACCTGCTCCAACGCCACCACCTCCACCTAAACCTCCTCCCACACCTACACCACCACCAGCACCTCCTCCAACACCACCACCAGCTCCCGCGCCACCTCCAATACCACCACTGCTCGCACCACGCGCACCACCATCCACCTACACCTCTCCTCACCGCACCACAACCACTACCGGCACCTACACTAACTCCGCCGCCAGCTCCTACACCACCTCCAGCACCACCAATCCCTCTTCCACCTCCTCCTCCTCCACCACCACCACTTTCCACCACGGCCTCCACCTCCAATGCCACCCCCACCACCTGCACCTCCTCCAACTCCACCTCCTGCTCTATAAACCCATCCCACTCCACCTCCGCCTCCTACACACAACAAACCTCCTCCAAAGTCCAACGGCCGCCACCTGCACCTACACCTCCTCCAACGCCGCCACCTGCACCTACCCTCATCACACTCCACCCTGCCCATGCACCACCACCGCCTCGACCTCTCCCACCTCCAATGCCACCCCCACCACCTGCACCTCC
Source organism: Citrus trifoliata (assembly GCA_018350135.1). NCBI lineage: Eukaryota > Viridiplantae > Streptophyta > Magnoliopsida > Sapindales > Rutaceae > Citrus > Citrus trifoliata. The sequence goes on along the minus strand of CM031386.1, from coordinate 39,513,113 downwards.
TCCAACTCCACCTCCTGCTCCTATACCTCCTCCCACTCCACCTCCGCCTCCTACACCAACACCTCCTCCAACGCCGCCACCTGCACCTACACCTCCTCCAACTCCACCACCTGCCCCTGCACCACCATCGCCTCGACCCACTCCACCTCTAATGCCACCCCCACCACCTGCACCTCCTCCAACTCCACCTCCTGCTCCTATACCTCCTCCCACTCCACCTCCGCCTCCTACACCAACACCTCCTCCAACGCCGCCACCTGCACCTACACCTCCTCCAACTCCACCACCTGCCCCTGCACCACCACCGCCTCGACCTCTCCCACCTCCAGTGCCGCCCCCTCCACCTGCACCTCCTCCAACTCCACCACCTGCTCCTATTCCTCCTCCCACTCCACCTCCGCCTCCTACACCAACACCTCCTCCAACTCCACCACCTGCCCCTGCACCACTACCGCCTCGACCTCTCCCACCTCCAGTGCCGCCCCCTCCACCTGCACCTCCTCCAACTCCACCACCTGCTCCTATTCCTCCTCCCACTCCACCTCCGCCTCCTACACCAACACCTCCTCCAACGCCGCCACCTGCACCTACACCTCCTCCAACTCCACCACCTGCCCCTGCACCACCTCCACCACCACCCCCACCACTACCAGCACCTACTCCACCACCTGCCCCTACACCACCACCTCTGCCACAACCCCATTTGCTATCTCCAATGCCACTTGCAGCAACACCAACTCCAGCACCATTAGTTGTGCACGGTGCAATAGCACAACCATGGTCTTTGTGCATGGTCATACTTTCTTTCTCAATTCGCCGCCCTTCAGTTATTCCTACTACAGCCATCAGCATGAATAATGTGATGGCATACATCCCAACATTTCTTAAGAACGTCGCCATGTTTTCCTAAAAAGGACTTATTGAAGAGTAGGCAAAACAATGATCAAAGAAAACAAATAAAGAGGATCAAGAGTTGCAATGCTAGCTCGTCTGAATCTGATGCCACATTTTTTGCATCAGGATGCCTATTTATAAGGGAGGATTACTACACTGTGTGAAAGGAAGTGGCGGATACGAGCCATAATTTTGATATTGATAAAAGCACATTGCACCACTCCTGATTCCCCGGAGTGCTTATTGTGATGAATCGTCAACAGGAAACTTGTGGCCGGTGCCACTTTTAATTAAACAGCAACCCTCAACAACGTAAGACCAACCTTGAGCTAGGTCTTTCGCTTGCCAATAGAAAACGTGGAAGTGCAGTATGAGCTCTGTACTAAAGACACCTAGATGGGTACGTAGAACTCACCACGATTATGTTATCACTCCAACACGGTGTAATGAGTCAGTGGATTATACGTGCCTCCGTTACGGATTTCCCGAGTCCTTAAAAGTTACTCCACTAACCATTAGTGCAGTAGGTTTCAACTCCACCATCTTGCTAACACTTCACCTTCTTTTTGGGTTGGTAAGCACTGGCACCGCGCAGAATAAAGAAGCATCAGGGAGGAGGAGTTTGTTGCGTGGGCCACATTGTTTGACAATTGATTTGGGTACGTGTACGGTCAATGTACGAATACCCCAATTTATCTTACCAATGGCGGGGAGCTCTGACTTTGAAGGCTTGGGCTTACTAGTTTGGATTTGGATGGGCTTAAGCCCTAAAGATAATGAAATAAAATTTGAAGAGTGATGGGCCATCGCTGCTTTCAGCCACGGCCCGAAAGTTACACATGCTAAGTTTATCTTAAATTTTAATCAATAAGCATACCGCCCCTCGTCGAAACAAGGGCGTACGCAGCCAGTAAAAGGTTCATTCAGTATTCCTCCTGATCCAATCGCACGATTGTTAGCACAAATTCTATAGCATTTGGAAACGAGCACCACAAAGTTTTGTTTCCGTGGAGTGGAAGACGGTAATTGCATACGGTATGCTCTTAGAAACTTCGTTTCTCCTTTTTTTTTTTTTTTTTTTTTTTCTCTTTTCCCCCTTTTTGGCTTCTAAAACGAGGAATTGATAAAAGAGATGTAAACGATTGTATGACCATGGAAACTTGATCGCGTGAGAATAGGAAAGCCAATTAACGTCTCTAGCGACTACGATTATGTTGATGGCTTGTATATGACTCATCAACCTCCTCCATACAGCCAACGTAAAACGAGTGTGAGGCATTAACATATTAGTTCAGCACCAATTGCGACTACTTATGAGTGCCGTTGATGCAACAAGTATCGGATCATTTGGGGCGTATTTTCGATGAAATAAATTAGTAAATGTCTTCCTGCCTGTTTCTCGGTGTGTTTTCAGCTGTTTGTTTAGCCAACAATATATTAATATTTACGCAGTAATTTTTTCACACCACTGGCAGGGCTAAGGCAGAGTCTCAGAGACGACAAAAATATACTGTTATGCCTTGCTGAGATACATATTAACATTATGTGAACAAAAAAACTTATTTGACGGGAGGTATTCATAGTAGTCGAGATTACTACCTTCAGAAGAAAATATTAAGTACATGGATCCATTGTGGTTTTCTTTCTGCCAGGATCATCTGACAGAACACTGCAGGAATAGCACGTTAAAAGCAAACACAACTACAACAAGGATTTATAAGAGAGAATGAGGGATAGGTAGAGCACAAAACAGAGAGATGAAGCTGTATATGTTCATTTTCTGATGCTACTATAAACATGTAGGGAAATGGGAAAAAAATAAAAAGTAAACAGATTCGAACAGCTACAAGGTAAGAGTCTGCATATTGAGCATTTCATCAAACCCTGCATTTTCTGAATGAGTTCTATCATCATGAAGAACAAGCACCTTTAACGTGCCAGATTCTCTTAACCAAGAAGCGACCATGGGTCCTGTTGATATAAATCTGCCTAAGTTGCAGTTTGCTACCCAAAATGGTGCACCCATTCCAGTGAGGAGCACCTCAACAGCTCGCCTTAGTGCACCATCCCCCACAACTTTGCTGTGTTTGCCCCATCCGGTCAAGATGCTAAAGAAAAGAGCAGCTTAAGTATACCCTATTTAAGTGAAATTTTAATAAAAGCAAACATTCATCTGCAACAGAAAGGCAAATAATCATATACCTTAACAGTTTTGGTAATTCGTGACCTTCAAACACAATTGAGTGTATGTTCAGTAACCATGCATGAACCATTGCTCTAGCAGCGCCAGAAGACATGAGATGCAAATCTAAGCACGACTCAGACCACACATTCTCCCATACTTGCCGACGTTTACCTTCTAGCACGACCAGCTGGGCTCCTCGTTTCTGTGGAATAACAAAAGATCGTTAGAAACCCAACTGAGCTTTAACTGAACACATACTTGGGCAGCTATAATATAAACTAACCTGACCAAAGTGCCAGAGCATGTCAGTCAGAGCATTATAAAAGGCAGAAGCAGTAGACGAGTCCATCAGCTTTACTTCGTCAAAGAGGGACAGGGCTTGAACCCAAATATTATCCCTATAACCCATAAGAAGTCCATGTGCCACACCATAGACCTGATTATCAAACAAACGAAGCTCTTCCAATAACATTGAGGCATCTTCAAATGAATTACAACGGCTGCACATAAAGATAGAGAGTGTGAATAAAATCCACTCATATTTTCAACTTATAAATGAAAAAGAGGAAAGCAGACAATGACAGAAGAAAAGAGCTAGCACTTTTTTTCCACTGTTTTAAGTGCACAAAATGGAACCAAAAATTTTATTTTGGACGTTGATTCCTCAGTTTTAAGTGTGGGAACTACAAAGAATCCAAACACAAGGATTTATCATTCAATTAAGGCTCCGTTTGGTATAAGTTTTCAAATAGAGCTTATTTAAGTAGAGATTTTACAAGTAAAGCTTTTACTAAAAAAATTTTAGTTGTTTGGTTGTCAATGAGAGATGTTATTAAAAATTGTAAAATTACTCTAATAGACAAGTTATTTAAAGTTTTGTTATGAAGAAATGAAATAAGAATATGAAATAAAGAAATGATACTTTAGACATATTAACATTTTAAAAAAGCTTTTCAACATTTACTCCTAAAAGACTAAAATTTGAACTGTTACAAGTAGAGTCAAAATAAATTATTTAATCTTTAAAAGCCCTACTCAAAAAACAACCAAACAACAATAAAAAAATTTGAAAAGAGCTTATGAGATTAAATTAGCACTTATGACCATTAAATAAGTCATACCAAACAGGCACTAACTAAAACTGATGTCAAAAGGTAAATGAACAAGCCAGGCTCAATGTCTTGAGAAATTATTGCTCTAACTTCACATCCATGCAAAAGCTGGATGTACAGCAAGCAGACTTCTTACATTTGCTGATAGCATGTAATATGCACATGGGAAGATACCAGTTACATTTACAAATACTGATAAAAAGAACACAATATCTTTCTTGATCATTATTAAACTAGCAGTTACATTTCAGATATGTCATGTTCCAGCCATCAAATTTAGCAGGAGGTACACTTGCTGTTAGTTTAAACTAGCATGTTCCAAAATTACCATAGTTCTAAAAATAGAGCAAAATTAAAAATCCACTGACATCATCCTTTAGGCTGGAGCATTAAAGAACAACCAACAAGCTTAAATTTTGGGAAATATATACCACCAACAGATAAAGATTAAAATATAATTATACCAAGTTCAAAATTTTCAAAATAAGATCATATGGCACGATCCTTGTAGAAGATGGAAATAAGCAGACAACGGACTCTACCTGCAAGCATTTAGAATGGCTGAAAAAGTAACAACGTTTGGTTTAATTTTCAGCTCATGCATCTTTTGAAAGACACCCAAAATGCACAAAACCTCCTGTCTACATCTGTTCTCTTTCTTCCCTTGACCTGCTTTCTCAGCAACTAGCTGCCCAAAAACTTTTATAATTTGATTATCTGTCCTTCCTGCCTCCTGGACATCCTTGTCATCCTTACTACACATTGCGTCCAAATTTGCTGATTCCTTTTGCTTCCCGAGATCTCTTTCGACATCATCAACCGTACACTCTGTAGTTGCAGACCGACCAAAGGCATCAATTATGGAATTGTAAGTGACAACATTAGGCCTAATTCCTTCCTTTGTCATCTCGTCCAGTAAAGATACAGCTGACTCCACCAGACCATTCTTACACAAGGCATCTATAAGTGCACTATAAAGCACCACATCAGCCTTCAATCCTGCCTGCTTAAACTCTCTAAAAATTTGCATTGCCTCCTTATACAAACCACCTTTTGAGTACACATCAATCACGGTCGAGTAAGTCAATAGATTTGGTGATACACAATCAGCTTTCATCTGTTCAAACATTCTTCTAACTTCATCGTACTTCCCTTGCTTCCCATATCCGCCCAAAAGTGCATTATAAGTCACAGCATCCTTCCTAATCCCAGAACTCTCCATCTCCTTGCAAACAAGCAAAGCCTCCTCAAACCTACCAAGTTTGGCATAAATCGAGAGCACTGTATTATATGAAACCCTATCCAACCCAATTCCCAAAAACTTCATTTCACTAAACATACTCAAAGCGTCATCTAATCTCCCAGCCTTTGCATACCCATCAATCATTGTGCTATAAGTCACAACATTGGGAGAGATATTCTTGACGGGCATTTCCGCCATGATCTCAAAAGCCAAATCCATTTGCGCACCTTTGCAAATGGCATCTAATAGAGTATTATAAGTGAAAATATCCTGATCAATCCCTCTATGAACCATCTCATTGAACAAATTCCTCGCTGCCTCCCATAATCCTCCTCTACTACACACGGCAAGCAAAGAATTAAACGTTATTCGATCAGGCTGCACTCCATTTCTTAGCATATCATCAAAAATCTCCACCACATGCTTAAAATCTACACCCCCTTTACCACACGCATCAATCACAGCATTGTATGTGACTAAATTCGGCTTTAAATTATATCTTTTCATAGAATTAAACACACTTATGGCCTCTTGGCAATAACCACTCCTCCCATAAGCACTAATTAACGCAGAAAAAGCATATACAGTGTTTCCATAACCTTCATTTAACGCAGTTTCGAAAATATTCTTAGCAAGATCAACTTTTCCTAATCTACCAAGAATGCTGATCATGGCACTCGCTAATTTCCCTTGATCATTCTTTCTTTCCTCCCTTTTGACTGCAAAGGCAAAACATTGGATGGCCTTTGACCACTCACCTCGGTTTCCAAGCTCTCGAAGCAGGAACGTGTAGTCGTCAGCACCACAGAGTTTAAACTCGAACTTTTTCAAAATAGCACCGAGAGACACGTCATCTCTAGCGAAAGCAGTGACGTGGTGAAGTGCTTCTTCAGCTACTGCCGAGTGGCGCGTGCTCATCGCAATTTTGGGGCGCCCGAAGTGCATTTTGGAAACGAAGCGAGTGGACCGGCGGCCGGAGAAATCAGGAGCAAGTTCGGATTTTGAGGAGGGAAGTGGAGAGAGTGAATGGAAAGGTTTAGGGTTTGGGGCGACGGTAGTGGAGGTAGCAGCCGGCTTCGGTGCATTGCGGGGTGAGGGGGAGAGAGGGGGTTTGGTGAGGGAGACCTTATGAGAAGTCCAGTGAGGGTGAGAGCTTGGGTGGTGTGATTGACGGTGGTGATTGCTTTTGAGATGGTTATGTGGATACTGATGATTTTGGTACGGCTTTGTCGCCGTGATTGAACAGTGCGGCGGCGTTGACGCCATTCAGGTCAAGCTCCCCAATTTTTGTAGATAAAAACGTGTATACGTATATATGATAGATACGAGATAGGAGCGTTCTGAAGGCTAAAGAGGGTTTAGGAAGGGTGTGAGAAAGGAAGGAGATGAAGCGGCCATTGCTGTTGTCGAGGACATTTGGGAGTGAGAAAGCGAAGCTAAGCGAAGCGATAAGAATTGGAGAGAGAGAGAGAGATTGTGAATAGTAACAAAACTTAGCTGAGTTGGAGAGTTGTTGGTTCAGACATTGGAGTCTACGTCTCTTGGGTCCCACAACATTTTTTTGTGACCATTTTGGGCTTCATTTGGTAATTTTAATTTGGCAAAATTTGCTCAAATAGCGGAAAAAAGGATTGGTCCATTGACCTATCGAACTCTACTGACTCAGGACCGTACATGACGACTGTGGGACCTACACGCGACGTGGATGAATCAACGGAGGAACCCCCACTTGCTTGGCGTCGTCAGCACAGTTTGTGTGTGTAATTAATTAACGGTGAGATTGAAACAGGAGTAGACCTTGGCTTAGGAAGATACTCACTGTGATTGCCCAATAACTCGGTTTCTGTCACGGACTAGTGAGCATAACATAACAATACCTGTAAGTGACAGCATTTACGTCACGACTTTTTCTGCAGATTCAACAGTGAATCAACAATCCATTCAAAGAAACTGGGCGCGGTAGGTATCTATGAATGCACCTTTGCTGGCTGTTCCTTGAGAAATACAGAGATTTGAGCTTGACATACTTTTCCAATAGGATCCTTAAATATATACATATAATAATTTATTACTCCAGTTGTTTATATATGCTAAAATTATTCAAACTGCAAAATTCTAAATTCCAGTTCCTTGTTGGTCACCCGAAGCTATATGCAGAAATGGCGACTTCATCTTGGAAAATTTTATTTGTATAATCTTTAAAATTATTATTATTATTTCAAGAACTCTATATTTTTTACCGCAGGAGTGATATGTCAATTTAGAAAATGTGAAGGTTACGCACGCTTACACCTTTGTACAGGCTACAGCAATTCCAACACGGTGGGAGCAGGTAGATTGAGGCCCAAGTTTCTTTTACTCTATTGGTTGGTAAACGCCATAATGGGCAAAAACAAGATTTGGCTCATGAGAGATGTCGCTGCTCCTATGTGATGTCTACCCGTCTATTTAAGATAGAATCTGAAAAGGTTGGTTTGTCTCAATTCCAAGTGGAAATCTGGCCCATTCCTTTTTCGGCTCGATAAATTTTATTTTCAGCAGTGATATTTACAGTCAACGACTTTTCTCGTTAACCCTAATTTTGAATTAACCGTATTCACTTTCATAGTTATCTCATCTCTCAGATCTTGTTGATTCACAAAATATTTTTTTCTTTGTTTGTCGTCAAATAAAAAATCCACCACTCTCATAACTGAAACAAAAACGCAATAAAATAAAAATAAAATTTGGAGCGATCATTAAGTCTGTACCAGTTCTTTTTTCTCAACCATCATCATCAACAAAGTTTTGTGGATACCAAATCCGGAGTCATTTTGTTGGATATACATGCCGTTCTTTTGCATCTCTCTCGCCATCTCTCTTTGAGTTGTTGGAGAAGTTAAAATGGAAAATGGATTGAAGAAAAATTTGAGAAATTATATATGAGATGAAATTTATAAAATGATTCTACAAAACCAATGGGATTTGTAGCAAGAGGTGGTGGTGATGGTCGAGAGAAATAATTGATGAGAGAGAAAAAATAAATATAATTATTGTTATTATTTATTTACTTTTAATGAGGATAATTGTGAAAATGAATAGAATAATTAAAAAATCTGACTGATATATAAATTAAGAAGGTTAAGGGTCTATTTGGTATTGTTTTTAAATTTTTATTTTTTGAAAATAAAAATGAGAATAAAAATAGTGTTTTGTAATTATTAAATATGCGTATGATATCATTTTTTGAATCTTATATTTTGCATTTTAAAACTAAAATCATTAATATGCATTTGGTAGACAATTGAAAATTATTAAAATAATGAATATGTGTATCATTTTCAAAAATAATTTTTACTAAATATTTGAGTCATATTTATAGTTAGAAAATAATTGTTGAATTAATACATACATAAACATATAATAAATAATTTAAACAAAATAATTATAAAAAATTACATGATAAATATCATGCATTACGCGTGTAATCATACTATATAAAAGTTGTAATTATATCTCTTGTAGCATTTATCTTGACAACACTTTTAGAGATAAATCAATATCAATAAATGGCCTACTGATATTTCCTTTTTCATTGGTAGCTATATCTTCCACAAAGTTCTCAAGCAACCTATTACTTGCATTTTGAAATTAATCAAATTCAACATTGCATGAAAGCCATTTGAGCAACATGTCATAAATTAAAATTAAATGTTATTGTCTATCTATCTATCTACCTATCTATCTATCTATCAACCTACCTACATATTATTAATCAAATTAAAGAAAATACTCCTGCATACACATAGCTTAAACATTAAGAATTAATCAAATTTTACATAGCATGAAAATTTCAGCAACATGTCATAGATTCAAAATTGGACATATCAAAATCAAATATATTATACTATAAATTGACCAATTCAAATCAAGACCACGCTCTTGTTATTATTATTTTTTAACTCATTTTTTCACAGCACAGCAAAAAATTAAGAACAATGAAATCATATGAATTCAAGGCAATGGACACTGAAACAATCGCATCTAAATGAATGCAGTATGATATTATTATGATCAATTCACCCTAATCTCCATAATTTTTGCATTAATATGCTTTGGGTCCGTAATATATTAAATAAAATGACAATGGAATTAGACAAGGGCAACCAATACTCTCAATGACTCACAACCCCCAAATGTTTTGCCGTGAAACTCAACATCAAAATGGTAGATAGTATGCATTTGCACGATTTTCCACCACAAAAAGATAATTAATTCTAAACAAGAATAAAACCACATTTACAAAAGAAATAATAATAACTAAAAATTTACTCAAATAAAAAAAAAAACCAATAACTCACAATAGTAGAGATGGAGCAGAGAGAGAGGTAGCCACTATGAGTAGATTGAGAGAGAGGGAGTCAAAGTTGTTGGACGAAGAGATGGGGATGAAGAGATTAGGCTAAGAGCATTTGGATTTTGTTTTTTAATTTATTTTTGAGTTTATAAGTTTTGTAATACGTGGAGAACATATTAAACATATTCTTACTTTAACAATTATAAAAGTGAATCTAAATTTCTTCTTTGTAATCTATTTTTTGAATCCAGCTCATTTGAACATGTATTATCCCTGTACTCTGAAAACGATAATGAAAACAAAGGCTCAAAAATGGTACCGAACAAGCCTTAAATATCACTATTTGTTATTATTGCGAAATCTGCCATAATTACAGAAATTTTCCATTTCGCTTATGCCACGTTCTTATTTTTATAATATCATAATTTAGGGTCCGACAGGTGCAAGATACTCCCAATTTTACTTTGTTTTATTATTTAGATTTTATTTTTTTATCCCACTTTCAGTCTTTCACCTTCGATTTAACGGAAAAGTAATTCAATAGTGCAAATGCTTCTTTTGGGAGCCTCTATGTTACAATCAATGTACCATACACAACTCACAAGAGCCACACAAATTGTGAGACCCACATAATTGTGTGGTTCTTTTGGGTTGTATATGATACATTCAATGTAACATAGCAAAACCCACTTCTTTTTATTGTTAATGCTGAAGGCCCGGTTGTTTGTTAAAAATTAGATAGGCTAAAAGATTCCAAAATTTTGGCACATATTCGTATATTTTCCTTACCTCTGTGCTCTCCCCTTCAACCCTTCTCGACGTTTGTGGTTTGTCTTCTTCTTCTTCTTTCTTATTTTAATCACGCTTTTCTAAATCCTTCTTTGTTTCTTCATCTACTCCAATAAATCAAGTGCTCTCGGGGAACGATCTCTCATCAACTGCTAAATGAAGTGATATGATACTTTCAGACTTCATAAGTTCATATCGGCTCAAAAAGAGTGTACTTTATGGTTGCGCAGATTCAACTAATCGATTTTGACACAAAGTTACAAACCATTGGGGAGTAAGATCCTAGTTTTGTCCTATGGTATAACTAGTTACTAGTTAATATAACTATAAACAATGTACCAAGTTAAACAAATTAGTGCGGGTGAAGCATCTCGAAGTGAAAAACAAAAGATTCCACAAACCGAGCAAGCTGGTGTCCCAACTCCCAAGGCATTTACCTGAACCAGGTGAAAATTCTAGTCTAAAGTAGATCCCGCTTGAAACGAATGTGCATTCGATTCCAATTGTTCCCATGGCATCGAAGAGCTCGAATTTATATAAAATCGACTGCATTAAGTTTTGTGCTATTTTAATAAATTTCTTCAAATGGGTACATACAAAACAGCCCCTCCTTTCAAGATGGAACATACAAAATTGTAAATATAATCGCGCCAAACGTCCCAAGGAAGTTAAAAAAAAAAAATTAAAAAAATAAAAGAAAAACCCTCAACTAACCTTAATTGTCAATTTTTAAGCCCTTGTGTCGATGAAAAATGGGATCTCTTCTATCCTTCTTACTACACGGAGATGCCTTTTACAGTGGCAATAAACCCATCTAGACAGTTGAGCTTTTCCCTTTCTTTGTTTCCATCATCCCTTTCCTTCCCTTTGTACTTTTACCTATCCTTATGTTACTAGTGTAATCCCATAATGACTGCAAAACGGATATTCAGTATGTCTTCTTTCTCACAACTGGCTTCCGTGCTTCCTTTTTTGCAGTCGCAATAAACCCAGGTGTTGGAATTCCCATTGCAGCTTGGTATAGATCCTTCAATCTTCAGTACAATATAATAAAGAAAAATAATAATTAATAACCAGAGTCCATTTAAAATTATGCTACTTCAAGAAGCAAGAACATAATGGGGTAAAAAGTGCTACCTTACCTTGGCATACTGATAAAAAGACCAATCACCGAAACTCCAACAATAAGGGGAAATACTGGTGCAGGAGTTAAGTCCTGTTGGAAAGGAAAAAGGTTATGGAAGAGAAAAGGATCTACTTCATAAATTAACCTACTACAGCTAGAGTTCTTTATGGGTAGAAGACATAGAAGTTGAAAATAAGAAACAAAAACAATACAATACCTAATGGTAAGAACATGAAATCAACAATCAATTATTTATCGGAGGGTGAGAAATAATCTCCAACTCATTATTATTCTGTCGTGTGCAAGGTTCTAACTGACACTATGCATTTGTCATAACTGAAATATACCTGTTTGTGATGATTCTCTTCAACACTGTATCTGAGTGGACCCACATGAATTTGTGCATTTTTCTCTAGATCAACTTCAATAATCTCCGATTCAAATCTATGGGTGCTTGATGGGAGACTAGATCTCAGCTGCAGAAGATGCTTACCCTTGGGTAAGTCCTTCACCTGGAAGAAGTTGGACATTGGTAGCGAAATAACAGACTCCACCTTAGAAGTGTCACTAGCTGACTTGATTTCCACCAGGAGATGTGAATTTAGTTCTTTGATTCTATTTCCTTCAACGTGGCCACTTAAAATAGTCTTCTCTGGCTGTTCAAAGACCAAAAAGTCCAATCCCTTGATATCACCAGATCCAACCTACAAAATCAACCAGGATAGCACACCAGAGTTCACATATTGAATGCCAATAAGAACAAATGATAAGCAAAAATAATAATAATAATAATAATAAGAGTGAACATATTAGAAAGACCCTCTGTATGATATCTGGTAGAACCCTTTTTATCTTTTCTGTTGGAATTTCAGCTTCATCTAGATAACAAAAATAGGTTCTCAGCATTACAAGGACCTCATATACATTAAAGATGTTGAAATAACATTCTGAGGCATTCTTTCCATACAATAATCATATTTGATATTACATCACCTTTTTAAACGTGAAAGAAAATGAATGAAATAAAATAATGCAACAATATTAACCTTCACAGTAACAGATTCAGGAGATGCACGCTCAATTTTAGTACTACCAAAGCCATCCTTTTTGACTACTTTGATTACGTAAGTTGTGTCAGGATGCAATCCTCTGAGACGATAACTTCCTGATGTATCTGTCACTGTCTCCTCATAGTAGCCTTTTGACTCTGAACGTGCTTCAACTGACACGCCATCTTTTGGCTGGCCAGACAACAGGGTTATTGTACCTGTAGCACTGAGAGAATGCAACTGTATTAGTATCTCAGAAAAAGATGTTGGAGATGAATACCTCAACTAGAAATTTGCAGCAAGTTGTAAGTATGGTTTATACAACATTATAATTTTATTAATTGTAGGGAAAATTGAAAATTACGAAAATGTAAAGCAACCTATTGGTCTTGGGATTTCTACAAGAGAAGAACCACCGAAGCTAAAGCTTAATATTTGAAGCATCTGACGACTGAAGACGAGGAGTTTAAGATAGAGAAGAAGACATCAAGCGTATGAGGGTAACATCTTGAGGAATGCCATGCAGTGATCAGATAGAGGTTGTTCGAGGCAACTAAGTAATTTGCTTAGATCCCAGGTTCATATTTTAACCAAAAGGAGAAAGAAAGTGAAGCTGTATTCTCTTTGCAGGGAAGGGAAGAAACAAAAGAAACAACAACTGCAAGGTAAGCAGAGACAATAAAATAACCTGTAAGCAACACGGGTTGCTTGGAAAATCACTTCTCTAGACTCCCCAGAACCAAGTTCTATTGCCTGTGCCGGAGGTGAAAAAGCATACTCCTACAGAAACAAGGACAGAACATTGGATGAGGTAGTTGCAGCAGCATCTGGCATTAACAACAAACATAATCATGTTGTTCCAGACCCTGAAATTGAACTTTGTGACAGATAGTTCACACAGTCACAAGGTAAACAATATAATAACATCTTCAAAAGGACCAATTTAACTCATGGTTTAACATTTTTTATACTAACTACAATGCTGAATTAAATAGCTTAATGCAGAGATTCTGAATGCAGGCAGCAGTTCCCAACTGAAAATACCATGTTTCAATTGGGCTTTGGGATAGGAAACAAATATATAATATCTATTCGGACAAAATGCCACCAAGAAAGACAGTACCTTGAGTAGAGGACGCAGGTAGAAATTCCCAGGAAATAGGTTATCAAAGTGAAAACTTCCGCCAGCCCAAGATACTGAGTTATTCCTATAACCATCATCACCACTCAGTGATAATAGCACGGAAGGAATAGGTTCTCCAGCATCATCTTTAGAATATATGCGTACAGATATTTGGCTAAGCTTCTGACAAGAGAAAGAATTTGGACCTACTTGTCTCAGATAATAGCCAGGCTGCACAAGATGAAAGTGAGATGTAAAGGAATCTGTAACTATAATAAACTATTGGAATTTTTGTCAACATCAGAGACTATAATCAGATTTAGAAACAAATGTTAGACCAGTCTCAGAAAACAAGTGATTAGTTTATCAACCACATAATAGCATTTTGGAATTTGGATCTACCTGAAGAAAAGTAGTATACAAAACATAAGAACATAAAAAAGAAATAAGTTAATTACAGGAAGCATGTCACTTGAATATATTTAGTTATATAACATGAAAGTAGAGTTGTATAGAATTATCTGAAAGAAAAAGAAAAGTCATCCAGACCTTTGAAGCCTCAATGTTGTAGGTTATATCGTCATAAAGAGGACCCCCAATAAAGGAACCATCTGCCCCAGTAGAAGTTTCAAGTGCTAAATGACCTTTCTTCAATGAAGCAATTTGGCTGTCTTCTGCAGCAATAATCCTTATATTAACACCAGAAAGTGGGGGAGAAACTGATCCCTCAGTGTACAGCCCTAGTCGACCAGAGAAAGTGGGGATTAAAGCTTGGCAACCATCATTTGTCACAGAGACCTAATAGCATGAAATAAGAAAATTACAAAGACTTATTCAATATTGCAGAATAACTTTTGCACTCCCCCAAGTAATGCTCACCTGACGTTGTCTAGGATAAAACAAGATTTTCTTTTCTTCATTACCCCTGCAGCAGATCACAGTTAAATTTGAATGCATAAACGGTGGAGAGAGAATGCTAGTTAGCAGCAAGAAGTGGTTCAACAGAAGCCACAAAGATATAGAAATCATAGTGGTGTGATGCCACACGATAAAGCAAGGGAAAAGAATAAGAGAGAGAAACAAGAAAAAATAAAATGAAAACAATTAGCTGAGCTGGTAAAATCTTTTTTCTATAATCAAAAGAAAATACCACTTCCCAAACGATTCATGCATTCCTATGAAGCAATATGTAAATAATACAATGACTGCTGCTCTTCTATATATCATATTCCACATGCTCAAGATAAATGAGCTGTATGCATGCTGTACAACCTTAAAATAATCAAGATATGTATAACTGACACAGATAATAAAGAAAAATTGAGAACTGCAATTAGAAACATGTACCTTGGGTCCCTAGGAACAAAAGTGAGTTGGTCTCCAAGGTTAGCCCACAAAGAAAATTCGTAAACAGCATAGCTTGTTTGATCATTTGCAGGGGATGTAAGTGTGGCCGTTGTTCTATTACTAATACTGCCATCACCATTGAGAATGTCCACAATGATATTTTCAGGTAATTCATGTACACCAATAGGTGACCTAGACTGAACATTGATATGTCCTCTAAGTTGATATTTCTCCCCTTTGAGACAAATAGGCTACAAAAATAAAATAAACGATGTGACTAGAAAAGGAAAATTAGATGCAACAAATATAGAAGGAAAAAAGGCATTCATAATGTCAAAGTCACAAAGCACAAGAGAAAAGTTATGTAAATACTGTACCGATGGGTTTGATGTGTCCATCTTCAGTACCGGACTCCCAAAGAAGACGCATGGATTAACAAAGTGAAGGTTATGAACCCCAGGAGATTCGACACATATATGCTGTGAACCTTTCTGCATTTCACGAAGGAACAAGTATGAAAATAAATGAATGGATATGTATCACTGATGTCTCATATGAATTTTCACTTGGGAGTTTCTAGCAAACAAAAAGACTACCTTCACTTTCAAAGGAACATGTGAGCCATCTTGTTGAGTCATGTAAGCATCTACGTCGTGAGTGGATATAACATTTAACCAATAACCCTTCTGAACGAATTCAACACCTTTAACATCATTAGTGCCAACATCCACGTCAATGAAGCTCTGCTCCCAGCACCAATTATCTTCCGTGGACGAAGCTTCTCGGGAAATGCGTTTGACCTTAAAAGGCAACAAACAATAAGGATGGAGACCCAAAAATCATAAAATTTTAAAAAGCTCCAAAGTGCATGAAACACTTCAATAACAGTAGGATAACACACAACTACATAGCCATCTCCACATGACTGTTCTTGTTCATTTATCTACAATATATAATATCAGAAATAGAGAAGCACCAGCCAGTTGGTTGGCCACTTGCCGTGGAAGTAAGAGGTCAAGGGTTCAATTTCAAGGGAATAAGTTTAATTTAGATTGGGATGTGGCACGTGAATGGTAAAACAAAATAAAAGAGAAAATATAAAAAAAAAGAACTGTACCTCGAGCCTGTATTTTCCAGGGAGAACATCACGAAAGAGAAACTGATCACTATCATCAGTCAAACTAACAGTCTTTTTCTCTGTCCCATCATAATGTTTTTGACCCAATCTCATAAGGGTAACAGTCACAAGTGGACCACATCTCTCCTTGCAAGCTACATTACCAAGCACATTGACCAGTGCCTTCATAATGATTTAAGGGAAAAAAAAAAAAAAACACATCAGCAATAAGAAATTACCAAAAAGCAAGCTCATTTATTTTAAGCCTGTGAGGTCTTTCAAATGCCCATGCGGTGCCCTTTTTCATTATAACAAAAAAAAGGACAAATTAAAATAAATAAATAAATAAAAGGAAGAAGAAGATATTTAGAAGCATTGTTTACAGCTTGCTAATATTCTTAAAAAGAAAATATATAAATCCCCGATTATAAATTTGGTTGTCACCAATAACAGAATAAAATAAAGTAACCTTCCTTCTAAAAAATTGCTCAACATTTTTATAACCTGACCAATCAGCCAACAAAAATTCTATGTTTAACTTGATAAATTGACTTCCACCATATAAAGGATGAAACTAGTGCTTTCAAAGTGTGAGAAATATGAATAATTTTACCTGAGAAAATTCAATGTTTAACAATGGACTCTTGACTACAACATCTGCATAAGGTGGTAAAAATAGAATTCCCGAAGAGCTCTCAGGTGTAGCAGCCATTGCAGATAAGCGGTATTCACCTGGTGGAACCTGTAACAATGATGAAGACAGAGAAGGAGAGAATGTAACTCATCTAGAAAATAGATGTGTTACACTTAATCGCATATGTGATTTTACGGAAAAGAGTTCAAAAACAGCAGGCTATATTATGTTTAATGCCTAATTGCTTACTACATTATCTGTTTGAGTAAAATTGTGGATTTATCTAATTACACCAGTACCAATTTTTTAATCGAACTTTCTGTTTAAGATTACTGCTGGTAGTAAAAATCAAACTGCATTAATTCATCCTAAACAGGACATTCTACCTCTTCCATACGATATATAAAAGATGATTTAAAAACTCACAGGTTGATAAATTTACATTTTGCATCAAGGATTCATTGGTTCACAACGTATTGAAAACAAAAAAAAAAACCACACAACCCAATATAAAACAAGATAGCACTAGCAACAAAAACATCCCACCTTGAGGAAAAATAAAAATTTGGTGTACTCATACTATATTGGTTCCTCAAGGGGATTGCTTAGTTGGTTAGATCTCCTACAATGAACCAAGAAGTTTAACCCAGCTCAGGCACTCACCATCCTCAAAATGAGGTTCCATTTAATTTCTGTTTGTGCTTAGACAGGGTGGGGCTGTGTCGAAACATACCTCAAAGCAGAAGTTTCCATTATTATCTGTCTGTTTCACTTGAGGCTTGACTTTATCCGGTCCATGAGTCAATGCTACCTGAGATAAAAAAATGTATAACAAATTAGCACAAAGTTCAAATGCATCTAGATGACAAGAAAGTAAATTTGGAAATTACCTTAACCTTGTTGCCTGAACCAACCGTCCGAACTACCCCACAAATGTCATAAGAAATGGCTTTTATATCAGCAATTGAAGCCATATTTGGCAAAACCTAAAAGACATGCCAGTTAAAATGGGGAAAAGGCCAGGAAAGTATCAGTAAGTTGACCCCCAAAAATGAATATACTGTCCCATTGAACAACAAAAGGATATATAATGCATTTTGAACTATGCTTTACCATATACTCCTTCAGTTTGTTGAACTTGTAGTGAACCTTCACTGCCTCTATTGTATAGCGATTTGATGTGACCTAAAATTATCAAGAGCTTAGCGAATTAAAAAAAAAAATGAATTGATTATACTGCATTAATCTGGTTTCCTTGACCATCCACATCTATTCCTTTCATATCAGCCCAAGAAAACATTCATCCACTCTCCATGAACGTAAGATATAATTCAAATAAACCAAAGACAATCATCTTGAGTTTGAAACAAAGCCAGCTCAGTACATCTCCTAGTAGCTCCACAGATACAGAGGAATTTCTTGAGAATCCGCAAGAAACTATTTAGAAGCAGCAACTTATTTTCTATCATCAACCAAATTTAGATTTAAGGATAAATAAATAAAAACAAACGATGAAAAGCAAATAAGAACAGAGAATTTGATACCGTGTTAAGACCAAAAAGTTAGCATGCACCAGCCTCAAAATAAACATGTTGTGGCACTAAAGAAAGGGTGTGATCAAAACAAATCACCAACGATTAATTAGCATGCTCAGCTACAAAATGCGTACATAGATCATCCATGACCACAGAGATAAATGAATAAACAATATATTCCTTCATACCTGATCAAGCTTATAATAGCCATCCCTGTCCGTAATAGACCTCTCATGACCATCAACTAATATTTTGACACCTTCCACTCCCATGTCATTTTCATCAACTACACGACCCCCAACAGAAAATCCTGTGACCTACAAAAACAGAGAATAGAGAATTGAATACATTCATATTCACGTGCAAAAGGAATAGCAATGTTGATAATTCTGAATAGTTTCATGAGCTTAAGGAAATAAAGTGGTTTTGCACTTAAGATATAAAGTAGTCTACAATCTACAGCATCTGTTGGGACCAAATCACAATAGCATTCCAATCTCATCAAATGGGTGATTGATAACATGCATGGATAGAATCCAGGGCCAACTAAGGATGCAAATCCGGGCATCCTAATGTGGACAACTAAACACTTTACCTGGAACTTTTCAGGAACTGTCACATGTCGATGCCTAACAGACACTGACACGAGAGAAGGGGAAACATCAAATACTGTATTCTCCCCCTTGTAGTGGGGTACAAGTTCATATTGTCCTGTAAATAATCAAATTCATCAGACTCTGGAATCAATAGAATCACAAAATAAACGCCAAGATGCATGAACATGTGAATCTTAATGCATTTCAGCTTAGCTGGATGTATAAAACCAGCTAAATGGTGATATGTCATCTTGAGAAATATACACCAAATAAAAGGTTATATAAGAAGACAAAAAAGCACCCATACGACATAATTATGAATTTAACAATTTCATCAAGCATTTAATAATATGCAGAAGTAGGAACCAAATGAAAAGTTACATAAGCGGATGTAAAAGTCATTCATAGGACACAAATATAAACCAATCCATCTTAACTAGAATTTGATAAGCTTTATTTTTGCCCGCCTTTTCAACCATAGCACAATCAACCTCTGTTATAATGTAGCAATGAAGATCATAGTTCTAGTACAAATAAACTTATCCTTCAAGACAATGCATATGGAAAAAAAAAACCTCAGCAGCTAAACAGGAACTTTAAAGTGACTAAAAGCACTGCAGAATGGGAATTTGACATCTCAAGACGCCAAATAACTAACCTAAAATTCCTACTTTTCTCATCAGAAAACAGCCTATGGCTAGACCGGCAACCGGATGTTATGCTAAGGTCTAGTTTGTTAAACGTGAGGTCTGAAGTTTTATTAATTTGAGATTTTTTTTTTAATTTGCTTGTTTGTTTTTTGTAACTTATGATTGATTTTTAAGTATTTACATCTCAATAGAGAAAGTAAATTTTTGTGACTTTTATCTGAATAGGAAAAGGTCAAAATGGGAGGTAAATAGTATATCACAAAAACATCTCCATTAAATATATTTATATCCTAAACTATAAAACCTAATACTTTTTCATTTTGACTTGCAAGGACATAAATGTCAAATAACCATGTTTAAATTTTTTTAATTTTTATTTATAAAAACAAACAAGATGCCATTTGTACTTAGATCTATTCATATTTCAACAAAAAAACAAAAGCCACCTAAGTCTACAGATTAACAACTATCAACCACAATGGAGCAACATAAACTCAGCTTCTTTTCGCAAGTGCAAAAATTCTCAAGTAAATTGCAAAACCAACCTGACATTAAATTGCATTAAAAAGACTAATTTTGGGCTTATACCAAACGTATTCATAAAGGGAAGCAGGTTTATAAAATATTCAAATAAGTGGAAAGGTATGAACAGAAAATCAACATATAATACAATTTAGACATTTATTCACAAATAGAACTGAGAGCATTAGAATTACCGCAGGCACTGATTTAAACATGAACTTTCCATCAGCATCCGATACAGCATGACAGAGAGCTTTTCTTTCTCCCAGGGCATTACCAGAACCTTGTGGACAGTCTACCTTACCAACATCATCTGAATACAAATATATGTGCACTCCCAATATTGGATTTCCCTAACAAAAGAGCACAATGAACTTCAATTATTGATGGAAAAGGGAAAAGCAAACTACCGCACATGTTTAGATGATGATCAGTCTGGAATCCAATTTTACACTTCCGAAACTCAAAGGAACAAAACTTTCTACTTCCAAAATATAGCCAATGTGAAAACAAACCATTTTTCTAATATGAAACAAAATAATGCTGATATAATTTTAAAATAAAATAACATTAAAAAAAATGAACGGAAAGATGTAAAAAACATTCTAGTTTTATTATCAATCTTTAGAATCTCTTACTAATTGATGAATATAATAACCAAAAATAATATATATTCAGGCCACTCCTGGCTCTACAGTACCTGAGCAACAACGAGCCCACGGATTTCATACCCAGGGGCAAAGAAAATATCGTCAACTTCACCATTTTCAAACCCTAATTCCACCTGAAAGAAAAGTATTTCCACATGAATTAGTTACAAGGTTTATTTGCAATCAAAACCACAATAATGAAAGGTATGATTGGCAAGAAATATAACAGCCCAAAACAGTGAAAAAAGAAATTGAAACCAATAGCATCCAACCTCCGTGGAACCTCTGACTTCAACACTTAAATTTGGATGTGAAGCACGTAATTTGTATTTTCCTACATGCAAAAAGCAATATTGCCAGTATAGTAACCCCATTTTTCAGAATATATGCGTGCAGGCGCGTAAGCACAAGATAAGAAGTGGGTCTTTTATACCTGGAATGATGTTTTTGAACAAGTAACTCCCTTCCGATGATGTTGTGACCGATGATATGAGATCACCACTATGAGACAGAAGTTCAACATTCACATTTGAAGGACCTCCACCTTTATCAAGACAGCTCTCTCCACCAACAGCTCCCACAACTCTACCCGATAGGGTAAACCTTCAAATTTATTAACATGTAGAGTGAGGCAAGCATGGAACTCAAATTGAGAATGATATAACTAAGACAATTATCAAAAATAAATTTTAACATGAAAAAAATCAAAACGAACCCAGTGAATCGAAAATTAATGTCTTCGTTACCGTTGCAACCAGTATCATCAACAGTGACTGCCACCTACAAATTGCAATTTCTTTGGCTTGGTTAAACACGAAGTTCATTTTGGGACTAAACAATACAGACGGCAGAGGAGGATAAGGAAACCTAGAGCATGAGAAATTATGTGCAAGCACAGTGAACTGACGGACCTTATCTGGGTTCCATGACCATCCTTCCGGTCCGTTGACTTTAATCACAAAAGAACCCTGAAATAGAAATAAAACTAATCAGATGAACTCAAATAAATGCAAGAACAGGCTGTATAAAACAAGCATATGTATGATAGGCCTTGGCTCCATGGGTCACTGGGTTGTTTGGAAGGGATACATAAAAAATTATGGAATAAAACCTAACTTTGAAGACATTATTGGGAAAATAATAACACTTAATGGTTAATAGAATTTGCCCCACTCTCTGTAACAGCAAGCACAGAGCAATAGTAAGTACTATATAATCTAAAGACTAACGCAAGAACAACTAAATTTGAAACACACCTTGTCATATACTGGAATAAAGTAATAACCATTGGGAGCACACTGAGTACTCTCCTTCACCAGTCCATCCAATGTACGCAGTTCAACCTAACATTTGGAAAAAGATATAGTTATATCCCACAACAAATTTCAAGACTCATGTTACATTTAAAAAAAAAAAAAAAGTCAATAGTATAACCGCATTATTTTAGTAACAAACAGTGGTTATTCTTACAGTAACATGAGAATAATCCAATCTTGCATCCGTTGCTTTCCTCGATTTTATCAAGGATGAACTCGCCTATAAAACAGCGATTCCTTGTTAGACTGACTCTCCTAACAACAAAATTGATGCCAATTTAAAACACAAGAACGTTAGATCCGCATTTTTTCGTTCAGTGGAAAAAGACTCCGTCATAGCTTGGTATCTGGGAATTAGCCTTATTTATCCAAGATTTTAGATTCCTTCTTCTTTTCTTTTTTTTCTTGCATTCTCTCCGCAGCCAGAAAAAGGCAATAATAATAAAGAGGTAAAGATTCACCTCGACGAATCCGCCACAACCATGGATCGAATCAGCGGAGACGGCAGCAATTGAGTAAATTATGATCAGGAGATAAGTTAGTGTATCCTTGCTCTTCATTTTCTTGTAAATCTTCGGTGAGAATGTAACTAGCGCTTCACTTGAGATTCATAAACCAAATACACCAAGACTCTTGAGAATAGGGGGTTCATGGGTTTTATTGCTTCAAATGAAGATGCGCTGACGCAATCGAGGTTTTATAAAGTGGGCTGGGCCGCATTGGAGTATGATTTTATTTAACCACCAACTGATGGGTAGAGCTATTAACACCCTTTCGAAATTCTCATTCAACCCCTATTTAGTAAATTTACATTTTTAACCCTATTACGTTTAAAATAACACACCCATATCATGAATTTAAGATGTTGACGGTTCACTTTTTTTTTTCTCCCCTAACCGACTTGGTTTCCTTTTTTTGTTTTCAACACTTTGTCGTAACAACGAAGAGGTTGGTATAATTTAACTAGATTGAGAATTGAATAAGAGTATTGATAAAAGAAAAATAACAGAGGCTATTAACCCTTTCTTTCAATGAATTCTTCATATTTTTGGTATGATTTACATTACAATCTCATTACTATTTATAGTGAAAATAATTACCCTTTAAATTAAAGGAATGAACAACTGAAGGCTATTAATTCAACAGATTAAATGCAGTGTATTAATTTAAGAGATTAAATAATCATCCATTATTTTATTACACTTCCCCCTTAAATATCCATCACTTTAAAATGATCATAAATGAGATTAGACATGCTTTAATACTGCTTTATTAAAATTTTACCAGTAAAATTTCGTGGAATAAGAACCTGATCAAAGGAAAAAAAAAAAAAAGTATAGTGCACAAGTTTTCAATTTGTTGTAGAAGTTCTTCCCTTTGAAAATTTCACTCCCCCAGTGAAATGCTCCCTATCAAAAGAGCATGATTAATCACATAATCTGCTCAAAAGTTGTATGCCAATGTTATACTTCAACTTATGATGTAGATAAAGTCGCATAATTAACAATGGAGAATAATAGGTGGGTATCAATCTTCTAACTCTACTAGAGCTAAATGTATAAAAGAGCTTTAATGATGTCTTCTCGAATTTATCTCCTTTAAGGTATCCTCCTTGAGCTAGACCAATACAGGCAGGAAACATCATGGTCATCATATATAATGACTAAAAAGTCTATAGTAGAAGCAAAGCTAATATGGTGGATGACATATTGCAACCATATAAATTCGTTGTTTGATATATATAGTGCAAAAATCTCTAGTGATTGGAGGAGGTGGTAATAAAATTATGTTTAGTGGATTCCCATGAAATTGTCATACTATTATATGAATAAACATATCATATTTGTGAATAAGTTTTGTGAGGATTAGAAAGGTATCTAACATCAACATACCAACAAGATTCAAATTTTATAATGGTTCATTTAAATATAATAGCCTTTAAGTCTTTTGTTCCATAAAAGTAACGAAAGATATTTAACGTCATTCTAATGTTATACTGTTGGTGTTGAGCTAAAACCCACTAACAAGTTCATTGAGAGCGTAATGTCTAATGTAAAGAGTCAAATATTATAAAACATCTATTGCTTTCAAATATAGTATTTTTGGTCCAAGTATCATTTTATCATTTTCTTTGAGGTTAAATTAATCCTTTTAAGTTCAAGAGACGAAACAACCATCACGTACTTAATGGATGAATATTATCCACATTAAAATGTTTCAAGATTTTGTTAATATATGTAGACTAATAAATAAATATTTTGTTATCTTTATCCTCCATCTACAAGTTAAGATAATATTTTATTTTTCCTAAATCTTTTATTTCAATTTTTATTTTAGATATTCAATAGTTTTAGAAGCTCTTTAATAAATCTTTTTAGATATTCAATACTCATGTCATTGACATATATTGCTACAATAGTATATTCATATTCAGCTTTTTTTTAATGAATATGCACACGCAGATATGATCATTTATATATCATTCTTTTATCATGCATACGTCCACTTAAAATATTACACTACATGCACCCATGTTATCTCAATCCATATAGGGATCATTATAACTTAATTAAATAGAAACTATAATTACTTGATTTATATACTTCAGGCACTTTAAATCTTTCAGGGATTCTCAAGTATATGTAAGTGTCAAGTGGTGCAAATAAATATATTGTTACTATATTCACTAGATATATATTTATAGTCTTTATAAAAATGCCAAATTGATTACAAATCAAAACATAATGGTATTCGTTATTGGAGAATATGTATTCAAATAATCAATTATGGATAGGAAACTTTACGCATACTGTATATCTAGTGACCTTAGCATATTCATCATGTTTCCACGTAAATACTCATTTGTACCCAATGAATTCAACATCTTCAAATGTTTGGCTAGAGAGGTCAATTATACTTAAATTACTTTTTTTTGTTACGACCAATCAAGCCTTCTGTGAATTCATTAATGATTTGTAAATCTTGATAGATTACAATGTTTGTAACTAATATAACTATAGATATAACATATTTCTTTATGATTCTACACCTTTGTTGTCTATGCAAAGTTCATAGACCACCTTTCTCTTTTTTTTTTAGCTACCTCTTAAGCCAGTGTCATTTCTTAGGTATATAACTTTTCATAAGGCCTTTCAAAGTTTATGATCTCATCAATGACTATATACATTTTTTAGATATTTCAATGTCTCACAAATGAGTATTTTTCGCACTTCATTTTCACATTAACTAGTGCAAAGATATACATGAATATAATGAACTTTTCAATAAAGCTCACATCTTACTTCAAAAAGCAAGTTGTATGAAATATTATTTATTGAAAATGATAGAGTTTCAAGACTCATTTTAGAAAAAAGTGACCTAATCATAAATTTTTAATTGTAAGTGAATAATCACATTGGACTATAAAATACTTTGATTGTTTAATGGATGCTCATCAGATTTATCAATAATTTAACAAATCATTGTAAATCCTAGATAACCAAAGTGATCTTGTCCCAACATGAACATTTTTGGAGTATTGAACTTATAATTTAATTGCTTTTATGATTGTAGAGTACAACTAATAGAGTAAAGTCGATATATTTTCTACCATGTATTCTTACTGGAGATATTTTTAGTAAAAGAATACACTCTACATTACTTTCCTTAAAAATTTCAATATCGTAACTGTGAGATAAATGAAGGGAGATTGCCACTTTCCCCCTACAGAAATCAACATATACCATTTACCTCCTTACTGTTTTTATAATGGCCAAAAACCTCCTGACAACATAAGTTTACATTTTTACCCTTATTTTTAACTACTTTTTTTATTTACATTTATTATAAATTAAATAAATCACATGAATATAAACTAAATAAAAAATTAAGCATTAAAAACAAGAAATATATATTTTGATATGAGCAAAAAAATTAATAATAATTTTTTTTCTTGTACTAATTTAATTTGTGAAAATTTTCTTATAATAAACGTTTTGTAATATTTTAAAATTAAATGTAAAAAGATAGGCAAAATATTTTATTATTTATCTTATAATAAATTTTTATTTGTTATTCAAGTTTTCTTATAATAATTTTATTATTATTTTATAATAATTTTCTTATATATTTATGATAAGAAAATTTTCACAAATTAAATTAGTACAAGAAAAAAAAATTATTATTAATTTTTTTGCTCATATCAAAACATATATTTCTTGTTTTTAATGCTTAATTTTTTATTTAGTTTATATTCATGTGATTTATTTAATTTATAATAAATGTAAATAAAAAAGTAGTTAAAAATAAGGGTAAAAATGTAAACTTATGTTGTCAGGGGGATTTTTGGCCATTATAAAAACAGTAAGGAGGTAAATGGTATATGTTAATTTCTGTAGGGGGGAAAGTGACAATCCCCCATAAATGAATCAAGTTGGTTCTAGAAACGACCACGTTTTGGAGCTGTAAAGCTTCATAAGACTCATGTGCTTCACAGCTGGTTATCAACAGAAAACGAACTAATCAAAACGACAGGACTTGAGCGCGTTTTGCATATCAGTTTAAGTAACCACGTGAGAAAGCATGTGACGAAGGTTATCAAAGTTCGTTAAGGTTGTTAAACCACGTGTCATCGAGCTGCTTATTCTGGAAATCAAGCTGGCTGCCCAGAATAGAGTATAAAGGCTGGTCTTCTGGGATGGTTCAAAGAGTTTTTTTCATGAGTCTTGCAGAGAGGGTTCATAGAGAGAGAAAGTGTTAATCTGTTCTCTGTAACGTCTGTTGTAAGGCTCTGTAACAATCTCCATTGTAATATCAATAAAGCTCATCTTGAGGCTTCTCCCGTGGATGTAAGCTGAGCATTCCATGCTCAGCTGAACCACGTTAATCTTGGTGTCTGTGGTTCTTTTCTTGGTTCTTGTTTCAGTTCCTTATTTGTGTTCTTAGCTATTGTGCTTTGTTGTTCTTGGGTGAATTCGTCTAAGTAAATCTTGGGGGTGTGCAACTTGCATTGACTAAATCACAAGCATCCTAGGGCAGTGGTCAGTTTAGCTTAGTTATAGGCTTGCTGATTCACTATAGTAACCATTTCAACAAATTTCTTCTGAATCTGACTGAATAGAAGGCATTTAAAGTACATAATTTATTTACACTTATTAACAAGATTATGACTCTTAGGAATCCTTCAAATTTGTTAGACCAAATATAATGTATATTTTTTCTTCAACAAATGTTAGTTTCAAGAAGTAAATATAACTAAATAGTATTTATTATAATAAAAAAATATAAAGACAATGCATAAAGGACAAAGGATAAATATTAAACCTTATTTGATATCACCAATTTTTCATTCTTTATTTTTAAAAGAGATTGGAGATACTAATGTAAGTGAGATCTCCTGGATCTTAAACACTAATATAATTGAAAAACTCAATTTTATTTACCTTTAGTAGATACTTGACAAGGCATTATTTTAGCGTATTACATGTATGTGACTAATGTGCTTACAAGCCATGTTAATAATAAATATTTTCATAGATTTCAAAGATTATTTTTAATCCATCATTGCCCCATTTCTCATTTATATTCCACTTTTGATGATTATGTTCATGACTATTGTGATGGTAATGACTATGTACCCTTTTCAATTATCTTTTTACATAAATCACAATTAATGTACTTACCTTCACTTTTGGGCACGATAAATATCTAGTTATGAAATTATTCATAATTCTTCTCCTATGTCTTCTCTACAAAAACCTTTCACGTGTAAAATATGATTATTTTTAGAACTAAGTGGTATGTCATGCTTTTGGAAAATTATCATGAAACTTTCAGTTCTAATTTTCCCAAAATTCATGTTGCATTGAGAATAATTATAATATAAGCTAAAAACTTATAACGATAATATACAAAATTTTATATCAATATAAAAAAAAACATAACATAAGAAAGAGAAGAAAAATTTAATGTCATAAAATAACATTGATTTATGCCATCTATAAAGAATCATAGTGTAAATTTTTCATGCATACATTTAAACTTTCAAGTTCATATATATGTTATTGTACATCTAAAACTTCAAGTTCAAATAAGGTAATTATTATCTAGAAGGACAAGTTTCAATTTAGTAATTGGTAGTGAGATTAGAACTTCAAGTTTTAATTTACCTCTTTATATTGCAAAACTTTAGGTTGCAATGTTAATATTGAACAATCAATATATTGATGTTGATATTGATATAATCATAAACATAAAAGAAAACACAGTATAATTATAACCTATTAATTTAAATAATCTTATATCAAATCATAACTCTTATTTTTTATTTAGAATATCCAATCTAATGGCAAACACAAAGCATACTTATAATGACTATTATTATGAAACCAAAATTCTATACTTACCAATAGCAGCACTTATATAAACTAGCCCTGTTGATAACGTGTTATAATTCAACTAGATTGATAATTAATAAGAGAACAATAATAAAATAGCTCACATTACAATCTCATGACCTTTATAGTAAAAATAGTCATCCTTTAAACTAAAGAAATGGACTAATGAAGGCTATTAAATTCAATAGATCAATGGAGTAAATTAAAGTGCTGTAAATTCATTGTTTCATAACAAGGGTTTTTCTTTCTTTATTTCTTTCCTTTTTTTTTTTTTAAGACAATGGTTTTTGTTGTACTAAATTTCTTACTTTATTATTTTAAACTTATGGAAAGCTTGCTTTTTTAGACTATTATAGTGAATAATTCACTTGAATTTATTAGTGATTTCTACCTTTGACATAACTATACAAGCATGTGGAATTTTAACATTTGTAAAAAATATGCAATAGTATGAGTACAACAAGAATTGAAACACAACTAAACATTCTAGGTAAATTACAGCAAATACAGTAACTAAATAGAAACTGTAAATAAAATAAATTTATAGAAAAATAAGAGGCATATACTAGATACTTTCTTTAAAACAAATTCGTCATATACTATCGAGTGCTTTATGTTTGAACAATAATTATTTTCTACGATACAACAAGAATGAAACAATTTTAGCGCACCTCTGAATCTTTGCTCAATGAATTTTCAAAGTGCTTGAACTCTTCGACATGAGCAAAACATTAAAAGAGGGAAGAAAACTCTATGCACTTGGTTTTGTATAATATATATTGTTTCCAATTTATATATATTGAGAATTAACTCTTGTATGTTATAATTCTTTGCTTTTAATTCCAAGCATTTTAGTAGCCAAAAATCAACAGAAATTGCAAAAATATGGTTAAGGCGGGCTTGGCATGATTTAGGCTGACGTTCATATATGACAAGACACGGGTGCACACAGGTCAAGCAAATCGGGCTAAGATTTGCAGCATGTGGTACTTGGGGGAAAAAGAGCATTTATACTTATATTATTGCCCATATACACATGAGTTATATTGACACAATATTATTTGTAACTATTGCAATCCCATTCTATTAATTGCGATTCTAACTTATTCATATTGTTAGGGATTCCAGTGTTGAATATCAATTATTATCTATTAATCATATATTAGATAGTGAATTATCTAGTATTACTCATAACTTTTTTATACATCAAGTACTTTGGGTATGTATCCTTCAGTGTGTACTTTATTATTTTATCTCAGGGTCTGACCTAATGATATTACAAGCGGCTTGTTTGGCTAAGGGAGATGAAGGATAAAAAACTATTTTGGTATTTACCCACTTCTCTACCATTAACAAAAAAAAAAATTCTATAATTCCCAAAAAAATCACATGAAAGGTACAGATAAATAGTAGTTTCTTGAAAAGCGACTGGTTATTAATTGTAAACGAGACTCGTTCCATTAGGGGTGGGCAAAGTCGGTTTGGATCGGTTTGAGACATATTCTCAAACCGATCCAAACTTATCGGTTTGAAATACGGTTTGAAATATTTTCAAACCGATATCAATTTAAAAATTTTTCAAACCGAACCGATCCAAACCGACTGGATCGGTTTGGATCCTCGGTTTGAGTTTTAATAGCTAAAAGTTGACTTTTTTATTATTTTATCTAAATTATTTATTTTTTTTTATCCGTAATCCAAATTGATACCTCTTTTATATTATTCATATCTACTTTGACATCTACATAACAATTTAAAGATACATCCATATAAGTTTACAACATAATACATCTAATAAATAAGTTCTTAACATATTCATTCAAAACAAACTCACAAAATAAAAATAAACTTGAACAACATTTGACAATTAAAATATTGTACATCTTGTCTGTCAAAACTTATGGCCTAATTAGTTTTGATTTGTCAAAATCTGCATAAAATGATAAATATAATTAGTTAGATTATTTAACTTAAAATATAATGTAATTATATAATATTTTTGGATTGGATCGGTTTGAATCGGTTTGAAATTCTTTCAAACCGAAATCCAAACCGAGTGATGTCGGTTTGCAATCCAACAAACGGAAACTAATTTTTTTACTAATAAAACCGATTCAAACCGATCTAAATTGTCGATTTAAATCGGTTTGAATCAATTCGGTTAAAATATGCCCACCCCTACGTTCCATTGCCAACCATAAATAAGACACGCAAGTGATCCGGTTCATCTTGTCACGGGGGTTGCAGAGTTTCGCACACTCAGCGGCCTTTATAGACTAATTTTTTTTAAAAAAAATAAAATAAAATTCCGAGATGCTTTGATTCCGTCAAGAAACTCCTAAGCGAAAGTTCGCGGAAGCTTGGAGCCTTAGACAATTAATTAAGAATAATGACATATGAGGAAAAAATTAGTCCCGTAATGACTTTTCTTTTGTCTTATAGTTAATTTTTGTTTATCTTCTAATGTTAGTATGCTATTTTTTTGTGCTGATTTTTATGCACTTATCAGTTATTATTGTTGATTAAGGCAACATGATTGAGAATGCAATAATACAAGCGGCTTATTCGATAAATTTTGATAAATATAGTATTTTGTAAATTTTTTAAAAATCAGTTTATTTTATAAATTTTTTTATTTTGACAATATTTTTTAAAAGTAGAGTTATTTTTTTTATAAGTAGATTATTAAGTAAACTACCCTCACCTCTCTAAAGCTCATATTACAACATTGATATTTTAATAAAAAAAATGATTATATCTTATTTTTCTATAAACCGTATTATATAAATAAAAAAAATTTAATTTTATGTTTATTTTGTTCATTATATTATAAAACAACATCTTCATAATAAAATTTAACTTTTAAACTTACAGCAACACAATTTAATCAAATACCAAACTTTTTTTTTTCAATTGATAGCTTATTTTACCAGCATAAGAAAATAACTTATTTTATCAATCACCACAGTCCCAAATTAATCCTAAATAATAAAGGTGCAAGCAATTCATTTGATCGAAAAAGCACAAGCATTGCTGCAATTTGATTTTATTATTGTTTTAGATATTCCTAATTTTATTCTAATAAAAAAGTTTATTATTCAGGAAAAAAATTAATTTGGTGGTAATATGGGTTAATGAAATTTTCATTTGCATTAATATAGGTTACTTCTATTTCTAAAAGTAAATATATTTGAAATGTGTTATATGTGTATATATATATATATATATATATATATAAATATAAAATACAAACACACAAGCTACCTGGAACTTTCAATAGAAAATTGTTGGTCATAAGAATATTAGCGAATTCATAACGAGAACACACAAGATTATTCATCCCACATACAGATGACAAATGTAAAGTTATGACATCACGACGGTCTGACAGATGTGCAATCCGTTCATTCGTTGTTGGTAACAATTTTTTTACTTGCTGCATGGTGCAGGTAATGCGCCAGGTGCTGAATAAAAGTCAATTGCGAATTTATTCGGCGGTCCAAGATGTGCTGCTGTGCACATTAGAAGTATAGAACACTGACAAAACAACCACCAACAAATTCAAATAAACGAGCTGAGCTCGGGTCACTCGTACGCTACAATGCTTCGACTCTTACTATTGCTTTTCGTTTTAAGCACCGTCTCGATCGGTTGGGTCAACTCGCACGAAGAGTCAGGTGAGTGGAGTTGCGAGTCCGACTCTGAGATCCGAGTCCTGGCCGAGTTTAAGCCTGGACTCATCACACTCGATGGCCACGCCGATGATTGGGAAGACATTGACGGCTCTGAGTTCTCCCTCCTCCCTGCTCTTGACCCTCACGCTGAGCACGAGTACAAAGGCGGAAAAATGAACGTTAAGGTATGCTTTTCAGTTTTATTCAAATCAAATTGTTTCTTTAATTTTCTCTCTTGATACGGTATCATTTTCTTTAGTGTTTAATTGATTTCGAGCTGACTTAAAAAATCTAATTTTGGTGGACCTTTTTTGCCTGGTTATTGCAGGCTTTGCATGATGGGCATGATGTATACTTCTTATTGCAAGTGGACGGGGAGTATGTGTATTCTAAAGGGTGAGTTTTGATTTGGAAAATGGAAATATTACTGATGGTTCATATTCAATAGTGAACAAGATTTATTTTTTTGATGTGTTTGATCCATCTGAGCTGGTACTTGCTGCCATATAATCTGCTTTTAGTTTGATTTATTTCCCATGTTCGGTACCGGTGACAAATTTTATCTGGCATATGGGTACACGTTTGTTCTCTAAATGGATACTTTCATGACATCATTGTCAAGATGCATATATATTTTGATTGGGGGAAATTAACTTTATATGCACTATTTCGTTGGCATTTGGTCATCAAGATCACATCCAAATCCTTATCCTTCCTTGTTTTGGTTGTGTGAATTTTAATTGCCATTCTATGCTTTTGGTGTTGTTCTATGGGAATGAAAAATTAATTTGGCAACTTTGCCAATGGTTTGCCTTTTCTTGAAATGCATTTGTTTTTCATAATGCAGTGAAAACACCAGATGCCCATCCGTTGCGCTCATGTTTCAAATAGGTGAAGATGCCACCTATCACAATGTAAGTTATCCTACTGATTTCGGTGCCATGGCTACCTTCTTCTTTTACAATGTCTACTGCAATTTATCGTCTTGCACTTTACATTGGATAAAAACTGTGAGAATTTATGTGTTGTTAGATGGGTGGTTGTAAAGAAGGAACTGGCTCTTGCACCAGCAAGACTTGCAAAGGTCATGAAGTTGACATTATGCATTTCTCAATTGGAAGTGCTATTCCGGGACGACTTTATGGCGGCAACCCTGTAGATAATAGTGAAGGAAATGGAGGTGACAGGTGAAGTACAACTATAGAAATGTAGTACAACCTAATTCTTGACATTTAGGACATACAGTCATATGCTTTGCTGGTGCCAGCATATGCACTTTACTCGTTTTCTAATTATTTTTTCCCCTTTTTCCGCTGAGCAGATTTGGTCATCTGGTTGATGTTTACGCTTGGACCCCTCACTGTAGGTACCTCGATGGAATGGGCCCTTCAGGTATAAAATTAAACCATTCTAGATCCTTTATTAGCCACAGATGAAATATGTATACAATTACATGACTAGAACAGATAAGAATTGTCTTAAAAAGAAACATAAAGTGGGATAAGCCATAAGGCACTAAAGAAAGTGACTGCCAAGAACACAATCATCAAGCTGGCATTGAATGCTCAACTTTCCTCCCAAGTCAAATATTAGCTTTTTAGCTTTTGTGAGATACTCCATTTCATACTTTCCTAATGTTGGCACCCACCTTGAAGAGATTTTAAAAAATATTGAAATGCAAATCACTTATCTCATGGTGTATAAGGATCTCCAAGGACAACCTCATTTATTTTTTATCCATTTGACAATGTTCAACTATTATTAAATGAGAATACGAATATCTGTCTTCCACTACACCCACATGAAGGCTTCATGGTTTTGCCTAGTTGTCTTCCTTTCAATTTTCAGCAATTATCTTTCACTCTCTGTCACTACGCTTCTTTTGGCTTTTTCTTTTCTTGTACGGCCTTTACAGAAATCAAAGCCCTCATTTACTCTCTGTTTTTAATGTATTTCGTTCTTGTTTCAGCCTTCAACTTATATCCTTTTCTTCTGAATCATAATATAATTGCTGCAGATATCTTTTTTACCCCCACACACCAAGATAGCAAATGCTACAGCTCCTCCTATTCTAATTTGTACAAATTGTTTTTACTCATCTTACATCAAGCTATCAAATGCCTCTTCACATTTAAGATGTAGAATGATCTGATTTAGGATAAAATCCTTTTATGTTTATATTTGGCCCTTCTTTATGCATAAAATTGATCCACAAGCAATATCAGATACTTTTTGAAGGTTTGACCAATGGCTGAAGCTATGCTCTCTAGAAAGGATTCAGCAACTGTTGAAGTTACAGATAGGCAATGCAACTCGAATGAGATTTAGAAACAGTTGTTCCTAACTTGAAAATAGGTAGAGAAAAGCACACAATGTTTAGTAACTTGTCAATTTGCTATGTTGAATTTTTTCTTGTGCATTGGATCAATTGAAACTGGCATTTCTAAGAGATGTACTTTTCTAATATATATGGAGTAACTTATTGCATTTCAGTCATCAAAACTTCTAGCAAGCTGAACAGGAAGTGCCTTTTCTCTTTTTGGTAAACAGCAATATGTGGTTTCATGTTATTAACTTTTCATTTTCCTTGCCATGTTAACTTCGTCATCAAGTAGTTTTATACAAAATCTCAAGCTGATCTGAATTGACATCAAATATTCAAATAATAATGTTTCCTTGGTTAGCCTGGAGAAAGAAATCTTTTCTATATGTTCTGTTGTGAGAAACAAGGAAATCTGTCTCTCCACTATAATTCTTGTTTTCATAATCTGCATAACGTTCTTCTTTTATTATCTTCTTGTCTGCATGGAGTTTAAATGATTTATACAATCATTCCAATTGAGAGTTGGTCTTATCCATTGTCAGGGAATGATTCTAGTGCACAGAATGATTGGAAAGGGGCTTGGTGGCACAGCAGCTTCAGTGTTCATTCAGGTAGTTATACTTTTGTTTTGGATTTGACATTTAAATTCCGTTTTTCATGTATGTTTATAGTTGGATAATCAACACAGGCCATCAACTGCTTGCCTAAGACAGGACCCTTTTAAGTGCTAGTAAAATTGGATGGTCTATTTGCATGACATCAACACACCTATATATTTTACCCCTAGCAATAGAGTACTAATAGTAATATATTAAGGCGCCATTTGGTATAACTTTTCGAATAGAACTTCTTCAAATAGATCTTCTACCAGTGAAGGTTGTACTAGTAGAGTTTTTAACAAAAAAGTTTTGATTGTTTAGTTGTCAATGAGAGTTACTTTTTTTATTATTTTTTTTAAGTTGTGAAAATACTTCAATGGGGAATTTTTTAAAAGTTAAGTTATGAAACGAATTAAATAAGATTGTGAAATAATATAAGGGTATTTTAGACAAATGACTCCTTCAGAAAAGCTCCACAACCTCTACTCTCAAAGAGCGCAAAATTTGGGCGCCCAATAGAGGCAAAATAGCTTTTTTAATCCCTAAGAGCTTTACTAAGTTATAGCCAAACGACACAAAATAATTTTGAAAAGAGCTTCTGACATTAAAAAGGCTCTTTTAGCTAGTAGAGAGGTCTTACCAAACGAGGACTTAAACTGTGTTGTTTATTGCTTTTTAGGCAGAGCGAAGGTACCTTACATTTGCTGTAGGTTGACAAGCCAGTGGCTGAATTTAATAAGATAATGAAATTACTTTGATTCATTATGACCTTTTTCCATGGGACACATACTGTTCATACTTCAGGGAAAGCACACTTTGCTTTTCAACTTAGCATGGTGTATTGAGTTCAAATTTTTAACCTTGCGTTTCATCTTTTTTATTTTTATTGTTATTTTCTTTTTGGTGAGTTCTTAGACTCTGTCATATTTTCATTTTTCTACTCTTCTAGAATAATACTCGAGCTTTGCCTCCACAGGTTTCGTGGAAGAGGACAGTCCATATGCATCAGGTGGTCAAAAGGGCACATACTATTTTGAATTCTCAAGGCCTTTGAGAACCATGGATCACATCCAGCAGGTTGGATACTCATCTGTTGCATTCAACATTTTGAGCTACCTAGGATTCTGTGAAAAGAAACTTTAAGCCCAACTCGTATACTCATCCAAGACTTTTAAAGCATGTGTATAGCTTTCTGGTAGATTTTTTTGGTTTCAAAGAATATAGATAATAGATTTTAACAGTAATCAGTAAGACTACCTTGATGTTGTTCAGAATTCATAGCAACTGACTCCTACTTTTAACCTAAGAATGTGATTAAAAAATGCTGCGCAACTTGAACATGGAATTTTTGCTGTCTCAAATGGACTTGTGGCTTCATTTAGTGTAAATAATTTCCACGATGGAAACAAGGCTTACATTGCCAAGAAAATATTTAATGAAGTTATTTTCATGTGATCATTCTGCAGTATAATCTAAAAGTTTTTAGTAAAGAAATTACCTTGTCATGCTTTTGTCTAAACGATTTGGCTTCTGTTATTGGCAGGATGTGCAGTTTAAAATCGGTGAATCAAGCAAACTGTCTGTTGCATTCTGGTATCCAGTTGACAGGAATCCATGGCATGGATCTGGGCACTATACTATTAACTGCGATTGGGTACCGTTGGATATTTCCTCCGGAAGTTCACTGTTAACTAAGTCAGCCCCAGGTAGCTCAGGTGGTAGTACAGCTAGTGTCTTTGCCCTTCTATTCTCAGTAGTCTCATTGTGTGTTTCTGTTTTTGTGGGGTATCGTGTTCTGAAACCAAAAAGTGTCCCTTTTACACCTATGGAAAACCTTTAGGATGATGGTCATATAGGGTTGTAAGGAGTGTACTATAATTTGTTTGTGCAGTACTCACACTTCACAGGATTGTACTACGGTTCCTTCCACTTTATTCCATTTTTTATTGAGATTCTGTTGTCAACTTTATCGCCACTTTGTTTAGTGGGTTTTAGCACTTTCTTGATACTAACTGATTTAACATTCATTTGTCCTGAGACGTCTGTTTCATGATTCCATCCTCCTGGTTTTGTGACGGATCAAGGAGCCATGAAGCAAGAGTGCGACCTGTTTACAGTGTCAACCTGAACGTCGTAAGATTTACAAAATGCTTTGTCTTGTCGTGTGTATTGGTCTAAAACAACCAACACTCCAGGATTTATAACTCATGGTATTGGGCCCGCCGTTTGCAAACTCCAACCCAGACCAATGAAAAAGGGCCAGGCCGATCCCCTTATCTGTGTATTTCCTTGAGTAGTGCCCTTCACAAGCCTTTAAAGTCCTTATAAAATTCCACGTTTTGTAATCACAGTTCTATGTTTGATAAAATTAGTTAGAAGGACAAATATGAATTTACCAAATTAAAATATTTTCTGCACTTACAACTATAGCAAACAAATGTAAGTTATTTAAATTATGCATTATTAAATGTATAGTTTTATATTAAATAGAATAAATAAAATTGTTTAAATAATAAATTGATATTTTCCAAGAATTAACATAAAAAAGGGGTAGTATTGCTAATCTCATAATTTAATGATTAAAATTTAAATTTAGTCTATTCGAGCAATCCAAATAAATATGGGATTAATATTCGATGCAGCTATTTGCACTTTAATTTTTTTTGAATACTTTATTATTCTATACATTCATCTACTAAATTTAAAAAATTAAGTTTTATTTAGTACACTTTTTAAATTTTAAAAAAAATCTTTACTTTTAAATAATTTAAATTAATTATCTTTATTTAATCAAAACATCAATAAAATTATTCATTTTTTTAAAAGGAGATATATATACTTACAGCAATAGTCAAGTCAAATTGTAAACAAATTCTTTAATTAATTTAGTTTTAATTAGTTTTCAATTAATTTAATGAATTTGTTATGCACCCAAAATATAGCTGGAAGAAAACGGACGAAGAAGAAGTGGAATTGGTTTAAGACATATTTATTTATTTTTAAATCAAAAAGAAAAAAAGATGAACATGTTTTTTTTACTGTACTTTTATTATATTTTTTGAAAAGTTAAAAGGATCACAAGGTTCTTATTAAAATGTTTGAAAATATTTATTTTTCTTTGCTCAACTGAGCGTTGTTTAAAATGTTGGAAATAATTTTTTTATGATTTAAAGCATAATAATTATTTGTTATTAACTCATAATAAATCGTTGTTAATAATAATTTACTAGTTTTATAATAAATTATCTTACTAAAATAACAGTATTTAGAATAATTTTTAAAATATAAATAATAATATTTTATTTCAAAAATTAGCCTAAACTCCAAAACAAGCCTAATTTTCTCTTGGCTTCTAAAACCCCAGGTCCCTGTCCCTTAAACCTCTGAGTAACAAGCAAGCTCTTTCAAATTATTTCGAAAGCTTCCGCTATTTATAGCAATTTACTTAAGAAAAGAAAATTCGCCTTCCCGAAGGATTTTACCATTATAGCAGCCGGATCATTTTCCTCCCCTTTTTTTTAACAATAATTTTTTTTTGGTTAACAATAAATTGGTGACCTGCCGAGTCTGCAGGCTCTTAAGCTGAGAATTGGCACTGAGAATTCAGCCGACATTTATTAGTGAACCAATAGAAGCTTCAAATTGTTGGAGAATTAATTTATGCTCTGAATGGCTTCCGATGGAAGCAAGCGGTCTCAAGTTTCATCGGTTCCGCCTCGAAAACTCAACGTGCAGAAATTCGCGGAGGCTAGAGCTTCTGAGATGGAGAGTCTTCACTCAATTGTATCAAATCGTTTAGACAACAATTTTCGGTCTCGAAGAAACAAGAGAAGGAGAACCTCTGCCTATAACAATCAAATCACCGGGAAGAGATCAAAGAAGCGGCGGAAATTTGGAGCAACTGATAAAGCCAATGCCTTGGATGTTGAGAAAGATCAGAAGAAGGTTCCACGTCGAATTCGTAGAAGCATAGAGCTTAAGAAGAATCCCGAAAGTGGGTTCCCTGTTTCTGGAGATGGTACAAAGCGTCTCAGAACTCATGTTTGGCATGCTAAGCGGTTTACTATGAGAAAGTTGTGGGGTTTTTATCTTCCTCTTGGTTTGCAGGGCAGGTATTGTTAGATTATTGCTGCAATGGCTAAATTCTGTGAAGAAAAATGAATTCCTTACTTGGATGTTTAAGATTAATATGTGCTTACTTTTACCATTTTATTTCTTGTTCATATGTGAGGAAGAATTTATGTGCTTTTCATCTGGTATTTATTGAATAATTTGAGTTTGTGGTATGCAGAGGAAGGGGTAGTAGGGCTTTGTTGAAGTGGGTCAAAGAAGGAGTTGTTGTACATGATGCAAGCTATTACAATACTGTTCAATTGGAGGGTCCTGAGGCAGGCATTTCCTTTTTTCCTTGTAAATTTTTTTATCTTAAAATTTTTCCCATTCTATGTGACATTGTTTGATTGAGGAATCTTTTCTTTAATTGATTGTAACAAATGATTACTTTAGCTTTCACTAGCCCCACTAGATTATTAGTCTAAATTTGTTTTCATGTTCTATGCTTTCCAGGATTCGTTATTGTCTATCCTACAAATGGTACTGGTGCCTTCCCCATCATCTGAATCCGGAGATAGTTATCATTCTGTTCTATCTGGTGCTGTTTATGAAAGTGCTATGGTAAGTCAACCTGTGTCACCCTTTTTTATGAATCATAAGAATGGATATGGATATCTGATAATTTTTCTTTATATATTTGATTCTTTTTTCAGCTTTATCATTTTGGAGTACCTTTTTCTCAGCCTATTGCTCCAGTGACCTATATGTGGAAACCTTTGGACAAGCAGGATCGAGAAGAGGATGGTAATTTCAATACTTCTGTTGGAGGTAATGGGTCATGCAATACTGAGTGTCATTCACACTATCGCCAACTTTGGTTATGGATTCATGCTTCAGCTTTTGGTGAGGGATTTGGTGCTCTAAAATTAGCCTGTCAGAAACAGGTAAAGCACATGTAGCTGGTTTTTGTTAGAACATCTATATAGCAAATTTTATTGACGATACACTAGTTCTTCTTTAGCAGGCTTGACCTCCCTACCTCAAATTCGTGGTCGTTTGGGAAGCCTTTCTGATATGATTTTGAGCCGCCTGTTGAAATGAAATATTTTCATTTAATCTAACTGTAGATTAATGAAAATTTCTTGTAATTTATTATTTACTCACGATAAATTTCTTTGTATGTTTAATGTCTTATAATCTAGGTGAATGAGACCGGCACTTTGATTAATTGTTTTTCACTCGAGGGTCAACTTGCAAAACTGGAAGTTATTGGATCAAAGGCATTTCAACTTCTTCAAAAGATATTGCAACCAGTTAATAGGTTAGTTTCTTTTATGTAAATTTGATCATTTTAAGTAAGTCTTTAAGATTGACTATATCCTGTTGATTGGCTCTGCAGTACTTCAAAGAATTCTCGGCAACTGAAGAAATGTTCTATGTTGGAGGCTCAGGATGATTCCCAAACCAAAATATGTTCTACCCTTGAGAATGAAGAACAAATTTCTTCTCATGCGATTTTGCATCTAACAGTAAATGATCCTCGTGTATTTCCTGATAAAAGGATTGAAGATGTTCCAGAGTCAGCTTCTACATTGACACTCAATGATGAACTAGATCATGAAATGAAAAGGCAGGTTGCACTACTAGGAATTTCAGAGAAGAGAGAAGAGTTGCTCTCTTCATCATGTTCAAAATTTGAAGGTAGTGGCATTGTCAATGACAAAAGTTTGTGGGATGCTAGCTGTGGAATAAGCCCCCCCATGGAAGAAAATGAACTTTGCATGGAAAAACATCAGATGCGTATGGATTACCTTTGCCTTGATGATCCAAAATCAGGGAAACGGAAGACTTCAAACGAGGTGCAGTGCTTGAGATCTTGTCCTGTTCTGCTTCTGAGAAATAATGATAAAAGGGGCTCACTTATGGGGTAATATATATTTTCTTTTTAATTCTTCTGTTAGTCCTCTCGTACTTTTGAGTATATCACATGTATTCATCGAAAATAAATTTTCGTATTTTCTATTTGTTGAAGTTCACTTATTGCTTCTGTGCCTTCCATTTTACCCTTCAGTTAATTAAAAAAATATAAAATAAAATTTGTATCTCAGATGGTCCATTATACTCCCAATATGTTGGGCTAGAGTCTTCTGGATATCTATTGTCTCCAAGGGGGTTCGTGCAATAGGTCTGAGGGAGAAACACTGGATTGCATGTAATGTAAGTATGTGCACCTTTAAATTGTAGTTTTGAGAGATTGTGTATTAAAACATTGCATGTAAATGTTCTCTCTTTTGCAGATTGGATCACCATATTTTCCTTCAGATTTTCCAGATTGTAATGCATACTCGTGTTCTATGGGGATTGAAGCTGCTGCTGCTGATGAAAAAGCAGAATTACGTCCTGCTAATATAAGACATTTGAGAATTCCCATTCCACCCCCATGGAATATTGTTGGTGTTTCCTTGAAGAATGTAGCAACTGGAGAGCAATATACTGAAATTTCAAGTGCAAAAAACATGGTTGATGATAATTCTTCATCACACGCAGGATGTGGAAGGAGGGATATGGCATCATTGGTCTGTCAAGGTAATCCATTTGACAGAATTGTAGCAAGGACATCCAGTATGCTGACATACTTCATGAATGAGATCCACGGTGATCATTTGCTGTTATTTCCCCATGTTGCTGGTCAGAAGATGAGTTTTGTGGAGTTAATGAAAAAGCAAAGCAACCTTGATCATAGTCAAAATATGATTAAGCAAATTAATTATAACCAAAAATTATGTTTCCTTAGAGTTCTTCTCCATGCTTACAAGAATGGTGTTTTTGAAGAGGGAGCTGTTGTATGTGTGCCTCAGCTTACTGATATATCATTATGGACTTCGAGGTACTTCTTTTCTAACTCTTTATATATATATATAATTTCCATGGAATTTGAAAGCTATGTGAGCTTGATTTCTTTGAATTTAATGTAGTTAGTGATTTGATGATATGTGCAAGAGACTTTGCAGTTCGAGTGTTTGGAAGTAACTAACTCTTCGGGATTTTCTTATTCCTAGAGCATTATTGAAAGGGAAGAGAAAAAAGACTTGAGTGTTAGGGGACTTTTATTCTTTCCCTCCTAACACTCATCTTCATATGAAACTAGTTATTTGTGTAGTAACTATTCTCCTTGTTTATCCAACACGTTTGTTGTCTCTATGATGCAGTTCTGGAATTCATGAGATTCAACTTCAAATGCCTCAATCTTCTGTGAGATCATATTTCAAAGAACTGTCTTCTGGTAATTGGGAACTCCAGATACCAGAGGATCCTGCTAGTAGGGCTTCTCATAGATGGCCAATTGGTTTTGTCACAACTGGATTTGTTCGAGGGAGGTTAGTGTACATCATTTTGCTTCATTTTGACTCCCCAGACTCTTTGTTTTAATCACACTGTTTTACTTTGCTCATAAAAGCTTAGAATAATAGTTTATTTTATTTGTAGCAAGAAGCCGGTGGCACAGGCTTTCTGCGAGGCAGTTTTGCTAGCTCTTCTTAGGGAGGAGCAATGGAATGAGATGCCAGAAAAGCAGCGGAGGAAAGAGATATATGTTCTTGTTCGAAACTTAAGATCCTCGGCATACAGACTTGCTCTTGCCACTATTGTCCTGGAACAACAAGAAGATGACGTGAATTTCTTGTGAATCTTGCCCTCTTGTGTTTTGCATATACGTTATACGTGTAGTGAAAGATTAGAGTTAATTTTGCCGTGATTTATTTGTTGTAATGTATTGCGAAATTAGTTCACAAGTTTCTGCACCCAATGGTGTAGAGAGAAATAGCGAGAAGAGTGTCTTCGATATTGATGGCTAATATCTTAGTTCTTTAGTGCAAGACTTTGTAATGATAGAACGGAAAATCTTCTTCCGCTTTTTCTTGATAATTTAAATTATTTGATTCTTTCCCGACAGTCTGAACTTCATCGCAAGTTTGACACTGCATTGGATGTTTGGTTTACAGTACAGTATGAAATCAAAATTTATTGTAGATCTTGAAAATCCTCGTTACGCTGATATTATAAATCCTATATTATTAGTGCGTTTACTAAACTGGATTTGGAATGAGGAAAAATGAGAGTGAGCTGAAATTAAAATTAGGAATAGAAATTAGAATAAGTTAGATTATAACAAATTACTTAAACTATGGGAATCGAAATTGGATTACTTGAACTATCATAATTGAAATTAGAATGAGTTAGATTATAACAAATTACTAAATAATGTTAAATAAACTATTATCATAATTATTATTTATATTTTAATTATAGTGATTATTTACTCAAAAATTATTATTATTAATATTATTAATTATTGTTAACAATATATTAATATATCAACTAATAATAATAATAATAATTATTATTAGTATTATTATTATTATTATTATTATTATTGAGGTGGGTCCTACAATTTCGATTTTGATTCTCAACTTTATTTTGGGAAATAAACATTGTCAATGATTCTGATTCCCCGATTTAAAAATTAAACGTACCATAATAGTAATTATTTTAAAACTTTTATTATTGTTATTATTATTTGGATTGGTTGGAATTTTTTTAATTATAAATGTAATTTTCCTTTTTCCCTTCATATATATAGATTGAAAATCAAGATGGCCTTAAAATTCTTTTTTCTTACTCACGTGTTCATTTTCGTTTCAATTATTATCATTGATATTGATATGTATTAAAGTGCAAAAGCATGATTATGGATATCCATGGTATAATCGTCTGATACAAATATGGATATCCAGTGGTAAACTTGAATATTTAATTTTTATTTTAAATTATTAAGCATTGTATAGCATGAAAAACTAGTTAATGTGTTTTACATAAAAAATTATTTATTTATTTATTGAATTTCCTAGGATGATTGATATTAAAAGGTAATTAAAATTATTTTTAATATATAAACAAAATAATAAATCAAAATTATATTTATTTTTAATATAGAAACATTTAAATTATTTCCAAATAGACGAATTATTTGATTTTTTTTTCCATTCTCGAGTTAAGTCAATGAAAGATTTTAATTGTAAACATATGCACTAATGACTATTTAAAATGTTCGGATGGAGTAAAAAATATCAATTATTTAAATATGTAATTAAATTTATTCTTTTTATTTAAGGAAAAAACTCAACCAAAAATAAAAATCTTTGTTAAAAAAAAAAGATTTGGTAGACTCATAAGCTAACACTTTATTATTATTGGCAAATTAGTACATTTTTATTACACAATCAAATAATTGA
This sequence comes from Citrus trifoliata, assembly GCA_018350135.1. Lineage (NCBI taxonomy): Eukaryota > Viridiplantae > Streptophyta > Magnoliopsida > Sapindales > Rutaceae > Citrus > Citrus trifoliata. The sequence goes on along the minus strand of CM031386.1, from coordinate 39,468,554 downwards.
TAATATGTAAATAAATATTATGTTACAAAATAAAATAAAATATTAACTGCATAGAATTAAATTTATTTTCATATTTTATACATTCCATCCATTTGCGATAGTAAAATTTTTTTTGTTGGAAATAAAAGATATGAGATTTGAACCATGCTTACATGAATGAGAAGAAATTAGTTGTTATTAGGTTAAAATAAAAAAAATCATATTTACATTTATCATTAATTATGGTTGATAAATAATATACATAGTTCAATTATATAATTAATTAATTGATAGTAAAATGTATTAATTTAAATACTTATATATATTAGTAATTAAAGAATGTAATGATAAGTCATTCGATTAGAAACCTAATTCAATAGTGTAAAAGAATTTAAAAAGACAAAAAAAAGGGTGACATTGGCTGGACCGTAGGTTAGTTGATGGCAGGAGGCAATTTGCGATCTACAGACATATATACAAGCCAAAAATACAGAAATGAAAGAAATGTGAAAAGTTGCAACCATAAATTTTTCCACGAGAAAAGCAAGGGGATCCAATTATCCAAAGCTCAAGGGATCAGTAAAAACTGTAAACGTAAGTTTATTGTCGCGAAGAGAGAGATTCTCTTCGACGAAGGAAACATAGGTACTTTAAAGTTTCCGTTTTCCCGCAACTTTCCCGCTATTTTCATTCTACTTTCCATTTTTAGGGTTCAATTAAATTGTCGTCTATCACCGGAATTTAATTTGAAAATTGCTTTAAATTGTTTTATATTTACATTTCACAAAGATTCTGCCTTTTGAAAATAATTGTAAAAAAAGAGAAAAAGAAGTTTTTTTTTTTGGGGTTTTAATTTTAAGTATTTTGTAGCAGTTAAATTGAAGCTTGCATTTGATGGCGAAGATTAAGCCTCAAGCTCTGCTACTACAAAGTAAAAGGAAGAAAGGGCCAAATCGAATAAGTGTCACTAGTATCGTTTTGTTCACTTTGATTGTTGTCCTGGCTTTGTGTTTTCTGTTCTCTTCCTATAAACACTGGTCCCAAAGGTTTGTGATCTTTTTGCAATATGAAAATCTCTTATTTCATATTATTTAATTCTTCTTGCAGAAATAAGAAATGTTTAACCTTATTGTGTTAAGTGACAAATTCTCGTTGTTTTGTGTTTAGGTCAAGCTTTCAAGCAGAAAATCATGAATTAGTTGTTGAGGTACAGTCTTATGGAATGTTTCATCTAAGTTTTGTTTCCATGCCAATGCAAGATGTATTTTGTTATTTCTATTTGTATGTGACTTGCATTTACGATTTTAGTCTTAACCCCTCTCATTGGTGTTTCTTTGTGTCTGTAGGATGAGAATTCTTTCATGGATTCAAAGAAATCTGATCTCCCTGGATACGCGGTATGTTTCTTCACATGCTGGGATGCAGTATCCTAGTTATCCTGATTAACCAGTTCTTTTCGAGATCGATTACTGATATATGTTTATCTTTGTGGGCATATACATGTGATATGATTACTGGCTATGAAACAAGATCGATTTAAATTTTCTATCAAGTTTGCAAGAATTATGTGAAAGTATATATCTATATATGTGTGTGTGTTTAATGTACTGAAACTGTATTTTAATTTTAACTGTTGGCTTTTGTGGGAGACTTGTATAGTTCTAGTCTATCTCAGGCATCTATGCTGTATTCAAGAAACATTAATCAATTCAGATTTCTTTTATGATATTTTTTTACTTTTTCCTTTTTTATATTTAGATAATAGACACCCACAAAGGGTCGATAACTGTGGAACTTTTCAAGGATAGCTCACCAGATGTAGTTGATGAATTTATTGACCTATGGTAAGTGCTGAAACTATTATTTTATCTCATTTTTAAGTTTTACATTAATGTTACATATTTTTTTATTTTCTGATTTGTGAATATTTCTTATAATGTAAGTGAAATGTTAATGTTTTCCTATCATATTGTCAAGCATATTAACCAGTAGGCCTCCGAGGAGATACTTGGTCTGTCAGTTAGACTAATTTATTCACCAAAGACATTGTGTTGAAGTCTAAACATGATGCATGTGGGATGTTGTTTGTACCAGTTTGGTCTAATGCAATTTGGAATCACTTAATAAAGCACATGAATTATTCATAGTAATTAGCATTTTAGGTTTTTCTATGGTAATTTATCAGATAGGCTAATTAATGAGCAAAGAATGAAAACTTTAAGCAGAATCTTAAGGGTCGATAGATCGTTGAACATTTAGGATAAAAATTTATGTCATCAGTTCAATACTTGCTCTTGTTAAGTTAGTGAATCATGAACTCAAAATCTTTAAATGAGTGGATAGATTCCCGACTTTTGGTTTGCTTAAGCTCACTGCATTCTGAGAATTTTATGCTATCAAATGCTAATCTATGCTCAGCATAACACATTTCAGCCACAATTGTCCTTGATGAAGTATGAATTATTTGCAGTCAAAGGGGGCGCTTAAAGGGAATGCTTTTTCGTCATATTATAAAGCACTATGTGATTCAAGCAGGGGATATTGATAAGCTGGGCAGTATTGAAGATTGGACCACAAGAGGAAAACATTACAGTCAACTAGATACAAGGTTGCTAATTTGAATTGCTCTAGGTTTCTTACGATTTCTTTCTTATCTTTTCTCCATTGGTTTACCATGTGTCAATAATGTTGTGTTACATGGCTTGTTGATATTTTGTGATCACTGATTTGTGAGTTTTCTAATGTTTGATTAGTTTGAAGCACGAAGCATTCATGCTTGGAACTTCTAAAGCAAAACATGACAACCAAGGATTTGACCTTTACATCACAACTGCACCAATGCCAGATCTAAGTGAAAAGCTTATTGTTTTTGGAAGGGTAATCAAGGGAGAGGATGTTGTTCAGGTAATAAAACTAGAGTTCATTTTTGTTTGTTGATTCACAATCTAGTGGTTAAGTTACCCACTTTTAGTTACCAATCTTTTCAAGAAACTTTTGTAGGACCACATGGTTTATTTACTTGGGAAATGGATATGCATGCATAGCATTTAAAATGTACACCTTTTACTCTACTGCGATTTATTTGTTTATTATTTTTCTTTTTCTAAAAAAAAAGGCTTGTACATATTAGCTTGTATATTGTCATGCAATGTGGTAATAATTGCCATACTGTTTTGGATTTGTATTTCCCAGATGTTCAATTCAAGAAGATGCACTTATAGTTGATGTTAGTCTAATTACCATAAACTCCACTGTGCAGGAAATCGAAGAGGTGGATACGGATGAACATTACCAACCTAAATCTGGCATAGGGATAACCAATGTGACTCTGAAACTGAAAATATAGCGGTGACAGACTTGGTGAAAAGCTTTTCTACATTTCTTGATTCTTTCACCCGGCATGATTGCTCTTGTATATCAGCCAAACTTGTGAAATGGGACTAAAGAGTGCATTTTGAACATATTATGTGGGCGTTGGGCATCATCTTGTAGCAGTGAGATATCTGATACCATATGGTTACTAGTTTATCATTTTTGTTTCAAATTTCTGCTTTAAAGGCTTTTTATAATCTAATTATGTTGTATAATTGACTAGATGTAATTTTCATGTGGAGTAAAAGATAAAAGAAGGAATCTGTGTTTTGATGACTGATTACCAGTCATTAGTCGTTATTGGTAATCAGTGATGACCTGTCTTTGTTTGAATACATGCGCACGTTCAGTTTTCTCAACTTCAGGCACTTGGAAGACTTTGCTTCTCCATGCCAGTCTTGTATTTAATCTCAGTTTTTCTCGCATTCCCAATATAAGGTTTCAACTCCAAGGTTTTGATTTACCAATGTCACGCCTTCAATAAGTCGATTAAACTTCTAGTTGAACAATGCACAGCGGTCGTTCTGATTACTCTGTTACTCGATATATATTATATGATTTTGATTTTGATTTCTTTCTGTAGATTGTTTATTACTATCATCTGGTAGCAATGTTCCCCGTATTTGCTTTTGGACAAATTTTAATTTACTCCTATTTAGAATGATAATATTCAATTTATCCTTTAAAATTATGAAAATACTAATTTATCCTTATTTATTGTTAAAAGATATAAAAAATTTATCAGCATTTTTATATTTACCCTCATTTTTTTAATGGGAATGGGGTATATTGAGGTTTTCACATTTTTTGAAGATAAATTTAAGTTTAATAACGCACCGTAGTAGAGTAATAAAAACTAATAAAAAGTGAAACCTTGATGCAACTTTCGCTAACACATTAAATTAATTTGCATTTGTGTATGTCATGGTCGGTTTTCAATTGCTGGTTACAATTAAACAATGAAAATTGTTGGACGTGGATTACACATCAAATAACAATAGATCGAATTTTAGGGATTTGGCTCACACTCCAACTCTAAATCCAAGGAGGGTAAACCTTCACGAGGAAGTCCTCAAAGTTCATTGGTTATTTCAATATGATTATCCTCTAACCTCTGTCGCATATCTTAGTTCGGATGAATTTGGGTTGGATCAGATGAATTATTTTTTAACCTAATCAACTCGAAATCTAATCGGGTTGATCTGAAGCTGAAAATGCCCACCCCTACTATATATGAAAGCTTCTCAAAAAAAATTTATTTAAGAAGGAATTCCTAAAATTTTAAAAAATATTTCTTTTAAGTTTTATATATAAAATATAGGTCACATAAAAATTCTAAAATTTAAATCATTTTCTTTCTATTGTATAATTTGTAAATCTCCATAATTTTTATTTAAGAAATTTTCTTTTAATTAAAACTAAAAATATAAATTTGAATTATGAAATAGGGCGATGGAAAAATTTATCAAAAAATAACTTGTTTAAATGTTTAATTGATTTGCATTTAACAAAAGTGGTTTCATTAGAAATTTCGAGGGGTGTCAACGGGTGTCCTCTTAACCAAACCCTAAACGCAACCAGTTTAGGCCCGTTTTCACAAGCTCTGCTCTCTTCTCTCCATTTCTCTTCGCAAGCTCTCGAAAGTTATTTTCTCCTCAAATACTTAAACTGAAAGCTCTGAAGCTCTCCTTATTCGACTGCTTTGAATCTTTTTAGGTAAAAGAAGCTTTTACTTTTCTTAGGTTTTTGTTGGGTTTTTGGCATATTGAATACTGCAAATGATTGGTGTTTTTTCATCTGTCTTCGTATGGCCGCGATTTCATTTCTGTTATCAGGCTTAGTAAATTATTACTAATTCATTCTCTCAAAAATGCAACAGCTATGTTACTTCCTAGGCTTTTAAGAGTTGGAGCTTTTATGGTTAAAGAGCTCTCAAGAGGTGTGTGTATGCTTTCCATCTTTAACATTGAGTTTTTTAGTATCCCAATTTTTGTTATTTCTTCATGTATTTATTTTTCTTTTATATGAACTCATTTAGTTAAACTGTAAAAATAACTTTTTGATTTTTTTTTATTTTTGCTTTCTTCAAAATTAGAAGCAAAGTAAACAAAAGACTTCTAGTTAATCAGTATCATTCTCAATTTTTTTCCTTCCTGGCAGGTGCATGTACATCTATATCTCGAACAGGATGTACACGTCAACATTGGCGACCCTTTGTTAGTAATCTTTATTTTCAGCATCCTATCCAATTTTTGGTTGTTGTGCATTTTCTGTTCACATAATTGATTAAAAGTGGCTAATGTGATTATTGATGGCCTCATCCATGCTTTTCATAGTTCATGAAAAAATAATCGAATTTTAAACCAAGGAAACTAATCGGAATTACAAGTAGGTGTTTTGATAACTTCTGCAGCATGAATTGTTCAGATACTGAATATGAAACAATAGAATAAGAATAAGGAATAGAATGTAATGTACTGTTATCTTCAACATGAAACAGTATTATATTTTTGGCTTCTGAGTATTCCCATTTTGTTGGTTCCTTAAAGAGTCACTGAAACAACATGTTCCAATTCTCTTAATGGCCTAGTGGAAGATAGATAGGATAGAATCTGTAGCTATTCTTTGGCTTCTAAGCCACTGGGTATAAAACATACACAATCTGGTTTGCTCATATGGATTAGAACAACTGCAGAATACCCAGTACGTCAGCCACAGAATTAAGATTAAGTTATGGTTTGAAATGATTTACTAGATGAATCACTGATGCGACCAGTGCACTAGTTCCTTTGAGGAGATAATTTCTACTTTGGTTAAATAGCAAGAGAACGGATGACTTTAGAACTTTGGGTGAGAACTTCTACTTCTTTCTTTGTCAAAAGCTGTGTAAGGTGATTGATACTTGGAATTAATTATTCAATCTGGAAATTGCATTTTTTAACTGTAATTGATTTCTATTTCTTTATTGTAAACAGATTGAATTACAGTCAGTCCCTAGGGTTTTCCAAGGGTCCATATTTCAGCAGTATCCACAGTTTTCTACCACAGCTGAAAATGATGCTTCTCATGGAAGCAACAAACAGAAAGACATGTAAGCTGTTTGATTTGAAGTTGAGATGCTCTCTTAGCTCGTACTTACTAAAAGAGGAAGTAAATTAAGATATAAGACAGTTGCAAGGACAATTTCCTTTCACTCCCCCGCCCCCCCGCTTCTTCGTTAATGAATTTATAGCTTTGTCTGTCAATAATGCAAATGATCTGCGTCTACAATCCTGTCAATGCTATGCATTACATGAACTAGAATATGTAGTGTATGTGTTCTGTGTTATAGACTCATCACTCCTCCCACATGCTTTGCATGGAGTTGCCTGCCATTGTTTAATGATTTTTTTATATTCAGCAAACAGAAGTACTTGGTTGTGAAGCCATGCTAGCTGCTACATAGTTGTAAAGAAAATTAATGATAGGAAAGAGAAATTAATGACGAGATGGCGCGGGGGAAGGGAAATAATTGTAATAGTAAAACTTATATCACTGTATTTTATGTTTGATTTTGTTTATATTACTTATTACGCTGCAGGACATCTTTTTCATTATCGTTTCTAGTGTTTTACTTTATCACAGTAACTTCTTTGCTTCTAGGGAGTATGGACAGAATGTCAATCCTCTTTCCTGAAAATGCACAACGGCTTTATGTTTCTCTAGTTTTATTTTGAAATTTAGATAATTTAGTGTTTCTTCTTACTCAAGACCTTATTACGCAGGATAAACGTGACATTTGTTGATAAGGATGGAGAAGAAAAGAACATTAAGGTCCCAGTTGGAATGTCTATGTTAGAAGCGGCTCATGAAAATGATATAGAACTTGAAGGCAAGGATTTTGATGCTTTTCATGTACAGTTATATTTGCTGTTTCTTTTTCTTCTTTAATTAATATTCTGTATCTCCTGGTATTTCAGTCTCAGTCTGTTTTCATAGAGGTTAATGCTAGAAAGTACAGTGGAAAAAACCAGTTTCGCTAATTTCTCAACTTTGTTATGTACACCTTATCTATTTATTTATTTATTTATGTTCTGTGTTTTTCTCCACGTTGTTTGGAACTTAAGAACCAATTTTCAGGAGGCACAACATGAATGAATCATTTTCATGCTATTCAGTTTGTAGTTCTACATCATGGTTGGAAAGCTTAACGCTCTGCTTTTATTTCACCTCAGGTGCATGTGAAGGCTCGCTTGCCTGCTCAACATGTCATGTGATTGTGATGGTACACTATTGGCCCTATATGTGTAGAGAAAATGCTCTTTCGAACATTTTCAAGAATATGTTCTTATGAGTAGTTAATTATGTACTCTTTTTTAGGACATGGACTACTACAATAAATTAGAAGACCCAACTGATGAAGAAAATGACATGTTGGATCTTGCTTTTGGGCTTACAGAGACGTAAGGTCTTTCAGTACTATCCTGCTGTAAGAACTTTTTTGACATTCAACTTAGACTGAATTTTATGGTTTTAATTTTTCAGGTCTCGTCTGGGATGTCAAATAGTAGCAAGCCCTGAACTTGATGGAATTCGCTTGGCAATTCCTGCTGCCACCCGAAACTTTGCTGTAGATGGTTATGTACCGAAACCACACTAGACGTGATAAAACACCAGTGCGATTGTGCAAAGTACTTGGTGAGCGTAGAGGATGTGTCATCCATTTTTGTAGCTCCTATACCATTTTGGATCATGAGATATCTTATCCCTAATCATTGTTTTTGTATTATATTAGGTGCTTAATAAACTATATATGATATTAACATTAAAGATCAAATGATTCCAGAAGACAGTCTTTAGGATTTTAAACAACCAAATTCTTTGTTATTTCAAGAGTACAACATTGTATCTTTTAACTTTCATAGTTAAGCTTCCATTTTTCCAGTTGCTATATATATGGTGAAATTTAAAATAAACGGGCTCAATTGGAGCCAATAAACATTTGTGCTTGATTGTTTGATAATTTGCTCAGAAAATGATATGTGAGATGGGCTTGATGGCTTGACCATATATTCCACTTAATGAATTTACAAGGCTGTGGGCTTGCCAGTGATGCACGTATATTCCACTTATGATTATCGTACCAAGGTTTTGAGACTATTGTTTAAAGTCAATGCACATACGTAATTGTAATAATCAATATCTGGAGTATGGATGCTGGTTACTAGACAGGTCATTTACATTTTGCATTTCTGGTGGCACCGGATCGAATGACTTCATGACTACAATAAATTATCAATCATTATAACTTGGTGGACCAAATTTCCTGTGGTTTTGACTGGAAACTTGCTGAAAGATTAGTCTCTTACCTTTGGTTTCCTGTCCAGTTGCTAGGGCTTGAGAGCCTGAAGCCACTACTCTAGAATGGGTTGATTTTGTAGCTCAGGTTTCATTATTATGGCTGATTATCAATTGCTTATATACATGGCAGGTTGAGATTCGTTAAACATGGAGTAGAATTAAAAAGCATCACATATCATTTACTTGCTTATGAATTATCTACTAAATAGCCAAAAGTACTTATGTTTTGCTTCAGATTTTGTGGTGCTGTCACTGAAAGTAGAGTGAAGATCAATTGTCCAGAATCCTATTTATTTTATTTTCCTCAACTCTATGGAATTCATCAAAGAGGCATATGGGGATTCTGTTATGCATAAACAATGTTATCTCATAAAACTGAAAGTTCTTCATATTTAGTTTATGTTACTTTTTAATATTATTTTTTTTGTGATGGCCCTAATCTCCGGTTTTTTTTTTATAAAAAAAAAAAAAAATTGTTTAGCCTAAAGGCAACTTAATTTTCTTTTTACCTATGTGAATTAGGTTCAAACATCGGATACTTGGAATTCTCTATCTTTAAAATAGATAGCATTACAAATTATTTTTATTATTAATGGAAATAAAACGTTATTATTACTACTAAGTGTAACAATAAAAAGTAAAAATTTTAGCAGCATGGTAGAACAGAACTCATTACAATCCCATTAATTACCCACAAAAAACAATTGATTCTTAGGTTTTATTTGGGTTGAGGTGCTGTAAATTTTAAGTTACAGCTGCTGTGGAAAAAAATTATAACTATAAAATAAAAATTAATAATATATAATAAATATAAATTTTAAATAATAATTTTCATAAAATTATTAAATATATAATAAATTTTTTATTATTCAAGTAAAAAATCATATCAACATACCTTATAAGTTACAATAATCTGTATCTTAAAAGTTATAATTATCTAAACTCAATTTCAAACCCACCCTTATAAGTACAAATATTAGACTTTCTCATTACACAAATACGTCACTTAATCTCCGCTACAAGAAGATAAGAGAAAAAACAGCCGTAAACAAAACTATCAAAATGACCCTGATCCGTTATCGTAAGGGGCCGCAAAGGATTCGGGGAGTGGCCCTACACGTGTCAATCCAAGGACCCATCATTGGGTATAAATATTGGATCTTCCTTAATAAAACCGTCAAAAAGCATCTTGGCTCTCGATACTCGGCATATCTCATCAGGTCCCACCCTCCACTTGACTCGTCCAGCGGCTCACGTCCTCTCCCGTCTCTCCTTATATTAATTTCAGCAGGTGAGCCTCTTTGGATTCTTCCGCAAAAAGAAAAAAGGCAGCAAAGTTGATTGAGCATTTTATTTCATCTTCAATCACTAGATATAATATAATCAATCATGAACAACATGTTAGACTCATCGTCTCCTCTCGAAGCGCTCACATTCAGTTACGCCATCTTTGGCGTCTTCACCATCGTCAATAATCTATGGACGTGGGTCGCCGTTATAACCGCCGCTATCAGCTTTTGCAGGATCAGAGCCACCTCGTTTTCCGACAAGCTGGACCACCAACAACCTCGTATTAATCCAAAAACAAGTGGGTCCCAGGCTCAGCCGTCAGCTAACACATCCTCCGTTGAGTACCCCATTCCGGCAACGGCTGCAGCTCTTCCGTCAGTTAACTACGTTAATGACGTTGACGGGGTTACAGAGGGGTCCAAGTATACAGTGTGCTATTACGAAGAAGAACAGAGGGACAGCGACGCAGACGGAGAGGTGACATCAGTGGTTAAGGAATGGAGGGACGACGACGGCGTTAGTGGTTGTGGAGAGCGGTGGGAGTGGGATAGAGTGAGAATGACAGCGAGAATAGGGGATATGGGGTGGTACCGTTGGCAGGATTTGACGGTGGTTAACGGCAATGTTGTTAGGTTATGGGACGAGTGTACGTAGGAGAAGATCAGAAACGAGTTGCTGCTACAGCTCATGCCGTGCTCTTTGGTCGTTGGTTAATTAATTAAAAAATTAATCAGACGAGGCATGAGTATTAATTAATGCATGCGTAAGCATTAATTAAGGTTTAATGTTGTTAATTGTATATATATTGTTGGGTAGAACAACCATTTGGATTTGGAGTGGGGAGTACTACTGCAAAAACGCAACGTACTAACTTGCAGTGTTCCATACGCTCTCTTGTTTTCTCTGCGACTCTGGTCATCTGTACCACCAAACGGTGGTCTGTTCTCTCTAGCTAAGATAGTGTTGGTTAAAGGAGCGTTCCCAGTAATGATGTATCAATTATCAAATTCTGAATTATTTGTATGTCTTTTGCGTTAAATTAATGTATAATTAAATGGTGACTGGTGAGCTTCTTTATATATATATATATATAGAGAGAGAGAGAGAGAGAGAGAATGTTCAACTCTAGACATATACATGATGAATCATGCTGGTGCTTAAGCTTTATATTCCCCATTTTGAAAAATAAAATAAAATAAAATAAGCTAGCTAGAATGAAACTCTATTCAAACTTAAATGAGATAGTCTACATTAAAAAAAATAGAAAGCCATTATTCTGGGGAGCAATTTTAGCATATATCGCCTCCCATGAGGTTTGGGTATTCTTTGAGTACAATTTGGAGAGTTAATTGTTAATTTAGCATATTCATAGGTTTATAAATTGCGTTAGCTTCTCAAACCTGAAGAAGGTATGCGAAAACTCCTCTCGTTCTGGGCCTCACAGATGATACCAAATTCAAGCCAAATCACAAGGCCAAGATGCCAAATCAAGGATATAAAATAATGTTATTGCTAAAAGTGTTCATAAGATAATTTTTGTGGCCAATAATTTGTTCATTTGTTGTGACATGTATGTACCATAATCTCATCTTTGGATATGATTTGACTCCATGCTCGATGCAACGGGCGGGTTCAGGGAACCCCTCCCCCTCCCCCGGGGGCGGCGGTGCTGGTCCCCGGATACCATCCTAAAACCCATATGATTTATACACATATAAAATATAATTTGACTTAAATCTATATATCAGGTCCGAATTTTTATTAATATCGGTTCAGAATTTTAATCGCCGTAAATAGTTGGATATTTATTGCTTAATGGCATTGATTCATAACGGAATCTCTATACCCAGCCCTAACACTAACAAACAAAAGTTTTTAAAAGTTGTAAATTGTCTCTTCACTTCGATGTTTACTAAGATGCTTAGTTTAATAGATTATTTATACTTACAAAATATCTTAATATATGGACCATGGAGTGTATTAATATGTAAATGCTAAGATGATTAGAACTAAATACTGTAAAATATTTAGGTGCACATATGTGTTTATTTAATTTGCTCGCGGCAACTAAACTAAGCAAATAGTAAGAATTGACCTGGAGTTATGTTTATAACTAACTTGAAAATTGATCGTTAATTTTGTAATTTCAAACGTTAATTTTTTTCACGTAATTTATTTTCAGTACCATTTATTACTAAATTTTAGTTGCTCAACTATATACATTAAGGAGAAGTAACAAGCATAAAAACTTTAAAATAAATTTCATATTTCCACTAATATAAAATGATGTCAAAATACTAATTTTGGTACACACACAGTTGATTAGTGAGGATATCACTTATCTCATATTTTCACAGAAATTAAAAAATATATATATTATAGTTGACAGCGGAAACCATTATACTACAAGATCCAAGTAAAATTATTTTAGCCTCCTATTTATCTCATCTGCAACTACTTCAAATTATTTAGCATTAAAATATTAAAAAATAGACAATCTTTTTATAATAGGTTCTTACTTCCATAATCACCCGTACTATTAAAACATGATTTAATGGCTTCTCTTCTTATATCTGCCATCCCTCCCACGTATTTTATTTTTTATTTTTTTATTTTCTCCAAACCAAACTATAGGAAATATCAAAATCAAACTATGAAGTCTGAAGTAAGAATTAGAACTCCTATAATTAGAGTCCAATAAAACAAAGACAATAAATCAAATCCATCCCTTGTATTGTCTTTTTTTTTTATTGCATCCCACTAACCATTTACAATTGATTAATTTTTATTTAAATTAAATAACAATAGCTACAATTTGGGGGGAAATAAAAAAAACAATTTATGTATCATTGTTTGATGGTTCAATATTACCTGCTAAACAACTGTGTGATTTTAACTTAGAGAAATGTTGAAATATGTAGTGAATTTTAAATTTCTTTCATGTCATTTTAGTAATTTGAGTTGAAAAAAACGAATAAAGAATAAAAAAAATAATAACGAAGGGTTGATGAAGGAAAAAGTAGGGGCTGAATGTGAAAGATAGCCCCACCCTGAAATGGAAATATAACTCAAAGAATAAGAGGCTAAGTCGAACTGTCGAAGTAGAAGTGCAGAAAACTATTATCACCACCACCATTACCACCACTAATAAACATACACATCAACGAATTGTGTCTCCGCAATCGGTCGAGCAAGAAAAGTTTAAAAGATCTAAAAATCTAAACTTCTAGGTGAAGATTCGACGATACTATCAAAAGGACCTGTCTATGTTACAGATTCTGTAACAAACATCTCCCGTCATCCCACCATCCGATTTTCTTTTGTTTAGTTTCTCACTCCACATCCAACCACATCCAACGGCTGATGCTGCAGTCTGTACCTTACAGAATCTGTAACGTAGTTTTGTCCCTATCAAAAACAAGTCCCATCACATAGATTTAGTTCATAGGTTTAGAGATTGATCACAAGGTAATCATTACACTATGTGTTGTCCTAAAGTTAAGCCAAAGCATCTCGATCATTAATTACTACTGCTTGTGTTAATTCTTTTCTAGAGCCAAAAAAAAAAAAAAAAAAAAAAAATTTAAAATAATTTTTATGAGTGAGTGCTAATTGGAAATCGATACTTAACACTCGAACGTACTGAACTTACCTAATAAATTTATGACAAACTCTAAATGAGTTTTTTAGGATTTTAGAAATTTAATAGATAGATTTTTTTTTCAAAAAAAAAATCATTGTATTAGACTTTATTCTAACTTCTTTTGATACGAGTCTTTATTTGGTGATCAACAATAGCAAAAAAAAAAATTATTAAAAAAATAACAATGATCAATCATGAAGTATTGTTAATGATAATCTTGCATAACAAGACTAAGCCAAGAAAATCCAATAGGTTTAGATTAGAAATAATCCAAATCCTTAACTTTCAATCAATGAAAGAGTGAAGTTCAAAAAATTATTGTGTTACGTAAGATAATGCTGAATTCTTAAGACTTGGGCCTGTTTTAGTTACACCGATGAAGACTAATGTCATTGACGAGTAAAGCACCAATAGTTTACACAATCTGCATGTTGATAACCAACTTCTCGATACAACAATTATATCATATGCTTAAAAAAGAGTAATTAACATTTGATGTTTATGGGCAGCTCTTGATACATAAAGTCAATAAAGCCTGTCATGTGGCATAATCAGGATGGCTCACAAAATTTCATTCAAAATAATGTGTGTGATGTACGTATCCAGAGTATCTATTAAAAAAGTAATGTTTTAGTGTTAATCTAATAAAAGTTGCGAGTTGTCTGATCAAACATTCATTTTGGCAAGTATCTTTAGTGATTCATGTGCCTCTTTGTGAGCTTTCGGAGCTTTTATCTTTGTGGCGGCGCGATTCTCTTATTTCATTTTTTTTGACACGTGGCATAGTATAAGAGACATTACGCAAGTCGAAAAAAAAAACTATGATAAACGAAGTATCTATTGAAATTTAACTTTTTTAAAATATTATTTATTGGCCACTTTAGTTTATAGGTTTTTGATTTTCACCTCATCAAGTTTGTAATTTGTTCTTTGGCCTTGTCGAACCAAAATTATGATTTCACTACCATATAACTCATTGAGTAGAATGCAGCAATTTCCTCAATCAAACTACATTTGTGTCCTCAAATCGATTAGATTTCACATTATTTATTTGGTCAACGTAAATTGAAACTCTCGCTATTTTGCCGAACCAAACTCTTTTTTTTGCTAAACAAAGAATTGGATATCGTAAAAGAAGGATTTTTCCATCTTTTTTTGCTCACGTTTTATCATTACAATATTATTTAAAATTCTCTCAAATATTCCTTAGAGTATGTTCGGGGAGAGCAAGTATTAGTAGCATAGTAAAAATGTGTTCTTCGTTATTAATATAGTTGATCGCGGTAATTGTGGCCTCTCGGAATTGAAATGCCACCCATTGTGGCTATCCTTCTGTAGCACATGAATCAATGCTTGGCTAAATGAGTTAATAATATTTGTGGCAAAGTATGATTGACCAGTATAAACCCAACATCCCAATCTCAGGCCCGAGTCATAACCCCCCTGCAAGACTGTTTATAGAACATTGTCAAGGAATAAGTTTTGTTGCCTAGTAACCCTTGCGGCACTTAAACAGTTTCTAGCACAAAAGTTGTTAAGTAAGCCTTTTGATATTCTCAAGCCAGCTAAGTAAAGATGCTTGCAACAATGTTAAAGAGAAGAAAGAGCAATGTGGGTATATATAATATTATTACTCACAAAGAGAAAATACAAGAGAGCTTTCTACAAGAGCTTAAAAGCTTGTGTGAGTAGTGTTGCGTGTGCTAGTGGTGTTGGTGTGGTGAGCAAAATGGCAAGGGTGATGAGGTATTAATAGTGATGCCTAATTTTAGAGCTCACTATGCAAATTGGCAACTTGCCTAAAAATTTAGATAGGGACTAAAGTGCAAATGACTAAAAATTTCTAACTATGTACAAATTATAGAGAATTCTACAACTTGGGTTGGGCTTGGTTGGTTATTAAACGCATCACAATTGGCTAGTTATATGAGATAGTTCAATGTTGAGTGCACCATGCTGCTAAATATATCCCGCTATTAGATATACTTTTATTAAACGTACCCATCCCTACAAAATTAACCTCTGTTAGTGGCAAATTTGCGCGCACCTTGGCAACATGCCCTATATATTTCATATTTTCACAAACACAATGCTTCGACTTTGCTTAGTACCGATCACACTCTTTCTGCCACTCTCTTGCTCTGCCGCCGCAAGTAAGCACGGTCATAATGAACCGCATGATCTGGTCCGTTCATCATGCGCATATGCCAGCTACTCATCCGTGTGCCTCGCGATTTTGCCTAAGTGGCTGTGAAGGTCAGCCTTTCTCGTGAAAGCAAAGTGTCCGCCTACCTGTCGCAAGTCTCGTCCAAGGTCAACAAAGGGAAGAATACGAACAAGTGAGAGCAACTTGCACTGAGTGATTGGGTCAAGCAGATTTCCGACTCCGTCAGAGGATCTGAGCAAGACTCTGAATGAGCTTAAGCACTTGATAGGTGACACCTTTAGCTGGCAGATGAGCAATGCTCATACGTCGGTCAGCTCTGTTTTGACCAACGAGGACACGTGTCTTGACGGGTTTCAGGACGTTGATAGCAAGGTCAACAGTGATGTGAAGCGCAAGATACAACAGTGTGGCTAGGGTTACCACTAAGGCTTGGTGCATGCTTACTCATCTTGATGAGGGTCGCGATTGGGCTCGATTGATGCTTTGATGAAGATGGACGGTTCTGATTATTCTCTTGCCGTATGATAATATTAATATTATTATATTGTTCTTTCAATCTGTGCATGTGTATTATTTTTTTTTTTTTGGGTCTTTTCAAGAAAGGTGGATGTATGATTTTATGATTATTGAATTAATTAGACAAGTATGTTGATAGCAAGTTACGAAAATGGGTGTCTGCTGTTAGAATTAGTATACATTCTTCTTCTCTCTCTTCCTTTTTTTCTCCCTTTTTTTCTCTAAGGAATTTCCAAATAAGTACAATATTTATAAGCGCATACCTCATCTATTGAAAAATGGTTATGTGGTGTCATGCATGGTCGACCCTATCCTTTTTTTCTTTTCTTTTTTTGAAAATAAGAACATGTTTTAAAACCCCAAAGAAAGGCCAAAAATGCAACACCTGATGGGAAGTAAATAAAAGGTCATATCATGCTCAATACAATGCTTAGAAGAATGTCTAAGACTGAATCTTAAGTTATGCTAATGCCTGACAACATAAATACAAAGACGCTTATTACTAATTTTTCAAAAATAAAAAGGAAAAAAAAATGGGACTCATGAGGTATTGGAGGAATTTTACAAGTTTATCTATAGAATATTTAAAATAGATATTTAATGAAAATAATCGGTGGGCAATGGTCCATCATCACGGAGAAGATACATAAAATATCTTTAAATAGAAAATATTACAGAGAATAATATTTTTGGGACAATCGCTAATAGTTTTTAATAAGGGTGACTTTTAAAATATACATGTATGGTCGGATTAATTAGTATGTCATAAAATGAAAATTTTTGATGATTTATCTTAATATTATTTGGAAACCTCAAGAGAAATAAAATTAAGCAAATGGCTCTAATTGGGATTAATTAAAAAAATAACTCTATATCTACTATTAGATTGCTTGATATCAATAGCTCAAGATTTCTGCCAGAATTTTTAATAAAAAGTTTAAAAGAAAATAACCTAATCCTTAATAAAAAAATTAATAAATAATGATAACGGTCAATAAACTATTTTTTAATAGCCATAATTTTGTACAATTTTTTAAAATTAAAAAAAAATTCATTGGGTTGGGGTGGCAATAAGTTTTAGCGGACCCGGCCCAAGTGAATTTCCCAATAAATCTATTGGCACCCTCCATAATTCTTTTAAAATCCCTCTTCTATTATAATTACTTTTTAAAACAAATACTTTAATATATCTCACATTTATTTTATCTCATTTCAAATTTTCTCTCTTTAAAAAAAAAATTCTTATATTTTCTCTTCTATCACACTCACACATAATTTTTTTTCAAATTCTCTATAAATATTTTTTTAATTAATAAGATAATCTATTAATAATAAATAAAACACATTCTGATAAAATTATTTAACCTTTTTAGTCTCATATTAAAATTTTTTACATAATAATTTTAGAAGTATTTTATTTAATTCATTAATTTTTATAAAAAAATTTATCACCGATAAAAATTATTTGTGAGGAGTAAAAAAATAAAAATAAAAAATTTATAAATTAATTATATTTATTTAAAAATAAGGATAATTTTAGTATTAGGTTTATATAATTAAAAAAAAAATTAAAAAAATTTTGGAGTAGTCACAATATTCCAACTCATTTTAATTCTATTCATCCACTTCACCATCTCACACAAATGAGAAGAAACGGACCTAAGCCTAAAGCCGCTCTTTTGCCTAAAACCCTGGCCGAGTGTCTGCTAGTGAATGAGCTAGGGTTTTGTCTTCTGCAACCCAAGCGCTAGAGTATACAATGGACGCCTTCGAAATGGAGGACGGCACCGCATTCCCATCGAAAACGACGTCGATTTATGTTCGTCGATTCTCTCCCGCTTCTCGAGCTCCGCGCAAGAGGAGCACCAGCACCTCTGCGCCGCAATCGGCGCCATGTCGCAAGAACTCAAGGACCAGAACCTCCCTCTCACTCCCATCTCTTACTTCGGTGCGACATGTTCCTCTTTGGACCGCCTCCTCTCCTCTCCGGACCCCGACCGTTCCTCCCACATCATCGGCTCCCTCTCCACGATTCTCTCTCTCCTCCTTCCTAAAATCTCGGTGGCGGTATTGAAGAAGAAGGGAGATTTCTTGACGGACCTTGTAGTGCGTGTTGTGAGGTTAAGTTCCGTCACGGCTGGTGCCGTCGCTTCGGGCTTGACATGCTTGTCGCGTTTGTTGACTGGTAGAGGGAGAGTCAATTGGTCCGACGTGTCACAGTTGTACGGAGTCGTTCTGGCTTTCATTACTGATTCGCGTCCGAAGGTGAACTTTTTTATTTCATTGCCCGCGCATGATTTGATAGAATTTTATTTGTTTTTGTTTTTATTTTTAATTTCTGTTGTTTTCTTAATTTAAATTAGTTTTTAGTTTTATCTCTGAAGACTAATATGAAAAATTGCTTGCGGCTTGCTATAAGTTTTATGATTTCCTATAAATGCTGACTGGGTTTTGTACAGGTGAGAAGGCAGTCACATCTGTGTGTCCGTGAAATCTTACTGAGTTTGCAAGGGACACTCGTTTTAGCACCAGCAAGTGAAGCAATCACAAACATGTTTGAAAAGTTTCTTCTGCTTGCTGGTGGCTCAAACACGAGTGCCGATGAAAAACCTAAAGGAGCTCAGGAGGTTCTTTATGTGCTGGATGCTCTTAAAGAGTGTCTTCCCCTTATGTCAACGAAATATACCGCTGTGATCCTGAAGTACTTCAAAACTCTCCTCGAGCTTCGGCAGCCACTCGTTACTAGGCGTGTAACTGATGCTCTGAATGTGATTTGTCTCCACCCAACTGTAGAGGTTTCAGCTGAAGCACTGCTTGACCTGTTATGTTCATTGGCTCTTTCAGTCTCCACAAACGGGACATCTGCAGATGCAATGACTTTCACTGCCCGCTTGCTGAATGTTGGAATGATCAAAATATATTCAATTAATCGGGAGATTTGCTCAACTAAACTCCCCATTGTATTCAATGCCCTCAAAGGTTTTATATTTGTTATTGTAATGAATTTAATGGATTTTATTGTGGGACTGCAAAAGCAATGAGGACGATTCTTTGATTTGGCAGATATTTTGGCATCTGAGCACGAGGAGGCTATATTTGCAGCCACGGAGGCATTGAAGAATCTTATAAATGCTTGTATTGATGAAAGCTTGATAAAACAAGGAGTAGATCAGATTACGAATGTAAACTCTGATGCTAGAAAGTCCGGCCCAACCATAATTGAAAAAATCTGTGCAACTGTTGAAAGCTTGCTTGATTATCACTACAGTGCAGTTTGGGACATGGCATTTCAAATTGTTTCAACTATGTTTGATAAACTGGGTACTTTTTGCTCATTTGAATTTTTTTCCCTCCACTCTCGCTTGTTTTCATGTTAGTTGTTCGTTTTCGTACTACGCAGGGTAGAGGAATTAGAATAATAAGTGCTCATGATGTGGTGCTTGATGTAATTCTCTTTTCAATTAGAGGTGCATCACGTGTAGTAAATAAATGATCAGGACATGTGCTCTATACTTCCTTCCTCTCTCTGTCCTTTTTCTGGTTTTTTTCTTTTCTTTTCTTTTTTTCTCTTCACTGTTGGGGGAGGATTGACTGATTGGATCAAGATTCTTTTTGGCAGCATGCTTTATTGTCTCGTAATACGTTCTTCGTTGATTTATTTTAAAAATGCTTTCATTGAAGCTAACTTGACTCCTTAAATCAGGGACTTATTCTTCATATTTTATGAGGGGAGCCCTTAAGAACTTGGCTGACATGCAGAATTTGCCAGATGAAGATTTTCCTTACAGAAAACAGGTATTTATATGCTTGTCTGGTAAACTTTTGAATATGTCATTTTAATACCATCAGTATATTTGTTATCTAGTGTCCTTCTATGTGTGTTTGATGTTTGTTTTCATCTATTCAGGCTCCTGTAGTTTACTGGCCTTAAAACTTCAATTGAGCTTGCATTATGCATATGTAGGTTCTAAAGTGTGATTTCTTGTATAATTGGCCAAGGATTGTTTGAGTTTCAATATTTTTTCCCTGGAAGATTTAATACGCCTTGCCTAGTTTTGAATGGAGTAATTTTCAATGTTATGTTACAAATAAATTCTATAAACTGGAATACGGTAGTCTCAATAAGAAGAATTGTAGCCTTAGGTGCAGTTCCTTAACTTGGGCTTAAGGATTCAATTTTGTTAGGTTGTCCTTAGAAAAGGTTGTTACTTGCTAAAAACCACTTTATGAATGATGAAAAGCAATACTATTGTGGAATGGTTACATTCCATTGTAATGCATTATGATTGAATATTAGAATTGGAGTGTTGCCATAATTGATATATTCTCAAAATTGAAGTATTGGCTATTGTGTTCTGTGCGCTTGATTCTCTAGTGACTTTTCAACCTTGCACTTGTTGCTGAAATTCCTAATGTGTTTTCTATGCTGCAGCTGCATGAATGTGTTGGATCAGCTGTTGGTTCAATGGGTCCTGAAACATTTTTATGCCTTCTTCCTCTCAAGCTGGAGGCTAGTGACCTTTCTGAGGTAAATGTTTGGCTCTTTCCAATCTTGAAGCAGTACATTATTGGTGCTCGTTTGAATTTCTTTATGAAGAAACTTTTGGGAATGGCTAAACTGATAAGGCAGAAATCTCGGAAGGTATGCATCTTCTCATTGTCTTTGTTGCCTTCATTTGTTTGGCAATGGCTCATTGGCTTACTTACTACTTTTGGCAGTTTGAGCTAGAAGGCCGTGTTTTCTCATCTAGGAGTGCTGATGCCCTTGTTTACTCTTTGTGGTCCTTGTTGCCTTCATTTTGCAACTACCCTGTGGATACAGCCGAAAGTTTCATGGATCTAGCAGAAGTTTTATGCAGTGCTCTTCGTGAAGAAAATGATATTCGTGGAATAATATGCTCCAGTCTGCAGAATTTAATTCAACAAAATAAAAAGACTCTTGAAGGGAAAAATGATTTATCTAATGTTGTAATAAGTACAGCTAGCGAGCGAGCTATGGCCCATTATACCACAAAGGTTGCAACTGATAATTTGAATGTGCTGAAATCATCTGCTCGTGAATTATTGTCTATTTTGTCTCGAATTTTTCTTGAGTCTGCTAAAGATGAGGGAGGTTGTTTGCAGGTAGTTTCTTTATCTCAGTGAATGGAAGTTTGCTATTCTGTTTATTCTATTATTTCAAGCACTTCATATTTCTGCTAAAGTTATATTTTGGAGGGGATTGTTTTTCTTGATTATGCTGCAAAGACTGATCTTCCACTTTCTATTCTATTAGAACTTAACAAATTACTAGGTGGATGTTGAAGATTCAATTGATATTTTTTGTGATGTTAACCTACTACTTTACTCGGACTACGAGAAGTGTTACACTGTAGATCTTAAATATCAGTCCTCTGACCGTGATAAAGTGGAGGATTTATCAGTATGCTTATCCAGTAGAGTACCATTGCTTATTGGGGGACATATCTATAATTGTTTGCCTCCCTAGTCCCCTCACAAGCTTGGAGGATTCATGAATCTCAGATTAATGTTACAGAATTTTATCTGAATTAATAGGAACTTTCTTTTGTTACCATACCTTTCTTATTACATTTTTCCTTGGGCAAAACCTTTTTCTACCAACTAGAAAGTGGCAAGTGGTCATTTATACATAAGTTGTGTATGAATTGGATTGAAATCTATATTATTTCAGTGTATGTGGTAGTTTGAGCTTTAATGAAGTGCATAATGATGTTTATGTTATTGACAGTCTACTATTGGCGACTTTGCTTCAATAGCTGATAAAGAAATAGTTACAAGGTTATTCAAAAGGACTATGCATCGGCTTTTGGAGGCCACCCAAGAGGCTGGAAAAACAAAAAGTACTAGAAAATCTAATTCTATGCAGATTGATGATTCATCAAATGAAAGCTCGCCTGATTTTATGAGGTGACATTATATTCCTTTGTCTGTTTTATACCGTTCAACTTCCTAATATATATGGTATTTAGTGCATGTTATAATTGGATAGCGCAACATTTGGCTATACGCTCAACCCCCTTCATCTTTTTAACAGGGCTCGATTGTTTGACCTAGCAGTTTCACTTTTGCCGGGTTTGAATGCTAAAGAGATTGATGTCTTATTTGTTGCAATAAAACCTGCATTACAGGTGGGTTATTCAACATTATTGTGTATCATCATCCCCCCCACCACAACAACAAAGAGAGGTTGAGTAATTGTGGTTTAACAGTCAGTGGTACTGTTTTGCAGGATGATGCAGGGTTGATACAAAAGAAAGCATACAAAGTTCTTTCAATTATTCTCAGGGTAATTCTTTAATTGCAAAAAGCTTCGTAATTGCATCTTTTCAAAATTTCAATGCATTTGTTTGTTTCCTTTTGTTTTGTTTAGATAGCATTACTCATCTAGGACATGATATCGTATGCATTCATTTCTATACATCTCAACATGTAATCATGTCCTCCACTTGATGCTGTCTACTTGCGCCTTGGCCTCTCAATTTGCTTGCCAAATCCACCAATGAATATACAAATTTCCACAAACAATGATCCAAACATGATGACATTGCCAACTCCATTGTCTTTCCAACTGTGACCCCTCACTGCCTCTGGTTGCCCACTCATTGCGGCTTTTGAATCATGCTAATGCATGGTCTTAGATTGTCAAATTCATCTATATTATTGTCCTCATCAATTCTAAGCACTATGATCAATGAAAAGAACAAAGAGGGGTGGCCAGGGTGCGGAGGGTTGGGGTTTATACGATACAGGTGGAGCAAGTGAAGAAGTAAGAGAGGTTGCGTGTGTTCGCTGGATATTGTTAGGCAGCAGGTCAGGGGGAAGGGATATCCTCTCTTTGACTTGCTGGAATTCCTGTCCAAAGATTAGCTATTTACTGAAGAGCAGTGATTTTGGGCTCATGTCCTGCTTGGTTACCTTTTTGCCTAATTATAGAACTATTTGCTTTTCTAATTCATTTTAGCTTTCTGATTAGAAGATATGTGTTCTGGATCTGTTGTACAGAAATGTGATGGATTTCTTTCATCAAGGCTTGAGGAGTTGCTTGGGCTTATGATTGAAGTGTTGCCATCTTGCCATTTTTCTGCCAAGCGCCACAGACTTGATTGTTTGTACTTTATAATAGCTCATGAATCCAAGGTCATATATGTTCAACCTCTTCCTTTTCATTGAAAGTCAATCTTGAATTGAGGTTATCTTTCTTTTATGATGAGCATGTCTCATATTCTTACCTGAGTGACTTATATTTCTCCTCTACAGGATGATTCTGAGCAAAGGAGAAGCTACATTCTTAGTTCTTTTCTGACAGAGATAATACTTGCTCTGAAAGAGGTACAATGTCTGAAAGTTGTTTTGGTGGTCCAGCAAGTGATTATTATTGTTGATTGGTTTGCTAAATTATAATTTTTCATTGCATTTTTTCACAGGCCAATAAAAAAACAAGAAATAGAGCTTATGATGTTCTTGTCCAAATTGGTCGTGCTTTTGGGGATGAAGAGAATGGCGGAGGGAAAGAAAACTTGTATCATTTTTTAACATGGTACCAAGTCTCTAATTATTTTGCTGAGAACTTCTGTCTCTGATTGATTGAATCTGTTGTCTTGCTTTAAAAGTCGAAACTTCTGTAGAATTAAAATCTTCTTATAAGTCGGCAATGTATCTGTATAACTCTGATGGTTTTATAAAGTTACATTTATTCATGGTTGTAGGTGGCTGGAGGCTTGGCTGGAGAATCTCCTCATATGATTAGTGCTGCAGTGAAGGGCTTAGCTCGTTTAGCTTATGAGTTTTCTGATCTCGTTTCTAATGTGTACAAGTTGCTTCCTTCAACATTTCTACTCCTTCAGAGGAAGAACAGAGAAATTATTAAAGTTCGTTCCTGGTCTTTTGCAGATGTGCAATGGTTTTGTATTTATTTGTTTCTGGGGGTACCGCTTAATGAATATTTTCTCTTATCTAATTTTCTCATCTGAAAACAGTTGCTGTATAATGCAGGCCAACTTAGGTTTGTTGAAAGTTTTGGTAGCCAAATCACATGCTGAAGGGCTGCAAATACACTTGGCAAGTATGGTGGAAGGCATGCTGAAGTGGCAAGATGATACCAAAAACCAATTTAAATCCAAGGTTTCTGTTCTCTCACCGCTCTCAACCAGGGATTTTAGTGTTCTAGTTCATTTCTTATGGTTATGTTCTCTTTTTTTTTTCATATCAACACTTCAATTGATGACATTTCATCAGCACTTTTCAAGTGGATTATGTGTTTTTCTTGAATGGCCATGATTTCCACTGAAAGATATTCAAATTGTAGTTTCTTATCTGGCAACATTTAATGGTTTTCAGATCAAGCTTCTCTTGGAAATGCTTGTCAAGAAATGTGGTTTAGATGCTGTTAAGGCTGTGATGCCGGAAGAACACATGAAACTTCTTAAAAACATAAGAAAGGTTTGTTGAATAAAAAGATGTTTCCTCAGGATGCAAATGTCTGATGACTTTGTTTCTGATGTATATTATTCATTTTGATTAAACACAGATCAGGAACGGAAAGAAAGAAAACTTGCTACCAAAACTGAGGATACCAAATCTCACTTTTCTAAAACAACTACTTCAAGGTCTGTTTCCCTGTCATTAGGGTGAAGCTACATACGCATAAATATTCATGCTTGGTACAATATACATTAGTGCATGCTTTGGCCATTGATAATGGGTTTCATGCTCTACCATGGGTGAGGCACTCTCAATTATTACCTGTTGTGGGTTTTTCACTTTTTGTCTGAAAGCGATGTAATAATTAGTCTTCCATGTTAATTTGTGAGAGCTCATGTATTGTGGAATTGGCACTGTTTCTAGTTTCAACAAGAAATTTTTGAAGCCTGCACATTTGTATTATTTTTAAATTGTTTGATTTCTTTCAGGCTTAGCAGATGGAATCATACGAAAATATTTTCTGATTTTGGTGATGAAGGCTCTGAGGGCAGTGATGCAGAATATATGGATGTGGGGACAGTATCTGGTCAACGGACCAAGGCTTCCTCTCGGTTAAAATCCAAAGCATCAACATTACGGTCAGTTAGTTAACATGTTGCCATTTGTGATATGACTGGTCAGAGTTCATACAACTGCCACTTCACAGATTATCGTAATAGTCACTTTGGCTTGAAGTTTGGATGTGAATCAATTAATTTGTGCACTCAAATCATTTATAAAGGATGGTTAAAATCATTGTAACCTGCTTACACAGCCTGATCAGAAGCAATTAAGGCTTTTGTTTATTACTTTTGGCTGAATGAATGGTATTTCATGATTATTTTCTATAATTGAATACCATAATCATTTCTCCTGTGTATATTTACTTATCCCCATTAGTTTGTGCTGATACAATCAGATCTAATCTGTACAGGTTAAAGAAAAAGCGCAAGGCAGATAAGATCTTGCCTGAAGACTTGTTTGACCAGTTAGAAGATGAGCCACTTGACCTGCTTGATAGGCAGAAAACAAGGTCAGCTCTTAGATCATCCGAGCATCTGAAACAGAAGACAGAATCAGATGATGAGCCAGAGATTGACTCCGAAGGGCGCCTGATAATTCATGAGGGAAGGAAACCAAAGAAGGTGAAGCCTTCCAACCCTGATTCGGATGGAAGGAGTGAAGCAGGTAGTATGATGTCCAGGGCCTCTTCAAGGAAAACCCAGAAGCGTAGAAAAACATCTGAATCTGGATGGGCATACACTGGAAGTGAGTATGCTAGCAAGAAGGCATCTGGGGATGTAAAGAGGAAGGGTAAGCTTGAACCATATGCTTATTGGCCTATGGATCGAAAACTGATGAGCCGTAGACCCGAGCATCGGGCAGCTGCAAGAAAAGGCATGGCAAGTGTGGTAAAGCTGACCAAAAAACTTGAAGGAAAGAGTGCCTCGAGTGCACTTTCAATGAAGTTTACAAAATCAAAAAAAGGCCGCAGGTAGAGAACAATACATGCACATTATTTATGTGATCAGTTGCTTCGGGTGATGCGCTCTTCCAAAAATTTTGTTGATAATAATAGTAAGTTGTAGGCTCAGGTTTTGGAAATTCATGATCTTGCGCCCATGTATATAATTACAAACGATCGATCTTATTGTTTCTAATGGCCTGGGATAATCTGGTTTCAAGTTATCTTGTTTTAATTGATCATTACAATTGTTTCGTTTCTTCGGACGGGTTCACGTTATGGGTCGTTCTCATTCTATGTATTATTATTATCCATGTTTAGGTGGATTTTCATTTTCTCTTCAAAAAAGAAATGGAGCACCATATTGCTTAATAAAATTAGGGCATGTTTGGCGCGCGGTAATATGTAGGATAAGGACTCCGCATTGCATTAGAATTATACAATCTCGTGTTTGGCAGTTACAGCTCATTGCATTAACTAAAATTTAGAATGCGGTAACACCCGCATAAACTAAACTCGACCCCCCCCACGGGTTTATACGGGTTTGCGATAGATCTTTCTCCTTTCCCTCAACTTTCTCCTTCTTTATGCTCTCTCACGAACACAGCGCTCCACACCAGGCCATCGTCCTTCGCCGCGCAACACCCAGCTCCACCACCACCCCATCCCGCAACACCACTGCCTTCTCTTTTAACTTGCTGACGCACGACACTCGACCACCATGCAATCTTCTATCTCTGTGTGACAACATGTTGGAATTGCTATTTCTTTGATAATTTGGGAAATTGAACCCTAACGAAGCAAGTGAGGGAATTTTCTATTGGGTCTTGTCTGAGGAGTGTGTAGGAATTCTTGTGTTGCTGTTGGCTTTCGCTTTGAATTTGATGACAGTGGGTTTTGTTTTGGTTTTTTGGTTTCGTGAGTGGAGGGGATTGTAAAGCAAAAACAGAAAGCGCGATAGGAAATGGAGGGAAGGTGTTTCATGGTTGTTCTCACTGACATTTTGTTGTTCTGTTCATGCTTTAATTTTCGTTTGCTTTTCGAACATGCTGCAGTTTGAACTTTGATGAACTGAGCTTTGCAAATTAGACACATGTCTCGTCATCGGTTCAACGACGTTCTTTACCATAGAAATTTGTGTTTTATTGTTGTTGTTGTTGTAAGCTTTTCTTCATTTTGCAGTGAGGCTTGAGGAAAAGAAAAGGAAAAGCAATGTTGATTTCATTCAATGGCATTATTCTAAGACGTAAAAACAAATAATCTGGACCAAATTGAAACAATCATATCACTATTTTCATTAAACACAGGCTTTTGGTTACCAAATTGAAACAATAAAAGAATGAAAAAGATTTTAAGTTTATGGATTAAGCAATCCTAGAATTTGAATTTATGAAATTAAAACCACGGTTGTTGGACGTAGTGGATTTTATTTATGTCTTGAATTATTTAGAGGTTATTTAATTGAATAATTGTTTGAATCTTCATTTCAAAGGTTATATATTTAGAAAATATTGTAAAAAATGTTATAGTGTTATACTGACAAAAATTTAAAGTTATAAAGTTTGATTTTTATGAAGAATTATGATATTAAAAAATAATGTTAAATTTCTCAATTTTAAAATTTTTGATATTTAGTATTTTTTTAAGTATTAATAAATATTATTTTTTAAAATATGTATCAAAATCTCACTAAAAAATTAATACAATACAATGCGGCACCAAATATAGTAAATTAAAATTAATATAATATAATGTAATGACAAACACTGTAAACATTATATAATACAATATTAATACAATACAGCTTAATACAATACACATGTATTAAAATAATACAATACAACATAATGCAATACAGTGTGCCAAACGCACCCTTAGGGAATTATCTCTGCATTATATTTTTTTAAATGTATATTTAACTATTAGAAAATTTTGATATGTATTTTGTATCATCTTTATTTTTAAGTTTGTATTAATCAATTATTTTAAAATTAAAAAATAATTATTTTATACCTAAATAAATTAAAAAAATATTTTATTTATAAAATTTTAAAAAATAAAAATATAATTATAAAATATCCTAAGTTTAATAAAAATGAATTAAATTTTAAATCTATATATTAATGTTTTAAAATTATAATTTTATTTAAAAATTAGCGTATTATTTTTCATAATCATATATATATTTTAATTATATCTTCACAGGCAGACGAGAGAGAGCTCTGTCCACTGAACCTGAATATGAAAACTCTGCCTCTTCGTCCTTTAACAATCTCATTTTCATCGTCTCCTCCACGCTCCCACCCCTTTCATAAACTTCATCCCCAACTCCAAAGCCCTAGATTTCGCGTCTTATGCTCCTCAATTCAACCACAGCCACAAGCACCACCAGTGCGTTATTTAACAAACCAAAAATATTCGAATAATTTTTTATTTTATTTTATAAAATATAGTTCTTCTGGATTAACTTCTACATTGAAAAAAACATATTAATTATCAGTTGACTGTATTTTCAGATAAAGAGAGGAAGTGATACTTCGAGAACCGAATACAAACCTGGAGTGTTGGATGATTTGTTCCTCAGTTCGTTTAGGAACAAATTGGTTCAGGTAACCTCAATTGTTTGTTTTGTAGCGGAGAAATTTGCCTTGTGCCAATTCTGGTGATTTTATTTTATTTTTATCCTTTTTCCAAGGGCACATAACAGGAGGTTGGATTGGATTCAGAGAAGCCTGGATATGACGGATTGATTGAATTGGTAAATTATCTAATGATGAAAGGCAAATCCAGTTCTGATGCCAGAGACGCGGCGGTACTTTCATACGATACTCTATTATGTTTTTTGTGACATCCAATTCCATCTCCATGTGTACCGTATATAAATTAACTTCTCTCAGTACGCATATAGCAGATCCGGATACTGGTGTCGCTTTTTCCTCCGCTTGTGCTAAAGCTTTATAAAATTCTCATATCACCTTTAGCGGGAGGGAAAATAGCGGCGATGATGGTTGGTGAGTTTTTTTTATATATTATTAGTTCTTTTTCTTCTGTTTAATTAAGAAGTTAATCGCCTCGTCAATCTTTCATTCTGAAGCAAGAGTGACGGCACTCACTTGTCAGTGGCTAATGGGACCTTGCACGGTGAATTCCGTCGACCTTCCGGATGGAACTTCGTGCCAAAGTGGGGTAATTATTATATCAATATCATTACATTGTTATATGTGTCACTTCTTTAATCTTTATACATTTTTTATGTGACGTAAGTGAATCTTAATCGCGGTCTGGTGATGATGATTGGGGTGGTAGGTTTTTGTTGAAAGATGCAAATATTTGGAGGAAAGCAAATGCGTGGGTGTTTGTATTAATACTTGCAAGCTTCCTACCCAGGTCAGTGATTAGCAGTTAAATTAGTCAATTTTTTTAACATCCTTGATTTCACATAGATAAGAACACATGTGGTGGTGAGTTGTATCTCTCATGGATGTTGCTTTTCCTAGACCTTCTTCAAAGATTACATGGGAGTCCCCCTATTGATGGAGCCAAACTTCAGCGACTACAGCTGTCAGGTAATCCTGTCTTTACAGCGTTCAGATCTCTGAAAATTTATCCCTCCCTTAGTATCAATATTTTCTCATGAAAAAATGATAGAAGACCGCTCATTGCTTTCTTGGTGGTGTCTTTTGGTGTTCAAATATCAGTGGTTTTTTCTCATTGAAGTGATTCGAGTGAACGACTGCCAGTTACTTTATTTATTTTATTACCTTTACCTGCCTTCTTCAGCTTTGACGGTACGGCGTAACTATTAAACAACCATCACCATTTCACTTATTCATATGCTTCTCTTTAAATTGCAAAACCAAATTCAAATCCCGCTGTGTCCTGTGATGGCCAAAGAGTGTGAAACATTTTTAATTTCTCATGTTGCAATGATTGTGGGGAAGCAAGTTGCTTTGAATCCTTTCCTTGAATTTCAAGTCAGAATAGATGAATTTAACCATAAATTTGTATTTGAATATAATCTTGCAGTTTAAATTTGGCATCCTTCCACCACTGCCCAAAGATGATACCACCCTCAAGGAGCCCTGCCTGGACATATGCCCATCGTCAAGCCGACGAAAGGAAATAGCCATGAATTCCAATGTCGAGCAATGTCCAAAAGCATAGCACTCAACACCGGCATCTCCTAATCCTTATCCACAGCTTGGCAATCTTTTTACTCGTATATCTGTTATGCTTTTGCAATCAACATAGTCCATCCAAATGTTGTTCACTGGTTTGTTTACACAAGTTACACAACAATAATACAGCAGCAGCAAAAGAGAGCGGGAGCTTCCAAGGGGAAAAAAAATCCTATTTTTCTTTTTCACAATGAAATATATACTTTTAGAAGGGAAGAAAATAGTCAGGCAACTAAGAGCCTTGTACGTAATGAAGGTAGGAATCAAAATTAGTCACATTTGAATTTGGAACACTGAATTGTGCAACAAATCCTATCCATCCAGAGAGGTACTAGATGTTAGGGCAGTACAATAATTTGTCAGTGCCTCTTCCAGGAAAGGCGCAAATAGCAATCATCATTGCTTCGATCATCCTGTGACTTGCACGTGGTTGAAACTCAAGGAACGCGCTCTCCTGGATACTTGAGTGGAATGCATAAAATTCTTACTCTTAACCAAGCATAACCATTGCAGCAATTTCCACTCTTTTTTAATCCTCCAGAACAATCGAAGATGAAATTAAATAATGATTGTTAGCACTGTACAACACATGGTATGTTTGAAATCGAGGTGTTATAGATATTAAGTTATAACTATAGAGAAAAAAACTTATAATTATGAAAAGAACATTAATATTACGTAGTTAGTATAATTTTTAAATAATAATTTTAATAAAATTAATAAATATATAATAAAAATTTCCTCATTCAAGTGTAATATCAAATCAACTTAAGTTTCAAACTATAGTAATTAGTGTTTATCAAATAATTTAATATGATAACTTTTAAACTATAATTACCCAACCTTAATCTTAAACAAGCTAATAGTCTCCCTGCCCCACTTGAAAAAGAAAACATGATACAAAATGCCCTCATGAACTACAAGGTGCACAAAAGTCCAATTTGCCAGCGTCTAAGCTCTCAAAGGACAATAAAAACCAAAGAAAGGCGGACCATGGTTCCTCATAGAAGAGATGGAGGAGATATTCAACAGAGTTTCAAAGGCATATGTTGATGATTGAACCTGTATTTTGCAATATGGCTTAGTAAAATTAAAAAACAGATAGGGATGACAAGCGTGGTGAATTAAAAAAAAAAAAAAAAAAGTGGCACTCTGAAAGCAAGCTGAATTGGCCTTCTAAACTATTGTAAGAGTTCTTTTCCACAAATCACCTATACAATTGATCATATCTAGAATCATTCTACAGCTCTAATTATCCTTGAACCAAACATAAACAAAATAACAACTCAGATATAAAAACATCAGAACGTATGCAACAACAATAACTTCTACCAACTGAACTATGGAACAATACAGAAAAAGAGCGAAAAAAAAAATGCAGAGAGAACTTACGGAACATGAATAAATTACAGACAGTATAATGTCAGGATTCGACCACAAAAGTTTATTGTTCACGCAACAGTAGCTTCACTTGCTGTACAAACTAACGGTCCCAACCAGAGGGCCTCCGCCTTTCTCGAGGTCTATCTCTGGAACTACAAAGTCAAACAATAAATAGTCTAATTAGCACCAAAGCTAAGTTTATTAGAAATAAACGCCACATAATAATAAATGAAAGTAAAGCCCTGAAAGGGAACCTTTCCGAGTTCTTCTGATGGGCACTTTCCCCATAATTTACACGAGAGCTATTCACTCCAGAGACAGGACTGAAGGAGCTGGTTGTCTGAGTTCCACTCATTTCTCCACCGATTGAACCTCCTGATACAAATCCAGTTAAGCCGGTTGTCTGAGTTCCATTTACATCTCCACCAATTGAACCACCAGACACAAATCCAAGTAGTGCTGGTCGCTTGTTGGCATATGCGCTTGCACTGCTGTTGAAGCCTTCACTTGGAGTGTTAGATGATGCAGCAACAAAGTTACTCCTGAATTGTGTCATCATTCCTGTCTTCAGTGAATTAACAGCAGCAGACCGACTTGGGACACTTTGAGATGAAGTATTATTGGATTCTGGAGTATATCCTATACCCAGACCAAAATCAACTCCACGCACACCTCGACCAGCACCACCCCTTCCTTTTCCCTTCTTCCCACCTGCACAAGACATTACGCATCGTGTAAGGAATTGAATTGGCCTTTCAGAGGTTCGGCCAAAAATAGTTTAGGCAGTGGGAAATTCACTACTCTGATATGGGTTACATGCTTATTTCTGGACAGGAGATTAAAAAACAAATTTGGTCTCCACAGTTTCGGGGATGGTCATACTAAATAAGAAACGGTTGAAGGTGTTGCTGAAAGCACCTCTAACAGAATACTATAACCATACCTCCTTTTCTTGCATCACGCTTGGACCTGAACCTCCCATCCTAATGATTTACAAGCAAAATGTCACTCTATAAACATGATATTGCGCATATCTATTAAACGTATAATCTCTTGCAAACATCTATAGCTATCAAAAGTATCAAAACAGAAAGCTATTGGAACGAGTACACATTTAAAGCATAACATAAAACATAAAACACAAATACCACCACAGGATCAATAAATTATCATGGTTGCACACAGTGGTCAAGCCACCTTGAACAGCAGGACACCCTGGCCCCACTAACAAATAAAAAAAAATAATCTATGTACTTTCAACTCTTAAAATAGTAGATTCTTCTATTGTAAACAACAGCCTACCAAATAAACATTCTGCTCACACCACTGGTAACACATACAACAGAGTTCGGATAATTGTTTTTGGTATTTCAAGTTCCCAGTCATTCTTTGCCAAAATCCAAAAAAAAAAAATTGCACAGAAGTTCCCAACTTAAGAGTTTTTATTTTTATTTTTTCATTTCTCATTTTTTAAACTAACCATACAAATTGGATTAGAGCATGGTTTATCTGGGAATGATGTTTAGCACCTAAATTTAGACTTTATGAGATCCAAACAGAAGAATCACATGCATTAATGCCACTGAAATGTGTCATACAATACAGCTATATCAAGCAAAATTACCTTCATAGCAAGATCCATCAGTTCCATGGAGACATTCTGACCAGCAGCAATCAAACTATTAACCAATTCACCTGCAAACCTTGCCTCTTTCTGACTTACAAGAGTGTAAGCAGTCCCATCTTTGTCACCAGCACGACCTGTCCTACCAATACGATGAACATGCATGTCCATATCTCGCGCAATGTCAAAATTTACCACAGACTTAATCGACTTGATGTCAAGACCACGAGCAGCAACATCAGTTGCAATAAGCACATGGTAGACCCCAGATTTGAATTTTTGCAAAATTTCCATTCTAGATGCCTGATCTTTATCACCGTGAAGAGCTGCTGCCTTAAACCCCTTCTGAGCCAACTGAGATTCAATCTCATCCACAGTGGTTTTTTTGGAAGCAAAAACTAAAACATCACCATCGTCAATCATTCCAGGTAGCTTTTCAAGAAGCCAAGGCAACTTCTCTGCGTCGGAAGGAATAACATGAACAACCTGAGTTATATCCTCGTTAGCCATTCCTACCTCCCCAACAGTAACTCTTACAGGATCAGAAAGAATTTCCCTAGCCAACTTTTCAACTTTGCGAGGCATTGTTGCCGAAAAGAGCAATGTCTGGCGGTCTGGCCTTATTTGACCAACTATGGACCTTATCTGTGGCTCAAATCCAAGGTCAAACATACGATCAGCCTCATCAAGCACCAAATAAGTCGCTCTCGACATTGTTAGAGCCTTCATCTTTAGCATATCTATCAGTCTCCCAGGTGTGGCAATGACTATCTCACATCCTGCCTTGAGTTCTTTGAACTGATCAAGTTTGGACATTCCACCATAGACAGCAGAGACACGTATCCCATGTGATTTTGCAAATTTCTTAGTCTCCAAGTATATTTGGTGTGCTAACTCCCTAGTAGGTGCACATATCACACCAATTGGGCCCTCCTCCTTCTGAAGCTCAGGCTGATCCATTATATGGACAATCATGGGAAGCACAAAAGCAGCAGTTTTACCAGATCCAGTTTTTGCTATACCAATTATGTCTCCCCCAGAGAGGATGATTGGTAACGCTTGGCACTGTATTGATGTGGGCTTTTCATACCCTTGCTTTGATATAGCATGCATTAGTTGTGTTGAAAAACCACAGTCTTCAAATGTCTTAACTGGTCTTGGGACATCAAAACCAGAGACTCGAATAGCCAGGCTCTTCTTATATTCCATAACATCTTGCTCGCTCATGCCTAGAGAGGAAAATTAAGGAATTTAGAATTAGATCAGAACACTCATAATAGTGCATAAATTAGTGCCTGTGAAAATAGTATAAATTCTGGGTTCTCCAACTTATGGATTGGATTAACACAGCTTTAATATAAAAAATAAAATAAAATAAAATAAATAAAAATGAAAAATAAAGAAAGTTCGGTAGAAATTACTCTAGGCTATGATCAGCTTCACAGCATTCAGCTATAGAATTGAAATTACATTCCATTAAAGATATATTCACCAGAAATCAAAAAGTCGACACTAGCTTCTTCAAATATAAAAGTAATTGAAAATAAAGAATAAATGAAATCAGCACAGTGAACGAATGAGCAGCAAAGAAGATAAGCATCATCGCCAGCGTGTTTATAGAACGCCCAAAGATTGAAACCTTAACCGAATAAAATACCTGAAATTGACGCACTTTCTTGGTAAAAGTCCTTATTGAAGGGCTCGTAATCAATCAAACTATGATCTAGTGCAGGAATCGGCTCAATTTTCTTCTTCTCAACTACCACTGGATTATCATCGGAATCATAATCCAACATCCCCGCATCAACGGCTTTTGCTGCAGCGTAAACCTCCTCATCGGAATCATACCCCGCACGCAGCGCGTCCGCCGCCAAAGTAAGCCCTACGTCCTTCTTCGCCATCAAGAAACTCTCCATCGGATCCTCCTCGTCGTCGTCTTTATATCTCTCTAACTTTTCCTTGGGCTTCGGCGGCGGCGCGGCTCTCATCTCCTCGTGTATCCCTTCCATGAAGGCGTCCAGAGGGTCAATTTCTTCTTTTTCAGCACCATTCCCAGTGTCGTTAGCAGCCTTGGCGGCATCATTATCTTCGTAATCGATATTGTCAAGGTCGGTATCTTCATAATTGTCGTGGCTGTAGCGACTTGAGGGAGGGACGTAGAGACGTTGCGGGGCTTGAGATTGCTCAAAACTGTAGGATGTTTGGCGGTTTATATTGAATCCTTCGAATCCAAATTTTCTCTTCGTCATGTCTAGTGATTACTAGATGCAAAATTGAAAACCCTAATTACTTGTTGAGTTTGGGATTTTGGTGATTGTAAGTTTCAAAATATCAAGTGAGGGTTTTCTGTGGTCTGCTAAAATTGCGCACTCAAAAAGAGATATGATGGGGGTGCCTGAATTTTGTTCGCCCCCATAATGAATGGAGTGGTGCTATTAACACCCCTTGGATATCCTCAAAACACCCCTTTCTTTATGTAATTACACTTAAGGATAAGTGAATGATTCTAATCAAATGATTCCTTAATTTTCATCTATTAAATTACTTCTATTGAAATAGTTTTTAATTATTATCCTATCTTTATAAATTCATTATTCTCTGTTGTACTTTAAAAAATTAATGGTTTCTCATACTTAAAATCTATTTTTGAATTAAAATAAAAATATATTTATTTCAAATCAATGATTAGCATTATAAGATTTATTACCTAGAAATTTTATTTGTATGGAGGATACATGTATATAAGCAAGAGTGTAGGAGAAAATTTCATTTTGTTTTAAATGTGAGGAATCTGAACAATGGAGGCTTAAGAGGAAAATGAATTTTTTATATTTAAAACTTCAATTTAAAAAAGGGATTTATAAGAAATTCGATGAGGGTGTTAAAGGTCCACTCTAATGAATAAGAGGCTTGCGGTCCAGCTTTTAGAGTACCCAAACCCATATAGTAATCTTTTTTTCAACTAAAGCCCAAAGAGCAGAATGTTTGTTTGGGCTGCATGTAAAAGAAATTTCCATGTGCAAATACCTAAAGACTAAACAGGGGTGACATTGGACCCTTAATTTATTTTGTCAACTCTCACTTTTTAATTAACATTATTTATTTCATAATAATTATTCTTAATAAAAAAATAAATATTTTCTTTTCTCTTAAATTCTCAATAATTTAACTTTTTATCTTTCCCGTCTCTCTCATTTTTTAATTGATTCATAATTTAAATTAAATATTAACTCCTAATCAAATCCTAAATTAGAATTAAACAAAATATTAAATTCTCATATAATATCAAAACCAATATCATCAACAACAACCAAACCCTCCACTTAATTATAATTTTAAGAAAATCAACATTGAAGCTCATTGAGGTGATAGATTGACGGTAAAAAAGATAGGTACTAGTGGTGGTAGACCGGTAGTGATGGTGATGTTGATGAAGTGGTGGGAGTGATGATTATACACTTAGGCTCCATTTGAAATTGTTTTTGAAAAACTCAAAAACTGATCTTAAAAAATAAAAATTAATTTTGGTGTTTGATAAATTTCTTTAGAAATCAATTTGGCAAAATCACCTATCATATAGCTTTTCAATCTTGAAAATTAATTTTATACATAATAAATTTCATATATATCTTCATATATATTATAAAAATTGTAATTATCATTACTGGTTAGAAAATAAAATTATTAACTTTAAAGAGATTATTACCATTACCAATTATATTGAGATAACAAGCTAAAAAATAGAATTAATAATGTAAAATATCTATTTTAGTTGTCAATTATTGGATATACACAATAAAAAATATTTTATATACATATATATAAATGTATAAGTTAGTTTTATTTATTATTATATCTAATTTAGTCATTTACATTCTTTTAGTACTTTAAGGCTCCGTTTGGTACAGCTTATTAAATAGAGCTTATAACAATATAGCTTATAGCAGTAGAACTTATACTAATAGAGCTTTTGGATAAAAAGTCATTGAGTGTTTGGTTGTCAATAAAAAAAAGCACTTTGAACCATTAAACTATGTGATATTTTTTATATTATATATTTTTTGGAAAAGCTCTCTAATCTCTACTCCTAAAAGCTCAAAATCTGGGCTTTTGCTAGTAGAGGTAAATTAGCTTATTTAAGTTAAAAAAACTCTATTAAAAAAATAAACAAACACCATAAAAATTTTTAAAAAGTGTTTATGCGATTAAATAAACACTTATACCTCTTAAATAAACCATACCAAACAGGCACTAAGAGTAAGATTTATTAAACAAGTACACTTACTTTTAAAATTGAGAGGAGTTAGCTAATTATTTTTATAACTAATTATTTATGCATCACAGCTAATAATAGTTATTTAAAAAGTTACAATATTACCAAATAAGCTCTTATACAAATAAAAATGTCACTCAAGCCACTGTCTAGTTGATGGGGCTTTTTGGGTTTCCTATTGGAGAATCTAAAATGAGGAATTATATACCTATAAAATTTGTATGAAAAAATAAAAATGATATGCACATAGCGCATCATTCATTCTATAAAATTATTTTATTAAACTTATGATAGGAAAAATTGAATAGTGTGTTACTAATTAAGGTAATGACTTCATTACATTTTATCTCAATTTTATAAATGTATCATTACTCTTTTAAAAAAAAAGTATCCTCATGGTAGGAACAGGGAGGGTTAACTCATTTAATACATATGTTTTCGTTTTTAATTTTCAATTATGTGGTTAGTTAGCTGTCATTTTAACTGTCATTTTTAATGCTTATGTTTTAGTTTAGGGTTAAGGACTTTGAAATCATAGTTGGGCCTTAATAAAATATCTTTGGCAATTTAATCATATTATTAAATCTTGGCCTTAAATTACAAAAATCAGAATCAAAGCTGCAATAGAAATAGTATATATTATAACTTCGTTGCAATTTTTTAACAAGTTTTATTGGGAGTGTAAATTTTTATACTATTAACATAATTATTAGGACGGACCAACTTGGTGGCTGGACCAGGTTATACCCAACCTAACTCAAAAGAAATTTCTTTAACTTTTATGTAAGAATAAAGTTTTTTTATTTTTCTAAAATATGTCTCTAAGTACATTTCTTCTAAATAATTAAAATAACCTTTAGGGCCTAATCACTCTTTCGTATTGAGAGTTAACGGCTTTGTTAAAAAAAAAGGATATTTTTCTTGTATTACGTTAACTTTATAATCTAGTAAAAAAATTAGTTTCACTACAAATAAAGTAAAAACTAAATACAAAACTCAGTTTTAACCACCTATTAAAAAATGAGAGGCAAGGAGAGAAAAAAAAAGGATAAAAAAATTATCATTGTTCTTATCAAAAAAAGCAATTTGGGAGTTTTATTAGAGTAAGAGTGAATATATTTTATCTAGAGCGAGTTCATTGTTGATGTAATATCTAATGTATGTGTTTTTTAACTCTTGTTTATGCATCGATGTCAAAGCAAAATACCCACTAAGCATTAGCTCGCCCTGAAAGAAGATGATCCAACCATATCTTCCATTGTGGCAACTTTTTTATGACTGCACTGCAATCATTAGCCTTGTCTTCCTCATCCCTTCCCCCACGATGTATAATTTAATCCAATTGACCAAAAATCTCGAGGTTCACTGGTGATAATTAAAATATGCATCCAACATGACTAAAAAAATAAAATTCTCATTAATAAGGCTTGAGGTCTTAGTTTATCTTGTGACAACTTTCTGTTGCTAATATGTCAACACACATATAAGGTCAAACTTCTATCTGTTGTGAAGTTATGGAGTAGAGTGCTGCTAGACATCGAGAAAGGCGAGAGAAGCACGCGCTCCCACGATCTCTCGCCTTTTTTAATTTTAAAAATTAAAATATTAATAAAAAACAATAAAGAAAATAGAATCCTTTATGTCATTCCATCTTTACAACTCTCGCTCACTAATTCCACCTAACAGACTTCTCTCTCACTATCTCGGTCGAGCAAGACCAGTGACAATGACGACACGACTGCCGACGATGAGATGGTCATCGCCAAAGAATCGGGCCGTGTATTTTACAATTTCTTGGTTTGTGACAACAATGGAAAACTCCTGAGAATTTTGAATTTGTAGTCGAGCAAAGGAAGAAGCAAGTTATCTTCAAAGCATTTTCCAGTAATAGCTGATGAAATTTAATACTTCAAGCTGGCCCTTTGCTGTCACAACCAGATGCATTTGCACTGTCATTACAATTTATGGAAATTAAAGTAATTAATGGTTCTAATTAATAGCTTCCAAAAAAACCAATCTGCCCTTGTGAGAACCAAAGCGTTAATTTCTTGTAAGAGTTGCAGAAGGCCAGAGAATTTCAGATCGTGAAAAGGAGTTTGTGGGTGAGAGAGAGATCGTGAAATAGTGAGAGATAATGAGAGAGAGAGCTGCTCGACAGAGATGGTGAGAGAGTTGCAAAAATGAAGTAAGGAGCAGATAAGATTATGTTTTCTTTATTATTTTTTATTAATATTTTAATTTTTTTAATTAAAAAAGGGCGAGAGATTTTGGGAGTGAAACGGCAGCATATTGTCACGGACCGCAATCGTGGCACCCAACATATGCGTTTGTACGTTAGTGTCGATGATAGTTGTGC
Source organism: Citrus trifoliata (assembly GCA_018350135.1). Taxonomy (NCBI): domain Eukaryota; kingdom Viridiplantae; phylum Streptophyta; class Magnoliopsida; order Sapindales; family Rutaceae; genus Citrus; species Citrus trifoliata. The sequence continues at coordinate 39,428,487 of CM031386.1, read as the reverse complement.
TGATTGTTGAAAATGTGTTTCAGCAAAGTGTGTGTGGCGATACAATGCCCTAGACTCCTTGGAGTTCAGGCAAGCCGACCCAGTTGAGTTTGGGGAGCTTGTCGCTAGTCGAGAACTTAATGCTGAAGAGGTGTCTAGGAAAATCCTAACGCACACTAGGTTGGGAATTGAAGCCGTTCTCCTGACGAGCCCAAGGCAGAGCGAAACCAGTCGACATTGTGCCACTTCCACTAGCCTTACTCTCGTAGTATGAGATGCAGGAGTGCCGCACGGGCTCAAAACCTCTCGTCCCGTGACAATATGCTACCATTTTTCTCGTGTTTCTCTCGCCCTTCTAGATACCAAGCATTTTCTTATGGAGTATATTTTGTGACAACTTTCCATTGCCAATATGTCAATACAATAGGGTCAAACTTCTTTATGTTGTGAAATAATTTACATTCTTTTATACAAAGCAGAATTAATAATATAGAAAATATTAGATGTCATTTTAGTATTGGACCACATCAACGCAATTAACTTACTCTCTAATCGAAGTGTGATTTGATCTCTTTTTAATTCAAATAATTCAATGAGATTTTTAATAACACGTTAAGTGAGATTAGATGATGTGCTAATCCAAACAACTCTTCCAGAAAAAATTTGATATATGATTAGATGATGTGTTATTCCAAACGACTCTTCTAAAGATATTTTGATATATAATCCAAAGAGAATTACAAAAGAGGAGTTTTTATACAATAATTGAAGCTGCAATTAAAATTACGAAAATAATAACAAAATCTCTCTATTTATAATATGGTTAATCCACTTCCATTAGTTAACTTAAAAATAGAAACTAATATCACAATTATTATAGAAATAAAAAATTAAAATACAAACCATAATTGACTCTAATTAAAATTTTAAAAAAAAATTAAAAGACCCTAAATAACAAAATTCTAAAATTTCAAAATAACATCAAATATCAGAAATGTTGTTCAGTGTCGTGATCAAATTATTTATTCGAACGAAAATCAGCTGTGGGCTGAAACGTCGTGGGTGCCAATAGAGGTGCCATTAAGGGTGTGTTTGGGATTGAGGTTGGGCAGCTGTAACTTAAAAGCTACAGCACTAAAGTGTTTGGTAAACACTAACTGCTGTAGCTTTTAAGCTATGTTGATATGATTTTTCACTTGTATAATATAAAATTTATTATATCTTTAATGATCTTATCAAAATTATTATTTAAAATTTATATTTACTATATATTATTAATTTTTATTTCTTAATTACAGCTTTTTTTTCACAGCAGCTGTAGCTTAAAAGTTACAGCACCTCAATTCCAAACGCACCCTAAGTTTACAAACATCAGACTTGGACGTGCGCTATTGGCATCAAGTATCCTGTACCATAAATCACAACACTGGCTAGCAATAAGTGAGAACACTCAGGTTTCTCCAATAAATAAGAAAAATAAAATTCTAAAGGATATGGAGATGTGTGTCTAGTAATTATCCTCCTTTAACATATTATTCATGAGTAATAATAAAATAATTAAAAGTCGGATTACTTTTAAGAAGCTCAAAAGAGTTTTTGAAAATTTTAAAGTTAATTTTAATGTTTAGTAGATTTTTTTTTAAATCTCCTTTTACAATTCACTCATTCTATAATAATTTTGAAAAGTAAGGAAATAATAGTTTTTCAAAATTTACAATTCTTTATATATCCTCAATATATTATAAAAATATAAAATTATCCTTATTCAATTAAAAAGTAAAATTATTAAATTAAAAAAAGAATATGATTATTACCAATTCTAATGAGACAAGAAAATAAAATTAACAAATTAAAAAAAATTATTTTAGTTATCAAATATTATTTATAAAAATTAAAAAATATTATATATATATATATATATATATGTTTATAAATGTGAAAATAAATTTTAAATTTTATTCAATATTGTGTTAATTTTAGTAATTTATATTCTTATAGCAGTTCAACATTAAGATTTTACAAACACATGCGATTACTTTTAAAATTTACATACTCTTAAAATTAAATTTTAACTAATATTTAACTATTCTATTCATAGTTGAGTATTTGTATAGTATAACTAACAATAATTATTTTAAAAATTACAACATTACCAAATTGACCCTAAATATATATTTGAAGATACTAGCATACAGTAAAATTTTGATAAATTAATAAGCATAATTAAATAATAGATTTTGTTAGACCTGAATTGAGATGGTTAATTAATAATTCAATAAATTTAAAAAATAACAATTTAAAAAAATTCTTATTTTCCTATAGGTCCCATCAACTACATAAATTAAGAATTACCTAATTTTAAAACTAACTGCATATAATATGTCTATATAATTTTGGTAAAATATATTTTGAGTGTTCACTGCATCTTGAAATTGATATCATCTCTAACTTTTTATGATTCATAAAGAAATTCTGGTCAATATTATCATTTAAAAACAAGAAATTGTTTATTGTGATATTGTTTTGAGTATTTCTTTGTGTGAAACAGATTTTATAGGCGAACTATTATCTCTGACATGGAAAAATAAAAAATGTACAAAATATCTTATTATTACCAATGTAAGATAACTAATTATTATTCAAAAAATATATAATAAGTACTAGATCAAGATAAAATCATTACTATAGACGTAATCATAATTTCTAAAATAAAAAAATATTTTCACGAATTAATAATTTATTAATTTATCGATTAAGTAATATTTAATAAATGAATATATTTTTTATAATCTAAAAATTATTAATTTATCAAGATTTTTGCTGCATTTAATTTTTGATTGGAGGATGGCTCTTCTTTTTAATGTTAATTCACTGGCATGTTTGTGTTGTGAATTGATTGATGGTTATGTGATTGGGGGGGGGGGGGAGAACAACCAAATCTCACACATAACAGAAGGGGGACACGTCTCTTGTTTATAGAACACGTTGCTTTAATTTAATGGTTTCGTTGATTACAATATTTAGTAGTTCTCTGTTTCGTTAACCAATATATATATAAAATTCAAAATAAAATCAGAATACTTAAAGGGATCTTAAATTTCTTTAACTTTTCTAGATGGATTTAATTAATCCAGTTGATCCATTACGTGAAGTTTTCATATGTGATATCAGTAATAACCGTAGACGAAGACAATCAAACTTCTTTCGTTTTTATTATTTATTTTTTATTAGAAGACGACCAAACTTAAAACAGAAAATTCTGCAAGACGAATGAAGCGCAGGAAAATGACAGTAGCGTAGAGGCTCCCAATATAATCCGATTGGAAAATCGGTTGTTGCTCAGTTGGTATTGCGACTATTTGACATCATTGTCGTGTAGCAAACTACCATTTTCGGTCTCCTGCCCACTCCCCATCTACACGTAGTCATGTACATGTGGAACTTGTTCCATTTTTTGCCAATATGCTTCCTCGTTACTTTATTTTCGAAACGTCATTAATTAAAAGTTTTGCTTCGGTGGCGATCTCCAACGAGATTCATGGCCGTGGCTCGTGCCACGTGAATTCGTGTGTGTGTGTGTATATAAATTTGTGTATTTTATAAGCAATAGTTAATAAAACATAAAAGCTAAAATTACATGGAAGGGACGGGGGCCGTGTATCCCCGTTCGTAATTGCCTGTGATTTATTTTAAGATTTATCCAAAACTTAAAAATGTTTTTCCATAAAATCTACCCAATCAAAACGTGCCAAAATCATATCAGTATTATTGTTATTATGATTACGTGGTCTCAACTGGGGGCATGACAAGGCGATAACGTCTATCTAGCAGATTTGCTTTCTTTACTTTTCTTTTCTTTTCTTTTCCATCATCCGATTTATTTTTATATTTTTTAAGGAAAAGTACAAGTTCTACTGCCGGCAACATCAGACGGCCTAGATATTAGATTCTTGGCTGTCCACGGAAGAAATACATGGTACCACTTCAGCGTATCTACTCACTCACTGCAAGCGCCTGAACTGCCGAAGCAGCGACGACTTTTTCTCTCCTTTGGTGTTGGTGCCGTTAATTTAATTTGTTCTTTTCCGTTAACGGCGCACGCTGCCATAATTAAAGAGCCTGTGCCTGTGCGCTTCTTCGCTGCTCACATCAAAAGTAAAGAAAAGCAAAATAAAAATAAAAATAATTTTAAAACACCAAAATTAAACAATAAAAATATTTTCCAAAAACAAAAACAGAGACTCCAAGGCTACTGCTACTGTACCAAAAAGCTTCTCCAGTACATGAACCAGAGTAAAACCAACAATATCGCTTCAATTGATTTCTCTCGCTTAGCTCCTAGCTCGATATCTTCAAAACTCAAAACTAGGATTCATTTCAACTAAGTGAGTCATGGCAGTTTTAGCGTTGAGTCATTTTCTCAAAGTTGTTATTTTAAAGGCGAAATCTCGGCCTTTCGATCCTCCTTCAGTGGCTGTTCGAGACGTGCTGTGCTTATAGTCTCGCGTTTGTCTTCTTGTCTTATGCGCATTTAGGTGTGGTCTGATCTCGCCGTTGATTTATTTGAAATCTCACAGATCTAAAGCATTTGGGTTAATCAACGGCGTCGGTGATGTCGGTGCTCACAGTTTCGGATACCACCGGTAATCTTATATCTTCATACGTTTTACCATTTTTTTTTATAAGAGTTTTACCATTTTGTTATTTCGCCTAAATTGAGCTATTGCACTGTTTTGTAATGTTGGTTTGGAAGCTAAGAAATTGCAGGAGACAAAAAAGTGATTAGAATCGGTAGCTAAAAAAACTGGAACTTGAGGTTTGCTAAATTATGGTAGTTACTATTAGAATATAAAATTTTGAATTCTTAGTTTGTAGAATTTCAGAGTTAGGAACATAACTTATTGTGCTTTCTAATAATTTCTCAGCAATTAGGGTTTCTTGATTTAATTGTTTGAGCTGCGGAGCATTTGCTGGGTATGTCTGAGTGTCTTCCTCGCAGAAGTTTTAGAATCTTTTACCTTGCTTTCTTGGTTCTGTTTTTATTTTGATATTTAATCATAGGTGTGTCGAGGCTGTCGATCTACTGAGTTTTGATAGTAATTAAGGTTTATATTACCTATTGTCTCTCAATTTGTTTGTTTGCAGAGAAATGTCAGTAGAATAAATGAAATTAAAACTTCAGGTAGCATGTTTCATCCCTATTATTTCAGTTCAGATGATTAATGCAAGCTCTTATACTTTTGTTTTTCATTTTCTAGGCCCCGTAAACTGATACACACACACACATCAAAACAATGAATGTAATGGTTCACTCTTGTTGGGTTAAAAGATGTATGCACGCATACCTGGACTTGAACTGTGTTTGTTTAGTTATTGTAACATGTTCTTAATAATATAAAAAGTCTGATTAATGTTGCTCTATTTTCGTGATATTCTATTTGTGTTGGTCGATTGAATATTTTCCAAATATTGATTGCAGGATTATTGAAAAAGGCCCAATATTTGTTGCCAGAAATTTTGTTCATTTTATGTAGCATTGTTATCTTCACTGATGCCAATTTAGCTGACAATCTACTCAAGGAAACATCCGTATCTCCATCTCAAGCACCTTTGGTTGCCCCAGCTATTCCTGATCTGCCCCTGCCAGCCAATCTGCCACTGTTTCGTAGATCACGAAGAAAACATTTGTTGCCTCATGGTGCTCCTGCTCATCCTCCTTTCTTTGGCCCCCTCATTACTTCTAGGCAACCTCCTACGAGTTCAAGTTTGTCCAGACCATTAATGAAGAGGAGTGCCTTAGAGCCTCCCAGTGCTGGCTTGGCAAATATTTCACCAGCACAGTTCAGCACTGGCACAATTCCTTCTGGTTTAGCTGAGCCACCTCTATCTCCCGACTCTTCCGGTAAGATGTATTCTAAGCAATTGTTTCATCACTTTTTTGTCTGTCTGTTATTGTTTTAGCGAAAGGCTTGCTGATCCACTGGCCTTCTGTTTCAATATTATATATGCGAACCAAAAATGATGGCAAATTATTTGTTCACACTGGTGTTCTTATCTTATTTTGCCAGATTGTTGCAAACCTGACACAGTGTTGAAACGAGCAAGTCATGGTTGCCACTGTGTGTATCCTATAAAGCTCGACCTTGTACTTTTAAATGTATCACAAAACCCAAATTGGAATCTTTTTCTAGAAGAATTAGCATCGCAGCTTGGTTTGCGAGTTTCTCAAATTGAGCTGATCAACTTTTATGTACTTAGCTTGTCACAATTAAACATATCAATGGACATTACTCCACATACGGGAATCAGTTTTTCTGCCAGTGATGCGTCTGCAATAAATTTTTCTCTTACCACACATAAGGTTCATTTCAACTCTACATTAGTGGGTGACTACAAGCTCCTTAATTTTACCTGGTTTGAGCCTCCTGCTCCATCTCAGGGTAAGATTTCACTCTGATCATTCATCAGGAAGAAGCATGGTTGATATTGCAAGACTTTTTGTAATGTGCTGACAGACACTTGTATTTGATGAATTATTATTATTATTCCGCTGATAACTCTCTCTGTGTTGTAAATTATAGGTGGATTTTTATTTATGTTAATCTTGTTTTACTTATATTGATGAACCATGGTAAAGCTTTTTATCTGGTTTTGCAGCTCCTCTTGCTAGTTCACCACCTATGAAAGCACCAACACATCGAGCTTCCCCTTCTTCGTCATCCAGTACCTCAAATAAAGGGAAACATTCAAATTTGATTCTTATATTTGGTATTGGTACTGGCCTACTGATCACTGCCATCATATCTGTGCTTATTATTTGTTCTTGTGCATTCCGTGGAAGGAAGAGTAAAGCCTCTCCTAAAGAAACTGGTATGTGTCTTAAATACAGGTCCATGCATTTTTGTGCTTTCTCTATGGTCTAATCTATGTGTTATCTCTTTGGTTATTTTGTTGATAGTTTTTACTAGACCTACTAAAACAGGTTGTTAGGTCATGTTCGTGTCGTGTTAAATTTAAGTTGACCCAAACATGACCTATTTAATAATCGTGACAAAATATTGAGACCCTAACCCGACACATAAAATAAATAGGTTACGCAATAACATGCTTAATATCTATATTTCACAAGATATATACATGTATGTGTGTGTGTGTGTGTGTGTATACGTATATACACATATATATGTATATATACATGTTTACCAATTTTTTACGCATTTACACTTACACTATTGAAGTTCTAAAACTGTTTAGAATTTTATATGTGAAACATCACGTATATTTTCACACCACAACACCCCCCCCCCCCCCCCCCCCCAAAAAAAAATTGAAGAAGAAGAAGAGAGAATTATGTTCAATATTTGAGTTTTGATAAGAATGTACTAGGGATGGCATGACCTATTTATCTCTCTGGTTATTTTGTTGATAGTTTTTACTAGACCTACTAAAACGGGTTGTTACGTCATGTTTGTGTCGTGTTAAATTTAAGTTGACCCAAACATGACCTATTTAATAATTGTGACAAAATATTGAGACCTTAACCCGACATATAAAATAAATAGGTTACGCAATAACATGCTTAATATCTATATATTTCACAAGATATATACATGTATGTGTGTGTGTGTGTATACGTATATACACATATATATATGTATATATACATGTTTACCAATTTTTTACGCATTTACACTTACACTATTGAAGTTCTAAAACTGTTTAGAATTTTATATGTGAAACATCACGTATATTTTCACACCACAACACCCCCCCCCCCCCCCAGCCCAAAAAAAAATTGAAGAAGAAGAAGAGAGAATTATGTTCAATATTTGAGTTTTGATAAGAATCTACAAATTGATTTAGAATAGAAAATATAGTCATGTTAATAATCGGGTAAATGGGGCAATAACTTTAACCCTAACTTGACATGAAAAAAAAAGAAAAGAAAATTGTATTGACCCTAACCCGGCTCATTTAATAATCGTGTTAAATTTGATGAATCAAACTCATTTATTCGCATTGTACTTGTGTCAGGTAATCGGATCGTGTCAAATTTTGCGAACTCTAGTTTTTAATGCACAACATATAATTGTGAGCAGAAATGAAAGCATGGACTAACTTTTTATAGCTACTCTTTGTAGTATGTTGTGGAGAAAAAATGGATAATAAGATAAATCATTGACTATATAATTTAGTAAAACTCTCACTTTACAGCTATATAAAATGGTCTGCCAAAGATTCTTCTTTCGTATTTGTTATCAAAACTGTATTTATTGTAGCCTCAGGAAAGAAAAACCTCATACCAGCCATCCCTCTAATATTGAACAAAATTATTCGATTATGTTTCAAACATATTTAGAAAATGCTAGAAACATAGAAAACGGGACAAGTATTGCTCTGGATTTCAGTATGCAGCAAAATTTTCGCCTACTTGAACAAATACAAATTAAATACTGCCTTTATCATTCATTTCTGTAGTATCTCACAAAGTTCTGGTCGACTCTAGAAAAATTTGACTTTTTGCTGTTAATTCTCCATGATATATTACTTTTTGACAGTTATAAGCCTAAGAACACTTCATCAGCTGATGAGAGGATTTTATTGTTTGCTATGAAAGAGAAATTGTATGTAATTCCAAACTAGAAAGATCATCCCCGCCTGTGAGCAAGGAATTGGTTGATATTGCATAAGCCTATCATGAGTTTAATAACTTATCTTGTAGTTTGCTGCTTGTAAACTGCATCAAGGGGAGTTGGGTATGTTTAGCAACTATTTTGAAACATTAAGTTATCCTTACATACGAGTAGCGGTTTACAAAGTAGGACTTGTTAGAGTTCAAATGTTTCATAACAACCAGTTTGATACTTGTTTAGTTATTTTATTCTCTTGTTTCTCTTCCAGCAAAGCCACGGACTGCAGATGCAGTTACTTTGGGAGGATCTCTTCCCCACCCTACTAGTACACGATTTCTAGCCTACGAAGAACTTAAAGAAGCTACGAACAATTTCGAACCTGCAAGCATACTAGGAGAGGGTGGATTTGGGAGAGTTTTCAAGGGTGTATTGAGTGATGGTACAGCTGTAGCAATCAAGAGGCTTACTTGTGGAGGGCAACAAGGGGATAAAGAGTTCTTGGTGGAAGTGGAGATGCTTAGCAGGTTGCATCACCGCAATCTTGTGAAACTTGTGGGTTACTATAGCAGCCGTGATTCTTCACAGCACCTGCTTTGTTATGAGCTTGTTCCCAATGGAAGTTTAGAGTCTTGGCTCCATGGTAAATTGCTTTCTTTGTTGGTAGATGTGCTGGCATCTTTGATATTGTGCTTTTCACTTGATTTTTCCTGCCAGAATATTGAGCATCTGAGGAATAAAATTCTTTTTTAGATATGTTTTAGCTGATACAAGGTTCTAAATGGTTTTGTTTTACCTCAGGTCCACTGGGAGTTAATTGTCATCTGGATTGGGAAACCAGAATGAAGATTGCACTTGATGCTGCAAGAGGACTCGCATACCTGCATGAGGACTCTCAACCATGTGTTATTCACAGAGATTTCAAGGCATCCAATATATTACTTGAGAATAACTTTCATGCCAAAGTAGCTGATTTTGGTCTTGCCAAACAGGCACCTGAAGGGAGGACAAATTACTTATCAACTCGGGTGATGGGCACGTTTGGGTTGGTTTCTTTCTCTAGTAATATGCATGATTTTTTAATTCCTTTTAAAACTCTGTGTATCAATATTGAATGGAATTCATTGACAGGTATGTAGCCCCCGAGTATGCTATGACTGGACATCTACTAGTAAAAAGTGATGTTTACAGCTATGGAGTTGTCCTTCTGGAGTTGCTGACTGGAAGGAAGCCTGTGGAGATGTCGCAACCTTCTGGACAGGAGAACCTTGTCACTTGGGTTAGTATAGAACCATCAATTATCAGTCTTCTCATATTTATACATCACAGATCTTTGTTGGTTCAATTTTTGGTATGTTGCTGTTACGCCTCTTTTAAAGATAACAACCTCTGTTTTTCACTTAACTAAATCATCTGGCAAAAAGTTAAACCAGTGGCTTATATTTTCAGGCCAGGCCAATTCTTAGAGACAAGGATCGGCTGGAAGAGCTAGCTGATCCAAGGCTTGGAGGAAAGTATCCAAAGGAAGATTTTATACGGGTTTGCACCATTGCAGCTGCATGTGTTGCTCCTGAGGCAAACCAAAGGCCCACAATGGGTGAAGTGGTACAGTCACTTAAAATGGTACAGCGTGTCATAGAGTGTCAGGATCCCACACTAACATCTTCCAACAATCGGGCCAACCTGAGGCAATCATCAACTACATTTGACTCTGATGGGACATCTTCAATGTTCTCTTCTGGTCCTTACTCTGGTTTAAGCGCTTTTGATAACGACAATGTATCTCGAACAGCCGTTTTCTCTGAAGATCTTCATGAAGGTCGATAAACACTCAAATAAGTAAGTTAACCAGAAACCTTAGTCTTTTGATGCCAGAAAACTGAAGGTGGGGAATTTCCCCAAATTGAAGTATGATGCACAGGATTTTTCCATTTTGTTTATCTCCACAGATTTCATAGGTTGTGTAATTGTGACGGGTGAGGACAACTGATGATATTTTGTTACAACTAGTGGAGAACCACGGTTCAGTTTTCCCCTAGACAGTGGTTCTACGTGTTGTATGGAATTTTGTATATATCTCCTGTAGCTTGTTTTATGGGATTGGCTTTCCTGGGTTTTTATTGATTTTTTCCCTATAGTCTCGTTCTATTATAAGAATTTCCACTCTTAGGTATGGCTAAATATGTGTCCGGTTCCGGGTTCGGCTCTCGGTTCTGGACTGGATACCATTTTCTTTTTTTCTTTTGCATCTGGGTCGAGGCCAAATTTTTGGGTTGCGGTTTTTAAACCTAAATGAGTGAAGAAGTTTAAAAGAAATGAAATAATCAAAATACAAATACATACCCAGGTTCTAAAACATTCATTAACAAATACAAATTCTAAATATCAATGTTTTTAAGTAATAAAACATTCAGAAATGTAAATCCATAACATAAGTCCACAATTTAAAGTTCAAATTTCAAACCACATGTCTAAAGTCTAAACTCTTCTTCATCATTTTCTCTTCTACTTCGTTTGCCTGTAGCTCACTCATCACTCAAATGTTCTTTGTAGAAAGTATTGCTTTCTGTGGAATTCCACATCACTCAAATGTTCTTGTAGAAAGTATTGCTTTCTCTGGAATTCCATCTAAAAAGACATGTATAAATCATAAACACAAGAACAAGACAACCATAAAGGCATAAACCAATGAAGGTGTAGGCGAGTTGGTTACTTTTGACCGTATCAGATCTAGTTGCTTACTAGTTGCAATAGCGGTCAATGATGATGAACACAACATCACAGCCACGATCAACTTCGTCCTATCAGTGCTATTTTCTCCACAAGCAGTTGATGATGATGAACGTAGCGTTTTCAATCGTATCACAGCTCAACAAACGACGATTGTTGATAATGATGATGATGATGAATAGAGCTGTGAAGGTGGCGAGCACAGTGATTTGATTTGATCAGGGGACGAGCTAAAGAGAGGGAAACTATTTGGCTTTGGTTTTTTGGCTACAGCAGCTGCGATATGTGGAAGTTAAATTAGGGCACTTTTTTGGTTAATTTTTTTTTATATTAAAAATAAATAAAATTTTATTAAAATAAGATATCTCAATCCGGGTTCCAAATTTGCGGGTTCACCCAAATCCACCCCCAGACTTTGATACGTTTAGGTTAACAAAATTAAATCTAGATATTGGATTTATTTCACTCCGATATGAGTTGAACCCAGCCTTGATTTATTGGGTTCGTCTAGGTCTAGGCTGGGTTCGGATTAAATTGTCATCCCTACTCTTAGCAAGTGTTTGCTTGTAGGATTAAAGAATCAGAATTCGAAATGAGAATAATTGATAGTATTTATTTGTTAAAGTAGAAGATGGAATGGAAATGAAATATGTGGGGTCTGCATATTTTGAGTTAACTAATGGGAAATCAATTTCTACGAGGATGCGAAAACAATAAAGGATTTATTTGTAAATATTACAAAACTTCTACATGGACTAAAATGTAACAGTGACAAAACTTAATTGAGGGTAATTTGGAAATTATGAAAATTTAATGAGATAAAATAGAAATATATTATTATAATTAATAATAATAATAATAATTTATTAATGTCATAATAATAATAATATTATTAAATTATTATTGTTGAAATTAAAATTTATCAATTTATTATTACTATTATTATTGTTAACAACAATAATTAATTATTATTATTATTGTGAATAAAAATTATCACAATAATTAAAATACAAAATAATAATTATGACAATGGTTAATTAAGGACTTTTAAAAATTTATAATAATTTAACTCATTTTGATTTCAATTTCAAAATAAATAAATATATTAATGGTAATATAATTTATTCTAATTCTGATTACTATCGCTTAAGTAAATAACTTTTTTTTTATTCCAACTCCTTATTTTGATTTTAGGTCATTGGGATTCTTACGTAGTAAACACACCTTTATTGCATTTTGGTTCTTCCTCTCAAATTTTGCTTTGGCATTTTCCTTTACCTCGTTCTAACCACCTTTCTTTTCAAACTGGGGAAAGTTGCAGTAGCAGAAGCAGAAAGAGGTTTATGCCAGAAGCTTGTTTAATTCAAACATATTTTTCACTAGAGCTCTCCTTGCAATCCTTTCCAGCCATGACAGCTGCCACTTCCCACCTCAAAATACTACTGAAATAGACGTGCGTAAACACAGAAATCTCGTAATGAAGATTTTAACATTTAGATTTATTTATTTATTTATTTATTTATTAAACACAGAAATCTCCAAATGATACTCCACTGAACGTAGTACAATATTATTAATACATTCTTCTAATATAATACAATTCATTATTATTCCGTACAGCCCAATATAACACGGCACACCAAACGCACTCTTTATAACATAATCGGCAGCCACGAAGGACCTTCTTCACATGACGTCAGGATCTAAATCTTTTTTTGAAGAGGGAACAGTCTTTATGACCCTATCAATCGTATGGTTCGGTTGATATATTTGGTTCCTAAATTTTATGTTATAGTATTATGCAAAGATATAATGTTGTCACATTTTATTAAAAATGAGAATAAAATTCAAAATGTAGAGACTGATATTATTACGTATTTGTTTAGTAAAATAATTATAATATGTGTGTGTGTGTAGAGTAAACGGAAAAAGATCAGGAGTTTTTAATTATAAAAGTTCTTATAAAAGTGTTAACTAACAACGGGCGCTGGTTGAAGGAGGGCTTAAGTGGAAATGTGGAACGACACCAATGCTCCTGGAAGGAATTAAATTAATTGAAGAGAATTAGGTTATGGCTGTTCCACTTCCACTGGCATTTTAGATTTTACCGGGTCAAAACCTATCTATGTGGTTGCGTAAAACTTGCATGGAAACTTGTATTTCCATGCAAAACCATAATCAATTTGTTTATAACCCCACATCGATCCTGGTTTGCTCCCATTACTGTGTCTCTCGCTCTAATTAGAGAGTAATAAAATTATATATATATATCTATTGTGTTTCTAGTTTCACACTTCTGTTTTCCTCCCAGACTTGCAGAAGTGTGCAAGAATAATAATAAAAATTTAATAATGGCGTTTAGTAACAAGAAATCCACCATATTATTCATATTTGCCGCCGCATTATCTTCTCTCCTTTCATTAATAAACGTTGAAGCCACATCTAGAGGACTGCAGGACGCAGCCGCCGCGCAAAGATCAGAAGAAGTGGATCCTGCCCTGAAACGTTTGTGCTTCAGCGCAGAATTCCCTCACGAATGCGCCTCAGCAGTCGCTCCATTCATGGAATCCGGCGGTACCATCAACGCCCAGTCAGTCCTCCAAGCGGGACTAAAACTTCTCGCCCAGCGTTGCCTACAAGCCATCGAGCAGGCCGAGAAACTCAAAAAAGAATCCAAATCCAAAGAAATGACGGACCATCTCAACTTCTGCGAAGACCAATATCGTACCATTGGTGACAGCACCAAGCAAGCAGCCGAGGCCCTCCCCGCTCGCCAGTTTAACAAATTGGAAAGCCAACTTGGCTCTATGGTCACCGCGATTAATGAATGTGAAGCTGTCTTTCCATCAGGGAAATCGCCAATACGAGATGTCAATCTGATGCTCAAAATGGCCGTTAAAAACAACTTGAACATTGGTAATTTCGTGGCCATGCCCATTATTATAAACAACTGAGCCTGCGGAAGAGTCTTTTCGTATTTGATTTTTTGATTAATCGTTATTAGTTGCTTATGTATACGTTGTTTGTTATATATATTCTAGTTCCATATTATATATAATAAATGTAGGGAGGATAAGTTATCATACTTTTTTTTCGTTTAAAGAAAAAAAAGTATTTTGTAATTAATTAATAAGCAAATGCATTTACACATTTGCTTGTCATTTCTTAGTTCAGATTATTCAAAAGTTTCCAAATTCTGTGTGTCTGATCTCTCAAATCTTATCCTTTAGCTTTAGACGTACACGCACTTTTTTTTTTCCTTTTTTGTTTGGGTTTAAACGAATATTATTAGTTTATGGCTATGATAGAGTTGATTTATGGTGGAATACGAATCTCAACTACATAGGCAAAATAGTAAATAATAAAAAAATTATTATAACTTTAATCGTGTAGTTAGGAAAAAGTGCTCTTAAGATTTGCTTCCCGTCTCATACTGTACTTTCTTTTGGACTTTAGAATATGTGGACCCGTGGATGGTTTTTGAAGAAGGATATTTGTGTTATTAAAGCTTGACTATTATACCAACAAGCGCGTAAATCAACTGGCATGGGGTTGTTCTACCTTAACCAAGGTCCTCAGTTTGAAGCTTGAGAATGCAGCTGCGTTAAATATTTATTGGGAATCCTACCCGGCTCGAATTTAGATTAATCGGGACCTAATATAGTCTTCGAATATCAGATGGTTTAATACACTATAAAAAAAAAAGCTCGACCATTATAGATACAAATGTGGCACAAGATCCTCACGGAATCATACCAACACCTAATTCAAATTCGAGTACATAGTTATTGTCATCTACGGAATTTAACGAACAATTACTGGAAGTTTGTAACTACATTAACATAGAGGCATAGACCTCAGTGCGAAGAATACCAAAGAAGGTAATGTTAGAGTAGATCATTTTTTTGTTAACCGAAAAGCGTGGAAGTGCAACTTGATTTTTTATTGAATAATCCTAAATATAGTGAGGACCCGTTTGACATTGTTTTTGGGAGTTTAAAATTAATTTTAAAAAGTTAAAAGTTATATTAAACATATACCATGAGTCCTGATAATACTAAAAATCTTTGATTTAAAAATTTTTAAGAATAAATAATACTTTTAAATAGCAGATAAGTTATATTAAACTTATACCATGAGTCCTGATATACAGTTTGTAACATATGTGGAGAGCAGTGAGTTACTGTTGGGTGAAAAGCCCAGTGCTTTCTCATTTCTGCAAAAGTTTTATTAAAGTCATTTAAATACGCAGTCCAATGCACGTGTCAGCACATTTCATTACAAGAAAATAATAGATTTTTAAATACAACGCAGCTCAAACATTTGGGGGCGGCGGGGGGCGGTGAGGAAAAAAAGGAAAAGAAAGAGGAAGGGGACTCCTCATTATGAGAACCATAATTTAATTTGGGATACATAATAATAATAATAATAATAATAGCACGGTGACACGTGACACGCAAGAGATGATGCCACTAACGTGAGCATACGTGTGCGCATGACCTAAACCTGCGCACACACTTGCAGTAACCGTGTAGAAGAGGAAGGATGGGAAAGAAATAAAAGGCGAAACAAAGCAAAAATATAAAGAGAGTGACAGGCTTAAGAGTAGAGAGAGAGGTCGAACTGAGTCGTTTAACCGAGTCGTATCGCTCGAGTCAAAGTGACCGAATCAACAAAAAAAAAACTTAAAATCCAAAACGTTAACAAAAACAAAAAAAAAATAAAACACAGCGGAGTGCGAGAGTGTGGGTTTGGGTTTGGGGCAAGGGGGCGTGGCACTAGCAAAAAAATGGAGAGCAAGAAGATAATTAGTGATCTTTCCTTTACCTCTCTCATAGACATTCTCATCATTGTTACCTATTCTTCTCTAACCCTAACTCTTATCTCTAACCCCCACACTTTTGTCTATCATAACAAAAAACGCTGCCGTATTCCCTCATCTCTACCAAATCTTTACATCTCAATTCTTCTCTCTCTCTTTTTCTTTCCTCTATTTTTCGTTTACCCGGTTTCTCGAATTCTATTCTGGTTTCTTGCGCGAGAGAGAAGGTAAATAATCTTTCTTGATCTGGGGCTTCTTCCTTTTTGATGATTGATGAATGTGTTTGTGTTCTCTTTACTGTATTGTATTGGTAGTATTTGTCGAGTGCGGCTTCTTTGTAATTGTAGGAAATTGGTTTAAGATTAATGGTATTAGATTTGTTTGTTGTTAGGATTGCAATATGATAGATTGATGTGAAATTGCCCGTTTTGTTCCTCAATTAAGGGTTTCTCATTTGATTTCTTGCTTGTATTACGTTTAATATGAATTCTTTACTGTTTAGTGGGGTTTTTTTTTTTTTTTCCTTTTTATGCTTTGTGATAGCATTTTAATTGCCTCGGTTTTTTGCATTTGAATTATTTTCTGATATGCTTATTATGTCGTGAGGTGTATTCTTTGTATTTGCATCCTCTGCATTATAAACTCATTTTTTTGTATCACTACTGGCTATAAGTTATTTTGATTCAATTTATTTTTATTGGTTTTTAAGTTGTATGCTTTTGTTTTTCTATTTGGATGAACATTGATTCAGTTATGTGGTAGGATTTGTCTTATACAAGAACTCATGGTTTCTAATTTTCTTTTTGGTGTAGCATTTCAAAATTGCTTTGTGCATGCTTAATGCACATGATTTGAAAAGCAGTCATTAACAATTTTATTTTAATGGAAGAGTTTGGGGGCTCTCTTCGTGATGGCATTAACAATGCTGTGAGGAAGAAGAGGACTCAAGTTTTCCGTCGGCCTAGGCCTGATTCACAGTCTTTTGTTGAAAGCCGCGATTCCACACCACCTTCTGATGATGTGAGCAGGGCCTCTGGTGATGAGAATCCTGGTTGTGATATTAAACCGAAGAGGAAAGAATTTAATCTTAATCAATGTATGTCCGGGGTTTCTTCTGCTTTTGGAACTGAAGGTGAAAAACCACAGAAAAGGAGTAAGAAGGAGGATGGAGGATTTAACGTTTTCTATAATAATGAACCAGCGCGAAGTGGCTATAACAATAAACGATCTAGTGAAGGTGTCCTTGCCCCTGCTAATTGGAGAAGAAATGGTGAAAGCCAAAGTTTTCGGCAGTTGGGAGTGAATTTTGATGCGGGATTGGACAATAAGGTGAAAAAGGTTAAGCTCAAGGTTGGTGGTGTCACACGTACCATTCATGCCAACTCCACAGCCAATGTTGCAACAGGGGGTGGGTCTTCTAAGGGTTCCCAGTCCCCAGATGACTCCAGTCTGCGGAAGAAGCAGAATCTGCAGGTAAATGACTCTGGCATTTTGTTGGCCTGAGTCAATGAAATATGGTAACCTTATTATCTTGGTGTCGTGGTAATTTCATTTGACTATTTACTCTCTCTCATCTGAATAATTTGTCCCTTTCACTGAACTGAGATCACCTACATACAGGCTATTTAACACGCATCGAGGTCTGTTGAGAATATAGAGTTTTTGAGTTTTGCCATGTGAATAGCCACCTAATTTGATTCTTGGAAACATATGATGAGACTAATTTCAGACATGTACACATGGATTTATGTAGTTTGACAAAAACTCACTTTACTTGTATGGAAAGATATCTTCTGTGGTAATGTGTTTTGTTGCACCTTAATAATTGTTCTCATTATTGATTACTAATTAGAATCCTGTGTAATCTTCATATTTAATTTTTTTTTATTTCAGGGAAATATTGATTCCGCTGTGGATAAGAGGGGTGGTTTGCAAGGGATCCCCTGGAAGGATTTCTCTAGAGGTGGTTTAGGTTTTGGGAAAGAGGATTTTTTGATGGAGAAGAGTTCTGGAAAGAATCCCATTGCAAGACACGGAGGGCAATCTGGATCTGTTCGAAAGAGCAAGCGGGTACCAAAAAAACGTGAACTTGGTGGAGAATTTGATGATGAAGAGGATGATGAGATACGGTACCTAGAGAAGCTTAAAACTTCAAAGGTTATTGGTAGATATAAAGAAGAAGATGAAGAATCAGGGAAGAAACTACAAAAATTTTCTAGAGTCTCTAGTTTGGAAAATGTTGGCATTTCAAGGTCAGGCAAAGATGGGAAGAAAAAGTCTAGACCAGATATAGTCTCTGAAGAGTTTGATTATGAGGAAGAAGAAGAGCCAGTCTCTGATGGCGAGGTAGGAGGTAAGATGCAGAAAAAGCAGAAGAAGGAATCGGTTGATTCATTGATGGACGTTAAGAGGGAAATGACGCTTACTACGCGTCAACGGGCTCTACAGTCTAGCAAAGATGCTTCTGCTGCTCCAAGTTCAAGCTTAATTGAGTTCCCAAATGGGTTACCACCAGCCCCACCCAGAAGTAAGCTTCTATTACTGTCATTTAGCTTACATTTGAATTATTACATATAGTGGTGCATTTTATTTTATTTTATCTTATCTCATTACAGAGCAAAAGGAGAAGCTTACAGACGTGGAGCAGCAATTAAAGAAAGCGGAGGCCGCTCAGAGACGAAGAATGCAAGTTGAGAAGGCTAATAGGGAATCTGAGGTTAGGTTTTGTTGTTTTTTAATTACAATTTTGTTATTATCTATGTCTTGAACCTACATGGGCGGTAACTGCTAAGAAACATGTTTTGTATGAATTTTCTAGGCACAAGCTATTAGAAAAATACTTGGTCAAGATTCAAAGAGGGAGAAGCGAAAAGAACAAATGAAAAAGCGCCAGGAAGAGTTGGCACAGGTGCTGAATACTTGGTATATAATGTTTGGCTCAAAATCTCGGTTTTAAGCTAATCATTTGGTTCTCACTTGTGTCAATTTAAACAGGAGAAGGCTGCCAATGCAATGATGCTTGCATCAAATACCATCAGATGGGTCAGTGGGCCAACTGGAACTTTTGTGGCATTTCCTGAAGATATGGGTTTCCCCAGTATATTTGACTCCAAACCCTCCAGGTATTATCTCTGTTGGAAATTGAAGTTGACACATCCAAATCATTCACAAGTGATAGATCATATAAATTAACTACTGGTGCACACTATATTAATGTTTGGTTGGTTTTCGGTTGTACATGCAGTTATCCTCCTCCACGGGAGAACTGTGCAGGTCCATCTTGTACTAACCCTTATAAGTATCGAGATTCTAAGTCAAAGGTTCCTCTTTGCAGTCTGCAATGCTACAAGGCAATTCAGGAAAAACTGCAGGCCGAAACTACCTGCTGACATTGTTGCCCTTGCCTCTACCCTGCTGATGTCAGGGGGAAGCCGGGAAGGTCTTTTTCTTAATTGCATTCTGTATAGAAAGATTTGTGCAAGATTTTCATTTGGCATAAATAACACACAGCTCAAATAAATATTGGTAAATACACCGTCTTGGCTTTAAAGGTTGCAATCAATACTGCTTGTACGAAATTTATAGGATATGGATTAGTTTTTTGCAATCAAAGTAGACTGTCTTAATGTCGTTCACGTGTTTGAAATTAGATGAATGACCACTGCCCTTATTCAAGCGGCACCGCCGGGTTATTGATATCGGTCAACCATGAGTGTTGCAGTTAGTTTTTATTCTTCGTGAACAATGAGCACGGATCACTTGAAAATCGCCAATCGCTCTTGTTCGGTCATGGACCATAAATAATCACTGCAAAGGAGCATTCTAGTGTTGTAGATATTATTATAAGTAAAATAACTAAGGTCGTAGTATTGAGATTAAAGAAATTTTTGCTTTAAGATGAAAAATTAAAAAAAAAAAATGTTGAAAGTGAAATGAATCAAAATGAGAAGTATTCAAAGTGTTCTTTATTTTATATCTCAAGTGAGGTGATGGCCTTTTATAACCAATGAAGTTTATCATTATGTTGTGCATTTAGCAACAGGCTCTTCGAATTTTAAGGATAACACCTTATGAATTCATTACTGTGATGCACAACTCATAGTATGTTTCAAGAGGTGTAATATACACACTACAAATCATGCAGTTACTTGTATACTTTATTTCCTAAAATTACTAGTGTGAAAACACACGTCAATTTTATCAATGGTTGGATAGACAAATCTCATAACACTCCTAGAATATTCGTTACTTGATGATAATTATACTTGATCTTTGCTTTAAAAAAAAAAAAAAAAAAACCACGGGAGAAAAACCCACAAGCAAAATAAATACAATTTAAAAGGATCATGAAGTAGAGCCGGATGTGCTTCAAAATTGCCTCGTTAAAAATTTTTGCTAGAAAGACCTAGTGGAATCAATATGGTCAAGAAAAATAAAGTACAATATACCACACACTGTCACTTCACATGTTGATCTAGGGAAGCTTTCATTAATAGTCCTACAAAAGTATAAGTAAAATAATCTCACCCACATGTACATACAGGTTTTGTAGGGTTGATAAGAATAATTTGCATTTACATTATCAAAAAGAGCTAAAATTTTTGTTAGTTCGCAAGATAAATAATCTCAATAACAAATAATTTTTTAAATAGCTACTCGTGAACATAAAATTTATCAATGATTGTGTTCTTTGCGATTCCACACTTTTTTGAGTAAGTAAAGCCGGTTTTGTAATTTTTAACCTGTAACTCTTCAAAATATTTTTTAAAATTTTTGTCTCATCAAACTAGATGTCTCTTTTAAATAATACCCAATATCAATAAAAATCCCATTGTTTCTAAACTCCTACTATTAAGGTCTTATCCTTTATAAGGGATACTATTCTATCACTATAGTCTCCATTTTTTTTTTTCAAAGGCCGTTTGCTCTTTTGGAGACTCATTTGCAGCAAGACTCTAACAAATAATCTTTCTCTTTCAAGGAACATCTGAATCAAGTAGTCTACCAAGTTTCAAGTGTGCCATAGACCTTTCCTCAGCTGCTCATAATTTGTCCATAAAGAACAATGACATGGTCAAGTACATTAGCAACTAACTTAGTTATATTTTCACATCGTGCATTTGCCATTTGCCACAAATGAATTACCCTCTACGCTTTACACTTACAGAGGTGCAAGGATATGGACGCGACATACTTAACACTAAGTCACTAACTCTAGAAAAGGTCGTGCCTTACCGCAAGAGGTATTTTCTCTCCTGAAACGGAGAGAAACTTATCTCATCAAAATGATAGTCAATAAAACATACAGTAAACATATCACCTGTCGAAATATGTGTTAACTATTAATGGGATAGAACCAACAATAATCTTCATTGTTCCTTTTTAGGACAAATATAATTTATGCTTAAAGTTTATGTGTCTACAACATAATAAATATATGTTAAATTTCAAGATAAAAAGCATATAAATGAAAGATATAAAATTAAATAGATAATTGATTAACACTACAAAGAGTACATTTAATTAAGGTTAAAATTATCATTTTTCACTTACAATATTAATAACACTGACAATTTCATCACATTTACAAATTCCTAACTCATTTTATTAATTATCTATTTTTATTTTTTAATTATGATTTTTGTATTTTGTAGATAAATCCCTATATTGATGATACCTGGACTGGAAAAACAGGCGTGAAATTTAGATTTTGAAACTTAAAAGCATTTGAAAGAATTATTAACCCTTTTATCCAATTTTAATTATGAATAGTTAAGATTGTGTCACGTGTTTGAGCTCACGTGCACCTTATTGTACTAGATTTAATACTTATCAATCTTTATCTTGACAAATGATGCAATAGAAGGTCCTTATTTAACTTCATTTGTAGCCATTTCTAGACCCTTAGAGTGTATTAATGAAGCTATTTAAAGGTTATGATTGCAAGCTTATCAAAAATATCATGTCAATGCACACTTAATCAACTCAGTTTGCCTATATAAAGGCAATAGATTTGACAAATGTGTGGTGCATTTTGGAGATGAGTTTTGTAGAAAAAATTGATGTAAATCTAGAGTAAATTTTAGGAAAAAGTGTCGCTAATAATAAGAGTTTTTTTTTTTCTCTTTTGTTCTTCATTTTCTTGTATTATACTTCACATATTTATTAAATAAAATAAGTGTTTTACTTGCTAATATGAGTAATTAATTTTCTAAGCTAAAATGAATGGTTCACATTGTGGAATTAATTATTATTTTAAGTGAGTTTTAAGTTTATTGTTTTTAGTTGGATGCTTATAAATTGCATTTTCCACTGGTTATTTTCGTTTCATATTAATTTGTAGATCTAGATCTTCTTAGATCTATGTGTGTATTTAGACCTAACGTCGACACACCAATACAATAATATTCTCTAATACGTCTGTGACACATTATGTACTAAATCCTTATATATATTTATAGAGTGATTAGTTAAGAACCAAATCAATAATTTTTTCAATTGGTAAAAAACACAAAACATAAATATGAGAGAATATTATAACTATGATTTAAATACAAAAAGTAATCCCGTAATTTTAGCTTTTTTTCATTTAGACTATTTCTTCTTAATTTTTTCTATAATTATTTTTATTTATTAGTTAATCACCAAAATTTTAAATTTCTTGTGGTTCAATCCTAAACTAACTAGTTATCTTATAACTAAGTACTCTTGTATTTAAAGTAATTACTACTTTTGAGTTGTGTTAATAACTCTTTAATTAATAAAGATATTTTCGTTAGCAACTCAATGATTGATACCCTAATCCTTCATCTTCAATCTTTTGACTTCAGATTTTGCTAGCAATGTTAGTAGAAAATAAACACAAAACTATTATAGCCATCAATATTTTCTGATATGGAGGTTCTAATTTGATGGGCAGCCACAGAGCATACTTGTAAGTATGGTTTTGTTAAATAAACAAATAAAATAAAGAGTATAAAGGAATACGATACTTCTTATACTGGAACAAAGTTGTGCTGATAATGTGTTGTGAATCAAATTGAGAAGTATCAAAAGTGTTCTCTATCTCATTTCTCAATTTCTAAATTGAATGTGACAATAAATGGTGATGACTATTTATAACCAATGAAGTATATTAATTGGTCGTGCATTTAGCAACATACTCTTTAAATTTGAAGGTGCTGTCTATGCAATACATTATGAATTGATTAGTAAAATATGTTTCAAAGATATGATACACACATTTCACAAATTATGTAACTACATTTGTAATTTATTTACTAAAGTTATTAGTGTGAAGCACATTACTTTATCATGGGGTGGATAGCTCCATCTCATACTATTTATTACTTTCACAGAAAAATAAATAAATAAAATATCTGATAGGTACTGAGTAATTTAGAAATCAATTTACCCACTTAACAGTAACAAATCCGGTTACAGGATCCGACCCGTTCTGGATGGGTGGAGCAAGGGAGGCACTTTCGATAATCGAGATATGCATCCTCACATTCATAATCAAGTTCACTGAGAAGTCAAGTTAGTGTTAGTTGCAACTTGCAAGTCATTTTTTGTTGTTGCTGGATCGGTACTCTTATCGATCCAAATCCCGGCGCCGTCCACATCCAGCCTTGAACATCAAGCAGATAAGGCGCTTCTGATTTGGAGGAAAATAAAAAGCCTCCACTTAATTTACCGAAAACGTCTTTCAGACACTGCCACATAAACGGCAAAAATCGAAGAGATATGGCACAAACGAGCGCTTCCACATCTTCGGCATCGTTGTACTCTCTTGTCGTCTCTCCAAACCCTAGCTCCAATATCGACGCTCATAAACTCTCTCACACCTTCCGGCCCATTGGTTCCCGGTAATTTGTTCTCAACATTTAGTAACTTATCATCCTTGTTTGCTGGAAAACGAATTTATAAAGAGTTGACTTCTCTTTTCCTTTCTTTTCAATGTTTTATAATATAGCTCACTAGAATGCTTTAAACTCCGCTTCCATTTTCGAAGAACATGAAAGGAATGTCAATTTTTTTTTTCTTTTTTCCTGACCAAGAACAAAGAAATTTCTGACCTTTTCATAAACCTAATTCTTTTTCCCTATCTTAATGGACAAAAATAAGTATAAGTTTTTTAGTTCTACAGGAAACCAAGGAAACTAGTTAGTATTCAAAAGAATTTGCGGAATTCTTCAGTAAGGGCTGTCTACTCTGGCAAGTTTTGGGCTCCAGATAGAAGTTATCGCCAGGGGATTTGGTCCATTAGGTATTGTTCATGCAAAAGTTCGTGAGAGCTGCGTAATTTTGTTTAATCATTGAACTCGTGAGAGAAAGTTTATTGAAACTTATAATGTAGGGATGATTTGCAAATCCCATCTTCACCATACTTCCCTGTACATGCGCAAGGGCCACCACCTGCTAACCCGATGGTGCAAGAGCGGTTTCAGAGTGTTATCAGTCAACTTTTCAGCATGTAAGAACTTAATTTGGTTAAGCCAGGGTTAATTTTTGTTGAATTTTAATTTCTTTGTTTTTTTTTCCTTTTTAGTGTGTTAGCTGCGTATGATCTTGGTGTTTATTTTTGGATGTTAGAGAATAATTCGCTGTGGTGGAGCTGTTGATGATGACATGGCGAACATTATTGTAGCTCAGCTTCTCTATCTTGATGCTATTGATCCTCACAAGGTCTGTCTGCTAACTATTATGGCTGTTGTGCCTGGATCTATTGTTATCAAGTCTATGGAAACAGGCTTCCTTTGTTGAGCTTGTAACATCTGATGTGGTGTTTTGTGCAAATAATGCTTGTTGTCTTGTTGCATTGCTACTCTTGATGATACATTGGTTGAGATGATTCTCTTGTGCTAATAACTTTATTTGTTAAAGAACATTGCACTAATATTTTAACAGTTAAGATGTTTTGATCCTCTGAACAGGATATTGTTATCTATGTCAATTCTCCAGGAGGATCAGTTACTGCCGGTAATCTTCCTTTGGACAAAATTTTTTTAGTATAGATAATGTTCTGTCCTATTATTTTCTTTAATCACCTGACTAGCATGCCTCTTGAACATTCAGGTATGGCCATATTTGACACTATGAAGCATATTCGACCTGATGTCTCCACTGTTTGTGTTGGATTAGCAGCTAGGTACAAGATTCTTGTATTAGCTGTTTCTGTTTTGCTATACCATTATATCTTGTAGCTTGAGTAGTGCATGACAGATACCAGTATATTTTCTCTTTTCCTCCAAAAAAGGTGATCTTTGACACGCTTGTGTAAATTCTAAATCTAAAAGAATTCTGCTGGTGTTTTGAATTAAATATTAGTGTTTCCTTCACAATGAGGGTTTAATTATCCCATAATTTCTTTCCTACTTGCCATATATTTGCTTATGTTCTTAGTATTTTTCCATTTTCTTTTGCCCTTAATTTTCTCATTGTCATCTACATATGCTTGTTTTCCTTTTTTTGGTTGAGTCTGGTGGTTGTTAGTTTTTGATAGCCTAGCCCAGATCCTAGAATCTTTTGGCTGGTAGATAGTTTGCATTTCTTGCAGCATGGTTGTTTGCTCTTCTGGTAGATAGTTTTCTCCTTCTTTGAAGAATCCCTGGCATCAATTATGCAGCATTTCAATGATGTAAGGTCTGTGTAGGTAGGAAAGTGGGAAAATTTCAGTTCTATACCTTTTTGCATAATTTTAGAATGGATTCTATGATAATCATGCTTGCAGTATTTTGTGTAGTTAATTCCAGATACTTGGCCATCTAGGGTTAGTTTGTAGGTTTATCTTATTCAGTATTCTACTCATTTTAGTAGAGAAGTAGAGGGTACAAGTGAAAAGTTTAAATCCAGGAGAGTAATAATTGATTTAAATATTCAAACCTTTAATGGTGAGCATATGGTCAATGAGAAAATTTCTATGGTTGCTCATGAGAATATTTTGTACCTATTTTCTTCCTCTTTCATTTAGTAATGGATATTGCATTTTTTTTCCTGAACAGTATGGGAGCTTTCCTGCTTAGTGCTGGGGCCAAAGGTAAACAAGTACTTTGACTTGGTGTTGCGTATAGTTCCCTCCCTTATATAGTTTATGATCACAAGGGTTGCTAAAGTTTTCCCCCTCTTTTCAAACAATAATGAAGGAAAAAGATACAGTTTGCCAAACTCAAGGATAATGATTCATCAGCCTCTTGGTGGTGCACAAGGTGGGCAAACCGACATAGATATTCAGGTATGCTCCTTTTCCTTTCCTTTTCTTTGCCTCCTCTTAGAACACCCCAATGCTTTATATCTGCCCTCCACTCCACAAACCAATCACCCAACACAGCACATCCACACCGTCCCCATCAGCGCCCCCACCAACCCACCCAAACACCCCCTCCCTCTCCAGGTTGCCAACAGCACCAATTTTTTTTTTTTTTGAATAATTGGAAAACTAAGCCCCTTCGCAACTCTAGTGCGATCTGGACCATGTTTCTTTTGTCAATTACATCAGGTTGCTGCAAATTGAACTCCCTAGTCACATATTATTTTACTCATTCCTGGGAAAACGCAGTCCGACAGTCACCTTTTTGTTTTCCAAAATAGTGAGTGAAATGTCAGAAGTATTGTTGAAAGTAATATTTTGCCACTCCCTGTGGGGAAAGTAGCTCTTGCAACTTGTAGAGGGGCCAATGTTAAGTGTTGCTATTTAGAGTCAAATGTTGTTGGGAAGGGATAGAAGTATGCCATGACAGCTGCTTTACCTATAGTATCCCAAATCATTTGGGGAAATTAAACTTTACAATTATGTAAAATTGATTTTTTCTTGAGAAAGCTTTAATTCCCCATTGGCTAGGGAAGGAGATTTTAGGATCTTGGGTGCAATTCCGAAACTTTATACACTTGTTGAGTACTGGTGTGAAATTGAACTTGGTCAGCGACATGGTTAATCCTTGACTAGAAGTCACTGTTTTTGTCAGATCTGAAATTGATTCAAATGTAACTTCAATTTGCTTGTTTTACCCTGACGTGAATGTAACTAGTTTACATGAATCTCAGGCTAATGAAATGCTGCATCACAAGGCAAACCTGAATGGGTATCTTGCCTACCACACTGGTCAAAGTCTTGAGAAGATCAACCAGGATACTGACCGTGATTATTTTATGAGCCCAAAAGAAGCCAAAGATTATGGGCTTATTGACGGTGTTATCATGAATCCTCTTAAAGCGCTCCAGCCGCTGCCCGCTGCAGCAGATGGCAATGACAAGTCCAGTGTGTGACCTACCCGTGTGATCATTGCAATTAATGAAATGGTAATTTGCAGAGTTAAATTATACTTATTGTTATAGCCTTTCAGTTCATTTGATTGTTGAAACATTGAAATGTATAATACAGAACTGAAGAAAGATGAGTTTTGCTGTCAGTTTTTGACTTTAAGCTGAAATAAAACTTTAGAAATATATCAAACTGTTGCTACTCTTGTTTCTTATGAACACATTGATTATTAGTTGATTATCTTGTGCCCAATGTTATCCTTTTGACCTTGCTTACAATTTGAGTGGCTACAATTTTCAGCACATTTAGCTGTTGTTGCTAGTGTTTTGGAAAGAGACTGTTCTAAATAGAGTTAAAATCCAACCCATTTATAGCTTAATATAGTATGAACATCGCTTTTATGGCCTTTGGAAAAAGCAGTTGCTCTGCGGCCTTCAAGAGAGTGAGCCGTTCCTAAACTAAATTACAAACATGTCAAGCAACCTGTTAATTAAGCGTTTTTGAAATTAAATACTTATTTTGAGACCTCTTCAAATACATTCAATTCAAACTGATGTTCGGTGTTGCGGATTGTATACGTTGCATATAAGACTCTTCAACAAGTGATGCAGAAGCTATTATCGAACAGATGGATATTTTGTGGGCCGGGGGCGTGGGGGGGCCAGTAATTGAATTTATTGCCTACGGTTGATCGGCTTTTCTCCGATAAGTTTTGGCAGGAATTGAATTTAACCAATAAATGATATGGGGATATGGATGAACCTATAAAGGAACACGTATGACGTAGGTAATAAGGTGTTTCCAAAAATGGGATTTGGCTACCTTACAATCAATGTAAGGTACAGCCTCTCACAATTTGAGCTGTGGTAAAGAGAGAGCTGTACCTTACATTGATTGTAAGGTGGGAGCGCCCAAATGGTAAAGACCCCAGAAATGAGCTGAAGTCTAAACATTGCTATATTTTGACAAAGACCCCAAGTAACCCAATATTGTTTAGCGAATGACTAACTTTTGCGAACAATTATGAAATTTTGTTTGCTTACCTATCATCCTCATCCCAATTTACCAAACGAACGGAAATTAAAATTTAGTGATGTGTATGCTTACGTTGTATGCTGGATATCATATAGGATAAATTTGGATACTTTTGGAAGGATTCTCATCTCATGCCAATATTCCCCTTAATAAAAGGATTCTTGTTCTTTTGGCATATCGTACAGGATACCGTAATCGCCCATGCACATAAAAGGGCAGAAATATACTAATCTTTCAGAATCCTGATTTTGGAATTTTAACCCATTTTTCTCGACCATAACAGGAAAAGAAAAAAAAAAAAAAAAAAAGAGAGGGAACCCTGAGTGGCCGAGCAGATGAGACTGCCCTACAGCAAATATTAATCATTCAAAGGAGAATTTGAAAAAACCCACTAAGTAGGGCAAAAAGATCACAAATTCCCAATATATTAATGTTTGATAAAGAATATCTTAGAGCACTCACTGGTGAACCTCGTGCCATCTTTGATGAGAGAGAGAAATCTATCTAAGAAACTACCATCTCCAAAATGTGCGATTGCGTGTTTCTTTCTATATGAGTTTGTGGCCTTTTATCATCTACCAAAAGCATTTTATCTCGATCTCCCCAAAAAGAAAAAAATGATATCTATCCATTAACCCCACTACTACTGACGTAACTTTCTTATTTTGCTGGGAAAAAAAAAAAAAAAAAACAGAAGATGCCGAGCAAAACTACAAGTAGCGGGGATGTCATAGTCATAATATATGAACATTTTGGTTACATTTTCTAAGGCAGCAAACACTAAAAACACAAGGATCAAGAAGGGACAACAGGAATCCTTTCATCGAAAAGATCATTGCTTCTCATGAAGCTAGTGAAAACTGACGACGTACTGGGCAGTTCTCCAAGCTCATCAAAGAAGTCATTTTCTTCTGATTTTGGTGTTGAAAAAGCCATGAGATTTTGATAAGAGACCGGTTCTTCATCCAAGAGAAGATTCAGTGTTTCATTGGGTTTCTCTAGATTCCCTGTAAAGGGGTCTTCTTGGCTAATTATGATATCTTGAGGACACCTTATGGGTGATTGTAAGTAATGGAAATGATCTTCATTTGAATCTTCAGCAGTGGGGGTCGTGATCATGGGTGGTTCATTTTGTTTCTCTTCTTCTTGTGGCAGCTGCTGTTCTTGTGTAGGAGCAGACGGGGGGTGGTGGTCCTCAAACTCAGTGCCAGTGGGTTGATGATTTTGGGGTGTTTCTTTTGATTGTTTTGTCAGATTGATTGTGTGCAGATCAGGACATGGATGGTTATGGCTAGAGGTGTAGGTGATGATGAGCATTGAAGCATCTGTTCTGCATCTCTCTACTTGTTTCTTGGCTGAACAACCTTTTGATGTGCTGCACCTGTAGTAGCCCCTGCAATTAAGTGGCAAAATCCACTTCAAATCATCTTGATGTGGCACCAAATGGGTAATGAAAATCCAATTTGACTCCCGAAACACATCTTTGATTTTAGAGAATTGGGAGAGAAGAGCAGCAGAAAGATGTGAAATTATCCACATCATGCAGAATTTTTTTTTTTTTTAATAAGAAAAAAGAAGTTGGAACCTGGGATAGGGAGATCCTTTGATGGGCTTTTGTCCATATTTCCTCCAAGACCAAAAATCAGAAGGTGGCCCTTCGTTCTTTAGCTTCCCAGGATTTTCCCCAATCTTCACTTTAACAACAGTCTTCTCAGTCACCTTCCTATAAGAGCCCACAACAAAATCTCTTACCTTAGCTTAGCTACATGGATATAGGGACTCAAAATCATTAATGCTCAAGAAAAATAGCTTTCAACTTAATTGCCTCCTTTAATCTGATGAAATTAACTGGAAAAGACAAGAACACAACCAAAAGAGTAGCCAACAACCCACCTTCTTTTAGAAGAAGCCTGATGAGTTTCTGCTTGGAGCTCAGAAACCTCTGACTGTGTGTCCAATTTTGGAGAGAGAGAATCATCCATAACTGTTCTTGCTTCTGCTGCTAGTCTGCTGCTACTTCTGAGACGTCACTCCGTAAAGGGGAAAAAAATTGATCAAGATGAGGACTCTAATTGATTAAGAGAGAGAAGTTAAAAGAAAATGGATTGGGTGAAGAAAAACAAAACACCATCAAGTTGCTTTCTTTCCTTTTCTTTTCACTCATTAAATAAAAAGCAGCTACGAACAACAACTACATTTACATATCAGCACCATTCGGCTAGCACCCACCCACACTTCACCCCACCACCATGCATTAAAATAATCCGTCCGCACAGTTGCAAATATAAATGTGTGAAAGAGATTTCACGATGATGATAAAAAAATGGTGCTAAGTTCTTCCTTTCTCGTGTGCCAGTTGATTGGCTTTGTGGGCCATGTACACAATATGTTCATTTCATTTACACATTTTGATTTTGCCACGTGGGCGGCATTGTTGAATTGAATAACTTCGGTTAAAACCAAATGTTGTGCCATTTGATTTTGAATTTGGGAAGCTACAAACAGAAAAACGATACAGTGTAATTGTTTTTACCGGGAGTAGGTGGGATGAATGTGTCATGTTATGTTACTTAAATACATTTTGTTACCTTAAATCTCCAATTCCAGGTATTATTGAATTTTTCATAGAGATAATAATTCTTTGATCCGCAGATCTGTGCTCATCAATTTTTTGTCTGTATGCACAAGTAGTCCACGTGTCTTTCAGTCTTTGCGACCTTTTTGAAGGGTGACGATGACAGCCGACGCCATGGCCATTTGCCCGTTGGGTTGGACTGGGCCAATTCTTTTGTTTTATAATACAATTACCCGAGGCCCAGGCAAGGCCTAGCCTAATTCTACGTTATTTCTTTTGCATAAGATTTTTCTTTTCTTTTCTTTCTTACCTTCAAATTCTATTTCTAATTTCAGAAAAAATTATATATAAACCCAAATTAGTTTTTATTTGTCCACCACCCAATGTTTTAATGATTCACACCTCCTCATCTCCTCCATATATATAAACCCAAACAGGTTCCGCTAATAAATTGTACTGTACTTTTTAAAAAATTTTTAATAATAATATCAATACTCATGTATCATCAGCCTTATTTGACTATATAATCTGTTTTTAAAAATTAATGATTTGACGATCAATCACACACATGCCCATGATTTTAACATATTCATATTAGGCGCACATTTAAGTCTATCATTTACAATATAGTCCGTT
Source organism: Citrus trifoliata (assembly GCA_018350135.1). Lineage (NCBI taxonomy): Eukaryota > Viridiplantae > Streptophyta > Magnoliopsida > Sapindales > Rutaceae > Citrus > Citrus trifoliata. Next base: position 39,396,820 of record CM031386.1, on the reverse strand, counting down.
TGGTGCAATTGCACTGGTATAAAGTAGCTACACCACGCTTATAAAAGAGGAGAAATATGACTAGAATATACTAAAACAATTCAGTCATCGATCAACACATCATTTTATACTTATGTAACATCTATATGATATCATAATTCAACCACCATTTAAAAAAAAATGGAGATACTGATATATTATTTGTAATTGAATTAAATTATCAGTGTTTAACTTTTTTTTTTCTTAAAAAAAAATTAAAACGACGACAATATTAAAATTTGATCTTCGCAGCCCTGGATACACAATTCAAATTAATTTATATATGCATCAGGATTATCATGACCAATTGACCATTGGCTCGCTTGAAAGCAAAATCATCAACCATGAACATTTTGTTTGTTGCAATGACATAGTCCAACACCCGGCTCTTGGTGGCTCTCAGCCTCTCACAATCTCATGCATTGAAAACTACTGCTGATCTATTAAGGATGGAATTGGGTATCATTCGTACCTCTAAAAGTTTTAAATTATTATACTCGTTCATAGCTTGTTGCGGTTTTTAACAATTATTAAATCCACCTGTAATTTGAAGTAATTTTTAATGTGTTCCCGTATTTAACCGTATAAATATTAAAAAAATATTTTTAATAATACATTAAATTTTAAATTTTATAATTCAAAAAATAAATTTATACAATAGCTTAAAAATTCATGTAAAATACTCAATTCTAAATTCTATCAATGTAATGAGAAATTAAAGTTTCAACATAAAATAAAACACAAAATCTATCAATCTAGTACAAAATGTTTCTATTATAGGCAAATCATCATTGGTAAAATCAATGCCTTGTGCCATCTTTTAATTAATATACAAGTATTGTCAATAACATTAATAAGTAAATTTTGGACAACTATTATCAACAATTAGTTAAAGAAATAAAAAGCCAACTTTAGTAAGCAATTTTTAGGCTCAAGTCATTAAAGCAAAATAAGCAAAATTAATCAAATAAAAATGAAATATTGGTCGTATCAAATTTTAAAATTATAAAATTTTTACTTATTAAAATATTATTGTGTGTGTGTGTGTGTGTGTTAGGAAGATTAGGTCATGGGTAATAATTTTAGCCTACTTATGTCTAATTTTTTAAAATTCAATTTTATGATTAAAATCTAAAACATAAATAATTAAAAAAATGTGGGTCAACTGATACCCATATAGATATCCACCAATTTTTTCTTTTTTTTTTTTTCAATATCAAACTCATTAGCAACCAGTAATGAGCTATAATTTAAATTACCAAACCCATTTACAACTAGTAAAATTACTTGTAACAAATAAATTTTTGCGGATAGATTTGAGCAAGTTTGCGGTAATTTTACCATCCTACCATTGATAAAATAATAATTCTCCTATCTTGTCTTTGCATAAAATATTTCGCAATGCAGTTTAATTTTCTATTGATCTCTCACCGTTTATCCAATCCAAGTCAATGGTTTAGATATAACAGGCAAGTTACTGATTTACTGTATTGACCTGTAGCCTCATCAGCGACCTTTGATCTGATTAGCAACCAATCATCTCCACAAGTGGGGCCAAATTCAATGCGTTTCTAAATTACAAAATTAGGCAGCCGTGATCCAACATTTCAAGAAACGAATACGATTGGATAATGATTGTTTGGTCGAATGTCATGGAAAGCAATTTCATCAAAGTGATCGGGGTCAAATGATGTGCCGCTATTAAAATAGGAAAAACAAAATGTAGTAGAAGAGGTATGGCGTTAGGTGGTAAGTATTATTATTAATCACTAAAATAAGGTGCAACAAGTAGTTGACTTAGAGAACACACAAACCATCAATGGTAAATGTTAATCGACAAGCTTTTTCTAGTAGTAATCGCGGCATTTGAAACTCAATAATATGATTTATAAGTAGGTACGTTAATACATGTGGGCATTATATATATATATATATATATATATATTCCCATAAATAATAATAAAAATCCATGAGCAAGGCATGGAATTAGACCATGGCCGTAGTGTCAACTAACTTAAACAATGGACGTGACAACAACCACTCTAATATTCCCTTTTCCCGTAACTAATAATTCAAGTCACATATTTAGACCTCATCTTATGTTTCTTCCGGTGAATGCAAACATTTTTTTTAAAAGAATTTTCGTGAAAATAAAAAAAAAATGGGCAGCAGCAGCTGGGAGAATTGGCAACTAAAGGCAAAGGAGCACTTGATGGAACCCTTCTACATTCTCACAATCAATCTCCTGAATCTCTTGCTTCCCCTCTCATTTCTTCTCTTAGCAAGAATCTCATGCGCTCAGTATCTGCTGACAGTAATCTCTTACCCTGCGGAACCATCATCTTCATCAATTTTGTTTTCCCTATTCTTAAACACCAATCCAGCCCTGCTGTACATTCTTGTTTCAACAGTAAGCATAGCCACTCTTATACATTCCTTGACAGGAAAACTCGCCATTCTAAGCGAGTCGCCGGGTAAAAGCTATCAACCCCGTTTATACACTGCATGGATTTTACTCTGCACGTTACAAGTCTGCGTTGGCTTGGGGATCGAAGGAAGCATCGCGGCCGGCGTTGACGGAGCAAGCTTTGGCATTGAGAAAAGCTTAGTAAGCAGAGTAATATTCTTCTTAGGTTTGCATGAGACAATGCTTCTTTGGTTCAGAACGGCGGTGAAGCCCGTGGTCGACGACGCGTGTTTCGGGGTGGGGGTCTCGATGAGGGAGGAGAGGTGGGTGGACAGGGTGGCTATAGCCATGAGCCTTGGTGGGTTGTGGTGGTGGAGGTTGAGAGATGAAGTTGAGTCACTGGTGGTTGTCCCTGAGGCTAGAAAAGAGATGCTTATGAGTGTGGGAGTTGCTGATTTCGTTGGCTGGTGGCTGTATTACCTTACTGTCACAACTGGCATGGTTAGGGTTGTTAAAGCATTGTTATGGCTCGCCATGATTTTTCTTTGTACCAGGGTAAGAATGAACAATGCCGGCGATTCTTGTGAGGATGATAATGACGACGACGACAAGGTCTGAGTACGTGAATTTATTTTTTCTTATTCAAATTGTTTCTCTCTCTCTCTCTTTTTTAAATTTTTTATTGTGCAGCTGCTGGTTAATGACAAATTGTCAATATTGTATTCCTTGCTTAATTGTTGTATACCACATGTTATATTCATTGATATTCTATGATTAATCTCTCTCTATACATAAACCAATCATAGAGCCGTTAAGGACAATAATAAATAAAAGCAAGAAATTCTTTAATTGTTCCTTTTTAGTAAATTATAGGGCATGTTTACCGGGGATATGGTAAAGAATAAATGCAACTAGTTAATCAATTATCTAGAGAAAGGAATGTGATAACAAAGAGAGAAGAAAAATAAAAGAGCATAAAGAAAAATGAATGCTATAAATTTCAGTTCTGTACCATCACATATAGCGTTTCATGAGAGCGATAGAGCCTTGAAATCAACGAATTATAGATTCTCTTGTGACTTCTCCCACTCATGTAAAATTCTTGGCCGAGTTGTAGCTTCACATTACTGTGCTTCTTCTTTGCCATAGGCACTGATGCAGGTACTTAGGGATCACAACTAGCGCCGAAAATTGTAGAAGAAAATAAAAAGAATAAATATTTAAAAAAAAAACCGCTAAATTATTAGAAAATATTGTTAAAAATAAATTTAAAGGATAATACAACAAGTACTAGATTATGAATAAATTATTAGCCCGTTTGGGAGTGTGGTGAGGTAGCTAAACTGTCAAAGGCCAGCTATTAAGGTGTTTGGTAGCACTTGTAGCTGGATTTTGACAACTTAGTAAATTTTTTTTCTCAACTTATATTCCACAGTTGGAACTTTTACACTACAACAACTACAGCTTAAAAATTATAGCACTTTACTCCCAAATACACCCTATATAATATTGGAACTTATATGAGCGCAAGAGTTGTACCCAATAACTAAAAAGTATTTGACACTTAAAAATCATATTTAATTTATTTAATACAACTTTTAGGTTGACGTAAGTTACATACAATCCATAACTAAAAGGCAGAAGGGCACATGGCCCACAACACTTGAATCCTTTCACTTATAACTACTTAGAATAATGTACCATGGCTCGAATTCAATTTAGAGAATGTGACCCTTGGTGAAGTTTGAATTTGAATTATTAAATGAGTTGAGCTGTTGACACACCTCTAAAATCTTTATAACACTCATTTTAAATGTTATTTCTTAAAATGCCCTCATTTAAGTTAATAAAGTACAAATCATATATTAAAATTAACCATCTTACATATAAATCCTAAAATATTAAATTTATTTTTAATTTTTGCATCTTATTATATAATTCCTATCTTCATAATTCCAAACTTTTATAATTTTTCTCAAAAAAATATTTTAATTAGAATTAAAATATAACTATAAATTATGAAATGAGTGGAGGTAGAAATTTTGTTAAAAGAATATTTATATGAGTGTTTAACAAAATTTACATTCAAAACAAGAAATTAATTAATTTATGTTAGTTATTTAAGTAATGTCGATTAAAAATGAGTTTTAGTTAGGAGGAATTCTAAAGGGTGTCAAATTGAATTAGATTTACTGGAACAGCATGGACTCTATTCGTTCTAATGAGAAAAAATAGAGATGGTAAAATTCAAATGTAAGTGCATCCGGATTTAGATACAGATTGATATTTTTAGATTCGGATACGAAAATATTTTTTGTGGATCCAAATGCCGGTAATATTCACACAGATTGCGGGTAGATATCCTAGATATCTGGATCTACATAAATTAAAATTTAATAATTTAAAATTCAACAATTTACCTAATAATATCAAATCAAATCAAATCATAATTTGACAATCAACAATTCAATACCTAAAATAATATACAACACGTTAAATTCACAAATAAAAATGCCACAACATCAATCAAACATCAAGAATAACATAAATGTAAATCTAGCACCACCACAAATCCACAAATAAAATTATAAAAACACCACAAATCTACATAAAATAATGCAAATCCTGATATATTTCTTAATTTAATTTAACTTCTATATTTTTTAAATAATTTTTTATTTAACTTATATATTTTTTCATGTAATTTTAATTTAATAAATATTTAATTAAAAAATAATGTGGATCCGAATATTCAATTTTTCGGATGCATTTGCATCTGGATCCAGATTTGGATCCAACGGATTCTAAGTTTGAAAATTTGGATTTTCATTTTTTAATGCACGGATGAAGATTTTTTTGGATCCACATCTTCTCCTTTACTTATAGCTGACAATTAACATATTTTTTTAGTAAAAACATTCTTACTTTTATTAAAATGAGAATGCCAGCAAAAAATTAAAAAAAATACAGATTTTAAGTTACTAACAGATAAAAAAATATAATTTTTTATGGGCTTGATGTCTATATTTTTTGTATTTTAAATATGTATGTATAAAATACCAGTTTCTTAAACATTTGTTGTCATCTTTTATCTGGAGCCTTTCTTTTGTTTGCGAGCATCTATACGAGTCGTGGCGCAGTTTTGTTAACTCCAAATCTTTATTCAACTCAAAGCGCTTTTGCACTTCATATGTTGGGAATATCGATTAGTTTCCCCGGCTGCCTTAAAAAAATGAATCCAAATGTCACCATCAGAGTTGCCATCCTAGCCGTATCAATTCTTTATTTTTAATTTGATATATGATAAAAGCAATGTCCCAAGGATCCAAATCTTTGCGTCGATATTGAACTAGCTAATCATATTAACTCTGTTTAAGCGTAAATTCGCCGATCACTTCCCACCTAATATGGCAAATATTTTGTTCTCTTCCACATCATCATTTGATTTCAGTGAAATCCAAGGCCGTTATAGTGATATTCTTGAAGATTATCATAAAGACGAAGCCGGTATTGAACAAAACCAGAAGCAGAACCAGATGTTTTCGATGGACGGGTTGGGAGAGATTAGCCCTCCTCTTTGTTCTCAACTCGGCGCCCATCGAGAAGATAATTCAGCCAAGAAAGTACCCATTTTGCTCGAGGAACAACGTCACTTGCTGCAACAAAACAAATCAAATGATTTGTTATTGAACGAATTGCATGCCAATTTTGTTTTCCAAACATCTCATTCCCCGGAGATGCCAAAACTCAAAGACATACAAACCAGTAATGACCAAGAAATCAAACCTGTCAAGGAACCATTTGCATTATCATCTCTTGAACTCCTAAGTAATTATGCGGGTGGGTTCAAGAAATTGAAGGGAAACCTGTCCGGCAGCCACATGAGAAATGAAAGCAATGCTGGAGGCAGCAAGAAACTGTCAACGGAAGATATCTTGAGGGTCGCCGGAGCAAGGTATGTATACTTCTTCGATCAGAGTTATGATGACATTTCCATGGTCATGCATCCTTTTGGCTACGGGCTGCAGGGCCTGTCTGACGAAGAAACAAGAGATGTTGAATTAGTCCACCTTCTTCTAGCCGCAGCAGAGAAGGTGGGGTACCAACAATTTGAACGCGCAAGCAGATTGCTCTCGCGTTGTGAATGGACTGCAGCAGCAAGAGAAAATCCTGTCCAAAGAATTGTTTTCAACTTTGCGGCAGCTCTTCGAGAGAGAATTGATAGAGAAACTGGAAACTTCACAGCAAAGGAGGAATTGGGTGGAATTGGAAATGGAATGACTTTAATTGATCACGGATTGGGAATCAATCCTGTAATCCTTACATGCTACCAGCGTCTTCCATTTCATCAGGTGGTGTACTTGACAGGAGCCCAAGCCATAATAGAAAATGTTGGAAATGCAAGTAAGATACATATACTCGATTTTGAAATCAGGTGTGGAGTTCAATGGACATCCTTAATGCAGGCTCTTGCAGAGCGCGAGCAACGCCCCATTCAGCTTCTTAAATTAACTGCTGTTGCGTTTGGGAATAAAGAAGAAGTAGAAGTGACCGGTAAGAGCTTGGTAAGCTTTGCTGAGTCCTTGAACTTGCCTTTTCAATTCAGTGTTGTTTGTGTAGCGAATTTTCTAGAGATCAAGGAACAACTTTTCGAGATTAGGAATGACGAATCATTGATTGTCTACTGTCCATTGATGTTGAGGACAATGATCTCATGTCCTAGTTGCTTGGAGAATCTATTGGGAGTGATCAAAAAGCTAAATCCATCTCTCATGGTGGTCATTGAAGTCGAAGCAAATCACAATTCACCATCATTTGTCAATCGTTTCATTGAAACCTTGTTCTTCTATAGTGCATATTTTGATGCTCTGGAGATTTGCTTGGAAAAGAATACGGAGACAAGAACGGCGATGGAAGCCATATTTAACAGTGGAATCTGCAACGTTGTAGCTATGGAGGGAACTGAGAGAACTGTAAGAAATGTGAAGATGGACGTCTGGAGAGCATTCTTTTCAAGATTTAGAATGGTGGAAATTGGATTGAGTGACCAAAGTTTGTACCAGGCTAATTTGGTTCTTAAACAGTTTGCTTGTGGGAGTTCTTGCACACTTGACAAGAATGGGAAGAGCCTAATCGTTGGGTGGAAGGGAACACCAATTCATTCGCTCTCAGTTTGGAAGTTCTCTAGAGAAAGAGGAAGACCATTTCTAAATTACAAGTTTCGATAAAATTTAGGTGATATAGTCAGTTGAATATTGTTCCAAAAATTACAAAAAAAAAAAAAAGAAAAAAAATTGCGTCTTTCTGTTTTGTTTGTTGTACGTACGTAGATTATTTGAATGAATAAACTGCATATTTCGGTTTTTGGAAAGGTCAGGATTAATGTCGTTGTTCTCCTCGTAATTTCCGTGTAAAAAAACAGATACACAAAAACACTCCTCGTCCTTTTTCCCTGTGAAGAAGAGGAGTTCCCGCACTTAGAGTCACGTTCGAAAGCACTTAAAATTAAGGGTTATTATGTTTTTACTATTCTAATTACATCAAAATACCAACAATTATAAGAATTATTGAAGGGTAATACTTGATTATATTAAACTGTTTAATATAAAACATAACATTTTATTACTTTTTCCGTCATTTTTCATTAGTGAATAATGATACCAGTTTAATGCGACGATAGGTGACGACATTAACAAACGGTGCTTGAGCGACGAGAAGAGGAGAGGTTGACAAACGGCGTAGGTTAAGCAGTTGTGACAATCTGCACGCCACGCTATGTGACAACTAGCATGCGACTCGACAACAGCAAGCTGCTGCCCATTTGGTGACATCGATATGTGCTGTACTGCTGTCGATCCAATCGGTTGGAGATCGTGATGTTGTCCAATTAGGGATTTCGTGAAAATTGATTTAATATTTTTCATTTTTATATTTTGTTATTTTAATTTAGGGTAAAGGGGGAATATTATAAACTGAGTGGGGGTATTTAATAGTGGGGTGGTTGGGAAAGGAAAATGATATTGAGAATATCAGGCCTCACATAACATTTGAGAATATTAGGCCCCACCCACACCCCCCGCCCGCCCAAACAGATGATGCCAAGGCAAGGTTTCTTCATTCATCAGATCGGAGAGCTATTTTTTGGGCAACTCTAAAGGCAATGGACCGGAAAGTGGCACAAAGTCCACTAGTATTCTAGCCCAAGAGTAGTGATATTTTTTTGACGCGTCCGTGGCCGTCCAGTCAATAATTCCCGAAATATGTCAGGCCACGTCACTGACACTTCATACGTGTCAACCTGTTGTGGAATGCGTTTTTTACGTTTGTCACTCGTCTTCGCATTCGAGTTGCAGAGCATAGCCAAGAATGGTGTCCAGAGCAAGCGACTCCTCCTCTAAATCTAGAGTTAGATTTTCTTTTTCAGATCTTAATTTTTTAATTACTTATCTATTTTGGTTATTTTGTGAATTGAATTATGAGTACTGATCATCGGAATCGAAATATTATCACGATAATTAAGGACTTTTACTTGAATCTACTGAATTGTATACAGTTATTTATCTGTAGTTATTAAAGAATTGATATTAGAGACCAACTACGATTAGCCGCTGGGAAACTATACTTACAATAAAATTTCATGTTAACTTTTCATTTCCTAGGACATCTAATCAACCAAACAGACCATAAACTTGATGAAAAAATTCTAGAGACGACGTCAAAATTCTTGATTATAAAAAATATACTATAATTTGATCAATCTTTTAGATTTTTGATAGGCTTTTTTTGTGAATTGGCAGAAGTCCTATAGCGAGCAGTCTAATGATGGTCTCGGAAATTTGACATATAAGCTAAATCAGCTCAGGAAGCAAGTTCAAGCGGAGAGAGTTGTTTCAGTAAAAGTAAGTCACTTGTGCATTTACTTTAAGGTTCTTTAAAATTTTCTCTTTTCGCTGCTGACACTTAGTAACTTTTTTCATGTAATTTTAGATTAAAGTCACTCTTGGTTTATGGAGCTTGTGTTTTGCTTAGATGAATTTCTTCATTGCTGCAACAATTTCACATTGATCATTCTATTTTATCTTTCCTAATATTGTTCGCCAATAAATATCATTTTGAAGAAAATACCATATGTTTATTATATTTCTGTCTTTTATGTTGACTTTTTATTGTAGATGATGTTCCTTAAGTGATTTTAAGTTAAATTCACTTGTGAAAAAGGAAAAAAAAAAAAATCAATTGGAATGTGCAATGAGCACGCTTTAGATGCTAATTAATATGCTAGTAACTTCTGTATGTATCATGTACAGGATAAAATTGAGAAGAATAGAAAGAAAATTGAAAATGATATTTCTCAGCTTTTGTCTACAACATCAAGAAAGAGTGTTATATTTGCGATGGATAATGGATTTGGTAACATGCCTCTCTGCAAATACAGTGGATTTCCTCAAGGACTGGGAGATAGAGACTATGTCAACAGTCATGAGGTTGTGCTCTCAACAAGTAGCAAGCTTTCACATGTTCAGAAGATACCGCCGTATACCACTTGGATCTTCTTGGACAAGTATGATAAATTTTCCATATATCTTCTCTCCACTTCACCGTACAATAATTTGTATCAGTTGTGCTTTGGTTTTCCCATGGTGAAAGAAAGTATTAGTAAATTTTACGGTAAATTTGACAACCTCAATGCTTCTTTCAAAATTTACTTCATGAAAGTTGATTGGTACTGATGACATTAGTCGTTAGTCATTAATTCCATGAAGATGAAAGCTGAAAAATATGTTTCTTTGCTCTTACTTATTCTGATTATAATTATTGAAATTTATTTCATCCAATCTGCCTGGTTGAATTATTTATGAACCATAGGATAGAGAGGGAATTGGAGGGAGGGGTTGTGGAGGATGTGTTTTTGTCTATGTGGGTTTTTGAAATGTAATAAAATGCCATGAGTTTCGGTAGGTCTTTGCATCTGTACTGCTTGTTTGCTTGATCACCCAGTAAAATGGTGAGCTGGTTTTTTCTTGTGGAGCATTGTTTAATGTAGAAACATAGGTTTATATATTCATAAAATGCAAAACATGAATCATTTTGTACTTTACTTTATTAATTGTCTTTTAATGTTACGATTTTATCGTTGCTCTTCTTATCTCAAATATGCCTTACACAGTACAGAAATCAGAGAATGGCTGAAGACCAGTCAGTGGTTGGGAGAAGACGTATATATTATGATCAACATGGAAGCGAAGCACTAGTCTGCAGTGACAGTGAGGAAGACATTATAGAACCTGAGGAGGAGAAACATGAATTCTCTGATGGTGAAGATCGTATTCTATGGTATGTTAAAAGAAGATGCAAGAACTGCAAAATTAGTGTCTCTTCAGAAATGCCATACAATTTTTTGGTGATCCTGCTGATAAGTACATTAGTGTTGGATTTTCCTATTTAAAGGTTGACGTTGATTGGAATTCGGGTTTTATGATGGTATTTAAAGGTTGAATATAATTTGCATCTTATTATTCTTTGATTCAAATTCAGGTTTTATGATGCTATTTAAAGGTTGAATATGATTTGCGTCTTATTATTTTCTTAGCCTGTACAATATATGGTGCCAAATGAATATCACCAAGAGTGAACAAGCAACAATTGTTGGTAAAAATTAAAAATCCATTAGTGGAGAGATCATACTGTGAAAATGACTGTCAGAAATTTCTGAAGGAAAAAACCTGCTGTCAGTTTCTATTCAAACTGAAGACTGGTCCTTTTGATGTTACTATAGCACTTCGCTTATTGCTTTCTGAACTTATATATGGCCCTGCTGTTTGAAGTTTTCCAAAGCGAAAGAAGCATTCTGATCATGAAAGATCCTACTTGATTATTTATTATGCTTCACCATGAATAATTACCAGTTCTACTAATGTTGGCAGGACGGTATTTGAGGAGCATGGGCTAGGTGAGGAAGTAATAAATGCTGTGAGCCAGTTCATTGGAGTAGCCACCTCGGAAGTACAGGTATTTTCTGTTTGATCTTGATGTTTGGAGTATGCTTGGTATGAAATACCATCTGTATTCATTTACTATTCTATTGATGTTGTTGAAACATCTTTTATGTTGCTAGGAATGTAATCTGTTTGGTTTGCAGGATAGATACAGCACACTAAAGGAGAAATATGATGGAAAAAACTTGAAGGAATTTGAGGATGCCGGACATGAAAGGGGGATTTCTCTGGAGAAGAGCCTAAGTGCTGCTTTGGATTCTTTTGATAACCTCTTTTGTCGCCGTTGCTTGGTATGATAGTAATTGATTCAACCATTTGAATTGATTGAACAACTTTGCTTTTCTAACAGTATCTATGAACAGTTATTTGACTGCCGTCTGCATGGATGTTCCCAAACTTTGATTAATCCTGTAAGCCGACACATTTTTCATCTTTCTACAACTTAATCGGGTTACATTTTGTTAATTTATATGATCAAGTTCTTCTACTTCACAGAGTGAGAAGCAACCTTATTGGTCTGAATATGAAGATGATAGGAAACCTTGCAGCAATCATTGTTACCTTCAGGCATTCTCTCTCTCTCTCTGCGTGTGCGTGCGTGTGTGTGTGTGTGTGTGTAAGTATGTTCAAATAGCATGTGTGTAAGTGAGTATGTACAAATAGCATCTTCTTGTTTTGAGATGGGATTGTGCTTGTTTATACTCTCAGGATTTGCTCGAAGGTTGTATAATCCTCTTTTTGTTTATGGTTATCGAAGTATATGATTCATCATTTTGATTCTAATTGCATGGAAAAGTTCTGAAGTCCGATTTCCATATGAATGCCTTGCAGTCAAGAGCTGTTCAGGATACAGTAGAGGGGTCAGCTGGTAATATCTCTAGTACAATAACAAATACAGAAGGGACTTTACTGCACTGCAATGCTGAAGTGCCAGGTGCTCATAGTGACATCATGGCAGGTGAAAGATGCAATTCCAAAAGGGTGTTACCTGTTACATCAGAAGCTGTGGACAGCTCAGAAGTTGCTATTGGTAATGAAAATACAGATACTTCAATGCAAAGTTTGGGAAAGCGCAAAGCTTTAGAGCTAAATGACTCAGTAAAAGTTTTCGATGAAATTGAGGAATCTTTAAATAAGAAACAAAAGAAACTGTTGCCTTTGGATGTACTCACAGCATCAAGTGATGGTATACCACGTCCAGACACCAAAAGTGGGCACCATGTTGGTGCAATCAATGACAATGAACTTCAAATGACCTCCAAAAATACAATAAAGAAATCTGTTAGTGCTAAAGTTGTTTCCCATAATAATATTGCGCACAATATAATGGATGGAGCCAAAGATGTCAATAAAGAGCCTGAGATGAAGCAGTCATTTTCCAAAGGAGAACTGCCTGAAGGAGTCTTGTGCAGCTCTGAGTGGAAACCTATTGAGAAAGAACTATACTTGAAAGGAGTGGAGATATTTGGGAGAAACAGGTCTATGGGATTCCTTTGCATCTGAACTTTTACTCAGTCTATAAGTATGATATGCATAAAGATTCTGAAGATATAGAACAAGGATCCATATAGTTTATATGTTCATTGGCATTCTCCATTCAACTTAGTTGCAAAACTGACAGTTTCTGCTTTTTCTTTTCAAATGCATGTGTTGGACTTGATAAATTTTGACGTTTGTTGTTGCTTTTCTTCCTTCTGTTTCTGCTTCAAAGACTATATCTTTCTTTTTTCACTTTGTGCTTAATCCTCTGCAGTTGCCTTATAGCCAGAAATTTACTTTCTGGTCTGAAGACTTGCATGGAAGTTTCTACTTACATGCGTGACAGTAGTTCTTCAATGCCCCATAAATCTGTTGCACCAAGCTCCTTTTTGGAAGAAACTGTGAAAGTTGATACAGATTATGCAGTATGTAAATTTATAGTTTTATATTGTTTTTACTGTTTTAAGGAAAACTAGTTGAATATTATTTTTATCTCGGACAAAGCCTTGAAGTGAATCTAGTACTATTCTTTTCATCTTATTGTTGTTTAAGGAGCAAGAGATGCCTACAAGACCACGGTTGCTTCGTAGAAGAGGAAGAGCACGGAAACTTAAATATTCTTGGAAGTCCGCTGGCCATCCATCAATTTGGAAAAGAATTGCAGATGGTAAAAATCAATCTTGTAAGCAGTATACCCCATGTGGGTGCCAGTCTATGTGTGGAAAGCAGTGCCCTTGTCTGCATAATGGAACATGCTGTGAAAAATACTGCGGGTAGGTCGAATTGTTATTTAATAGGTATTGAGGGAGGTCTTAGGGAATCCATGGGTGATTTTTCTCCATCCTCTTCAATAGAGATAGGGCTAGGATCTATCATGCTTCTTATGACTTATGAGCAAAGATCATCCGGGTGGAATAGAGGTTCTAGAATGGACTATAGCTCCGCTTGGGAGTGATGCCAAGAGGAAAATTGGGATGGATTCCTCCTTTTTTACAGCTGGGCTGCTGCTTGGCAGTGCTTCCAAATGGAGCTTAAGTTGGATTAAGGCTGATTCTGTGGTCAATAAACCCTTGTCCTTGTTTTATTTAATTGCAAGTATAACTTTACATAACTGTTTTTATTACAATTACATAAATTTACACATCTCTTTTGATTACAATTCAACTCCACTTGTGGATCATTCCCCGAATTCCAACTTATATAATTTAGTAGATCAAAGATAATTATTTTTGTAAGATTTTGTTCATGCAATAGCTATTCCTTCTTAAGGTGCTCGAAGAGTTGCAAAAACCGGTTCAGGGGATGCCACTGTGCAAAGAGTCAATGTCGAAGCAGGCAATGTCCATGCTTTGCTGCTGGACGTGAATGTGACCCAGATGTTTGCCGGAATTGCTGGGTTAGGTAAGGAGCTTTATATGCTAATATCTTATACCTATCTAGTTGGGTTTACGATCTTGTTGGGCAAGTTAAATTTGGTTTGCTTATAAGTACTTTATGCTTCCATTTCCATCTTAGATTAGCTTTCATCATCTATTAACTACACATTTCAGATGTTTTGAACGTTATTATAAATGTTTACATTGTTTATAGTAATATAATTGTATTTACCAGCTCTTAGTTGTAGTTGATACCCAAGTTTGAGTGGACTCTGAGACTGCTGAAACGATTATTTAGTCCTGCTACAAGGTTTTTTTGGGCTCTACTCTTGAAATAGAAATGGTGACCTGTAATAGAAACAATTTTGAAAACAATATAGAGGTTTCTAGAAATTTAGATATCTTGCATTTATCTTTCTGATGGGCACTGGCTTACTACCTTTCAAGAGTTCTATGGGGGAACAAAAGACTTTCCTGAAATTCATTTCTTCTTTCTTTTATGTTACAGTATTTTGAGCACTCAGGTCACTAGAATTATTCAAGAACTGAAGTGGTTCTATTTCCAATTTGAACTGTTTTGGAGATTGTAAAATATTACAGTTTAGTCGATACTTCTGTCTGGGTAAGTTATTATTTTTTCATTGCAATCTCAGCATCTCTGGTTTATTTTATACTTTAATGCAGTTGTGGGGATGGTTCATTGGGTGAGCCACCCAAACGAGGAGATGGTCAATGTGGTAACATGAGGCTGCTTCTAAGGCAGCAACAGAGGGTGAGTAATTCAGAATGTTTCAACTCTCAAAAGCTGTCGAAAGTTGAAAACATTTTTAATTAATAAGTTGTATCATACTTCCTTTTATTCTCCTTTTCAGATACTCTTGGCAAAGTCTGATGTTGCTGGATGGGGAGCCTTTTTAAAGGTAGGGTAACAAATCGTCTCATGTTTCTCTGCAATTACTTGTTAGTGCCGGTACTGAACTTGATGATGTGATTTCAGAATTCTGTGAACAAGAATGATTATCTTGGAGAATATACTGGGGAATTAATTTCCCACCGAGAAGCAGACAAGCGTGGGAAAATTTATGATCGTGCAAATTCGTCTTTTCTATTTGACTTGAATGATCAGGCAAGTGACATCTGGTGCATACAAAATGGACTATGAGCTGAAGAATATATAATATATTGTGATGTACTTTAGCATGATAATGTTTTCACTTCCACAGTGATGATCTCATAAATAAATTCAATGCTTTCTGTTTACTATCTTCATAATCACCAGCATCTCTTAACATGGCACTGTATGGTCTCTTAAAGCTTCCCCCTCTTCTTTGCAGTATGTCCTTGATGCTTATCGCAAAGGAGACAAGCTGAAATTTGCAAACCACTCTTCAAATCCTAACTGTTTTGCCAAGGTATAAGCATTTTGCTAGTTTCCTTTGACTCAATTCTCATTTGTTTAAGCTAATGTGTTGGCTTGTGCAGGTAATGCTGGTAGCTGGAGATCATCGGGTGGGAATATTTGCCAAGGAGCACATTGAAGCTAGTGAGGAGCTTTTTTATGACTACCGTTACGGACCAGACCAAGCACCAGCATGGGCTCGGAAACCTGAGGGTTCCAAGAGAGAAGATTCATCAGTGTCTCAAGGCAGAGCTAAGAAACATCAATCTCATTGACGTACAGACTACATGGTTTTTCAAATACATCTGGGTCATTTTCCAACAATATCAGCAGTGTTTTTGTCCATATAACCTATTAAAGGAAAGGAAGCATGTGTATGTCAGCATCATTTTTCTCTGTATATATATGCCCGAGTGTGCCCTCAGAGGTTTTGAAGCTCTAGCAATTATAAGATAAAGATTGGGCAATAAGGTCGAAACATTATTATAGTTTGACAATAAGCTAAAAATTTTTCCGGCAAGCCTCTACAACTGGGTAGGCGACGAATAAGGTTGGGCAATATCGTTGTGAGTGGCGTGTAGATCCATTTATTTTATGGAGAATGCTGCAATTCTGATTTATATTATCAGGCCGATACCTGGGGCCTCCCTGCATATGCCTTAACGATTTGTTGTTTTCCAACAGTATTCAAGAAACATTTGTTAAGCTCATAAGTTCATAACCATCGCCATTTTAGCGGTGAATTATCGTTGAGTCTAGTTAGTAATGTTTTTTTGTCATGAAAAAGGGAACAAAAATATAATGTTTTGTTGACGCGGTCGAAATATTCAAAATTAAAGTGATCTATTAAACCCTCCAAAGCTACAAGGCCATTTGGTTTCAGAACTAAGTATTGCAAGAATCTGCACGGGAGTAAACATTTCCATGTTTTCAAGTCTTCTTCGGTCCAAGAAAATAAATATCAATCAAAACATTTGCAATAAACCAGTGAAAATTACATTCTAGAATCTGCCAAGAAAATCAACAGGCAGAATATACAAACACGTCAGAGTTATTCTTTTTTAGATTGCAACTGGAAATATAAAAGTTCGTTCCAAGTATCAGGAACGCCAGGAAGACACCAATGGCTGCAGTCTTGAATGTTTGAAGAGTAGCGTTTATTTCTTCCATATATGGATGGATGACCATCTATCCTATACTCTGACAAACTAGTTATATTCAAGAGTGTCACAGGAGTTCTCATCCGCTTTATCACATCTTCTACAATTACATTCTTCTCTGGGTAGCTGAAGCCTGAGATTTTGTTAAGGGGTTGAGTAGCTTCTGCACAGTGGCCACCAGCATTCCATTGACCTCCCCTGTGAAATAAGTCATATACAACTCAGAAACTGATATTATGAGATCAGAAATATTGTAGTTTTGGCAGAGTAAAGGAAAACCTGAAATGGGAAGGCGCTGAATTTCGAAAGAAAATTTGGGTTTTCCTTGGATTGATGCGTTTATCAACCCATGAAGCCCAAGTCATCAGCGCTCTTTTAAAAGCTGTGGAGACATCAAGTCGGGGAAGCACTTGATCTCCTTCCTGGTAATAGTTAATCCTGTAACATGTCAGCAGAGGTATGACTAACCATGGAGAGTTTTTAATATATGCGTATACGCTCATTACATTTTGCTTATTAAAAAGGACTGGAAATTATTTTCTGTACTCAAATGACCCTGTGATTGTTCTATTATTCAGCTTATGCTAAACACTAAAATTCAATCAATCCCTTGACTTGGCGTATGACCATGTCTACAGAATTGTTAGCAAAAGGACAACTTGACATGCTTTCTTAAGACCCAAGACCTAAACTGAACTTCATAGCTTATTAGGAGAAAAAAATTGAACCAATGCAACATCTATCACACAATGGCTAGGGTTTAAAGCGTTTCACATTAAAAGGAACTAACCCAGCTTTTGTTTTATAGTGAGACCACCAATGAGCAGTGTTGAAAATCAAGATATCAGCTCCTCTCCATCTTGATGATCCATGATCAATAGAATCAATTCTTAATGTCTGCACCCGCTTCCGCCCTACCCTTGCCTTGCCCTCATGAACTAAGAAATGGCTGGCATAATATTCAACTGTACATTTAAAATCCTGCATAATTAACACCAAATTTTTATATTTCAAGTATAAGCAGGTCTCAATCCCAAAAAGTAAGTAAACAACCCATCTTTGAATTATACCACAAATTTGAAACAATAATTTCCCTTCTCTTTTGTGATTCTTCGTCCATGGGTCTCATAGACCTTCCTTGGATCTCTAACAGCTCCGAATAACATGCACAGCATCGATTCCCATTGATTTCTATTAATTGAATCGCCCACAAAAACCAGCCTTTTCCCTCGGATCAATTCCAGCATTTTGGTTGCATTGAACCTATAATTGAATCGCCCACAGAACTCAAATAATCAAAGTTCCATTTCATGCTTCTATTCCTAAACTAAAAAGAGTCTCAAAAAATTCAGATTGACTACGTCATTAAACATTCACCACTAAATATTGCAATTCCAATTAAGTACGCAAAATCAAGCGTAAATAAAAAATATAATAAATACCTCGGTATGTCACAATCGTGTGGTTGCCATTTCCACTTAATGTAGTGTTTATCTAGTCTCCCATTGCTCATACAATTGAAACCCTCATCAATAAAAGGACAGGTAGTATTTGTGTATAAAGGATAGCTTTCATCGTATGCCCACCTCCCGTTGGTAATGTCACAGTCTCTTGTCTTCTTCTCTTCGATTCTCTTATTACTTGCCCTTTCAACTTTTTGGACTGAAGCTTCTCTAACATTCTCCTTTTTGATCTGTTGATCACTGGGAAGTTCAATTTTCTCAACTGAAGCTGCTCCAATCTTCTTTTCTTGAAGCCTCTCATTGCTTTGAACTTCAATTAATGAAGGTGCCGGTACACTCTCTTCACCTCTACTTAAGCTAGTAACATTTAGACCGTCACCTTTGCTTGCTTCATCTTTGGGCACTTGAGTGTCGTTTTTCTCTTTCTGAGTGTCCCCAGAAACTGACAGGTTACTGAACCCAGAAGTTTTATCAAGTTTATTTACAGGTGTATCAATCAAGATTAAGTTTTTCGCATTTGGTGCCGTGAAATTTCTTCTTGAACCAGTCAAGGTCTGGACAGTTAAGGGTCTCAGACTTGCATTGACGGCGGGTTTGCTCAACTGAAAATGGGTTTCTTGGTTAATGAAAGGAGTGAATCTGATGACCCAGAAAGAAAAGAATGTTAAAAAGATGATAGAAGAAGTGATTGTGAAAGAAAACACAACAAATCTCGTGGATTTCAGAGAGAAACTCCTCTGTCTCTCCATCGATCAATGCTTCCTTGCTTTCTCACTTAGATTTAAGAGACATTAATTGCCTCAATTAAAAGTCAAAAGACAGTTGTGTTTCGATGGTGTTAAGTAGCCATGCATATAAAAAAATGAATAAACTTTAACAAAATGAAGTGGCAACCACACTCAGCGGAGAAGACTTGATGTGGATGGTTTTAGACTCTTCCGGGGAGAGGAAAGTGGCCTCAAATTGTGGCAAATTTTTTCCTCATTTTGAAAAAAAAAACCAACATAATAGAATAGACGGCAAGGTAATGCTAGAAGTGTCGCTCTAGTTTTTTACTTTCTTTTCGTTCTTTTAGGATATTATCCTTTTATCAATTAATTATCTTAAATATATAAAATATTAAATTAATAAAAGTATTATTATCTTTGTTATAATCCATTATTTTTTTTAATTTAAAGGACTAAATTAAACTTATATAATTTAGAGTAAAATAGGCTTTTATTATAATTTAGGTCAAAATTTTTTATTATATTTCTATTAAATAAAAATAAATATATAAAAGTTATAATAAAAAATCATGTATTAAAAAAATATTCATTGACAAAATGATATTATCCTTCTTTTATCATTTTTGCTTATGGAAATAAAACATTTATAATGCATTTGTTAATCAGTAATCATAATAAATTGAAATTAGAATAGTAAGTAGGAATCATAATAAATTATTTGTTTTATTTGTAGGAATTAGAATTGGATATAAAATGTATTACCATTTATGTATTTACTGTGTCTTGAAATTGAAACAAATTATTATAAGTTACTAAAATGACATTAATTGATTATTATCATTATTTATTATTATAATTGTGATTATAATAATTATTCAAAATAGTAGTAATAATAGTAAAATTAATAAATTTTAATAATAATATTATTATTATTACAATAATAATAACATTAATAAATAACAATAATAATAATGAATGATGATGATGATAATTATTATTAGCATTAGTATTATTACTACTAATAATAATAAATAATGAAGGACCTATTTGTAAATATTACAAAATTTTTATAGGGATCAAAATGTAAAAGCGACAAAAGTGACAAAACTGGCAATTTAGAGATTATAAAATTTTAATTGGATAAAATAAAGACACCATGAAAATTTAATTCTCATTCTTTAATCGCAAAAAATATATAAGATTTCTATTCTCCAAACATCATCCATCACTCCTGTTCCAAATTCTGATTCCTTTCCCAGTCCTACGAGAAAACAAACCGTTAGTAACTATAAAAAGTAGTAGGCAATAGAGGCTCAAGATAGTAAACAGAGAGCTCTTACTTTTACTTATATAACGTCCTTCGTAGTCCAACAGATTCCATATTTCTTTCCTTCGGCTGCAAGTGAAGTTGTTTCTTCCTTTTGCTTCCTGTGATAATGTAAAGGGCCGCTGCTAAGTTGGATTTGATCCGAATAACAGCAGCCGTTGTAACCATCTGACGGTTAGGATCAAGGTCATGTTTGGGAGCTTGGATAAATTGTAGGATTGGATTAGATTTTGAGATTAATAAAATAGTCTAATTCTAAGGTATGTTTGGTTGTCATGGACCAATAAGATAGACTAAAATATAGTCCAAAATAATTAGGGGTCGGTCATCCTCCTTTCTATGATAGTGATAGATTTATTCTCTCAAAACCTCTTACTTCAAGTGTACAGCCGCCTACGGACATACGCATTAACTGAAGCCCTCCTTTCATTATCTTAAAATTCTTTATATTTATATGAGTTTAGGTGGGATAAAATTAAATGAAGAATTTGTGCCCTCTTTATCACTATTTTATTTTTCATTTAATTTAATATTTTAATAAAAATTAAACGTAGAAGTTAATTTTATAATTTTCAATCAATAATTTTATTTTATTTAGAATATCAAAATTTTATTCATTAATTTATTTAAACCAGAACTGAATATTAAACATAAAAATAATCAACCATCTTTTTATACTAGTATTGAATATTAAGTATTAAAGTCAATAATTATCAATATAATTTAAAAAATTATATTATTTAAATACTTATTAACCTTATTAAATTAAATTTGTATAGTCATGTCTAATATTATACCAAACAAAAGATAGTACTATATTTAATCCAACCTAATCCAATATAATCTAATCTAATTTAATCCTAAAAACTAATCCAATCCAATCATGACTTCCAAACGTAGCCTAAGAGTTACAAATGATATATAAATTATAAAACATTAATTAAACATTTATCTTTTTTGTGGATATTCATCTTATTTTATTTTTTATAATATTAGCAGTGAATAATATTTGTATCAATTTTTTTATTATTATTGATATTTTTAATAAATTATATAATTTATTAATATTTTATCCTAATTCAATCAAAATAAAAACAATAATGCTACACATCCCAAATTTTTTATCCCAAAAAGTTATCCCAAATGATGTGTCATTAATTGAGTGATTGATAATTCTTTAAAAGATCCAAGTGAATTAATTGTATTATCTCACCAACCAATTAATAAATGTCACATTATTTGGGATAAAAAAAATTTGGAATGTGTAGCATTATTGAAATAAAAATAAAACTAAACCTAAGCAATCGGTTGGAAAAAAAAACGGTTGCTGTCGGTTACAATTGTTGTTGAGCCGCCGGTAGTGTTTGGAAGTTGCGTCATTGGATTGAACAAAGTAAAGGCATATTGTGACCTTGCCAGAGAAAGATGAGATTAGTGCGGTTTCGGAAGAATAATAATATTTTCATGATTTTCATTGCGATGAGGCGGATGGATTTAGTAGTACTCCAGCATTTCAATCGGTTGAATGGCTTACAGGAAAATATAATTAGGCAGAATGATAACAAAGGAATTTTGATTAATTCTTGAACAAAGGATTGGGTGAACTTCTAATGTTTTGAGTACTTGAATAAATTACAACAAAGACGACCTTGGTGTTGAGAGAAATACTACTTGCTGCCCTATTACTATCTCTACTCAATTGGCCAACTTTATATTCAACCTGCAGCACCTCTGCTTATGCTCAATCTGTAGCACCTCGGCTTATGCTGTCTTCTTACTCTCTTTGGATTCATAACACAAGTACAAAAGCAATGGACACCGTCGAAGTCAAAGCTACAAAACATAATAGCATGACCATCTGCCGTAGATGAATCATAGAGATAGAGGAGCTTATATCTGTATTATCAATCAATTATCAGAGAACACTGCCTCAACTAGAGCATGCTTCTTCTTGGGGTATCCAAAGCCAAGCATGTGGTTAAGATACACCCTACCATCTTTTACAGTTGCTGCTGTGGCCAAGCGGTGAACAGGCCCGCTAAATTTGGCGACTACGGCGGCTGTCTCCCAACCATCAGAACTCTCCACCAATCTGGCAGAAGGGTTTCCTGCAACTACAAGCTTAGTCGGAGACAAGAGCTCTAGACCATCTCCAAATGACAAGGGACCCCCAGCTACCTTAATTAGCTTAATCTCCTCACCCTCGCCGACGCCGTTGACAATATCAATCTTAAACAAATTGCCACTGAAGGTGTGAATAACTATCAAGAACCCATCTGGATGGTATACGATTCCGTTTAATCCAACTAAGTTCTTGTACCACTCTTTGTGAGTAAAGAGAGGGCTAGTGATGATGGATAGGAACTCACCCTTCACCCCTACCTTCCAAATTTTACCGCCGGTAACATCGGTAACATATGCATTACCTTCTGCATCAACTGTTACATCGTCTGCACATGACTTCCCATCACCTGCAACAACAACTAAGATTTTGAAGTGTTCGATTTTTCAAAAGAAAAGATGTGAACTGGACCTGTGTCTGCTGGAAATTCGGAAATCGCAATGTCGCATTCAAAAGATTTTAAGCATATTTATTATTGAAAGGATAGATAAATAAATGAGGGTGTTTGAAATTAAAATTGAAATACTATAATTATTAATTACTTGGACCACTGAGTTGGGTAAGGAATAGACGGTCCCACGTGGACAAATCGTAAGCGGCCACCGCGCTGTATTTATTTCCAAACACGTCTGCAGCGACCACGAGGAGACGATTCCTAGGACGGTCAAGTACGAGGCCAAGCGACCCATTACCAGTCAATTCGAGGTCTTTGACCAGCGTGACCTCTTCTAGAACAGTCCCGGGTGGGTAATCATCGGGTACAGCGACCTGACCGATTCCTCCGTCTAAAAAGGAGACGATGAATCGACGGCCGGAGTCGTCCCACTTGGCGCACTCGCGGAATAAGCTGGAACTGTGGTAGTGGTACACGTGGGTGGCAGGATTGGCTCTCTCTTGAGAGATTATGTAGGCGACGGGAATGGCTGAGATTACGAAGAAGAACAGTAGCGATTTGGCGGAGCAAAGTGAGAGCGCCATTGCTTTGTCTTTGTGAGGGTGAGAGACACAACATAAACAAATCAGAGAGGTTTGGTTTTCGGCTTTTGACAATACCCGCTTCCTTTGGTTTGGTCGCAATGTTAGATGGGAAGTTAGTGTTTGGTAAGCCCGTATCCCGTGGGTGTTGTTGCTGAGTAGATAGGTCGTTGTGACTTGTCACTTACAGGGAAAAAATTTATACAGACGAAATAAACGAATGGCATCTGGGTATTTGGAATCATAAATTAAATAAATAAGTGACATGGTAATAAGGATCCCCCTAAATTAAATAACTAAATGGCATATTATTGGCTCTTTATATTGTTTGTTTGGATGTTCGTTTTGTCCCTTTCTCCATTATTGAGTTACTTTATATGATTTCTATTTTTTTAATTTTATTTAAATTACTATGCTTTGTTGATTAGGCTCTTGTGAATAAATTTATTGTGCTCCAATTCAAATAATTAAATAAATTATTGTGCTCCAATTTGGACTATCGTTGCTTTGAAACTTTTATAAATTGTGGATCGCACTTTTGTTTAATTTTGAATAATTATATATGTGTACTGAAAATAGTGCAAAATTTAGGTAAAACAACACAACAAACAAAAACAAATTGTTATCTCATAATGTACTTTTTTTTATCTGTAGTTAAATTGTTTTATTTTTTTTCGTTTCTCCATATTGTGGATTTTATTGTTGCTATGTTTGCAAATAATGAGATATGAAATTAAAATTGAGAAATGAGAACACCATTTATCCAAAAAAGTGAACAACACAAATTAAACCCTTAAGAGGCCCCAAAATTAGAAAATGGCCTCGACGAGGACATACATCATCCAATTTAAAGATTCAGTTGGGCCCTTTTGTTGGGTGAGAAACAAAAGTGTCCACGTGGAAGATCATAAGCTGCAAGCGCCAGTGACAGCCACAGGGAGCCGATTCCTAAGCCAGTCAATGAAGATACCGACCGAGGAATTACTAGCCAAGTCGACGTCTTTGACTAGCGTGACTTCATCTAGAACAGTTCCCGGTGAGTAATCATCATTCATCAGGTTCGGGTACTGAGACCAGACCAATTCCTCCCTCTGCAAAGGAGACAATGAATCGACGGTTGGAGTCATCCCGCCTGCGCATTCACGGAAAAAGCCGGAACTGCCGTAGTAGTACACGTGGGTGGCAGGAGAGAAATGATGCAGGCAAAGGGAATGGCTGAGACGAAGGAAAATAACAGGATTATTTTTTTGGAGCTAACTGAGAGAGCCATTATTAGCCAAAAGAAGAAGTGAGAGTTAGAAGCTCGCGGGTAACACTGAGGAAAGGGATTAGCTGTAACTCCAACCGGCAGGCGTTGACTCCTCCATGCTATTCAGCAATTATATATGGGATTTTTTTAAAAAAATTTAATAATTTAACATGCAACCTTCTGAGGTGAGATGAGCTGTCCTCAGTTTTTCACCATTTAAAAAAAAAATCAGTTGAACCCAAATTCGTGAGTAATATAACTAGTACTTAATAACCCTTTTTCCAACTTTTTTTTTTATCTTATTGGTTACTACATTTTAAGAAGAAATCTACTAAAATTTGGCAATCTACTTTCATAATACTTAAGAAGATATTTATTCTTATTCATATTTCTGAAAGAAAGACTTTCACTAATATTTAAGAAGAAATTTATTTCTACTCACATTTGTGAGAAAAAAATGTTTAGTCTTGTCA
Organism: Citrus trifoliata; assembly: GCA_018350135.1. Classification (NCBI taxonomy): domain Eukaryota; kingdom Viridiplantae; phylum Streptophyta; class Magnoliopsida; order Sapindales; family Rutaceae; genus Citrus; species Citrus trifoliata. Next base: position 39,371,648 of record CM031386.1, on the reverse strand, counting down.
AAATTCAACCTTATGACCTCAATTCAATTATATTGGGAGAACAAACCCCTCAATGGACCAAGCTTTTGGTGACTCCTGATAGAAATCTAATCCAATCTCAAATTCAGTTTCACTTATTTGATTGAAACATATTTTTTATTCATTAACACAAAATTATGTAAAATTTTAAGTGACTCAAAAAATAATAATAACTACAACTTATATCACTAAAAGTATTTAATTTAACAAATTTCACTCCTAGCGTTGAAGTTTGCTATAAAAAAAGATAACAATAAATATAATCAAACAACTAAAATTGGTTAGTGTGAGTAGTTCGACACTCTCATTTCTTAAGAGGGGTCAATGGTTCAAGTTTCGTTCTCGTATGAAGTCACCATTTTGGCTAGCACTTTATCTCTTATGAGCCGACTCGGTGCGAGTATAGATTAGTCTGAATTGTGGTACGGACTTAAAGGTGTCTTCCACAGTTATAGTTTGGGTTGTGGTACGAGATTAAATGTGTCTCCCACAGTTAGAGCCCACACAGGACCACCTCGTAATTCAGACAAAAAAAAAAAAAATACAATCAAACAATCAAAATTAACAATAATAAACTTGTCCATGCAAAGAAGAAAACAGTATAAAAAGAAAAATCTGAAACTTAGAACACTATGTAATACATCATCACCAAATAAAGTAGCAGTATTTCTCAGTGGCACAATCAATAATACAAAATCCAAAAGAATTCTTCTCCTTCAAAGGGTAAAGCAACATAGCGTCATAATTAACGACATATTTCCAAGTTTTAGAAAACAGCCTCGACAAGAAGATGTTTCTTCTTGGTGTTGGGCAATCCCAGGCCAAGCAAATGACTCAGGTACACCCTACCATCTTTCACAGTAGCAGCTGTGGCCACCCGATGGGTAGGCCCATTAAATTTGGCCACGACCGAAGCCGTTTCCCATCCATCGGAGCTCTCCACCAATCGAGCTGAAGGATAAGGATTTCCTGCTACCACAAGCTTAGTTAGAGACAGCAGCGCAAGACCATCTCCAAGTGACAATGAGCTGCCTCCTCTTAGCTCGATTAACTTAACTACTTCCTCTTCTTTGCGAATGTCAATCTTGAACAAATTGCCACCGCACATGTGAATGACTATCAAGAACCCATCCGGATGGTATACAATGCCGTTTAGGCCAAATACGTTCTTGTACCACTCTTTTACAGTAAACAGTGGGCTTCTAATGATCGATAGCAACTGACCCTCCACCCCTACCTTCCAAATTTTACTGGATACGACATCAGTGACGTATGCATTACCTTCTGCATCAACCGCTATATCATCCGCCGTAGATTTCTCCTCACCTGCACCAAATATATATATATATATATATGCAATGTCGATTTATCAAATACCAAATTAATGCTACAGTGCATGTAACAAGGTGTTGTTCATGACCTTATTAATTACACCATTATTATTTATCACTATATACGTATGTATAAAAAGTCCATTCTAATAATAATAAGATATCTCTCATTTTTCATTAAAATGAGAAATAAGTTGGAAAACCAAAAAACACAAATTTCAATCACTAATTAAACTAAACGATCACATAAACTAATAATATACGTGGCCATGTTCGCAGGATACTTTTGTTGTAAATCAATAAATTTTAGGCTTAAGATCAATCAGAATATTTTTGAAATCAAGATTCACTTAAAAAAGGCAGAGCAAATTTTTATGAGCCAGCATGCACTTCTTCGAGTGTTGGGACAGCCAGCGCTATCTTATCATTTTATGGCTGTAAAACAGATTTCACACGAACACAGTTAACTTATTAACTTCAACTAGAATATTCTTCAATGAAATGGTGGACCGGCCCTGTACCTAGAGAAAGAAGTCATAACAAGACATCCAATATTATCCATCGCTGAAGTTGATTACAATTACTGTTGTGTACGTACGTATGTGTTATGTAATTGGACGGATTTGTTAATCACTTTTCGAACAGTGGCTCCATACTTAGAAAGTCAACTTCTGAAAGCTCATGATTTGCAGTAACAAACAAAGGAGTAATGATTTTCATTTTCATTTTCTACACTTACTTTTGCCACTGAGCTGGGTGAGAAACAAACGCTTCCAAGTAGACAAATCATAAGCGGCAAGCGCACTGTATTTATTTCCTAAAACATCCGTAAACGCCACAAGGAGCCGATTCCGAGGCCGGTCAACGGCGATCCCCATGGTAGCATTGCCGGCCACGTCATCCTCTTTGACCAGTTTGACTTCTTCTAGAACAGTCCCTGGTGAATATTCGTCGGGCACCAAGACCTGACCAACTCCTCCATCTAAAAAGGAGACGAGAAATCGACGGCCTACGTCGTCCCACTTGGCGGTCTCACACAAGAAGCTGGGGCTGTGGTATTGATACACATGGGTGGCCGGCTTGGCCATGGCTATAGCTAGCTCGATAGAGATGATATAAGCAATCGGAATGGCCGAGATTATGAAGAAGAAGAGGAGTGTTTTAGTGGAGCAGAGCGACAAGGCCATTATTATTTATTACTTGGTGATTGTGAGAGGAAGATGAGAAGGGGAACGCAAGGAGGGTGTTTTGGCCGTTTCAGTACTTTGTTTTTTGCCATGGCATTGGCCACTGTTTATAGAGGAAGTTAGTTTATTTTAATAATATTAGACTATTAGTTTATTTCATTCAGAAATGCTAAATTCAGAGATAATAATATAAAAATAAATTACAAAGGCCTAACTGATACTAGCATGAGCCTAACAGATACCTAGCTAGGTCATGATACATACATCATACAGACACACTCATCTTGGATACTTTTCATTTTGTTCTTAAATCAAAGACGAGAATACAAATAGATTTGTTGTGCTGAGATTTGGAGCTGATTGTTCCTTTTCAAGCTAGTAAAGATTCTTGGTTTTCAATCCTCAAATTTATACTCTGCTTTTATGGCTTTTCTGATTGTTGCTTTGCTCGAGATTGAGATGTTGTTACCTACTATCGATTGTCCGAAATAAATTTGAGGATACACACTAACCACCCTCTGATTTCTTACGTTAAGAGTGTGCCTTCATTTGGTATACATGTTGCAAATGAGTCCTCGTACTGATCTTCAGGCAGAGCATTACTTGGAAACCTGCTATCAGCGGTTCTTCGTGTATGCATATGGTAACACTTGATAAGCTAAGCAATGATCTAACAGTTTAAGCATTAAGAACACATTGCAGGAAAAGCAGAGCGTGCTGACATTCACAAGTGAATTTCACTCACCAATAGAGATACTGACAGTAGTATTGGTTACTGCCCTAAAGATAACGTTACAGAGAAACTATCTCTCCCGCGACCCTCAATCTAAGCTCTCAATACAAATCTAAAGATCTGATTCTTCTGAGACAAGAAACCAATCTAAACCTTTTAACTAATTCTGTTTTAACAGCCAGTTAACTGAGTTTTGGCTCTCAGCTAGGAAATGGATATCACTTGCAATGCTACTTCAGCAAAATTGATTTACCAGAGTTTCCAGCCCTCAGATACGTCACAAGTTTCAACTTCAATTTGCAGCAGACGAGCATAGCAAATTCAGTCTACAAAATAGATCAATATAAATAACCAAATAGCGAGAAGTAGAACTAGAACCTAGGAAATTTTCTAAATTCGTGATTATGCCAGTTACTCAGGAGATATTGTGCAGCATGTTGAGAAAACCAAATAAATTAAAAATACTTTTGTGGGCATTATCATATAAAGTTATTATAAAAAAAAGGATCATGAACCATTGGTCGGAGACGAAACCTTTTATCCTAGTACTCTAGTTGGCATATTGATGATCTCTACATCTAATGAAATCCTTCATGTAAAAAATCCACAAGCTGTGGGCTACCTTCTCCACTGGCACCAACTGTTTCGTTTCCAGAATCTGTGGCACCTTTGCTTACATCATCTTTACACGGCTCAATGCATGCACTTACAGTCAGAAGTGTTTGAGACAAAATTTCTGAAGCCGTCTGTCAGTCTTCCAGATAACATGCATGTCATTCTCACGTACAGCATAGATATGATTCTCAAAGGGAAAAATGACTAGGCCACAAAGAGCACCATATCATTTTAGAACATCGAAGAATCATTTTGACTGCTTCATGTGCAAATTCAAAAATATGCCACAAGATAATGAATCGGCTACGAAATCATTAAATGTTTTTCAAAGTCAAAATAATTAATGTCAAATAATGAGATAGCAAGATTATTTCTACTGAAGTTATTGGATTATTAATTGGTGCATAGAGTTAGTTTCACAAAAAGAAGAGGAAGATGAAGCTTTCAAATGACCTGCATGGGAACTAGGCCAAATTCATCATCATATTCTCCATGGATAAGCAAGATCGGCTTCTAAATTTTATTTGCAGACATTAAAGGGCTCATCTCTACATAATTACTGGTAGCCTACCACAGAGTTCTGAACTCGTTCTGAGATAGTCATTTATGCATCAAAGTAGGAAACAAAACAAAGGAGAAATTGAAGAGTATTTTGGTAAATATGTTTATGTTGCTACCTGAGAACCAAAAGGTGTAAGTGTTCTGTTGTAAGCTCCAGAACGAGCAATTCCACAACAGAAAAGATAGGGAGCATGTGCTAGTTCGTTATCAGTCATGAATGCTCCATAGGAATGTCCTCCCAACAGCAATTTTGCTTGGATGAGCCCACCTGAACAGGCGCAGCATCAGAAATGTTCTATTAAAAAACTATACTCAGGACCAAATCAAATTCTTAGTACAATCTATTAGGTGGTGTTTGGTTTTAAAAAGGGGAGGAGAGGAGTGAAGAGGAGAAAAAAGAAGAGGAGTGTAAAAATTAATTGTTATTGTTTGGTTTCATATTAAATTTGAAAAGAAAAAAATTACATGTTTTTTCTTTGGACAAATATACCCTTTTATCTTTAATGTTAATAAATTAATTAATTAATTAAACTATGAATTAATTTAATTTAGAAATAAATTAATAACAAAACATTTAATTTTATATTCTATTTTTAATTCATTCATTTTTATTTTATAATCAAAATAAGTAACATCGCATAACTAGTTATATGTTCGATTTAGTTTCTAAATATTTATGATTATTGTAAACAATAATATATTAGCCTATTGAAGTTACCTAGTTAAATAAAGAAATTTATTTTTTATTTTTTAATTACAACATCAGGTCATGGACAACAGTTGACCGCTGCCGCCGCCATTGACCACCGTTAATATCACGTTGAATACATAATAATGATTAGAAATGGACAATTAACTCGTTGAAAGTGTTAATTTTACAGAAAATACACTATATGGTTGGAAATATGAGAGTTAAAATTTTTCCCAAACATTTAAATAAGATTTGAAATAAATAACAACGTATATTAGCATTTCTAACTCTATAGAGTTATAAATCGGCTCATGAAGATCCTATTGGTATCGATTTTGATGGTGAAGCATGTCTTTAGTGAAATTCCGACAAGTCTCAAAAGTAAAGTGAAATTCACTTTACTTTTTTCCTTTTTTCAAATAAGTTTATCATGTTAATTTAAGAAAACAAATATAAATTATTTGCACTTTAATTTATTTAAAATTAATTTTATTTAGAGGATAATATTAGAATTTTTGTGTTTCAATAGATGAGGATTTTAAAATCCTTACTCATTGATAAGAAATACAAATTCTTCAATTTGATGGAAATTGAATTTTGACAGAAATTCAATTCTATTAAATTTGGTCCAATCAAATAGTGTAAAGTAGAAAAGAAATCAAAATTTTCTCATCTCCCCACTCCTCTATCCCCCAAGCAAACACAGCCTTAATATTTACAATCACAATAAATCATTTATATGATGACATATATTTGAGTACTCAATGGACCGTATATATTTTTAAATATTTAGAGAAAATTAATTTTAATAATGCACACGACAAAATCAAAGCTCAATCTAAATCTATAAAGCTGAGCGGTTGAGGTGCGCTTAACCTTGATTAAATAGTAGTTTGCAATAATATTTTATTTAATCACGTTGAATTGTGTATTACATATTATCAGTTTGCTATAGGGTGCGTTTGAGGTTGAGGTGTAGTAGTTTTTAAGTTACAGCTGCTGTGGAGAAAAAAATGTAAATATAAAACAAAAGTTAGTAATATATAATAAATATAAATTTTAAATAATAATTTAATAAAATTATTAAAGATATAATGAATTTTTTATTATACAAATGAAAAATCATATCAACTTAACTTGTAAGCTACAATCACTAATATTTACTAAATACATTAGGACTATAACCTTTAAAATACAACTACGAAACGCACACATAAATATGTCATTAAAAATATGTACATTGGGGCGCAAAACATTTCTTACCAACACAAACCTTTAAGTTGCGGTTATGCTATTCCAACCTCGGTGCAGAACGTTGTAATGTCACCAAACAAACACTCCACTTCGAAAATTGTCTTGGCCGAAATTACATTAGTAACGCCACGCAAACAGGGGCAAAATAGGAATTTGATGTATCAGAAGAGATAAAACCCAATAAGCAATGAGGTTCTCACTTCTGTTATTGTGCTGAATCTGACTCGTGCTATTAGCTTAATCGGTCTCGTCTCCGCCCGGGTAAACCCCCCTTCTATCTCTCTCTCTGCATCCAGTTGTTTCATCATCTTATATTCGTTTAATCTCTCTCATAAGATCTGTTAACTGTTATTTCGATTTACTCTCGTGTGTGTATACATGATTGAAGCGTCGTCGTATCGTTTGTAATATGGCTGAGATCTGTGATCATCTCTAGTTTTCCTAGCGTAGACCATAGTTATTATAATGTTTTTATTTAAATAATGATTTCTTTATTCAGGTTTATTTCGATTTAGTTAAAAAGAGCCTTTTTTTTTCAAACAATCATATCATATCATATCCTATCGTCTGTTTGCTTTTACTATTTATTTTATGAAATAACAGAAAAAGCAGGATTATCAAGACTTTTCAAGAGCCTGGTAATTCTCACGAGGCATTTGTTTGACTAGGTTGATATACTCTTTGAAATTTTGGTTGGTACAGTTGTTTTTGCTTTTTAATTACTTTTATAATCATGTCATTGAACTTTGATCCGGTTGGATTTCATTTACCCAGAAAATGACTTTGATGTACAGACGTTCTTTGCTGTGACATGGCCATAAAGTAATATAGAGTGTATTTATTTATTTATTTGCGGATTGTGAAGCATGTGAAAAGCAGATGTTGGCATCAAATACTAAAACGGTGTCTTACATTGTTGATGATATTATGAATGATTGTAATGAAAAGCTTGGTCTGAGTTAAAGGAAAAGTCTGTTAAGAAATGATGTAATTAATAGGCTTTCTAATCCTCAGCTTTGGTTATTATACAGAAAGTGATGCTAAACATAGTTATATTGGGAGCCATATAGTTTCTAGGAAGCCATATGGTTTCTAAACATAGGGATCTAGTTAAGTGAAGTTGAGCGAAGTTCCAGAATGCTTCGGCAGACGGGCTCGAGCGATATCATTTTAGTATTTGTGTAGGAGTTTTGCTTCAAATATGTGACAAGCCATGAGCATGGTACAAGCAGTCAGTGGTTGTAACTTTTTAGTAGTTGATGGGTTCTTATATGTAGTTGTTGCCATCTTGTCTTTCTATATCTTACTATGATTCACATATAAAGTTTCTTGGGATTTCTCTTTTCCTACTAACAGGGGAAAATCCTGTGTTTCTTGAATGTAGGTTTATTGCATTTAACTAGAAGTGAAATGGCTGGCCACAAGATTGCCCATGCCACCTTGAAAGGTCCAAGTGTTGTCAAGGAGATATGTTTAGGAATTACACTGGGGCTGGCTGCTGGTGGTCTTTGGAAGATGAATCAGTGGAATAATCAAAGAAAGTCAAGGGTATTTTATGACTTGCTAGAGAAAGGTGAAGTTAGCGTTGTTGTAGAAGAATAAAGTGTTTACGTTATCACGGTGATGATGTGGATGGCTTCAATGGTACTCTGATAATTTGGATTCTCCTTATTTGGCTCTTAGATCTCACATGATCTTCCATAGTTTGGGTTTCCAACAAATAAATTTTCTTTTCTGAGACTTGACTGATTGTTGGTTATGAAATTGTAAAGATTCTTGGTTCTCTTCATCAAGCATTATCTGTCTTGTTTACTTTATTTGAGATGTTCTTAGTTTGTCACCTGTTATGTTTGTGCATGACAAATTTGCACGTCTGGAACAAGAAATACATTCTTGTGAGTGCAACAAGCTTAACTCCATTGATTTAGTTGTTCACTTTGTAGTCTTGTGCTCTATGGGTTTAGCGGTGAAGGCACAGGCAGGCAATTTGAATGTTATAGACAGCTCAGGAAAGATCCTGATAGTTAGGCCATTGTTATGATGCTCTTGAGAGAAATGTTGAGAATACAATCATGCTCAATAAGTTTCCTTTTGCTTTTGGTGGAGAGTATCGTGTTCGAGATAAGTGAATAGTTTTTTGAATTATGGGATTTTCAGATGACATAGACAATGGCGTACATCGAAAGAGTTCAGTGTTCTGTAATCAATCTGCCAACCAGCTGTATTTTCTAAGAGTTAATCACGTTTTCATCTATAATAATCGCTTCTGTTACTGAAAAGCTAGCCATAGCCATTTCTGAGAGTTTATTATTATTTCATCTATAGTAATCGCTTCTGTTGTACTAAGCTAGGTATGGCTGTATGGCCACAGCCAAATGACACTGGGCGAGAAACGTTTTTTTTTTTTTTTATTTTTAAATACAGCTTAACGTACTTAAAGACGGGTCAAAGCACGACTATGCTTTCTCTATAGTACGAGTAAAAGCACGCCTGTGGTTTCTATTGCTTGTTCTATTTTCTTGATACAAATAAAGCGGCTAACAATATTTAAGTTCACTACCACTGAATACTGATTGTCAGAAACAAATTTTAGTATAACTGTCATAAATTAATATTATTTGAAATTATATAAAATTTATTAATTAATAAATAAATTAATAACTTATTAATTTATAAAGTGTATTTATCGCTTAATAAACATACAATTAATCAACTAAAAATTTATTGTATTATTTTATCAATTTAAAGATGATGCAGCATGTTACGCACATGAAAGCACCCACTTCATAATTTTTTATGGTAAATTATAGAATTCAACTCAAGAACTTTTAAATGTAATAAAAAAAAAATAGAGATAAGATCTAATATATATTTAAATTTTAAGAAAAAACAAGTATTAATAAAGTACTATTTTATTTAATAAAATATTACAGTCAATTATATTTTTTTATTTTAACAAATTATAAATGCAAAAACATTCATTGACCACTATTGTTTCACTCTTTATTAAAAAAACACCGAAACTTTAATTTTAAATTATTATTATTATTTTATTATTATTTTTTTTTTGCAGCTATCTACCTAAAGTTTACAAACTGTATCATTTTTACTTTTTATCCATTAACACCATAGAGGATTTTACATAACACTGAAATAATAATTATTTTGCCCTTGAACATAAAAAGAAATGACAAAATAAAATTCTTTTTGTAGTTGTTGGAACCAATAACGGCTACAAAACTAGCTATATAAATTTACCAAAATTGTTAATTTAAAGATAAAAATCACCAAAATAAGCACCCTAGTTAATTTGTAACTCATTCACAACAAAAATCAAAACTTGTTGCTCATATATTCTATCGTGAATAACATCTCTTCAATAACAATAATAAATTTTTAATAATAATAAATCATTAATAAAAGCAGTCACAGATACCCACAATACGTTCAAAATAATCATGAAACCAATTGTTAGAAACTTTCAATATTATACTTTGTTCCCATCAATAAAAAATAACAACATAAAATCAGTTATGGGGAACTTAGAATTTACAATTTCTTGCTATTATCCATAATACAATACGTTCCAAGAGTATCTAAAAATAACGACCAATAATTTTTTTTTTAACATTCAAGGGCAAAATAATAATTTTATCAATATTCTGTTCAATCTTCTAACGGTGTTAACAAAAAAGTAAAAAAACAATACATTTTATAAATTTTAGGTGGAAAGTTAAATAAAAATAATAATAAAATACCCAACATTAAGTGATTGGTAGATATTTATCCATTATTATGAGAATTTTCAGAAAAAAAGTGTTATCTCATTAATTTATCAAAACTATTAATTTAGCCTACCCAAATCAGGATCGCAAGAAATTATTATATAATAGAAGTAATTAATTTATCAAATATTAATTTATAGACATTATACTATATACACAACATTTCGATCCACTGCAGAATAATCAGTGTTATTAAGTATTTGAAAAGGAGATGAATCAAAAAAGAGCGCTTAATTAGTATTGTCAGGTAATCTTGCTGCTACTCATCTGATCAGTGGGGTTTCATTATTCTGGTATAACAAATGGTCTTTTTTATTACATTTTATTGTGCTTCTAAAAGGTTTAAATTGACGATGCAGAAGTTTCAGAGCGAGCAATCTGCACTGCTCAGCCTGGTATCCATTGGTCGTGCCCATTCTATGGCATCCATGGGTTGCTGCTCCAATTGTAGGTAGTCCGGCGCAAGCATCAGCCAATTCAATCTACACAATAGCTTAATACAAATAACTGAGTAGCCACAATCATATCCATACCTTAAAAAACATTTCAATACTTCTGACACTTATGCTAGTTAACCAGGAATATTGTGCCAGACAATTCGAAACCACTTAAAAGCAAGACAGTAAAATAAAAATAAAATAATTTTTTTTGGGGGGGGGGGGGGGGGGGTGGGTGGTTGTGTGTGGAGAGTCATTGTCACAGAAATGAGGGCATCAAAACTCAAAAGTAGCTCATGGACCAAGGATAGGAAAACCTTTTATATTATAATACTCTATTTTTATACTGGAAAATAAATAAATTACCATAAGGATGACCTCGGAGTCAAATGACATCCATCATGCTCAAAATCTGCTTCTGAGCCTCCGCCTCCACTAGCAGCAACTGTTTTGTTTTGTAAATGTGGAGCACCTTTGCTTTCATCATCTTTACTCACCTTGAGGTCTGTACTACGATCAGCAGTGTTTGACACACAATATTTCTGCAGCCATCTGTCAGTTTCCCAAAGAACATGCATGATGCTCTCACGTGCAGCGTAGCCATGACTCTCAAAGGGAAGAATGACTAGGCGACAAAGACCACCATGACCTTTCAGAGCATTGAAAAATCGATCCGACTGCATCATGCTTAAATGCAAAAGTAAGCAACAAAAAGCCAGCTATAAATTTATTACACTTGACAAACAAAGCCAAATATTGAGATAAATGAGATTACTCCTGCTGAAAATATTGAGATTTTTAATTAGCTGATGGGCTCTTGTAGCTCGTGAAAAACAAGATAGAAGAAGCTTTCAAATGACCTGCATGGTTAATGTTCCCGAATTATTGTCTTCTTCTCCGTGGATAAGCAAGATTGGCTTCTTAAGTTTATTTGCGGACATGAAAGGACTCATCTCTACATAAGTACTGGTAGCCTCCCAAAGAGTTCTGTCCTCATTCTACACCAGTTAACATGGAGGAAATCATATTTACATCAAAGTAAGAAACAGAACTAAGGAGAAACGGAAAGGGTCTTTTGTTAAAGATGGAAAAGGAAGATGAAACAGAACCAAGGAGAAACTAAAAGGGTCTTTTGTTAAAGATGGAAAGGGAAGATGGTTATGCCTTTACCTGAAAACCAAAAGGTGTAAGTGTTCTGTTGTAAGCTCCAGAACGAGCAATTCCGCAACAGAAAAGATGGGGGGCATGTGCGAGCAGGTTAGCAGTCATGAATGCTCCATAGGAATGTCCTCCAACAGCAATTTTGCTTGGATGAGCCACCTGAACAAGCACAGCACCAGAAAAGTTATCTGTAAAAATATTTTAGTCAACACCACAGTGGTATGGATGTATGATCCATACAAAAGGTCAAAAGGCTTACTCCACGGCGAACAACTTCCTCAACAGCAGCCTCTGCGCATGCAACCAATTGCTCCACAAACCTAATCAATTAATTGGTTAAATAGTGCATAGAACACTAATATAAAATTTTGTATACAGCATTCCACAGAATATCCCAATGGGGGAAGGCAGTAATTTGACATGAATTATGCATATTTACTTCCAACCGAAGAACCATCTATCAAGGTACCCCTTCTTTTTCCCAGTTAAATAATAGGAAACATTAGATGCTACAAACAATTAAATTATCCATATGAATGACAGCTAGACCCTATTCAAATATGCAGCATATGATACCTATCATTTGCCTCCTCATCACCTTCGCCAATAATAGGAGTTGTCGGACCACCTAAGATGGCAAACCTGCAGGATGAGAATTTAATTACAACTTGATCTAGCTTCTCCATATGTAAGCATAAAAAATTTGTGTAGTAGGAAAACATAGGATGGATACAACAGAAAACCAAAGGCAGTACCCTCTAGCCAGCCAAAGAAGGACTGATGTTGAACCTATGCCCGGAAATTCATTAGGAGAACCACGAACTTGTCCAGCAGCATCTTTGCTTTTAAATTCTCCAGGGTAAGACCAGAACAGACATGGAAGAGGGCCATCTTTTGACGGATCATAGCCTGGGGGTAAATATAATGTTGCACTAAGTTGAACCCCATCTTTTCTCTGGTACTTGATCAGCTCTTTCTGCAATGATGCCAACTGAGGATATGGGTGAGGAAAATCAGTAATCTGGCAAGATTTCTTATCTGGCCAGTTCTGGATGTAATACTGGGTATTTTCAGTTTTTGACTCTTTTGAAGTCAGTATTTTCAACTGATTAAGATACAAGTCTCCTTCAGTCTGGTCAGACATTAAAGCAACAGTTGTCTCGTAGTATTTTTCCTTGTCACTCTCCCATATTCGTTCTTTGCTTCCTGTATTTCTGATGGAATTTGGTTTAGATAACTATGACAGGGGGTAACACAATACAATAAGGGAGAGTCAGAGATTTAAAGAGCTTACATGTCAAACAAATCAAGAAAGGGGATGTTCCCTTCTGGCGTAGCGCCATTTCCATTAAGTAAAATGTAAGTGCGTTCATCATTTTCCTTTTTAATCTTTGCTATCACATAAGTCCCAGTGGATGTTCTTCTCATCATGGGTGACCCAGGATCAGAATATACGTCTTCCGATGACCGATCAAACAGTATGCGTGGAGCCACATCTTTAGATCCAGGAGATATTACCCAGGTTCTTGTTCGCCTTGTTTTATACCAAGATTCATAAACTAGTGCCAGCGAGTCATCACACCAAGAAATCCCTCTGGGATAACGCCAAGATCACATATACCAAAACAAATTCCTCGGTTAAAACTTAGGTAGATTGGCAAAGCAAGTTTAAAGATTATACAGAGCAATTTAAATGCGCACAACAAAGTTATGATTGAGTTCACAAGAATGGGAACCTCATCCAATTTGGCTAGTGTTGACCTGATCTCTGGTATTCCATACTTAACTGGGAAATTCTGAGGTTTGAAAAGTCCTCAAAATACACACACACACACCACACCATGAATATCATGAAAGGAAGCTCAATGATGTTTTCAGTGGATCCATTTTTCTCTAAATATCTATCAGGAGATAATTATGCAGAAAAACTTTGTCTAAACACAAAGCTCACATTCATACCCGTAGCGAAGATCGAGTTTGTGTAAGATCTCTGGTCCTTCACCTTGTACAGGTTCTGCTTGCTGTGTGTAAATTATATCACGTGGAGTAACTTCTACTTTTGCATCACCTCCATCCTGTGTCTCTGCCCTAGAAACCCCAGTAGAATCTGATAGTTAGCTAAGATTTTTCACAATTCACAATCAGCAGTCACTAATATTCATGCACATTTATCCACACATTGAATTGAGATACATACCAGTATAGTGTTGACGGCTTATCTGATCTCCAATTGATTGATCGCATTCCTTTTCGGACGCTATTGAATGCAATGGGAATGTCCTCAGCAAGGGGCAAATCACAAAGTTCTCTGACAAATATTCCATCAGTTGTCCACACTTCTACCTTTCTCGGAAATCTTCCACAAGGTACTATAAAAGAATAAGGCCTGTGAATTGAGCAAATCAAAATGTACTTCTCATCTGGGGATGGGTCCAGTGACGTATATACAGCTGGAGGCCCAATTTCTTTTACTGTCCCATCCAAAGAAACCAAAACAAGTTGTGTGGTGGCATAGTAGTCAAACAAATCTTCATCGTACTCATCCTTTAGCAAATCCTGGAAGGTTCTAACTTGAATAATATCTCTTTTTTCATTAGATTGGATCTTTGGGCCTGAGGGAACCAAAGGTTTCTTTGGTGGGTCTCCTCGTGATAAAGGGATGGTGCAAACTAACAAAGTAGAGTTGTTTACCCAAACGAAATTATCAAAAATTGCATTTAGATAGATATCAGGTGACTGAAACAGTGGTCTAGCTTTTCCAGTTTCCACATCAGCTACCCAAACTCTAAGCTTACTGCTACTACTATCCTCCGCATCAATTCGGATACTAAAGGCTAGATGCTTCCCATCTTGTGACCAGGTGAGAAAATTGAGCTTGGCACCATCAGGGAAGCCTTGCACCTCTATTTCCTGCCCTAGTTTACCATCGGGAAATAATTGATGTATCCCAATGCCAGTGTAGAATGACATCCGACTCCTAGTGTTGCATTTCCCATCAATACGAAGACCAGCCAGCTTTTCCTCTGGCCTAGCCAGTTCCTCCAATGGTGGCAAAGCTCTTCGCTTGAGAAACAGTATTTTATCCCTTTGTGGTGAAAATGACAGTGCCGGAAGGGGTGGAGCATCCACAATTTCTCTAATCTCAGGTGGAGGAAGGCGATATCTGCCTTCTAAGTTGTCTGCGTCAAATGATTTGATATCATAACATCAACTAGCAAGGTAGTAATTGGATAACACACTAGTTTTTTGCCCCACAAATATCATGAAAACAATTTAAACATAAAAAATTTATAAAAATATAATTTCATTTCAATCCATAGCGATAAGATTCTATCAAGAAGCATTTAAATTGTAAAATATTCCAGCAAATAAATGACTTAAGTTTACAAAACAAAATAGAATCCGCGATTTACAAAATACAAAAGTATTTGAACAGATAGCGCCATACTAATTGGTTTTATTAAACGATACTCCACTCGGAAGCAAATATGAAAAGAAACAATCAGTAATGCAAATTCTGTCAATAGTACCTTCGTCTTCGGTGGCAACAGCATTTGAAGAAGATAAAGAGCCGTTAGTGCCGTCATTTTTGGAAGAAACTGAGTGTATAGGCACCAAGTGGTGCAGCCTGGAGGCTGTCATGGCGGTTGTGGTTTTGATGGAGTGAGTTCTCAGGTGGCCAGGGGCACGGCCCAGTTTTAGACAGAGAAAGATCGGTGGGGAGAGAGATGATGGCGTGAGAAGCGAAACGCCTCGGTGACAAACTTTGTGAAGACCGCGCACCATTTGATTCATTGATTCATCCTTTTTTCCCCTTGTCCGTTTTCTTTTTTTAGCCTACTTTCTCCGGACCAATCATGCGTCGTTGCGATAACCGAAAAGAATCTTAGCGGCAAAAAGATTATTATTTGGTGCGGGCAAGCACATTTGTGTTCTGTGAGCATGCAGATCGGAACGTCACAATGTCGTCATAATTTTGCGTGTTCGGTTTCTTCCTGTTGATTCGGTTGGGCCACTGTAGACATTAGTGATTAGTCTTTCCTATATCCCGGCTCTTTGCCATAAATTAGGATTTTCTTACATTCAACGAAACACAGCCATTACAATTTGAGAAAATATGGCGACAGTTTAGGACTTAATTTGTAAGTTTCTTCGTGTTTTGTTGTGTAAACTGTTACAAATGTCAAATGAGAGTAATTCTGTTCTTTTTTTATAGTAAAGTTCTATAATTAAGTATGGTATTCTTTGAATTAATAAGAAAAATTACGAGACTCTACTTATGTAATGTTTATATTTTGGAGT
Organism: Citrus trifoliata; assembly: GCA_018350135.1. NCBI lineage: Eukaryota > Viridiplantae > Streptophyta > Magnoliopsida > Sapindales > Rutaceae > Citrus > Citrus trifoliata. Next base: position 39,355,573 of record CM031386.1, on the reverse strand, counting down.
GGAAGTGAGGAGTGTGTATTCCTCCTACTTTATGGGGGAGGTGAGAGTGAGAATCCACTCCATTTCTTTCATTTTTACCCTTATATTTAAAATAAAATATTATATTTAATAAAATAAAATAAATAATATCATATTTATTTAAATGATATTATTATATTCTATTATAAATTGTATTTATTAAAAATAATAATAATAAACATACTTATTTTATTAAATTTAATAAAATAAAATAAATAATATTATATTTTATTTAAATAATATTAGTATGTTATTTTATAAATTAAATTTATTAAAATAATAATTTTAAACATATTTAAATATAATATTATTATATTTAGTTAAAAATAATAATTTACATTAATTCTAAGTTAAAATTACTTAAAAATAATATTATTATACTCATAGAGAATTAATAATATTACTATATTCTATCTTTATTTGAAAATATAATAATATTAATTAATTAATAATAATAAATACTTTATTTTAAGAAAATATTAATTTTGTACTATATTATCAATGATAATGTTTCATTTGTGTTGCTATTATTAATAATTTTTTATTTACATAATTCAAATTAAAATTAATAAAAAATTATGATTTACATAATTAAGAATATTAATACTTATTATTAATTTACAAATATAATCAAATAAATATTTTTATTTTTAATTATTTTTTTATTAATTTTGTAATTAAAAATTACAATTTTTTAAATAATGGTAAAACTGTAATTTAAAATCATTTACTCACAATTTAAGATAATTTCATACTCTCATTCTAATGTAAGTAAACAACTACTCTCACTCTCATTCCACACTCCTAATTTCAGGATTTCTATTCTTCATGATTCTCACTTTAATCTAAAATGTAAACGTTATCTTAAAGACTGTTTTAGTTATTTGCTTAGAGTACAAAGCCCATATTTTAATAACAATTTATTTTTTAATATTTTTTAATTTTTTTTAAGTGACGTATTATAGAAAATTCTATTTTTAGACATTTGTCAAATTAATAATTATTCTACAATTAAGATTTATGTTTTTATACAAACTCATATTTTCTAAACATTAATTAATTCATTTTTAGTCTGTACAAGGAAAATAATTAATTTTTTACCTTTTTATTTTTCTAAAATAATTAATATTTAACATTGGAATCTTTGACTTTTAATATTTTTTTAATTTATGTTAAAATCTTTATAATCTCATAAATTAGTTGACAGAGAATGAACAATAACTAACAAATTTCTTACTCTCATCTCGACTAAGAAAATTGTTATGTTCTAAGGCTCCATTTAGCACAACTATTCAAATATAACTTTACTAAAAATATTGTAGTTCTTTGGAGGTTGATGTAAGCTCTTACTAAAAATTGTAAATTTATTTTAATAAACAAGTTTTTAAAGTTATGATATAAAAAGAAGAGATTGTCGCACATAGTAATATGTTTGAGTGCCATGTATCACTTGATCATCAGTTGATGTTTAATAATAGTTCAGGCAATAATCAAGTGTTTTGAGACTCGTCGAGCATAATAATGTGCTCGACAGCGCGCAACTAATCTTTCTTCACAAAAGAAATGTTTTAAAGTTGGGAAGTAAATAATGGAGTATATTAGATAATTTAATTTAATTTTAAAATCTAAAATCTCTCTTTCTAAAAATCGAAATTTTAAGTTTTTGGTAGTATAAACAAAACAACTTATTTAATTCACAAAAATTTTGCTCAAAATATAACCAAACAACAATAAAAATTCTAAGAAAAGGTTTTAAAATTAAATAAGTACTTGTTGTTATCAAATAAATCATGTCAAACATGCATTAAATCCAGCTCTGACCCCACAACAATTTTAACAAATTTACAACGAATTGTAATAACACTTATTTATAACTTCATTATGTGTGTACCATGTATGATTGCGAAAATTAAATTCTCCCATCTTAAACAATATCATATTTAATCGTGATGGCTGCGGATATATTCTTTGAAAGTGATGAGTAATGCTATATGTAGATAGTTTATATATAAAATTTTATTTTAAATAATGTGTTAATAATCATTTTTAACATATTACGTATTAATTAACTTTATTTTTTATGTGAAAACATTACTCAATCTATCATGTGTTGTGTTAGTTGACTTTGTATTTTTAATGTCAAAATCTTTCTCTATCTTTTTTTTTTTTCCCTGATGAGAAAATCTTTCTGAATCTATTAACAAATAACATGTAAAATGATCACTACGAAACATAAATTATGCCACCCAACTAGCCCATGAATGTAGAAGTACTGAAGTAGCGCGGTGATACCGAGAACAACAGGCATGTGTTGAGAGAGAAACAGGCTAATGCCAAATAGCTGTAACTTCATTTTTCAGAAGAACTTCCCTTTCGCTTCTTCTATAAAAATCAAAGATTTTTTTTTTCATTTATTGATTTATTTATTTTTTATAGAATTGAATTGATCAAACAGCCCCTTCAAGTATCTGGCCTTTGCCCTTTTTGGATATTTCCCACGCTCTTTATTTACCCCGATAATTAAAAATAGCGTAGGTATCTAGCTTTATAATTTGCCATATTTTATCTTCAAAAACTAAAAATGTAATAATCTTTTTTTCGCCCTTTTTATTTCTTACTATTTTCCCCCCCTCGAAAGGCATGGTTAACAGTAGCAACACGAAAGTTTGATATTCTTTGAAAATATCTGCTAGCCAGTCTTACGTGCCAGTCTACAATTGGCCGTCATATGATAAGAAATATGTGTTCACGAAGCGTTATGGGCTTCAATTATATAAATCTACTGTCATCACGGTATCATTTCCGAATAGACCGTATTACCAAAGCCAAAACAACAAAATAGAAGAAGAGCAAGAGGCGAGAATGGCAACAATAGCCGGTGTCAATCTCTCAACTCCCAGCGTCTTTGCCAAAATCACAGACCCGATGTCTAAGGTTCAACCCATCAGGTCTCTGTGGCTCAACAACCCATCAAGGAAAAGGCCCGCTCAGTTTAGAACAGGGCGCATGTACATGCAACCCCTGAGAGCTGCTCCCGATAGAATCTCAGAGAAGGTGGAGCAAAGCATCAAGAGTGCAGAGGAGGCGTGCGAGGGGGACCCTGCTAGTGGCGAGTGTGCTGCTGCATGGGACGAGGTGGAGGAGCTGAGTGCCGCTGCCAGCCATGCTAGGGACAGGAACAAGGATTCCGATCCTTTGGAGACATACTGTAAGGACAACCCAGAGACCGATGAGTGCCGCACTTATGAAGATTGATAACATCGTCGTTATGCTCTTTTAATTATGTTTTTTTTTTTCCTTTTTTAAGTCCTTGGATGTTGTTATGTGATGGGATCGTGATGTTTTGGTCACCTTGATATTCATATACTACAATACCATATGGAGACTTGGATGATAAATAGTTCCTCTGATTTTTAGCGTTTATGTTTTAAGCGCATCTTTTATGGTATGTTTGTAGTAACTTGTTTATATGATGATGAAACATTTATAAATTTTAATCTTATGCTCCCCCTTTACGAGAAAAATCTTATCTTCTGATTACGCAATTATCTTCGCTGGTGAACGAAAGATGTCGGTATCTTAATTCTTATCCGTGGACTATCCTTGCAAGCATGTCCAATGTCCAACCTATTTAAACGGTATGGGCCAGTCAGTCTTTTAACTATTATTGGGCTCTCTGTTGCTTGTATGCAATGGCGGTTTCAACTCGTCCATCGAAAAGCTCGTCAAACATACTCATTCAGAATTGTATAAAATATTTGTAAACTGGAAAAGATTTGTCATTTTATCAGTCCTTAATTAACCAGATTTAAAAAACCGAAAAAACCGGGTGCTCTTACGTTACTACGACAACTGAAAAATAATTTCTTTATATTTGTAATTTATCGCTACTCAAATAATTAATTTAGTGGTTGTGGACAACTAATTAACCCGTCTACGGATTGTTTTGAAGGCGCAGGCTTTGAAAATTTTCACAAACAGATTGATCTCTATCTAAAACGGCCCGTTTACCGGCTGCGGCTGACTGCTGTCATCAGTTGGACTGCCAGTCACGCATCTTGCAGACAAAATTGAAAACGGTATCACCCAGTAGTATTAAATTGCACATGGGTATACGCTGCCATCGAAAAATTCTATGAACCACCAAGCCGCTCTGCAAAATTGTTTAAAAATTATATTATGTCAGCCTAGGAGGCTAGGAACGTGTTTTCTTGTGTCTGTTCAACGTTTCATCTCCCTGGACCATCTAAATACATAATAATATCTCTTCAGCATCTTCATTTTTATATCCATCAACAACGCAACTAACAAGTGTTGGGGGAGGGGGGAAAAAAAGGCTCATTCATAATAAATTTACCAGGTGAAAATCGGGCAGTGAATTTTGAGCCCAACCAACCATTCAGGAAAAATCATGTTAATACAAGCCAAGTAAATCTCCTTTTACAAACGCTAATTCAGCAGAAGAGGGGTCATATGGTCGAGCCCATAATATATTTGTAGATCAAGCTTAGTATATAATGCGAAGAAATGATTTTAATAGATTTCACGCATTAAAAGAAGTAATGAGCCTTTGTCGGTTTGCATGCCTCACTTTGTTCATTCAGCAACTGGATGAAGAAAAGATGAAATAATTTAGAGTCTTCAAGCAAAGGAGATTATTAATTATCTGTGCTGTGAATAATAACAAGCTAGGGATGCAAAAACATTCAACAGGAACAACTCTGAACATTTAATATTTCATAATCAAATTCAACAGCAGATCAAAAGTGGAAAGCAATGCAGAACTGCTTGAATCTTTCAAAAACTCAAGTGTAAAAGGCATAGCTGCTTAGTGTTCTAATAATCAAACCATAATTAGTACTTCATGGAAACTGACATTCCATCAATCATGCGAAATAACCAAAGCAATCTAATCATCTCCATTCTAGAGCAAGTTACAACAGGGAAAAGGAAGTGAGAACCAAGCAGTGCTTGATACAGTATGCTAATGGATAAATAGCTGTGAACGTCCACTACTCCCTAGTCCTAGGTATTGAAATACAAGATATGTAGCAGATGAACTATTTATCCAGGCTCTAACAAACATTCAATTCACTCCTCATATCAAGCACACTGCAAACAAAAATACTTGATAGCAAAATGTTCAATCTAAAAAGCACATCCCATTCAACACAGAATAAGTAAACCATAAATATAAACAGATAACAGGTGTCCGCAAAATGGCACTCCTATTTGGAAAGAACACACATACCAGCGTTCATCTAACTTAACAATTCAACGAAAATAAAACATAACAAATCCTAGAACAGACAACCAGAAAGACCAACTTCCTTCAAGCATCGACAAGGTGGAAACCCATCCTAATCCTGGGACATATCGGCAGAAGCCACGAGTGGCTGCATTGGACAGGGAAGCTGCCAAGGTTTCATAAGAGGGTCTGGAATCTCAGGAATCTCCACGTTAATGCCACTGATCTCAGCCCATATCTGGAGGACAGAGTTCAAGGAGCGCAAACGATCAGTCAGCTCCATAGCTTGAGCCCTCAGAATGTTGTTGGCGGACTCCATTTCAACATAGCGTTGGACAGATGAATCAGTGTTTTGCTTAAGCATGGCATTGGCGCTTTCCAAATGGTTGATTTCATTGACCAAATCCCCCATCTGCTTCTGTTTCTTCATCCTTGACCTCCTGGCCGATTCACGGTTCGATATCATCCTCTTCCTTTTCCGCTCGTCAACGTTCGCATATCGCGGGTCGCTATCGGAGCCGGAACTTCCTTGTCTTTGAATTGAAGCCATAAATTTGTTTTGTTTTTTTTCTTTCTAGTTTAATAAATATAACTACTTACAATTAAGAAATCGAGGGTTGCAAACAAGAAAATGGATTAAAATAATTGGATACTAGAAAGCGTGATCGAACGAGAGAATTTGAGATTTCTAATTCATGAAAACACGTAGAACCAGTAGAGAAATACAACCGAGAAAGAGTGAAGAATTCTAATTCTCTTCATAAGGACGGAATAACTCATAGAAAATCTAGAATCATTGGTGTTGTTTTCAGAACCCTAATTTTGCATAAGTCCAGATCCAACAGAAGGCAGCGATTGAAAGTAAAAAACCCAAAGAAAAACAACCTGGATTTGGATCAGATCTAAAGATTCAAGGACTATTTAGGAGCGAGGATAAAAGGAAAAGAAAGAGAGAAAAAGATAACTTAGCTGTTGCTTAGCTAGAACGAAACGCAAAAGACGATCGATTGTCAACGCGAGCTAATCCAGAGCGGGGCGAAAGAAGGTTAATGAAGCCATGGAGTGGGGCTTTTATAGCGGAGTAGATAGGTTACTATTGGTCGAAGAAAATTAAAAATTTGTGGCATTTTATTGTTTTTTTAATGCTATTTTCATAGGGGGTTGGTGCCGGTGGAATTGCTGGCGTGTTGAGTGACGCCAGCTGTGCGCTAAAGTTTTTGAGGCACCTTCAAGAGCACTTTCCCTTTTTTTAGAATATTCTATGGCGATTCCTGTACTCGGCTTCTAGAGGCGTTGCAAAGGAAACTTAATTACGGAACTGATTAATATGGAAAAGTGAAAACAGGTTATCCGTCCGGCATATAAATTCCTTTATAAATCCTGCCAACCAAGGAAACGGATTTTTCTTTTTTCGGTCATTTAAGAAATTTATGACAACATACATTAAGTCATATACAATTTAGGTGTATTCGTTTATTATTTTTATTTTCATGAATTGTTAATTAGTGTCTGTAAAAAAAAATTAGATGATCTGAATCTCTTAAGGGACTCATTTATTATTTTAAGAGAACTAATTTTTTTTATATTTTAAATGATATTAAAATTATATATAAAACATAATAAATTTATATAGCATTGTTGTTTTTGTGCATGTGAGAAATGTATGTAAGGGGAATAAAATAATTATTAGTTAGGAAATTGCAATCTTCCCTCTCTCTCTCTCTCTCTCTCTCTATATATATATATAAAATAATTAGGTGATGCACCGGCAGCACGGCTTTTCGTTAATTGGGAAGTACCAACGACTAACAAAGTTATCGATCAAATTATATTAGTGGCAGGCGATTATAATATAGTCTAATTATCCTGCTGGCCTGCTGGGCAAGTGTTATGGGCTCATCGGTATCGCCTAACAATGTGTGGGATTCACACTTTTCCTTTTTTTTGATGGCGGGATTTACACGGTTTAGTGAAACTATCTTGAATAAAGCTGATTGATTTTGAAAAGGTTAATGGTATGATTCAAATGGAGTTGTTTGATATTGAGATGCTCGCAGGTCCAATTTGAAAAGCTGGTTTATGTTGTTTCAGTTGCTTGTCACGTGAGAGTGTTGTTCGAAGATACTTGATGAAGTTGCTCTCGAAGCCGTGAACGATTCTTTACTCTAATGATATTTGCCTTGTAGTTCTGCTTGACTTCTAACACAATCTGCTTTGTACAAAGGCTTGATCGTCTTGATTTAATGTTCATCTATTATGGATTGTCTATCCGGAAAGTGTGAAACACACCCACCAATTCAAAGGGTGTGCTGCAAATTGCACTTGATGAAATTGATTGTGTGTTGCACACAACTAAATTAATGGCATGTTACACATATAACTCTCCGATTGAATTGTAGTTACAAATAATATAATGCCTCTTAGACATAAACTGAGAGGCATTAGTTTATTATAAATAGATGACCTTCCATTTTATAATTTAAATCTTATTTTTTACAATACATGAAGGATTGAAACGTAAAGACAAAATTATATACAACTTACCTTATAATTAACTTATTTATTTTCAATTGAATCTCTTTTAGGGGTGTCACAAATACTTGCCGGATTTTGACCCAGACCAGACCCAGAGATGAAGTCAGATTAGTCATATACATCATTCGATAAGTCTCGGATTTGACTTGAAACTCGAATTTTATTTTAAAAAATTATAAAATATATATTATTTTAAATAATTATATTTATTTAGCCATGTATTACTTATATGCAAAATTTTAAACATTTAAAGTTTATTTTTTATTTTTTATTTCATTAAAAATAAATTAAAAATTAAAAATTAAAAAATTAAAAAAATATATAAATAATATTAAAAATATAATTTTTTTTATAGATAAAAAATCCGACTTGGTCATGGGCTTTTTAAATCCGGCCTAAGTGACTAATAATTTACATCTGGGCCAGGTCCGGGCATTTGCCTTTCCCGGACCCGGAGCCAAGTTTTGGGCAGCCCTACAGTCTCCTTAGCTTTTGTTTATGGACAGTATTTGGTGTTTGCACGCATAATTTGGTTTACAACATCATCCTCATTTCACAGAAGATATTAATTATGTCGATGCGTCAACATTTCATGATGCTTTGTTGTCATAGCAGCTGTCAGGTGGGAAGATTTGTCACCCACACTAAGGTGGCGTTTGTTTTTTAACTTAATGACTTAAAGTGACTTAACTTAATTAATTAAGTTAATTAGAGGTGTTTATTTTTATAACTTAATAAGACTTTTTAGATAATTTTGACTTAATAAAATAAGCTAATTTTTTTAGCTTTTTACTTGATGGAGAAATCTGAATTAAGTCAATTACTTGTTAATATAAAAAATATCCTTGTTTTATAATTTATTTTTCATGTCTATTCCAAAACTCACCCATAGATATTTAGCCCACATAAAAATATCTATATTTTTTCTTTCTTATATTATATACGATAAAATTTAAAATTTATGATATTTTATATATTAAAATTCCAAAATAATTATGTATTAACTTGAATATAGTTTTACTTATAAATGTTAAAATATTATGATATTTAATATATTATTTATTTGACATTTAAATTTAATAAGGATACAAATGTAAAAGTATATATTTTCAACTTTTTAAGTTGAAAAAACAAACAACTTAATATTTATTTTATGAGATTCAGACAAAAAAACAAACGTAATATTCAGATTCAGACATTCAGACCTATTCAGAATTCAGACTAATTAAGGTCTATTCAAATTTCAGACAAAAAAATAAACGCCACCTAAGTTTGTGACTGAAATTTATTTGTTGAATGAATTCGACTAATGGGTTGGAATTCGAATAAGCTTGTCAATTTTATCATCACGCAATAATAGGATGTTAATATAGCCAACGTTAATGTCACGATGTATAATGTTTGAATTATTGAATTGTGTATGTCAAAGCATTTTATATTGCTTCTAAGGTTATATAATTATGTTAATCTTAGGCTTGTTTAGTAAATTATATTATTAAAATATTTAATTGATACTACTTATTATAATTTAAAAATTAAATTAAATTGATCTATTACTTATATAATAAAAAATTTAATATATATTAATTATTTTTATTTAAAAAATATATTTATTGTATGGTATTCATTTTTATTTTATAATTATATATTTTTATTAAACACCTCCGTAGCAATCAAGTCTTTACTCGGTACCAGCAATTAGGTCCAAATATGTCGGACAAAATCATTAAATCAATATTTACAACAAGGAATGATGAAAATTAAATAACAATAGGCTGAGCTATAACGTCGTCGTTTCAACTTTGGTAATCTGCTAGCGACGTCGTATTGATCTTCGTTGTCTTAAATTTTTTTTTGGTAATTTTTAGGGACCTCCCCTGAAATTTGGTGTATTGACACTTAAATAGAAAGTATGACCGTAATTTCAAAAACCTCCCCTGCCGTTTGTATTTCCATCCAATAACTGTTAGTGGATCAACAAAATGACCAAACTACCCTAAGGCCAAAAAGACACGCTTGCGGCACTAGAGACCAGTAGGTTGCTGTTCGTTAATAATATGAAATATATATTGCTCCCAGCACGTTCATGAAATGACAAAAATAACTCACTGCATATTCACTACCTAAAAGAAAATATTGCTGAAAAAATTTAACAATTTTTAAACTTTAATTAACAAAATCATATTTGCTTCAAACAATTCAAAAATAAAAATGGTATTTCTATCACACAACTCTCGATTTTTAACATTTTTTTGCCATCAAACCCACCTAAATCTTAAATTGTAATCATAAATAAAATCCCAAAAATTAATTTCACTTAAAAAAATCTCAATTTTTTCATTTTAATTTTATTATAAACATTTGGAATTGCATTTGCAATTACAAAGCTAAAACCCATTTTTGTTTACATATAAATCACAGAACACAACTAAATTATAATATGCAATGGTTTATTTAGCTAGTACGAATCAAAGTTGATACATGCAGCAGCTTCTTCAACAAATCAAACAAAACATTAAATCCATTTTCAAACACAACATCGAATCAACCAAAAGGCTCTAAATTTGACATGCATTGGGTTATTTGGATTTTTCACCTACTACAAGGTTTAATCACTGCCATGTCCCTCATCGATCGCCAGCAATGGTCACTCAACGACATCATTTTCCCGCTGTTGTCACTTTACATTCATAACTCTTCTTTGGAACTGGGGCTTCTTCAGATCTGAGCTTCATTTGTGAGGTCAAAGGCAAAAGGAGAAGAATCTGGTTTGAGATTGTTAATTGGCTTGGGTTTGGTAGATGAAAGAGAAGATATGTCCAAGTCATTCTTACAACTAATGGATAATGAAGTGCTGTAGTGGTCACATCTCTGTCATGTGATTGCTTTTGATTTTTTCAATTTAAAATATTTTTTTACGAAATTACCCTCATATATTGACAAGATACTAAATGGAATACAAACGGCAGGGGAAGTTTTTGAAATTACGGTCATATTTTCTATCTAAGTGTCAATACACCAAACCTCAGGGGAGTCCCTAAAAATTACCCTTTTTTTGTTTCCTTCCAATCAGTCCTGCGTCTGGTTTTCGCTTTTCAACTTCTTGTACCAAGTGAATTCAGCCAATTGATTTTGGTTTTGTTCGATCCCTTAGAAATTTGATTTTTAGAGTAAGTAGTTTAGTTAGTGATAATATAGTGGAGACTCTGTGGAGAAAATGGCCGTGGACGACGTTCCATTGGATGACAAAGCAAAGAGAATGAGAGATCTGCTGTCGAGCTTCTACGCTCCCGATCCTTCCATGTCCAATGAATCTTCTGGGAAATACGTACCGTTAGATGCAATCGACACCAACTCATTCGATGCTGATCAATACATGAATCTCCTGGTACGCCACGGCCTTCTGATTTTGCACTCTGTACTATCTGTACGGATCCGATAATGAAGATACATATATTAATTGCGTGTTTGTTGTGAGGTTTAAATTCCAACCGAAAGGATCTATGGTTTATTACTGGTTAATATAGCTGGGGCATTGATGCTGAACATGAGTCGTGAATTTTGAATGTGTTAGTAGGCTGAACTTAGAGACGAAAATTGATAAGTCATACTGAATCTGATTTCAATGATAACTGTATGCAGTGTTTTTTTTATTATTAAAAAGGTTTTAGGGAGTGACTAACTGGTGCACTGACTGGGAAATCTATGTTGGAAAATGGTTGGTTTATATGCTAGTTTATCTTATGCTTCTTAAAAGAATGCTTGCGTGTGGTAGAAGCAGAGATGAGCTTGTGATCAAGCGAATTATGCCTTCATTAGGTTAAAAGAGGAGATAATCATGTGATTGAGGGTTGTGAGAGGGAAATGATTTGGTCTAAAATTTGGAAATATATGTGGATATTTTAGGAATAACATGTATAAATGTTCAGATTCATCCAACTAGATGGATTTGAGTAGACAAGTTTATTCTGAAATACGAATGTGGTGGTAATATTAAGTTCAGTCTAACTGTTCTCTTGTTGGAAAAAAGTTGAATATCAGAAAGTTTTGATCCTTGATATGTGTCTTGAAATGGAAAAGGTACAAAAGTCGAGTTTGGAAGGGCTTCTGCAGAGGCATGTTGAAATGGCTGCTGAGATAAAAAATCTTGATACTGACTTGCAGATGTTAGTCTATGAAAATTACAGCAAGTTTATCAGCGCCACTGACACAATCAAAAGGTAGTTTTCTCGGTTCTTTGATCTTTGAGTATGTGATGGCTCAAGTTACAGTATACATGGGTGATAATTCGGTATTTTTACAGTTCATCAGCTTTATATTTTTTATTGAGCCAGGCTTTTAGACACCAGATACCAGTAACATGCTGTTTAATGTTGTGGTTCTGTTGTCTACCCTCTTTTACGAAATATTAATGTATGCCCTTGTAACAGGATGAATAGTAATATTGTGGGCATGGAAGCGAATATGGAACAACTCCTTGAGAAGGTATGCAAAAGATCTTATACTACCATGTTAAATCTGTTCTTTGAATCATGGTTTATTGATAAACTAAAAAGATAAAATGAAGAAAATAAAAAGGATGATAAGGTACGCATTCTCTTCACCAATCTTACAGATAAAGTCAGTGCAATCTAGAAGTGACGGGGTCAACACTTCTCTTTCTGAAAAGAGAGAACATATAGAGAAATTACATTGCAAGCGCAACCTTCTGCGGAAAGTTCAGGTATTAAATAACTATCAAACATTCTATTGGCTTTGTCTTAGTGTCTGCAAATGTGTACTTGTACGTATGTGCATGTCTGTGAGAGAAATAGGATTTGAATCCATCACTTTTGGGCTTTTTCAATCCTCTTAACTTGGTTATGAGGTTGATCAACAAGGACAAATATAAATTATAAACTTGCATGTTGCAGCAGTGGTACTAAGTCAGTAGAATAGCCTGATATAGCTGGCTTCCTTAACGATCCACAAAGTTAGTCAGGCTGCTCAAGCTTGTGCTGAGAGCAGTTTAAAAGATTTGCGGTTAATAGTAGCAGCTGGACATGTAATAAAATTTTCTATTAAATTCATAATCAGCAGTTTGAGTTACCAATTTTATGCTTTATGTATGTCTTGGTTTGGCAATCTACGATTTAAGGCATTTAACAGATATATTCTTCTGTGATAAAGAGCAGTTCATTTATGATTTACCTGCTAGACTTGGAAAATGTATCGAATCAGAAGCCTATGCTGATGCAGTCAGGTTCTACACTGGAGCATTGCCAATTTTTAAGGTTAATTCTGACTGTTTTATTCCATTGTTCAGTCTATCTCTTTGCCAATTTTTTTGCTTTGCTTTTTGTTTCCGGGCATGATTTTTATATTTTTATGTTCATCTGTTTCTGAAGCTTTGACATCTGTTTCTGAAGCTTTGACCTTCTGTTATATTCTTCTCGCTAGGCATATGGGGATTCTTCATTCCAGGATTGTAAGCGAGCATCTGAAGAAGCAATTGCCAATGTAATAAAGAACTTGCAGGTATTTTCTTCTTTGTTAAGTGTACTGAGTTAAGCTGGCTGATTTTGCTTAGGACCAAATCAAAGCGGAAAGTATAGGATCGGTGGATAGATCTTCCTAACTTTCACTTGCAACATTCTTATATTTTGGATTGAATCTTAGGGATGAAATGTGTCAGAATTTATGGTTGCCATTACATCTTTTCTCAAAGTAAGCCTGAATGCCTAGTAAATGGGGTTGGCAGTAAGCCAGGGGACTTTGATCACTTTACTAAGAAGATCACCGGCTCATTAAGTAACTATACTATGTAAGCTAATTTTGTCCAACATATTTGACAATGTCTTAGCAAGCTATTTGTTATGTTAATGGAGCTTTCTTGAAAATATGTGGATAACTCCTTGTGCCCATTATGAGTTATCAATAGTACCTGCACATAACTGTAGACAGGCATGTATTGATTTATGGCCTTAGATGTGTTACTTTTTAGTTTGCAAAACCAGGAGTCATTGTAGGAAAATCTTTGCTTACCTGAAGCATGCATATTATTCATATAACGCAGGAAGTAAAAATGCAGTTTAATCTGAAGAACTGAAAAGACCTTTTATCCTGTTTTAGTTGGGATGAAAACTTGTGTCTTGTGAACTTTTACTTTTCAGGGGAAGCTGTTCTCAGATTCTGAATCTACACATGCAAGAGCTGAGGCTGCAGTTCTTCTTAAGCAGTTGGATTTTCCGGTTCGTACTTCGATTTGGGTTTATTTTTCTGTTGATTTAATAGTCTATACTTCTAAATGGGGAAAAGTAATTAACTATTGTGGTATGTGATAACATACAAGAGAATTTGTTTCATCAGGAAGAAAACATTCTCTTCCTGCTTCATCCTTTGAATTGAAACACTATGTTTGGGAATCTTTGATGTCCCGGAGTCTGTACTTTTGCAGCATGTATGACAAACAAATGCTGTTGCCATTGAATTTATTTATTCAAACACGTCCAACTTTCAGATTTTCATTATTTCATTTGAAATGTCCTTATCTGCTGCATATTTCATATAACCGCTCATTCATGTTTTGATAGGTGGACAGCTTGAAGGCAAAACTGCTTGAAAAGTTGGAACAATCTCTTGGGGACCTTCAGCTTAAGGACGGAGATTTAAGCAATTGTTTATTGAAGTCAAATGATCCTTCTAAACAAGAAAAAACTACCGAGTTAGTTCCTTCTACAATTCATGAGGTAACTCAAACTAAATAGCACCTTTATGATTCAGATTTTGGGTACGTATAGGCTGTCTGAGCCAATTGAGTTGGTTCCCAATTTGATATATGTCTTTTGATTTTCTCAACTCAGGCTTCTGTTCGAGAATTTGTGGAGGCTGTTCAAGCTTATCGAGTAATATTTCCCGACGCAGAGAAGCAGCTAATTAGACTTGTGCAAGATTTGGTTACCAAGTGAGGCAATGCCAATTTTTTTATTTTTTTGATTAAACTTAAGGATCATGACGGCTGTTAAATGTAGTTTATTGTTTATTCTTTTAGGAACTTTGAAACTGCTGAGCAGTATGGAAAGAAACGAATAAGCTCAGCTGATTTATTGGGTGTTCTTCGTAAGTAATTTTATTTTGTCCTGCACCATGTCTATTCTTCTTGAATTTGCTGTCTGAATTTTACTTTTTCCAAAAGGTACCTGAATTTTTCTTATTATTCAAGTTGGCTACAAGGCCTTCCTGAAAAGGTGCTTGTACTTGACATCACTTATTGTGTATATCATTAGTGGAATGCTGTTAATTTCTTCATGACCTTGCAAAATCAAGTTTTACCGTAGTTTATATGTAGTCTTGTTAAATTTAAACTTCCTTTTTTCCTTCTTGAATTTGGTTGTTTGAAATGCTTCACTAAATATGCAGGAATGATTTGGAAAGATGTTTTGCTGATGGATGAAGTGTTACATGAAGCTGTTCTCTCAGAGTTTTCCCTGGAGGTTTTCCTTCGGATTGTTATTATTAAATTGTTTTCTTGATGAGGATGAAGTTTGTTATACTGATTAATCCTGTATGGTTTCAGGCTGCCCAGATTACTGTGAAACATTATGTTGCCAGCCAATTTTCTCTACTTCTACATGATATATCAGGTTACTCTGCCATCTTAGTTTTAACTATTGGGAAAGATTCAAAATAACTATGAATAGAAAATTTTATTTATGTCTTTAGTACCTTATTATTTATTTATTAGTCCCTTTGGAAAGAGATACGAACTTGTACTTTGAAGAGTTTAGATTTCCTTTATTGCCCCATACCTTTAAGTGATCTAGTCCGTACTTCTTCTGCCAAACCTTGAAGATTGTCCTGTCAGATCACCAGAAAACAAGTTCACTTTAATGCTTTCACTTCTGGTACTATTGAGAGTCCATGATGGGAAATGATATTAGCTTTGAATGAAAAATCGCTCGATGATACGCTCTTACAAATTTGAATGGATAGTTTTATCCAACAACTTAAAGTTAATCTGATTGAAAGTGTAGTATTCTGAGTTAAATTCTGTTGAAACTGGCAGATGCCCTTACAAAAGTTTATGTTGGACAAAAGGAGGGAATGGAAGAATGCCCCTTGCAGGTTGCCCTGGAGGCCAGCAAAAAAGCTGTACTTCAAGGCAGCATGGATGTCTTATTGGTAATATTTAAAATGCCATGAGAACTGTGCTTTTTTATGCATGCAAAAATCATGGACTTTCATGTCTATACATACTGCATTCCTGAGAAACAATCCTTTGGCTCTTTTATTCTTCCCCCTCTATCTGTGCTTTTTGTTTGTCATATGTTGGATGAACTTGTCAGTGCTCATCTATTGCAGTTTCAAAATGGCCAGTTTACATCTTCCATTTCTCATTCCATATTCCAGGAATTCCGCCAACTTCTTGATGACAAGATTGGGGTACTAGTTAAACTAAAAGACTTGATTATTGATTGGGTTCAAGAAGGATTTCAAGAGTTCTTCAGGGCACTTGACAACCGATTCCTATTGCTTTCGGGAAGAAATAACTCATCTAGTCCAGTTCAAGGTTTGGAGGGAATGCAGGGTGACAAAGTTCTTGTTGGGCTCGTTTTGGTACTGGCCCAACTATCTGTCTTCATTGAGCAAACTGCCATCCCACGAATTACCGAGGCAAGGAACCACCTTTTGGTTTTGTGCTATTTCTTTTCTGAAAGGATAGACTAACATAGTTAATCTTTCTGTCTTCTCAATAACTTGTTTTCATGTTTTATTTGTCAGGAAATAGCTGCTTCCTTCTCTGGTGGTGGTGTTAGAGGCTATGAAAATGGGCCTGCCTTTGTCCCTGGGGAAATTTGTCGGATTTTTCGGTCTTCTGGTGAAAAACTTCTGCATCATGTATGAGTTTAATATCATATGCTGTCTGTCACGTTCTAAGTTTCATTTGAATTTTTTGTTTTAACTTGAGAACTTTGTCAAACATCTGATTATGGATACATAATTTTTTCAGTACATAAACATGAGAAATCAGAAGATATCAATTCTCCTGAGGAAAAGATTGACAACGCCTAATTGGGTCAAGGTCAGTGCATATAACTATATTCTGAGCATTTAGAGAGCATCTGGTGAGAGATAGTATGGCATTCAACTTTCCTAATACTTTCAAATTTTCTTCAGCACAAGGAGCCAAGAGAAGTCCACATGTTTGTTGATTTATTTCTTCAAGAGGTGGGTGCATCATCCTCATTTCCACTGAAATTTTAGGTTCTTGTCTGTTGATTCAAAATTGAAAATTGACTCATAAAAAAAAAAAATTTGAAAATTGAGAGTATCTGTTTGGATGCCAGTCTTAACTAATTCAAATATTAGAGTGTTCTATATGCCTTAGAAGTTCTAAACAAGTGCATGTAAGTATTTATTCATTGAATGAAAAACATGTACATGTAAGTATTTATTCAGTGATTGAAATAAAAAAAGAGAAACTTATACTCCTCTGGTTTTTTCATGCTTCAGTTGAGAGCAATAGCAGATGAGGTAAAGCAAATTCTACCACAGGGGCTCCAGCGTAGGCATCGTCGAACTGATAGTAATGGCAGCACCACCTCCTCTCGTAGTAATCCATTACGAGAGGATAAATTGAGTCGGTCAACCACCCAAAAGGCCAGGAGCCAGCTTTTGGAAACTCATCTAGCTAAATTGTTCAAGCAAAAGGTCGAAATTTTTACCAAAGTTGAATATACACAGGTATGAGACTGCTAATATTCAAAATGATGGTGAAAAAAGTATCTTTATTGATGCTGGATAAACTACATTTGTTTATAAACTGCAGGAGTCAGTTATAACAACTATAGTAAAACTTAGCCTTAAAAGTTTCCAAGAATTTGTCCGACTCCAGACTTATAACCGAAGTGGATTTCAGCAAATTCAGTTGGATGTCCAGTACCTTAGAACTCCCTTAAAGGAAACCGTTGAAGATGAAGCTGCCATTGACTTTTTGCTTGATGAGGTAATAGGAAAAATTTGTCACTCCATTTAACAAAATTTATTTCCTGCAACTTGTCCTTTGGCATCACCTCTTTTTGGATTGCTATTTATTTACTGAAGTTCATACCGACACTCCAGGAAGGTGAGAAGAGGAAAATTTTATGACACATGGACTTAGTCTGTTGATCTGCAGGTGATAGTTGCTGCTGCCGAACGTTGTCTTGACCCAATTCCTTTGGAGCCTCCCATCTTGGACAAACTTATACAAGCAAAATTGGCAAAAACAAGGGACCTAAATGCAGTATCTCCGTAAATATTGGAAATTAGAGTTGGTGATGAGCCTTTCCTAATCAGTTGGTGGGTTAACATTTTCTTGAGCCTGTAATGCTTTCAGTTGCATGAGATTCTTTGGTCACAATGTCATGTGTATGTCTGGATGAATGATCTGCCTACTGACACCTTGGGACTGCTTTAAGTAGTCTGGTGATTGATTGCATCTTTGAAGTGATAATACTGCACAACTTTGGAAGTTGGAAACTATTTGAAGTTTTCAAGGAATAGAACTCAACTATTGCAGTTTGAGATAAACCATTTAACCTTGGGACAGTGCCGTTTAGTGCTGCTGCACATCAGATTTTATTTTTCCTGTGTGGTTATGATGTGCAGACTGTTGGGAATGTTCCCGCAGTTATAGGATGTATCTGTATATGAAACTCTTATGAATACGATTAGGCTTATGTACCCCCTTCCTGCCAAAGTCACTTAGTACGGGACCTTAAATGGTTTCTGTTTTAATTGTTTTTCTTCTCTATCTTTTGCCATCTGTCTTTGATTATTGCAGTCGATGCGAATAGATATGAATTATATTTGATGGAGGAATATTGTATTGCTGATGGGTAGTCTAGTAAAACTATGATCCTCAGTTGATCGTAAGCGTGATCCATCGGATAAGAGGAGTGTTCTTTACACTTGATTTGTGGTTCTCGCTTTTGGTGTCTTGGGATATGCTCGTATCTCGTATGCATGAATCGGGGGATGAAGTTTGTATAGCATGCGAATGATGAAAACTTGACTAGTACTCTGCTGGGATATGCAGTATAATAATAGTATAATTTCGTTTGGGATTAAAGTATTGTAATTTTTAAATTACAATAGTTGTGAAAAAAAAATTGTAATTATTAAATAAAAGTTAATAATACTTAATAAATATAAATTTTAAATAATAATTTTGATAATGTTATTAAAAATGTAATAAATTTTTTATTATATAAGTAAAAAAATATATTAATATAGATTATAAGTTACAGTAGTTAGTATTTACTAAATACTTTAATACTGTACCTCTAAAACTACAGTTGTCCAATTTTAATTTTAAATACACCCTATAATTATGTAAATTGTATTCTAATTGATGTGATATCTTACAAGTGATTTATTATTAGATTGTAAAAATAATATGTTAATAATAAATAATAAAATCATTTATCATGATAATAAATAATTTATGTGATACATCACTTTAGATACAAATTAGATGTCTATAATAAACAAGCATAACATTGTTAATAAATGAGAATTTTGCATGAATAATATGAAATTCTATCAATGTTTCCTATTTTTCAAAAGAGTGACATCTATATACAAATTGAATGTAGTGTAATTTTAAAAAATAAATTGTAATTTTTAATTAAAAAATTTAATGGGTAGAAAATTTGACATGGCGTACGATGTTTACTATGGTGAAAGTGTATTACATATCATTTGAAATATCATTTTTAACACGACATGTCATGGAGTTTTTTAATTTTTTTAACTTAATCATGATAAATCAAAACCACAGCATGGTTTTTCCTCTTATGTTCGATCACGACCGTTCATCAAGATTTATCTTTAATTCTTTATTAAAAATGAAAAATCCATACCATATCGTATCAATTACGCATATATTTTCCCGCCAAACCGTCTTCCCTCTCATCATTTCCCGCCAAGGCCCCTGTTCTCTTTCATTCTCGTCCTTGCTCGTTCTGCCTCTTACTGCAGCTGCTAACGCTAACCATGACAATCTTCGACCTCGACGCAGATAAAGGTATAATATTCATCACTCTACTTCTATGCAATCAATTATTTATAAGATCCTAGTTCTATTGCTTCGTTTTCTTTCTATTCAGCTTTCGCAAAGGAGTTCATTTCGAACTTCGCGGACGCAAATGGCGATGCCAAATACGCGAACATTCTCGTAAGTCTCTCTCTCTTTTTTTTAATCCTTCTACACGGATTGAAAAATCTTAGATCTGAAAATTTGTATATTCAGTTTTCATTCTCTTTCTCTTTTTATTTGAGTTCCTTCTATTCATTTCAGCAAGATGTTGCAAATCGTAAAATTCGTTCAATCCAGATTGATCTTGAAGACCTATTTAACGTAATCCCCTCTCTCATTGTCTTTCTTCTTGGTTATTAGAATAAAAGTTAAACATTCATTTGTTTTGCTTGAAACCCTAATTATGTGTTAACTGTCGATTTTCTTGATTTTACAGTATAAAGACTTTGATGAAGAATTTTTTAGGAGAGTTACTGAAAACACCCGCCGGTATATTGGGATTTTTGCTTCTGCAATTGATGAGTTATTGCCGGAGCCCACAGAGGCATTTCCAGATGATGACCATGATATATTGATGACACAGAGATCTGAGGATGGGGCGGATAATGCTGATGGAGCTGATCCACGTCAGAAGATGCCTCCGGAAATTAAGCGTTATTAGTAAGAATGAACAAAAGCTCTTTTCTTACAGTGCACCGAACTTGTTCAAGATATTTATTTAAGATTTTAAAAAAAAAATTTTAGCAATAGTTTATGGTTGATGTTGCGAATGGTAATTTTACTTGGTTGAAGCTTAATTAAGTAAAAAAAAGGATCTCCCCACTTTATAGTGTATTTTTTTGTAATTATTTATTTGTAATACGTATTGAAGCCTGATATTTTCAAACACTTCTTAATTTGGCTTTACACTATCAACTCCAATTGCTTGGCATCAATTTCTCATAATTTGTATACAACTTAGTTTCTTCGAATATAATGGTCAAGCATCTGTCTCATTCTATTCAGTGAAGTTTATATCAGAGCATCATCAAAGGGGAGACCATTTTCTATTAGGGAGGTCAAGGCTTCATACATTGGCCAGCTTGTAAGGATATCTGGTATTATAACCCGTTGTTCAGATGTTAAGCCACTTATGCAGGTTGCAGTATATACTTGTGAAGAGTGTGGTTTCGAAATCTACCAGGTAATTGATTTGAAGAACTTATAAAGATTATGGCTTGTCTTATCACTTATGAGACTTGTATTTTATTCTCTTTTCTTTTACACGAGTTTTTGTTGATTCCATCCATTATCAATGTTTCAAACAGGAAGTAACTGCCCGTGTTTTCATGCCTTTATTTGAGTGCCCATCCCAACGTTGTAAAATAAACAAAACGAAAGGGAATCTGATTCTTCAACTCAGAGCATCAAAATTTCTGAAGTTTCAGGAGGTTTTTAGTTTAATATAAATTTGATATCTCAAATTGCAATCAGGAATCTTTTGCACATGATTTATCATTTTAGATGGTATTTTGCAGGCTAAGATTCAAGAGTTGGCTGAACATGTTCCAAAAGGTCATATACCTCGAACAATGACTGTTCATTTAAGAGGAGAACTCACAAGAAAGGTTAAGTGGCTTTTTTGGTCAGCTTTCATGAAACTTCTTAAATTATTTCGTGTCTGAGAGTAAGTGAAGAAATGACACAAAATTTCAGCAGTTATTATCATCATTGTGCTTCAAATCATATTAACCTATTAAGTGGTAGTCTGTGGGTATACAAAATGTCAATTAAATCCATAAATTCATGTTTACAGAACTGTTTGATCTACCCTTGTTAGTCTGTGTCAGCTAACAGAAACAAAAAAATGAATAGTTTGATATAGATTTAAAGTGAAAAACTGAATGACAGGAATAATTGCAACGTAGAACTTACATCCTCTATTTAAGTGTGTCAGAAATTTCATGGTTGCAGATACTTCATGATATTGCTTATATCAAATTTATGAATTTTGTATGAGCTTTTATTCATTTTTTGGACATTGGCAGGTTGCTCCAGGAGATGTTGTTGAATTTTCAGGGATCTTTCTTCCAATTCCTTACGCTGGTTTTAGAGCACTCCGTGCTGGATTAGTTGCAGATACATACTTGGAGGCCATGTCTGTCACTCATTTTAAGAAAAAATACGAGGAGTAAGCTACTTCAAATGCTTAATTATCACAACTTGTGCACATATTTATATTGATGTGTTCTAATTTCTTTTTTTTTTTAATAATGAACGCTGAGAACAGAATTATGCTTTTACTAAATGTAGTTTTAACAAACATGTGTGTTTTATTAATCATATGTTTTTTGGCAAGTAATTAAACAAGATGGTTTTTAATTGTTCATTTGATGAGATGAGGATTGAACCAAAGAAGGGTTCAAAATTGACGGGCTCACTTGTAATCCATTGCAGATATGAACTTAGAGGAGATGAGGAAGAACAGATTTCTCGTTTGGCTGAGGATGGTGATATCTACAATAAGTTGGCACGATCACTGGCCCCTGAAATTTATGGACATGAAGATATTAAAAAAGCTCTACTTCTTCTCCTTGTGGGTGCTCCTCACCGCAAATTAAAGGATGGGATGAAGGTATATTTTACCAAACAATTTAATTACACATGTAAGCAAATTGACTTTTTCCTTACCAGTATCATAAGGAGTATAGTCCAGCTGAAATGACGGGACATATTGATAATTCCTCAAGAGATCATAGTTTTGAGAAAAATTGATGAGTATATTTTTCTATTTGATTTGTTCCCCCTTATCACTGAGCAGGGGGCATCCTAGCATATCTGCAACTTTGAGAAGACTAACAAAGTGTAACAAATATTACTGAATGAAATTGCAGATTAGAGGAGACTTACATATATGTCTAATGGGTGATCCTGGGGTTGCCAAAAGTCAGCTTCTCAAGCACATTATCAATGTAGCGCCCAGGGGGGTGTATACCACTGGAAGAGGTAGCAGTGGAGTTGGTCTAACTGCTGCTGTTCAGAGAGATAATGTGACAAATGAGATGGTTCTGGAAGGAGGAGCATTGGTGAGACTCGTTTTTCTGCACACTGCATGTTATGTATCCATTAAGTTACTAACTGCCAAGCTGTTGGCCACATTGGCCAAACCCAGATTCCTTGTTAATCATTATAAAATTGGTTTAAGAGGCTTTTATCTAGAAATAAAATGAATAATGCCATGAACATGAAATGTCTGGGATGTCCATTACTGCTGCCACCTCATGTCCGAAGTGTCTGCTTTTTGAGGGGTTTCTAGATTGTTTTTCTTGATAGTCAAGCCATTTTTTGCCTTCACAAATTAGATGACTATGATCTATTTGTTTTTTGAAGGAATTTTGGGCTTCATAGAAAGGGATTTGACTATGTTTCAGGTGCTAGCAGATATGGGTATCTGTGCTATTGATGAATTTGACAAGATGGATGAATCAGATCGTACAGCAATTCACGAAGTTATGGAGCAGCAAACTGTTAGCATTGCCAAAGCTGGAATCACCACATCTTTGAATGCCAGAACTGCGGTTCTTTCTGCTGCCAATCCAGCTTGGTGCGATCTTATAGGCATTAGTTGATCTCATTTTCAAGTGCCTGAATTCATGTTATATATGTTGCGCAAATATATGGCAGCTTTTTGGCTAGAACCTCAAGTGTCTTGCTTATGTTTATGAACATTGTAGTCTGTAGAACAATTAAAATACTAATTTTGGGGAGGTCATTATATGTGTTGTAGGGGAAGATATGATCTACGGAGAACTCCTGCTGAAAATATCAATCTCCCTCCTGCCCTTCTATCAAGGTTTGATCTTCTGTGGCTGATCCTAGATCGAGCGGATATGGATAGTGATCTTGAAATGGCTAGGCATGTTGTCTATGTGCACCAGAACAAGGAGTCTCCTGCTCTTGGGTTCACTCCTCTTGAGCCAGCTATTATTCGGTAATTTAAAGTTTCCTTTCACAAATGATTACTACTAATTCGTGGATGATTGTTTTTTAATTACTTCTCTTTATAGCCGTTAGTTTCTACATCATGGATCCTTGTATTGTGGTATTTAAATTATGCTAACAAAAGTTACAATATGATAATTTGTTTTCTCATTCATTAGATAGGCCGTTGCGATAGATAATTAAAGCAGTAGATATTGGGTCTAAAGCTAAAATTTACAAAGCTATATTGGTTGAAGAAAGGAGTTTTGTTACCTCTGCTGATCGTGTTTTGTTTATAGAAGGTGCATTTTGTTTACTGACATGCTACTTCTCGTGCGGCTGCATGTCTTTACATTTGAGTGTTTTTCATATTTGTGCGAGTGCTGATGCCAAGTCTTTTGTGGTCCAAGTAAAAGGGCTTAACATTTATGATAGGCATTCTTTACTTTGTAATGATTTACTTCTCCCTTCTGTCATACATGTTGAAAGATACTTCTGCATAAAGGACTTTCTTTCTCAGATTATGAATGGTTCAAAAGGAAATAAATGTCATGGTTATTTCTCAATTTTCTGGTTATCCAAACCATGGATTCTTTTGCAATTTCTTATCACATTAATTTTTCCTGGCTTGTAGTGCATATATTTCTGCTGCAAGAAGATTATCCCCTTGTGTCCCAAGAGAACTGGAGGAATATATTGCTGCTGCATACTCCAATATCCGGCAAGAAGAAGCTAAATCAAATACGCCTCATTCGTATACAACAGTGCGAACTTTACTTAGCATTCTGCGGATATCAGCTGTAAGTTCAGATACCATGTTTTTGTGGCTAATGTTAGATTCTGATATCTTCATTTTTTTTTAATTATTGAAGTGGGCTCCAGGGTGGGAATGGGATGGGAACTACTTGTTCTGATGGGTAGATGTGGTTCCTAGGCACACAGATCTTTCTGGGTCTGAAATGGGGATATAAGTTTTAGATGGAAACTGTCGACAGTTTTATATGAAGTGGATTCTTTCCTGCCAGTGATGTGTTGGGCACGTGTCTCCACCAGTGGAACCATTGATATCTATGTATGGCAGCTATTCTTGATTTATATTAAAGCATTTGAATTTGATGTTTCCTTTTGGTTTCCAGGCACTTGCAAGGCTTCGATTCTCAGAAACTGTTGCTCAGAGTGATGTGGATGAGGCACTAAGGTTAATGCAGATGTCAAAGTTCTCTTTGTATTCTGATGATCGTCAGAGATCTGGTCTGGATGCTATATCTGATATTTACTCAATTTTGCGGGATGAGGC
The DNA here is from genome assembly GCA_018350135.1 of Citrus trifoliata. NCBI lineage: Eukaryota > Viridiplantae > Streptophyta > Magnoliopsida > Sapindales > Rutaceae > Citrus > Citrus trifoliata. The sequence continues at coordinate 39,330,454 of CM031386.1, read as the reverse complement.
TGCAAGGAGTAACGAGTTGGATGTGAGCTATGCCCATGCACTCAACTGGATCTCTAGGAAGGTTAGTACTTTTGAGGATGCAATTTAATTGTTGATTGTTGGTCACCATGTGTTTTAGTCCTCCAAAATACTTATCTAAAGGAGAAGAACTACTCTGTTTGTGGGGTTTCTTTTATGTAGTCTCATGTCTCGATTTGACCCTGCACTTCATAAGAACAGAGAATTATGATGCCGTTAAGGGAATTTTGTTTGAACTGTATTTTCTCAAAACATGACCAGTAACCCAAAAAAAAAAAAGATTAAAATATGGCTTTCCACTGCATTCCAGAACTTGAGTGAATGTTGTTCTGTCACCTGGGCCTTCAGTGGTGAATTTATCATGGTATGTGCCCTCGACAAAGAGGGTTAGGTCAATGAGTAATCATGTTTAGATGATTTGACACCCGATTTAAGACTCAGGCTGTTTGGAGAACTTGTTTCAATTACAAACAGTTTCAAATCAAGTATTCCAATATTACTGTTCTTTCTTTTGCAAAGCGTACTTTTTAGCTTAGGAGGTTCATATCTGCAGACATGGAAGCTCCTCTGTGTCACTGAATGTGATCGTGATTTTATTGTAATTCTTTCTTCTTTGCTATTCTGTGATGTCTTTACCTTTTACATATTTGTTGTTTACTTGAACAAAATAATCTCTTCTTCTCGAACACAACTTTGGTTCTTATAGCTTGAGATTATTTTCTTATGCACAGGGATACAGTGAAGCACAGTTGAAAGAATGTTTAGAGGAATATGCAGCATTAAATGTGTGGCAGATACATCCCCATACATTTGATATCCGCTTCATTGATGCTTGATCTACCCTTGCTGTAAATTGTTTTGCGGCAGCAATCACCTTTCAAGTCTATGCGTGGTCTAGCCACTTGTTATTCAGAAAAAAAAAAAAATTCAATGGGAAATGAAAATTGAAAAATCACGCTCTGGTTGAGCTATAGTTGAAGCTTTAAACATTGCTTCCAAATGTTTGTTGCATAGCCAGATCTGGTTAGCCTTATAGATTTCAAGAGCAGTTGTTAGAGCTGTTTGTACTGCTGGGAAATCTGAAATCGGAAAGTGATGATACTGCATTGAAATTATTGTAGACTTGTTAACTTGAGTAAGACATCAATGCGCTCCTTAATTGAATCGTTCTATTTCTGGGTACGCCGTTGTGCACCTGTGATTGTGCTTCCAACTCGAATAGTAAGATTTCTGATTCTTTAGGCTACTTGTTTTGTTGTGGCGCCCGAATTTTTTAGGATCTGATAATGATGCAATGATTCTGATGTCTGGAAAATAGATTGATTAATTTCCTTTTTAAGTTCAATTGCGTTTGTTTGTATACAGGGTACAACTATATTTGCCCTCGCAGTGGGATTAGTTTGGGTCTGAAATTGTTATAGTTGTGCGCGTATACAGGAACGTTGTTACGTGAGATGAGACCGGGGAGAATTGTGTGGGATGTACCTATTTCTTTCAAAATATTCAATATATACTTAAAATTAAAACTCTCAAATTTTATACATATATATTTTAAAAAATTAGAGAAAGTACAAAAATAACCATAATTAAATTCTCATAAAATTAAACCCAACTCTTCAAAGTCGGATAAATAGTCAAGAATACTTGACTTCAATTAAATCATATATAATTAATAATTTAGTATAAATTCTCGACTTTTTCATGTTAGTCGGGTAAATAGTCGAGAATACTCGATTTCAATTAAAATAAAAAATTATTTAAAAAATTCTTAATTTTTTTAAGTAAGTCGAGTAAAGATTTAAGAATAACCGACTTTAATTTAAACTTACTCAATATTCATTCAGTAAAAATTCTTAATTTTTCATTAAGGTTTGGTAATTGGTTGAGTATATTCAACTTAAATTGAAATGAAAATTTTTCTTTTAATTAAGTCAGGTAAAAAGTCGAGTATACTCAACTTTAGTTGTGTTATTATGTAGGAATTATGAGAGAGGAAGTAAATGTAAATAAATAATTTTTTAAAGTTATTTTTGACTTTTTACACTTTCACGAGGTATATATGTAATGGAGTATAAATTTAATATTTAAGAATAAATTAGGTATATTTAAATAAGAAAAAATATTTAGCGTCCACCCGTTTTCTACAACTTTTTTAAAAATACATAATTCTTTTTTTTTTTTGCTGGAATCCACCTAAAGTTACATTTTATTTCATTTTTCTAGTTCCGTTTGGAATCCGTTAAGAAAACAACGGAAACTTAAAAAAATGACTATTTTACCCCCAAAACAAAAATTACAATTTCACCTTAAAAAATACTAAAAATAATCAGATTTAATAATGATATATCATTATTGGTACGTTAATGAAGTACAAAAAAACTTAACTACTAGAGATTATAACTTAATGAATAATAAAACTCTACTTATCTTAAATTCAATTGATGATTTGCAAGATTATATTATTTTTAATGCACCTATAATAATTTAACATTTTAATTACAAACATATTTAAAAAAAAAACTGTATTTGATGGTTGTGGAATTAATTTCTTTATTGACTGATGGAGAAAATAATTAGATTTAATCTGATTATTTTTAGTAATTTTTAAGATAAAATTGTAATTTTTGTTTTGATGGGTAAAATGATTATTTTTTTAAGTTTTCATTAGTTTTCTTAATGAATTACAATCGAAAGTGGAAAAATGAAATAAATATAAATTTAGGTGAATTTCAGTAAAAAAAATTATATATTTTTAAAAAAATTAAAAAAATAGTGGATGGTTGATATTTTTCTTTTAAATAAAAAAACCCATGAGACCGGAGGGCTGGCAGTGTAACGCCACCGTCTCAAACATGAATGCATGATGTGTACGCCCATCGATAAAAGGACGAAAATAACCTTTCCTCGAGAGCGATGAATCTGAATGAGAGAGCACTTTTGCGTTTGACTATTCTGAACACGGGCAAGGAAGTCTTTTCATCTGTTCCGTTCACATCTAATGTCCCAACTCCGAATCCCGAACCCAACATTCCAAAATTTTCCCAATTCTGAAATATATTACTGTTAATACTCAAAATATTTCCCATACATATATGTGTGTGTGTATACATATATACATATGTATGTATTTATTTTCCTTTTTCTTCTTTAACATTTTTTAATACCTCCATTTGGGTTCTTCTGTTTGCTTTCTTTACAGAAAGCTGACTGGAAATCCCAAAAACAGAGACAATCCGAGAGAAACGAAATGTAGCTGAGCTGCGTCTCGTATCTTTTCCTCAAACTTGATTGAAAATTAAAAGTTCGCTATCATTTCTTCTTTGTTTTTGACAATAATCCTTTGCCAGCTCTGAAACTATCAATCACGGCTAATAAGTCACTTTCCTGAAGAGCTCCATGTTCAGTATCTAAACCGACTCTATCTAAGGTGGCAGGGAATAAATTCTAATTTTATTTGGCTTTGGCGCAATTGCGTGTGTTTCGGTATAGATCTTGGAGAGAATTCTTTTAATATTGATGTTATAATTCTGTCGGTTTTTCATGTCATTGATTAAATGTCATACGTGTAGATTTGAGTTTAGTTTCACCTATTAATTGGTACATGTTTTGATGGAACTAACTGGGTCACCTTGAAAAATGGATGTATTAACTTTGAAGTAACTGTGTTATAGGATTTTTAGCTGGGTCACCTTGAAAAATGGTACATGTTTTGATGGAACTAACTGGGTCACCTTGAAAAATGGATGTATTAACTTTGAAGTAACTGTGTTATAGGATTTTTAGCTATGTTAGTTAGCCAACAAACTTCTGCTCGAGGAATCATGCAAGTAAGAGCCTTCGTAGCAGTAACATTGGCTAGAGTTCTCGGTTGATGAAGCAATTGTTTTAGTGTTCATTTTCTTCTTGTTCCGCCTAATGCTTTATTGATATTTTGTAGAAATTGAATCCCCCCCCCTCCTCTTCATTTGAAGATGTAAATTGATTTTATGGGGGTTACAGATATTTGTACATTGAGCTTATTTGTTTAAATATCCGTCCATTTCTGTAGATGGTTTGTGTTATTTTTCAGCCAAGTTTTTGATCTGCATACAGCCAGAACACATCTGTTAGGTTAAATTTTGTAACTGCTGCTTCTATTTTCTCAGGCTGTACTAAAATTATGGACTATTGGAAGCTTTCATCTCCCAGTGGTGCACCTTCTCTTGGTAAAGCACCTTTGAAATTTTCGAGTACGGTGCAGGAGATGGCTCAGTTAGAGCAACAAGATATGGTAGCCAATCAAGTTGTTGAGGCTGATGTTGACTTAAGAGAAGTTTACTTTCTGATCATCCATTTTCTATCTTCTGGGCCATGTCAAAGGACTCTCGGACTGCTTTGGAATGAGCTTTTGGAACATCAGCTTCTACCTAGAAGATATCATGCTTGGTTTTCTAGGAGTGGTGTAAATAGTGGGAACGACAATGATGATGGCATCTCTTTTCCATTAAGTTATAATAAATTAGTGGAGAGGTATATATGCATTTTCTTTTATTTCAATTTCAGTGAAAGATAAATCTGGAAACTTATGGTAATATGCTCCTGATTTTCTCTATCATTTATTGGATTGTCTGGCATCATGCGATCTTCTAGATCCAAAATATTTCACTGATTCAAAGTGGAGCAGCAGACATGTTATTTTGGGAAGTAATTTAAAAGATTTTCCTTAAAATAAATCCAATGAGTAATTGATCTGGTGACAAATCTTAAAGTTGGAATTGGTGAGTCACTTTTCAAGTCTGAGGTGTTGCTTTACTTAAGGGATAACTTTAGTGAGATTCATGCTTTTTCAGAGTCTATTCAGACTACAATGCAAATTTTGTTTGGGTTTGTGCTTTCTTTTCTTCATTTTTGAGTTTATTTCATGTTGTTTCTTCTAATTTATTGATTTCCCATTTTTATAAATCTCAGGTATCCTCACATTGAATGGGATCACTTAGTAAAGCTTCTGAGGCAACTTTTGCTATATAAAGCCTCTCCCTTCCATGGCAGGATTGGTGGAATTGCCCCAAATGCTGCTGATGTTCCTACCTTACTTGGATCTGGCTCCTTTTCACTTCTGGAATGTAAGTGATATGTCATAATGATTTGCTTCAGTCTTATGGGAGTTTCTTTTTTATTTTATTTTATTTATTTTGATTCTTCCATAAAGGGTTGTAAATCTTGGACCAAAGTTTGACTTGCATCAGACCTTTTGGTTGCATTTGGACATGCTTGCTTAATGTGTCCTCCACTGCTCTTTCTTTTTCTCTCTGTATCTTAGTAAACAATTATTGTAATTATGATATTAGAAATGACCTAAACAATGGTTTGGATCTACGATACCAATTTGTTCCAAATTCCTAATTTGTTGAGAGCGAGAGTACCCCAAGAGCATCAATACTTTATTACCCTTATAGCTGTATTATAGTTTCTAAATGGACTTTATTTTAGCTCCAGATGTTACGCTCTTTTAGCGAAGAAAGTTGATAATAACAGAAAATCCTGAGAGCACAATTTATTCTTTCATCTCGTTGTAGCTAAATATCGGTAAATGAAAGAAAATGGGAAAAGGTATAAGCTTATCACAAAGGACCCCCAAATGACTGTACTTGGGCTGATGCATCATATGGTTTTCATAACTTCCCTTGCGCTTATAATATAAAACCTTTTATGCCTTTATGGGTGTTTATTATGAGACTGTTCCTCCTTTTCTGCTTTTATTGGTGTTTGCCTAATCCATTTTCCATTCTGTTGTTGCAGGTGATAGAAGTATGAAATATAAGCAAGTTAAACCTCTACCAGCTTACCTGCGTTGGCCCCACATGCAGGCTGATCAGGTTCATGGGTTAAGTTTAAGGGAAATTGGTGGAGGTTTCAAAAAGCACCATCGTGCTCCATCTGTTTGCTCTGCATGTTATGCAATCGCTAAACCATCAACCATGGTGCAAAAAATGCAAAATATAAAGAAGCTAAGGGGTCACCGTGATGCTGTCTATTGTGGTATGCCTTTTTTTATCATTTGAACTTGTAGTCAAGGGCTTTCGCGACTTTATTCTGATAATCAATGCTCTTTACTATATATGGTTCTTAAAAGGGGTCACTGTGATGCTGTCTATTGTAGCATGCCTTTTGTCATCATTTGAACTTGCAGTTAAGGGCTTTCTGAACTTTATTGTGATAATCAATGCTCTTTACTATACGTCATTTTTAAGGAAACTTTTGGGATTTTGTCTGCCAGCTATGACATTGATGTGGTTCTTACAGTATATTTATTGTTTTGATTTATTGTATTTCAAATGAAATCTTTTTTCTTTTTCAAATCAATAAAAGGTAAAAGTGGTAAAAGACCCAAAAAAAAAAAGAGTTCAGCCAAGTCCCTTCAAAATCTCTGATTAGGTCTGGTGTTGTGCAATCTTGAAATTCAGACATAATATGTTTAACAATTAAATTTTGAAGACAATGTGTATCAGGTCTTTCATCATCCTCATCTTCTGTAAATAGTTTGTTTGGTGTCACCACTCTGGTTTCTATAATCATCAAGTTCATGTTTGGTAATTCATTGCATATTTTTGTTCTTACTAGTTTTATGTTCTTGTTTTTAAAATTTTACGTCCTTTTAAAGAGATTTAAATTGATTTCAGTAGTATGGCAATATTAACAATTTGGTTTCAGCATAAAGATGCATGAACAAATTCCCTCTCTGCCGTCTTTTCGTTAAATTGTTTCTTCTGGCTCCTTACTGAGTTTGCTATTGCTATGTTAGCACATTTTATGGCAAAGTTGGTGGATAAGGATTTGAAAAAAATATTATTGCATGTATTTTGTAGCCATATTTGATCGCTCAGGAAGATTTGTTATTACTGGTTCGGATGACCGCCTTGTTAAAATCTGGTCGATGGAAACTGCATTTTGCTTGGCCAGTTGTCGTGGACATGAAGTGAGTTTGGGTTTTCTCGGTTCTTACATGAATATACAAATATCCTCTATAGGCATTTCAAGTTTGTTTTGTAACATTATACTTTCTGTTGTATGTACTGAAGGGGGACATAACAGACTTGGCTGTAAGTTCGAATAATACTTTGGTGGCATCAGCTTCAAATGATTTCGTCATTCGAGTTGTAAGCATACCCTACCTACTTTTAAGTATCTCTATTTTGTATTCTTTGAAGGCTAAATAGTTCTTTTCAACTGTTGCAGTGGCGCTTGCCGGATGGGTTGCCGATTTCAGTTTTGCGGGGACACACAGGAGCTGTTACTGCCATTGCATTCAGTCCGAGGCCTAGCGCTATTTATCAGCTTTTATCGTGAGTTCGGTTCCACATATATGTTCCTCTTATTGTTTCCTTCAGTTACTTAGTTGATCTGCTGTTACTATTTTGAAAAAATCTTGATTTCACAATGGGTTGCATGTAGATATCTCATTTTTTCATCCTCCTTTTGACCATTATGAAGCATTCTCTGGATATTGAATGGACCGCGTCAGGATGGACAATTATTTTACTCTTACCTGGATGGATGCAGTGAATTTTTTTTGTTTTTTTTTTTGGTTGGAATTTATTGTACATGTTTGTTGACCCTGCTAATATTTGTAGGTCCTCAGATGATGGAACTTGTCGAATCTGGGATGCTCGATATTCCCAATATAGTCCTCGAATATACCTGCCCAAGCCTCCAGATGCTATCACTGGTTAGATGATTCTTCTTTGTTGTTTTTTGCTTGTTAGTTTGTATTAGGAAGATATTAAAATTTCTTTAACCAAGAAGTATTTTTAGGTAAGAGCAATGTTCCATCCAATAATGGACCCTCATCTAGTAATGGTCTACAGAGCCATCAGATATTATGTTGTGCTTACAATGCCAATGGAACTGTTTTTGTCACTGGTAGCTCTGACACTTTTGCAAGGGTGTGTTAAACCTTTGAACTCTTCAAATTATTATTATATAGAATTCATCTTCTATTATATTTGATTTAATTTATTTTTTATTTTGAACTTTTGCTAGTTAATATTTATATTTAGTTGGAGTTTCTACTGAGAGCCAGATACTTGCAGGTCTGGAGTGCCTGTAAATCTAGCATGGAAGACTCTGAACAACCAATTCATGAGCTGGATGTGTTATCGGGGCATGAAAATGACGTCAATTACGTCCAATTTAGGTTAGTCTGTCTTTTGTATATGTCTTATCTCCACAGAATCTCATTCCTGCTTAGCTGCTTCTATCTGCAGTGGCTGTGCTGTCGCTTCAAGATCTTCAATGTCTGATGCTTTCAAGGAGGAAAATGTTCCAAAATTTAAGAACTCCTGGTTTGTTGTGATTTTCTTTTAACAATTTCCGGAATTATTATTGTTAATCTTACTACTATTTTACTTTGTTTTTGCGTCTAATCAATAGAGCCATTTTTGTTCTTGTGAATCCTTGTTTCTGCCAGGTTCTGTCATGACAACATCGTTACCTGTTCCCGGGATGGTAGTGCAATTATATGGATACCAAGATCACGTAGATCCCATGTGAGTCCTTTCAATGATTTTAGGTCAAACTTTTCTATTTGAGCTGTTGTTGGAGACATGTTCTCTTTCTCAGCAAAATTTCATTAGTTCTTTATGCTCCAAAGTTCACAAATAGTTGTGGAGATAACAACTGAATTTTATGCATGCAAGAGAAAAAAATAAAAAGGATTTTATAATCCTTTTATTGGCTCAGGGAAAAGTTGGACGTTGGACGCGTGCATATCATTTGAAAGTTCCACCTCCTCCACTGCCTCCTCAACCTCCTCGAGGAGGCCCTCGTCAAAGGCTCCTCCCAACTCCTCGTGGAGTTAACATGATTGTGTGGAGCCTGGATAATCGCTTTGTGCTTGCTGCTATCATGGGTAAAATAATTATCATTTGTTTTTCCTCGTTATTCACTAAAGTGCTAGTCTGTACTGCTTAAGTGTGGTTATTAATTGTACCTGACAAGTTTATATTATTCTTTATCTGGAAGCATATCTTCTAGTTATGCTGTACTGCTAATTATTTCCTTCTGTCAGGTTGTCTACATTTTGCCCCCATCATATCCTAGCAGCCTCACTAAGTGAACCAGTCACTCGTGTTAACTTTTTTTTTTTTTTTCTGTGGGAACCACCTCTAGCATTTGACTTCTCATTTTGTTTTATAAGTGATTATCTGTAGTGGTAGATGGTAAGGCCTATCAATTTTTGGTTTCTTAATGGTGCTAATCTTTACTTGTACTGAAGGTTCAACTTTAAAGCTTTGCCTTTAATTTTGAATTCATTTAATTGTCACCAGGATTTTGTAATGTCTAGCCTCATCTGGTTTTAAAGAACTCTGAATCATTTTAGGCATAAAACGAAAAGAGCTAATATATCACCTAGCTAATAGTAAAACAAGTTAAACCACTACATAATCAATATGGGTTTTTTTTCCTATAAAAAGGCCTTCTCCATTTCAATTATAACAGCAATTATGAGTATATGTAAACCCCAAACATAAATTGTTTTGTGGCTAGCTCATTGGCTGCATTCTTGTTTTAAAATGCCTAGGGATAATATTTACAAATTCATTCATTCAAGTTATATAATGCTCTATTGTTGCTTCATTTAAGATCTTTGCTTTCTAGTTGGATCTTGTGCTTATTTTATTTACTTTTGTCCCTGCAACTGTGTCGTATTAATGCAGATTGCAGAATTTGTGTTTGGAATGCTGTTGATGGCAGCTTGGTACATTCTTTGACTGGTCATTCTGCATCTGTAAGTGGTTTCCAATTTTCCCTAGTCATGTAGGGTAGATTCTGAAGGCGTTAATATGCCTATCTTCTTTGATTTAATCTTTATTTTTCTACTTATTTTGCTTCAGTGGCTCATACCTTTATTGTTAAATCCTTGGCAGTCCTATGTTCTGGATGTTCATCCTTTCAACCCTAGAATTGCTATGAGTGCTGGGTATGATGGACGAACTATAGTCTGGGATGTAAGTCTCTGTTTCTTGAAGTTTTCCTTGCAGTTTTATTTTTATTATTGTTATTTTCATTGTGTATTGAAATTTTGTGGTATGGCCTTTCCAGATATGGGAGGGCACGCCTATTCGGATATATGAAATAGGACGTTTCAAGTTGGTTGATGGAAAGTTTTCACCGTAAGTTATCTGTAGAATGATGTTTTTACCTTCCTTCAGGTGAATAGACGGTGTTTTGTTCTGGTGAACATATTTATTCATAAATGGTTTACTTGCCTGAGATTTCTTTTATCTTTTAGAATATTATGTTGATTTCTTTATAAAAAGTGGGGTTTGTACAAAAGTAGGTGCACTTTAGTCCTAATATATTCGAATTTGTTTTTTGTTGGTCAAGATCAGACTGAGCAGCATTTTTGCAAACGATCTTGATCTATAGGCCTCACCAAGGTATAAAGAGGTGTGTCTGGCTTGTGTGCAAGAAAATCACATTGGTGTTCAGATATTTTATTTCCATGTTGCCCACGTATTGCCGTCCTGAAATTGGGGCATCAGGCCTTGAAGTGCATGTCATGCAAGATGTGTGCGCTTCCTGCTGGAATTGAATATATTTGATTGGTTTAACAGATGTATGATGAATTATTCCTCGTTCTGTTCCTTCAGTCAAATGCATTTGAAGTTACAAAAGTTTCTGTCTTGTAATTTATAACTTCATCTCTCTTTCCAGATAAAGTTTTGAGATGGTCCTATGTACCTGCGTTCAGCCTGTACTCCCATCTTTGAGTTTCTGCTTTTAATTTGTGTTGGTCTGAATAGGTCTGAACTTTATCTATAGCCATGAAGATTAGTTATTTGGTTCTTGTTTTGGTGGTGCAAGAGGTTTAACCCATTCACATCAAGGTTAGGATGGGTTACAACAGATTTTGGGAGGGTTTTGCTTTATGTTTATGTACTAAAGTATATAATCATTTAGTTGTGCACCCTTGAATGTGATCATCATATGATTTCCCTGTGGATGGTTCAATTGCTTTGTTTCTTTTATATACTGCCAATCATGATGTGAAGATCCTACGTATATGATCATCTTGATCATATGCTTTGTGTTTCAAACCTCAATTCTCTTGCTTTTTGTGTCTCATTGAGCTACTGTGGTTGGCAGTTTGACATCTCTTGTGGTTACCCCAGTGAAAGCTTTTGTTTCTATTTCCAAGTTTGTGTTGCTACAGTTATTGTTATATGCATTTTGGATCTAAATGCTTGCTAGATTTAGGTAACAATTTTCTTGCAGTGTTTACATCATATCGTTTTTATTGTGATGGGGCATTGCTTTCTCTGCACAGGGATGGGACATCAATTGTTCTTTCGGATGATGTTGGCCAGATATATTTGCTAAACACAGGTCAGGGTGAGTCTCAAAAAGATGCCAAGTATGATCAGGTACCTGAAATGTCTGTAGCTTATTTACTTTTTATCTTCACTGTTTAAGTTGTTATGTTGCAATTGCTTATGATGGTTGTCCGTGTGCAACTTCATGGCAGTTCTTCCTTGGGGATTATCGACCCCTTATCCGGGATAGTCTTGGAAATGTTCTTGACCAGGTTAGTGAACCCTCATTATTACATGTTTCTATGTTGTATTATTTTTGTCTTGGATTATCTAAGATGATGGATGGATAACATTTATTTGCGTGACCCTTTCTTAACTTGCGAGGTTCTCAGTTTTTCCCTCCAATCGTAAACGTGCTATCCCTATAGTACAGGTTTATTGGATTTCTTGTTAGTCATGTGAGCTTGGAAATTTGAAAAAGTTCGCTACACGAAGCTTGTGAATAAGTGATTGTCTGATTGATCAAATTCTATTGAAACCATAGTTCATGAAATGCTTTTTATGAATGTCAACTAAGTATTGTAAGTAAATTATTCTTGATTGTTCAGTCATTTGATAACCAGAGTCATTTTTTGATAAATGATCACTATGAGTCAAACTCAATAGAATTTGACCAATCCTTTTCTCTGTCGTTAAGTTCAGAGCAGTAAACTGATTAGTGATCAAGGATCTTTTAATGGTTTGTATTCTTTTGCTTATTTGCAGGAGACACAGCTTGTTCCACATAGAAGGAACATTCAAGATCCTCTTTGTGATTCAAGTATGCTTATGGTTCATCTTTTTGTGGATAAACTGTGTTATTTTGAGCAACTTTTTTAAATACTTATTTCATTGGTGGAAAATTTCAGGTATGATTCCATATGAAGAACCTTACCAGAGTATGTACCAGCAACGTCGGCTTGGTGCACTGGGCATTGAGTGGCGCCCTTCATCCATTAAACTGGCTATTGGACTAGATTTCAGTCTAGGCCAGGATTATGCAATGCCTCCCTTGGAAGATTTGGAGAGAATGATGGAGCCAGTACCTGAGTTCATAGATCCTGTGTACTGGGAGCCGGAAAATGAAGTCATAAGTGATGACAATGATTCAGAGTACAATATTGCTGAGGAATGTGCCAGCGAAGCTGAGCAAGGAAGTTTTCGTTCCACTTCTTCCACTGATTGCAGTACAGGAGACAGTGAGGTAGAACATAGTCATAAAGATGGACGTCGCAGATCAGCAAGAAGAAAACACAGGGCTGAAGTAATTAGTCTATGACCTATGTTGGTTTCATTTCTGTTTGCGCTATATGAACTGAATTTGTTGCTTTTCAGGTTGAGTTGAAGACTTCATCTGGGAGGCGTGTCAGGAAGAGGAATTTGGATGAGCGTGATGGATCTGCTTCTGGCAGTAACAGAACTAAGAAATCAAAAAATAGCCAAAAAGCTTTAAAGAAGAAGTCCTCCAAAGCAAAATTATTGAGACCTCAGCGAGTTGCTGCACGCAATGCTCGAAGTATGTTCTCTAGAATTACAGGAACTTCAACAGGTGAAGATGACTCAGATTCAGAGTACAATTCGTCAAACAGTGATACGGTGCTGCAAGATTCACATGTTCAAAGCAAAGAAGATGACAGAAACTTGCAGAACATGCAGCAGCAACATAAAAGAGAAGAGGAACAGACAATAGTGGAGTCTGAGTTTATGGGCAAGCCTCTTGAGCTCCTAGAATCTCAGTCAGATACAGGAAACAGGAAGAGATTGGTCTTAAAACTTTCCTTACGTGACCACAAGAAGGCTCTATCTTTGGAAGACACCAGAGTAAAAGGCGATGATATGGCTAAGTTACCGCAATCATCTTCTGGACCTCCTCAAGGAACTACTGAAAGAAAAATTGATTTAAGCTTGAAAGAGCCAGGGTCATCTTCTGCAAGCGGTGGGATTGATGTGGGGTTGTCTCAAAAGCATAACAGAATTGTTTTTGCAGATGGAAGTCAAGATGAGAAATATGACAGTCAACTGGAGGAATCTGCAGGTGGCATGGAGAACAAAACTAGATGGGCAGAGGTCAAGATCCGGACATCCAAGCGTTCATCAAGTTCAGGAGTATTGCCGCCACCTGATGCAAATTTTGATGTCCATAATGACAGCATAGGCGATGTCAACAGGTATGTTAAACTTGAAAATGGACATGGAAAATTTTCATCTAATTCAGAAACTTCGTGCTATGGATGTGTGCGGTCTTGCAGTGATAAGGAAAAGTTTGGAAGTGATGCACTACTAGACCTGGCTAGTGTGAGAAAGGAAGAGCTTGCTCGTCATGAGGATATAAAGAAATCTTCATCATTCAATTCAGCACCCTTGGTTGACCACCAGCAGAATGATGATGTTCATAAATCTCGTAATGAAGATGTTGGCACAAATTACCGTGATGAACTTAAAGAGAATCCACCCCTCAGGGTAAGAATAAGAACAAAAGGCATTTTGAGGGATACTAAAAGTCCTTCAGAACAGAAATCCAGTACTTCAGTTAAGGACCTGCCAAGTGCTGAAAGTGATCCAATTCCAATGTCTGAAAGCTCCTTGTGCATGGAGGGCAATCTAATGTCTGAAGTACCCGAAGAAGGTGAGCGGTATGGCAGATCTAGTTCTGACCAGTTATTAAATTCAAATTTAAAGTTTAAAGTGCGTGATGGCAGTAAAAGTTCTTATAAGACTAGGACTGATATAGAAGCCTTTGATGGTGGCATGGAAGATGGCATCAACCATGAAGCTTCAGGAATTGATTCCCCTGAAGCAGCTTCTGGTTCAATACGTAAAACAAGATCCATGAAGATGAAAATAATTTCTCGGGAGCCCATTGCTGCTAACTGTAACTTCAAGTCTAAAAATGGCCATGATTTGGTGGGGACATCAAAAACTGTTGGAAACTCCTCCATGGAAGCACATGATGAGTTCTTACCTGAAGAATGGATACCAACTTCAACTGTCAAATCACGACCTAGGTCAACTAGAAACCGGCGAGGAGATCACGATGGACATCCATGTCTCTTGTCTGGAAGGAAGTCAAATTTCCCTGTTAGAAAATTGTCGTGGTTGATGTTGTCAGAGCACGAGGAGGGTTACCGTTACATCCCTCAGCTGGGTGATGAAGTTATATATTCGAGACAGGTAATCATTTGTTTTGATAATCGGTACTGTTCCTTCACGATCCTCTAATGTGACTAGCTCTCATTTTTTGCTGATTTCACAGTTTCTAATTTAGGCTTCTGTTATTTTCAGGGCCATCAAGAATTCATTGAATCAACTGGCTCGCAAGAAGTGGGTCCGTGGTGGTCAATTAATGGATACATTAGTGCGGTTGAAACTTGCAAGGTTGTAAATCTTGTCTATGCTACATTTCCAGGTTCTGGGGATAGCTGCTGTAAAATCACCCTTAAATTTGTAGATCCTTCATCGAGTGTGCTTGGTAAAGCGTTCAAGTTGACCCTGCCCGAACTTAGAGATTTTCCTGATTTTGTTGTTGAAAAAACACTGTATGATGCTGCTATCAGCAGAAATTGGACACACAGGGATAAATGCCAGATTTGGTGGAGGAATGCGAATGGGGAAGGTGGCACTTGGTGGAAAGGTAGAATTACTAAATCACAGGCCAAATCTGAGGAGTTTCCCAATAGCCCCTGGGACAGGTATATGGTTGAATACAAGACTGGGGATTCCCACCTGCATAGTCCTTGGGAAATGCATGACCCCAATGTTACATGGGAGCATCCCGAAGTTGATTCTGAGAGCAGAGATAGGTTGCTGTCTTCTTTTAATAAATTGGAGCAGTCAGTGAGCAGAAAACAGGTTCTTTTCTATCTCCGTCATTCTTCTGGTCTGGACATTCCAAGAAAATTGCATTTGAATATTCCTTCTTCCGAAAGATGGATTATAAAGGCTTTCGTTGAGTTATTATAAATTTTACTTAAAATGTTGCAGGATTATTATGGGATTCAAAGATTGAATGAAGCTGCTCAAAAGCTGGATTACTTGAACAGGTATCTATCTCTTCTCTGCAGCTTCCTGCTAACACACTACCCATCCTGTTCTTTTATTGTTCTTTTTCAGATGCATGTTTTACCGACATCGGAGTATCATCAACTGTGATAAGTCTCGGCAAAACTGGTTTAAAAGAATGGGATGATAAATTCTTATTTGGGTTAATTTTAAATATCATTTATTAATTTTGGACCTTGCATGGGTTGGTGAGGGTGGGAGGGCAGAAAGAGGGTCGGGATTCATGTGAAAGTGGGGAGGAAGTGTTACGATGGATATAAATGCCATTATAGTTTATTAAAGATTGCAGTTTAAGATGATAAAGAAATCAACTAGTGATTTGACCCCACCCCGGAGGGCCAAAAATAGCAATATCAATTAACAACATCCTCCATTAATCACATCACATAAAAAATTAATCTCATCCTCCATTAAATTATCTAGGACTTGCCAATTGGTTTTGAATATGAATTTCAACTGAATAAGCTACTATATGAGTAGCAGAAATGTGAAGCTAATTTAATTTTCGTCTTTGGTGCTCTGCAATGATTCCTGCAGATTTCCAGTTCCCTTGTATCCTGAAGTGATCCGGTTGAGATTAGTGAACAGCTACTATAGGAGCTTGGAAGCAGTGAAGGATGACATAAATGTGATGCTGTCGAATGCCGAATCTTATTTTATAAAAAATGCTGCCCTATCAGCTAAGGTGGAGCGCCTAAGGGACTGGTTTAACAGGACACTGAACAAATTGTAGAAAGAAGTTGTGCATACTGCATAGCATAGTCATAGATGTTTATTTGTTATATTTATATTTTAGTTTTACCTCATTTCTTTTATCTAATCAATTCGTCTTCTTTAGATCGTCCATCCAGATTATGTACGATGTATCGTTTCGGCATTATTGATTCAAAAAAATGAATCTGTAGGCTTAACTTCTGTTAAATTCTTTAATGTCGACGTGCAGTGCTGTTGTAGTGTGGGGTTATTTTAATTTAATTATAAGTTTTGGTTGTAATTAACGGTTGAGTTTCAAGCCTTAGTAATGATAATAATATTATTCACGAGATTATTTCCTTCCTAGTTCCTACCTGCTAATTACAGTGGTGAGAAAATAAATAAATAAGCCGAGTGATCACGGTTGGGTACTTGGGTTAACCCGGTCTGCAATTTTTTTTTTTTTGTTCCTCCCTCGGATGATATGCGGATCGGATGCGGGTATTTACTATTTAGTCAGCCTTTTTCTTTTTCTTTTTTAAAAATAAATAAATAAAAGCGGAAAGCGGAAAACAGAAAACCCTAAAATCAAAAGCCAAACTAAACCAGTGGGCAAAATATCCCAAACACATCGCGCGCGATGGCAGGAGGGAAATTAAGGAAGGAGAAAGGAAAGCAGAAAAGTGGACCGTATCAAGGACAAGGACTGGGAGCAGGAGGTATATCCTTCCACAAATCAAAGGGGCAGCACATTCTGAAGAACCCTTTGCTTGTGGAGAGCATCGTCCAAAAAGCCGGCATCAAGAGCACTGATGTCATTCTTGAGATTGGTCCCGGCACTGGTAATCTCACCAAAAAGCTTCTGGAAGCTGGCAAGATGGTCATCGCTGTCGAGCTTGACTCTCGTATGGTTCTCGAGCTCCAGCGCCGTTTTCAATCCACCCCTTACTCCAACCGTTTGAAGGTACCCCCTTTTTTCTTTTTAATCTTTAATGGTTTCATACTACCATTACAGTTCCTGCCTTATATATTTATTGCCTCAGAACAATATTATCAGATTAATCTCTTTCTCAAGGTTTAAAATCCTTTCAGACAAATTACTATGTTTCTAGCTAATAACATTTGTTTTGCATTAAGCACTGTTCTTCTACTTCAGAGAGAGTGTGTATGTGTGTGTTAATTAACATTAGTATGCTTTAACTAATCAATCACATTCCCAAATTTTGTCTGCTTTAAGGCAGAAGCAGAAACAATGTAGGATTCCTTTTCTGACTGTGCATGTGCTGACATTCTTAATTTATTTGAAGGAAGAAGATGATCGGAATGTTGTACGTTTGTAAAATTAATAGAAACTGATTTCTTTGCCGTACAGGTCATTCAGGGTGATGTCCTCAAGACTGATCTTCCCTATTTTGATATATGTGTGGCAAACATCCCGTACCAAATCTCCTCTCCACTCACATTCAAGTTGTTGTTTCACCAACCTGCCTTCAGATGTGCGATTATTATGTTCCAGAAAGAATTTGCTATGAGACTTGTTGCTCAACCCGGTGACAAGCTCTACTGTCGTCTTTCTGTGAATACACAACTTCATGCTCGGGTCTCCCACCTCCTTAAAGTTGGGAAGAACAATTTCCGTCCTCCACCTAAGGTCGATTCCTCAGTTGTTCGAATTGAGCCTAGGAAACCGCGTCCTCAAGTGAATCCTGTAGAGTGGGATGGATTTTTACGGATTTGTTTCATAAGAAAGAACAAAACCCTTAGCTCAATTTTCAGGCTGAAAAATGTCCTATCGATGCTTGAAAAGAACTACCGGACCCTACAGGCAGTACAATCTTCGCAGAATAGTTCCTTGGGAAATACTGATATCGGAACGGATACACCAAGTCTGGGGGATTCTAATGGGGATCAAAGTATGGGGATGGATGATGGAAGTGATGACGAAATGGACGTGGAAGATGATGATGGCGATAGTGATGTTGAAGGTGAGGTGTCCGAGTTCAAGGACAAAGTTTTGGCTGTGTTGAGAGAGGGACAGTTCGAAGAGAAGAGGGCTTCTAAGCTAACACAACAAGAGTTCTTATATCTTCTCTCTTTGTTTAACAAGGCTGGCATTCACTTTTCTTAATTTCAGAGTTGAGTATTAAATATTTATGAAGTACACCCAATTTTGTTTTCATGCTCTCGTCCTAATATTTTTCAACCATGGTATCCTGTTTTCAATTTCATCTTTGTTTTATGTGTGTGTGTGTGTGTTTTTTTTTTTATAGGATGTATCCAGTCCTGTTCCCTTAGGCATTTGTTCACATTTTGTGCTAGAAAGTTGATTTTCTGTGTAGCAACACTTCCATATCTTCTCTTGAAATCTTGATCTGGGAAAGTCTTCGAGGATGTTCATAAGATTTAACGGCATCTATGGATGAAGACAATTTCACCGACACCCTTCCAGAGTTCCAGATATATGACTTTCTTTCAAAAGACATCCGGTATCAAACGTAACTACATAAGGTTTCTTCTTAAAATGAAAATAATAGGGAATTAAAATCTTTTTGTAGAATGAAAATCTTCAAAATATTATTTAAATTATTGTAAATTTTATTTTATTTTTATTTAAAAGATAAAGAAAAAATAAGAGCATGAATTTTTTTTTATCTTCTTAATAAAAATGAGAGTAAGTTAAAATTTATAATAATTTAAAAGATTTAAAAGATTGTCATTTCATTAAAGTGGTATTACTATTATGATCCTAATTTAACAATAAAATCAATCTAATAATGCGTCTGTGAGATTGATTCTAGCATGGATGAATGTTAATATTAATCATTGTGGCAATGATTTCATTCATCTGGGGAATTTAAGAGAGCATAAAATGAGAAAGAAGTTTACTCTTCTATCATCAATGATCAACCGACCGTGGGAGCTTTGTTAAGCAAAAGCCATCTCCAAAAACGGAGTTATGTCTTCACTTAAAAGGATTAAAATAGAAAGGAAATACTTGTATGTTTGGGAGATAATTGGGAAGCTCGTATTAGTCCTGGTGTGAAAAGAAATTGCTGAGCCAATGGCCATCAAATAGTCTCAATCTATTTTAGATGGAATACTTTAAAAAAAAAAAAAAAGAATTGGATCGTCTGTTGCCTGCTCGGCTAACGCACCTCAATATCCCATTCACAAAAAGTACGGAAAAGGAAAAAGTAAAGAGATATGGGCGATAGATGCAATTTAGAAAACTTTAGAGGAGGTATGTGTTAAGCTTTAAATACTGTTGGGACTACGGGAATGCTTCAGAATAATTCTTGCTCAAAACTTAAAAACCTCTGGTTCTAGTCCGCCGACTTGCTACTTCCCGGTATCCTAGTTCCCACATATACAGGACTCAACGCCGTTAATAGGTCAGTTGTTCTTTTACTGGTTTTTTCATTTTTGCTTTTTTTTTTAATATTCTTATACTGACCATAAATTTGTGTAATTGAAATATCGATTTTGCATATTCTTTTTTAGTAAAATTGTTTAGCTGCAGGCGAAATGGGACAGTAGCTCGAAATTAAATTGTGAAACTATGATTAGCGCCTTACTGGGTCTGTTTCAGACATATTGATTTCTTTATATCTAGTTTCTGCCGACTGAAACTTGAATTAGGTTGACATATGAGAGGCTTTTGAGATTTTTTATTATTTTAATTGAAATCTATCTTTTATATGAGTAATATGCTCTCGCTTAAAATTGTTTACCAGTTGTATTTTTCATATTAATTTTTCTATTCTTTCAGAGCTGTTTGTGGGTAGTAACTAGATGGAGCAACTTTTGTGCATTATGAGCTTGTGTCAGCTTAGACGCATCATGTTCCAATTGCGTCAACTAAAGCACTCTAATTTGAAGGTTGCATGTTTTTGAATATCTGTTTGTGAAACTAAGCTTTGCTGTCATCTCTTTTTTATTAATCCTTTCAAAATAACTTACGATTCATAAAATTAAAAATTAAAAGGTTACATCTTTCAGTGAACTGATTATGATAACATTTGCAGTGAATGGAGGTTCAATGTGGCGATGTGATTCCTCCTAAGTCTCGTGTTGTATGTACGCTACGCCTTGGGTCAGAGGTACATTCTATCAATGCAATAAACAAGGATAGTATTTCAGAGCAGTTGGTTTCCATGAAAGAGCAAAGCATGAGCATATTGAAAGACTTCATTACCAAGCACAATGTTCCAAATGATGTTCCTGATGATTTAGTTGAAAGCGCTTCTGAAGAAGATACGGATGTCCCTGAGAAGCCTCATGTGAAGTCAAAGAAAACAAAAATAACTTAAAACTATCTCTACTTCTCGGTGCAAACCCAAAAGTTGTATGGGAATTCTTTTCTGATATCTGTAATACCGTCTTAGCTGTAGCGCGTGCAAGATCAAGAACCATAGTATTCTTCCCATTTGATGCCTAGAGATTTTATGCTAAATTACTCTTGACTAATTTTCATTTTCACTTTCTATAGATGCTTTGTTTACTGAATTAAGATTTTGTTAGTCCTGCATTTCCAGAACTGTACATTGCAATTCAGCTACTCATCAATCCTCTGTGTCATAGCAGGACCAAATTAAATCCGAGCTGCATCGCTCTCTCCAGCAATATTCCAAACTCACCTAGGTGATGCTAACTGATGAAACTACTTCCTTGTGGTTCCATTTGAATCAACTTGAATGACTTACCCATAGTCCTTGCAGCAATTACTGCTTCTACCCAACTCCAAAATAGGTTTGAAGAATTGCTATGTACCTAAAAGTTTCATGCATCCATGTCTTGTTGTATATCAAAACTAGCAACAAAATGGTCATTACCATTTAACACAGAGTTATATATACATATATGCATTAACACTAGACGCAATCATATTTGTTTAACGAAAACAAAACCAGCAGCGAGAAGGTCGTTTTGGCAGAGCCAACAGCAAAAAGATCATGACCACAGAGTTAGCATATTTGTGTTAGTTGCATGGGAGAAAGACACTATGATGAACAAGGTAGTTTGCAGTGTAAGTATTTGATGGCTTCCATCAGATGATCTCTGTTCAGAGGCTTGCCTAAATGGACGTCCATTCCAGCCTCAATGGTTTTATCAGCTTCTTCACCAGAGATATGGGCAGTCAATGCAATGATTGGGATATGAACTTGGTTGCGTTTCTCCTCCTCTCGAATTTTTCTCGTTGCCTCATACCCGTTCATTATCGGCATCTAGCAAACAAGCAAGTGAAGTTATAGATAATTCTAGTTAGAATCACAATTAGTTTAATGCAATGTAAATTAACATATTCAGTACCAGACTGTAAAACAGATGCTCTGTAAATCTAACATTGATAGAAGCTGTGTCACTACCTCGCAGTCCATTAATATGTAGTCATAAGGCAGAATGTGAGGAGCACCAAGATCTCTTTGATCTTTTAGGCCACTGCGAACTAGTTGCAAAGCTGCTTCTCCATTTTCGCAAGCCTCAACGGTAGCACCAAGATGCCTAAGATTAATCTCGGCCACTCTTCTAAGCATCATACTGTCGTCGGCTACCAAGATTTTCTTCCCTCTCAAGGGTTTTTGAGCTTGACTTGTTTCACCGTACTCTTCCTCTATTTCGGCTTGCTTATACCTCGAGCTTGGTCCGTCACCCGAAGAATTTCCCGTTTTGAGCAGAACAGAAGCATTTGGCATAATATCCCTCCTCGAATGTTCACTGCTCGAGCTGCCTTCCTCTTGTATCTCATGACGACCCGCTTTGCTTCTTGATTTTCCCGTTCTGTAAGGATGCTTTGAATATGACGAGGAACCGGCGTCTCTAGAAGCTTTCCCATGACGTTTCGATTGAACGCCTCCAAATTCTGGCAAAAGTTTTATGACTTTATACAGACGGGATCCATGAAAAGGTTTCAGCAGAACATCATCATTTGGATCCATCGTCTCGTCTTCAAGGCCATCAAAATTGACGCTGCGTGAAGTTGGCTTATCTAACCAAATAACCTTGCAGTTGCATTGAAGGTCTCTTCTAAATTCAGCCACAATATTGAAAAGCTCCAAAAACGGTCCGGCGGTAGCATCAATAACAAGAAGTATGAAGCTCGGTGCGCCTCTCCGTTTGTATCCCTGCAGTTTATGCTCGGTTCCTTCCATGGCACTTAACGGCACCTCTTTAAAACTTGCACTTTCACTGTCACTCATTGAACTTAGATCTGACTTTCCCAAAGAACTGTGAGGGGAATGGATGCCGCCGAACTTGGATTTCAACCTCTTGAGGGTAGAATGAAGGCGCTCCCACCGACTTACAGCCGATACATTAATCCCAAGATTCTCCATGAACTTTTGTGCAATTCTTCGTCGCTCTTCGTTTGCAATCAAGAGCACAACATGGGATCCCTCATGCCTGGAACCAGGGCTCAGAATATTTAGCCTGGGACTGTTAGTGCGAATGCTCAGGCTAGGACTAGGAGCTTTAACGGTCAAATTCATGGGGTGTAATTGAGCGTCACCGGCTGCGGAATCGCCACCAGCCAACTCTTTGTCTCCTTGTGTATTATTATCATTAGCGGAAGCCTCACGTATTGCAAGGAAAACATTGAACCTAAAGCAAGTTCCTCTCTCGCCGTTCTCTTTATCCACAATCTCTATGTCTCCGCCCATGAGACGAACCTGCAGTTTCAGAATACAGATGAGATGTTATTTCACTGAGCTAAAATAAATCCCACAAGTATATATAATTGATGAGGAGATAGTAATGTATTCATACACATGTATATCAATTTTTATTTACGTACCAGAGACTGAACGATGCCAAGTCCTAAGCCGGTGCCTCCTTCTCCTTCTTTGACCTGAACATAATTCTCAAACACCGTCTTTCTCTTTTCTTTGGGAATCCCTTTACCTGTATCATCCACCTCGAAAGTAAATTCCATAGCATTTTCATCTCTCTGGGCTGCATTCACTGCTTCCAAATCACCGCGCGCTTTCTTGTTCTTGTAAAACAAGCCGGATATTGATTGTAAGAAACCGTGGCGGCTAGAAGAGAGCGACGAATTTCCTATTGCACTAGGCTTCTTAACACAAGCTCGAACTGAGATGTGACCCTCAGAAGTAAACTTAACTGCATTGCTTAGTAAGTTTGATAATATTTGCTTGAGTTTTACCCTATCACCTTTAACCTTTGAAAACTTAAGCACCGAGCCATCACTAGGATCCAAGACCACCTCTACTCCTTTTCTCATAGCAACAGGATGAAACAAGTCAACAACATCCTCAAGTAGTTCACCCACATCGAAATCTTCTTCTATAAGTTGCATTTTACCAGCTTCAACTTTGCTTGTGTCAAGAATAGAATTCAATAAACCTAAAAAATTAAAATAACAATAATTTTAGCAAGCTCAAGTGTACACAAGTACTGTACTAGTTAATGCGAAGCTCCCCGCAGTTTATAAAATACTAACATCTTTCTATTACATCATGAGTTACTAAAAGATAAATATAAATGAATTAACAAATAAATAGAGATTTAAAGAACAAACTTACCCAACAGGTCATTTGCACAAACATTCATTTGTCTTAAGTTAGTCTCCAACTCAGAACCAGGACCAGCTTCTACATAGCATAACTCAATCAGACCAGTAATCCCGGCTAAGGCAGCACGAATATCGTGACTGGCGTTTGCAAAGGCACGACTCTTATTCATACTCTTTCTTTCCGCTTGCTGTGTCGCCTCCATTTGCTTAATGAGCGAGGCACACAAATGCATCTCCTTTCTGGCAGCTCTAGCCAATTTGAAAACAAAAGTCAACATGGAAATTAGAACGCCAACAGTCATTACGATAAGGAGAATGAGAGCACGCTTGCTAGTTCTGTGTACAAGGCTGACCAATCCTTTGCGCGGCATGGCCAGCGAATAAACCTAGTTAATCACAATACACACGCACAAAATGTTCAGTAATTAGCAGATCATGCGCAAGATTTAAAAATATCAAGCAGTCACATGTATAGAACATACCGATTTCACACCCGCGACTTCAAATTGTGAACAGTAAACCTTGTAATCTATTTCACCAATAGATAACGTTCCGTTACCGGACGTGCATGAAATTTTCTTAACAGGATTCATTTGCTGTGCCCTAGTCTTTGTGTTCCTGATCAATTGGAAGGAAATTGAGTCGTTCACAATGGTCATCCGAGTATTTGGAAGCCCTGGCACCAACACTTTCCCATCGTTTGTTGCTATCGATAGCCTCCCACCGTAAAGATTTATGCCAGCAAATAAATTGGTAATTGACTTGACTGGAAACCCTAAAGAGACAGCTCCTCTTGTTCCGTTTATACCAGCAGTGTTAAGAAATAAGGCATCTCGAGCTTTACTCCATCCAGTTCCTAAAGAGCCTAGTCCATCTGTACTATTCAAAGCTTTAAGAAACCAGGTGCTTGTGCTTACACTCGAGGGCTTAGTCACAATGGCTTCTCCATAAAGCTTTCCCGTGTCGCGATCCACGGGCTGTTTGTACCATGTGTACTTCCCTTTTGCAATTGGGAAACCATTCGGGTTCGGAGAAAATGAAGAGTTGGAGTACAATGCTAGGGTTTGGTTGCCGTCAACATAGTAGCTAAAAAAAAGACCATCCAATCCAATATATGAAATCTGTGACGCGTGAGGAGTTGTCAAGAATGCTTGAAACAATGAAGGTGCCACCTACATATAATATTTTAACAAATATAATTAATCACAATTAGTCCCTCAAATTGACTAATGATTGTGAAATTAAGTTAGTTTACACTAACCTTAGTCTCGATCTCGGAGAATGAGAGTTCAGTCCCATTATTGAGAGATGAACTTATCACTCTTGCTAAATTTGTAGCCGATGAACTTATAGGATGCAGCAGTGTTGCTATGCTCTCAATTTGAGATTGCATTGCTGAGTGCAATTGGTTGGAGCTCAAAGCCACGTCTTCCTCGATATGTTTGGTCATCTTATACCAATATGGGATTAGTGAAGCTGGGAGCAGCAACACTGAGAGTGCCTGCATTAATGTCCAAGGTAATTCACGTGATGATGAAAATATTATCAAAGAAATCAATATTCAAATTATTACGGAATATATGTCAGATGCATGAGAGAAAATCAAAATCATCGCAATAGTTCTACAAGACATGCAGTTTCAACTGAAGCGGAATTTAGTTTTTTTCTTTTTCTTTTTCTTCGTGTTTCCCTCTCCATCAATTGAAATTTACAAAAGTCGGTTAAGAAGTAATTATAGAGTTGCAAAGTAGACTCACCAGAATGATGAAGAAAAGAACAGGCCGAGCCGCTATCAATGAGCTGAGCGTCATCTTCTTCAAAGCTGAGATCAACCCAAGAGTAATATATCTCTGCGATCTCATGGTAAATTGCGAATTGGAGCATGTAAAAGTAAAAAAAGAAATACTCTTCACACATACATGATATGTAAGGGTTCTTGCTCTCAATAATATATAACTTCCATAATTACTTATCAGGGTAATGATTCCGGAAGCAAATCTTTAATAAGATTTTGGGTTTAATGTTGTAGCGTTTTAGTGTTACCGTTTCCATGTAGGGAGTCACAGCAATCCCCCCTACCACTTTAGGCATTGCAAAATTAAATTTAACCGTTGGATTAAATTATATAATCTATGCTATATTTTTTATGAACCCTCTTCTGGCTGTTGCTCCGATGAACTTGCCTTAGGATCTTTCTACAAGGTGAATTACGACGTAAAATTTCGATGCAATTCCATTGAGGTTGTAAAGTTTTGTTTTTTCTTTATTATTATCATTATTATTATTATTATTACACTGAAGTGAATATTTAATAAACTCTTTTAAATCACCTTATTTTGACGCGAAGGAAATTTTAAGCACTAGATAATTAGTTTTAAGAGAACTTAGAATTTCTAATATTAAAATTATAATGTTATATATATATATATATATATATATATCAAATAACTATAATATTTTTTTAAAATGAAATTTGGAGAATAAACAATAAATTTTCTTTTTAAAAAGCCATCAATTAAGAGAATATATACATAAATTTCTTCATAAAGAATGTAAAATTGAAGACAATAAGGAAATGAATTTTCTTTTTTGAAATGTAAACTTTAAGTGAAAGTATAGTAATTTTTTTTAAAAAATAAATAAATTTGTAAAGACATGTGATATATTCTTATAATTAGACCGCCACAAAACTAGATAAAAAAAAGTATACTTTTATTTATTAGTTAGAACGCGGGAAAAAAATACATATAATTTAAAATATCATTTGTAACGCGGGAAATTTAAATTCAAAATACTTTTTAAATTGTCTTTCCTTTTCAAAACAAAGTTAAGCTGTAGTTTTGAACAAGAAATTGGAAATATTACACAAGAATATCAATAATCTTCTTGTGAGATTAGTAAAAAGACTATTTATTGTGTATGTCATTGAATCCCCTTGACTACTACTCCAAAATTTCAAGTGATACTTGTTTGCCAAGACCTCAAAGACAATTTTATCATGTATGCCATTGAGTCCCTTGGCTACTTTTAGTGTGTGATTCTTCAAAATTTAAAGTAGATTTGCCAAAACACTCGATCTATGTCAACTTTCTTCAGATCCGTAATCATTAGAAATGAAGAAAGATTTATCATAAATAATAGACACAAATACTTGATTTCAAAAGAGATCAGGGAAAATTGTTTTAAATTTTTTTATATGCGGAAGTGATTTTTGCATGCACGAGGTAACCAGTCCCAGACTCCTAGATCTTCAAATTAGTGATCCATTCAACATGCGATAAGATATGTACTAAAGTAACATTAGAAAATAAGTATATCACAACTCCAAAAATGTGAAAAATCCACTTGATATGGAAATGAATCTCAATTGTCCGATTTAGTATTGTATAAGCACAAATGACTAACCTCTTCATCTCTTTTCTATATAAATATAAAAAAAAAAAAATTGATGCTTTAGAGGGATGGACAAGAAAAGAATGATAAAATTAAAATATATATGTATATGTAATAACCATAGATAAAAGGGAAATTAAACAAATCCTGGAGGAAATGAGTAGTTTAAGAGAAAGAAAAGGACCTGCAAGACTGAGCCGCAAATTTTGTGACTGTTATAGGACAAAAGCAAGTGGAGTGTCTTAAGCTTTTGTCTCAATTTCAACAAAAGAAGCTGGTGTTTTTTCTGCTGTTTAAGACAATAACTTGTCTGAAAGGGAAGGCTTTATTTATTGCTGGGCTAGCTCTTGGTCTGAGCAAATCTTTTTTTTTTTTTCCAATTATTGTAAACTTTTCGTTCACAATTACCCATCAATATACAAGGAAGGCAGTGGCATTCTCTCTTTATTACCGTGAAAAGATTAAGGTCTTTTTGGGTATTTTTCAAAATAAAATTGCTATGAAATTAACGAAAAAGAAGTATAGTGACGAGAATCAAATGCCAGCATTTGGCAGCCGAATCTTTGTTTTAGCGGCACCACGTAAGCCGCATGCAACGCAGTCCTCTCTGGACGTACGAAGTTTTTATCTTTGGCTTTGCCGTTTCATTTTAATCTTTTTTTTTTTTAATTCCTCTATCTCTATCTATTTCGTTATTAATTATTTTTTTTACCTGCAGCCACAAATTAATTAAACCAGCAAAAGATATCAAGAATTGTTTAGCACACCGTATTACACAAAATCACTAGATAAAAAATACCCAGAAAACACGGGCTAGCAGTTTCGCCAAAAAAGGAAAATCCATGAAAGGAATAATAGATATCTACATGCTAATTAAAACAACTAGTAAATTTTGGCAAATCAAAGAAATTAACTAAAAGCAGGGGATTTCTGTGCACATTATCATTAATAACGCTTGCGCGTCCATTTAATTATTTGTCCATCATATCTAGACACATAATCAAAATTAACTAACATTAGTATATTTAGCCATCAACAGCTTGTTACCATAATATTTTTGACATATTTACTAACTTATTAAATCAAATATCCATATATATGGTAGAATAATTATTTCATTGAAATTGGGTTGTGACGGTAAATCTAATTCACTTGGCACAACAATATATAATTTGTATTATCCAGTTATATCAAATAGCAGGAGTCTTGCGTACTTCATTTCTTGTTTATGCAATTGGTATAGCACTGAGATTTTCTTCTTTCCAGAAATTTGTATATATTGTCCAATTGTAAATCAAAAAGACGACAGATTTCATGATGATGGTTCAGCCACCAGGTGGCCAACTTCCATCCAATAAAAGAAACAAGCCGCGCGATTTCTTATTTGATTACTGAGCTATTCCACACTTTAATTTACTTTCAGAGAAAAACTTTCATCAAGAAACGAAGCGACTCCTGAAGATTGCTCATTAACCAGCGTACAAAGCTGGGTTTTTTTTTTTTTTTTTTTAACTCATGAACCATCAAAACAAACTTTCCCGTGCTTCCTTAATTACATTCTCAACAAACAATTGATTTTTGGCCAACATAAGTGACACACACGCCCAGCGCATGTAAGAACTTTAATGAATCAGTTGCAAACTTACTTACACAAAACTAAAGGCGGTTTGAGATTTTTTTTTTTTTTTTAAAGATGTGAATAAATTTTATTTAATGTTATATATAACTCAATCATTTATATTTTTACAGTAACTTTAACAGTAAAATTTATTAAATATTACTTTTAAAAATTATAATATTTTTAAAAATAAAATTTATTATTCATTTAATTGATTATCTTCACAACTAATTATTTTTACAGTACAATTAACAACAATTATTTTGAAACTACAATATTACCAAACTGACATACAAAGAGTAAACAATGTGCTTATAAATTTGACATACAAAGTTTTTATTGCAAATAACGTATTGCCGATTCATTGACTGTCATTTTTTAATAATGGTCGACATTTTACGTCATATTCTTAATGAAATATTTTTATAGAGTATTAATGAATAAATACCACATCATTTATAACACAAATTTTGTATCATAACTTTATAAACATATCAATACTTACGAACTGAATGAAATTGAATACTATGAAGGCCAAAATGTAGCCGTTTTGTACTGGTTTTTTTTTTCCCCCCACAAACAACGGTTTTATTACTCTAATAAAGAACTTCATTTTCATACATTTTTTTTTCAAAAAGTAATCACTTTATGATTCTAGTGTATATGAATCCAATTATTCTTTTTTTCCTCCTAAAACAAATCTTCTCATTTACGACCGGGATATTCTAGCATTCATTGTTTAATATTTTTTCAAAAATAAAATTGGAACATCTTATTGAAGCCTTGGTATTATACAAGACATCTTATTGTTGTTTAAGGATCCTTTCATGCATCATGCTTAATATTTCCGTAAATTCAATATGGCTTTAAATTGTCAGCTTCTTCTAATAATCAGTGAATGAGAATAGCCTTTCAATTTATGGTAATGGCAATATGGCATTTTCATTTGTTGCGTTAACCAAGGGTGGAACTATGTTGAGGATAAATAGGCCTTAACCCTCGATTTAAAAAAAAAAAAAACAACAAAAATTATTAAGAAGCTGGGAAAAAAAATAATAGTTACTGTCTGCGCTAATTTTTTTTTTTTTAGGTTCCGCATATATTTTATTAAATGGATTGTAATGTAACTAAAATAAAACGGGTACATTCAAATAAATAAATAAATAAGTTGAAAAAGAAAATCAGTCGCTATAAGACGACATGTCATCTATTTCATGTTCAAGACATTGACATTCATGTTGAGTAATAAAAAGTATTAGTTATGCATATCCCCACCTCCTGCCCGGGGACGATTCTCCTCAGCTAAATAGTATGAACAGATTCCTGGTGGCATATTCTTTATGGAATAAATACCGACCAGAAATGGGTACCGATTAGGAGCTCGTCACTCAGAAAAATGGCACGATCTCACAACAACGCGACAGTTTCACCACACCCCAAACTGCTAAGGAGAACACGATGCCCCATGTTTACCCACGTTTGATTGTTGTGACCCGTTAAGGCCCTTGATCACCCAAATATGACGGCATGGGAAATGTTATGGGAACATGGACCGATTGTCTATAAAAGCTAGGAAAATAGATTGAAAAGGGGGAAAAAAAAGAGGGAAAATTATGCCAAATTGGCGCCATAACTTTATTCCATAAAAGTCTTCAATACACTTTTCTTTGATAACCTTGGCATTAGTGTACACGAACTTAAATTACATAATTTTCCCAAAAACCCCGCATACTGACTTAAGTATTAGAGGATTTTCGCAGAAAAAACCACCTACTTCTATAATTTGTTTTTGTGGACACATGTCTTGAAGGAGGAAGGAGAGGATTTGAGTCTCTAGAGTTCGTGTAATTGAAGGAGCTTGTGGAGTGTAGCTTGTTCATCGTTGTCAGTAGAACCTTTGGTGAGTCAACCTAGTCGGCCCAAGCGCGATCAGATTTCAGCAACAACAGTTCATATAATCATATATTAGAGGGACATGACATACAAGATTCATACCAATCACAAGAATTAAATGTTTAGTATGTGTAATTCGGAAAATTAAAGGATTTGGTTGGATTTGCCGCTTTCAATATTGATCAAAGTTTGTATTGTATGTACTACTAAGTCGTTGTTTCCGGACCAAGAATAATAACAGGTTCAATGACTCTCAAAAACTAAAATTATCCCAACTCATAAATCATAAAAACCAAACCTATTCGATATCAACTCAATCATGAGAAAACTTGCGTGTGTAAACGTCATATTTTTCACGTGTATGGTACCGTAGTTTGTGTTTGTCTGCAAGGATGGCAAAAAAAAAAAAAAAGGATTCGAGGTATTCGGTTTTCTATTTTTCTTCCAGTAAAATGGATGTCCATAATAAGGCAGAAAATTAATAGCAGATGACATAAAATAACTAGAACCATATAAACAAACATCAGTATGCATGTACTTGATAGACAGAATATCTAACAAGTCATATTGTTATTTGTTGTTATTGTTCATAATCTACAAATTATAAGATGCAAAGCACAATAATAAAACAATCAATCAAAAAATAAAAGAAGCACTGTCGACCAACCATTGTATGCAAAATATGATCATATAAAATCCAAGGATGCATAAATCTTCAGAGTTTAAACACAAGTACGTAGACAAATAATAAACAAACAAACATCAGTATGGCTGTACTTGATGAGCTACATCAGCACCGTTCATCTGCTAAGCTTGGAAAGTAACGTCAGACAATATATCATCCATGTGGCATCTTAATATCCAAGTAGCAATGGTCCTCAGCAAATACCTTCAATCAGTTTCAATACGATCTTTTCTGTAAACCCTGTTCTTTGTCTTCTCAGCCCACCTTGCTAAGACATTGGAGACTTCAAATTTACCAGAGAATCTCATCTTTTGAGCCAACTCATCCAGTACATAACTTCTACCGGCTCTCGACAAATCAGCTGCAAACTTGTTGTAGTCCAGCACTGGAGCTTTCATTCCTTTCTCCAACATTTCTTCTAGGTATTTATAAGCCTCTCCCGATCTGTCCTGACTAATTAGCCCCCCGATGAGGACAGTATAGGAATTATCATCAGGGCAGCACCCCCTTCTAATCATCTCGTCCCATACTTTACTGCCCATTTCATAGTTTCCAGTCTGGAAGTAAGATTTCATGATCATGTTGTAAGTGTGAATTGTTGGTTTAAAGCCACTCCGGACCATCTCCTTGTATATCCTCACAGCTTCATCTGGCATCTTCTGAATTTTCATCAATTTGATTAGTGCATTGTAGGTGAGCCCATCCGGAGGACAACCCATTTCTTCCATCTCCTTCAACAAGTCATATACAATGTCCATCCTCCTCCGATTCCCAAACCCTGTGATCAAACAGGTGTAAACTGCAGCATCCGGTTGACACCCAAATTTAAGCATCTCATCAAAATACTCAACTGCTTCCTTCATCTTACTTTGCTTGCAAAATTTCCAGATCATAATTGTATAACTCCTTACGTTCGGTGAAGGACCCTTGGCTTTCATTACCTCGAACAACTTGATTGCATCAGACCTTTTCCCAATCTTCAACAACCCTTCAAGCATAATATTATGTGCAACAACGTCAGGCTTAAATCCTTTATCAATCATCTCATTCCACACTCTCCCTGCCTCCATCAAGTTTTTCACCCTACACCAACCGCCAAGCAGCACAGTATAAGTCGTCAAATTTGGTGTAAATCTATGTTTTAACTTATCAAAAAGCAGTTGGGCTTCCTGAGGAAGCTTTGACCGTCCAAGATTTTCAAGCAAGCAATTAATAGTATCAACACCTGCTTTAAATTTATACTTGTTCATCAACTCAAAAATAGCAACTGCTTTCTTCCTCTCCTTGGCAGCAGCAAAAGCATTCATAGCAATCTTAAACGTCTCCATTGATAAAAGCCCTTTCTCACCCATTTCTTCAAGCATAGACACCATCGTCTCAAATTGTCTAGCCCTTCCTAATATACTCATCATCAAATTATAAGTCCTAGAATTGTGGGCAAATCCCGGCTTGTCCCCTGCCCAACAAAAGAACCTAAAAGCTGGTCTTCTAGCGTGCCGAAACCGTTCTAACACATCTACCACCAAATCATGAGATAAATTTATTCCACATTCATCAAGCACTGCCTCCATGTTTCGATCCAATGAAAACAGTTCGTCGATCACCTTGCATACCCTCTCTATTTCCCTAGGATCAGCAGTCGACTTATAACTAACACTAGTAATTTCAGATTCAGAATTATTCCCATCACATTCCACGTCACCATCAGAATCTTGATTATCATCTGTATTACTAGAAACGTTCCTATAATTCACACAATTCGAATCGAGAATATTGGTAGCTAAATTTTGATTGGTCAATGAAGAAGCAACAACATTCGTAGATTTATTTAGCAGTACTTTTTGTAAAGAATGGAGTGAAGAGGAGTGTGGCAAAAGACACGGAACTTGACAATGAGAACGATAGAGACTACAATAAGAAGAATAATGAAGCAAACGAGACAAGGACAGAGTGCTACCACGAGAACATTTGGCTCCGCCGTTGCCGTGAAGTCGTTTCGCTCCTCGTCTTTGTCTCTGATTGAGAGAGAGTAGCTCGGTGGTGGTCGAGTAGAGTTGGCCATACCCATTCCCATACGACCTTGAAAGAGTTGAGTAATGGGAATGAGAATCTAAGCTGTGACCAAGCAAAATGGAAATTCTGCTCCACTTTCTCAGAGAGGGGATCATCAAGATAGATGATCGATCGGCGTGAGCGTGCGGTTGTGGCGGTAGGTGGATGTGGATTGCCGCTTGGGAGATTGGGCCCAGTCGGCTCTATGATTTAATTCAATGATTAGATTGGGCCATGGAGGACTAAAATTAGAGCCCAATGGGAAAATACAGCCGAACCTTGGAGTTTACAAGCAATATGTGCAGTGGCGGAGCCCACATTGCTAATTACACACCGTTGCCCCCAGATTCCCGCCAAATGGTCTGGAACTGACTGTAACAAAAAATTCCCGGGATTTTCCTCGAAACATTCCCGCTACCTACACCTAGTAGCCTCTATCGAAGTTGAAGGAGCAGGCAGAAGGATTGATTGAGGTAAAGAAGGCATATGTTCTTTATTCTGCTTTCATTTCTTGTTCTCTTTTGTTCCGCAGTAAAATTAAAATGGCTCCGGGTAAGCGCCAAAACAATGGCAGATCCCCACTGGTCAATCCACAGCGCCAAATTACTTCCTTTTTTTCTAAATCTAATTCGCCGTCTCCTTCTCCCACGATCTCCAAATTAAACCCTAATAAGTCAAACTCGAACCCAAACCCTAACTCTAATTCTAATCGGAGCCCGAGTCCGAGTCCAAGCCCTAGCCCGACCACCCCGTCCCCTCTCCAATCCAACCCTAAAAAATCTCGCCTCGTCATCGGCCAAGCTCCCTCTCCTCCTCCTTCAACGCCCGCTGCGGCCAAATCCTACGGTGAAGATGTTTTGCGCAAGAGGATTAGGGTTTACTGGCCCTTGGATAAGGCCTGGTACGAAGGTTGTGTGAAATCTTTTGATAAGGAATGTAATAAGCATTTGGTTCAGTACGATGATGGCGAAGATGAATTGTTGGATTTGGGAAAGGAAAAGATTGAGTGGGTCCAAGAGAGTGTAAGCTTGTTGAAACGACTTCGCCGTGGTTCTTTCAAGAAAGTGGTGGTTGAAGATGACGAGGAAATGGAAAATGTAGAGGATGAGATAAGTGATGATAGAAGTGATTCTAGTGATGATGATTGGGACAAGAATGTGGGAAAGGAGGATGTAAGTGAGGATGAGGAAGTGGATCTTGTTGATGAGCAGGAGAACAAGGTTTTGAGAGGAAGGAAAAGGAAATCAAGTGGAGTGAAGAAGAGCAAGAGTGATGGAAATGCAGTTAATGCCGACCTTAA
Source organism: Citrus trifoliata (assembly GCA_018350135.1). NCBI lineage: Eukaryota > Viridiplantae > Streptophyta > Magnoliopsida > Sapindales > Rutaceae > Citrus > Citrus trifoliata. The sequence goes on along the minus strand of CM031386.1, from coordinate 39,295,882 downwards.
GTCTCCTATCGTTAAGCCTCTGAAGATTTTTGGGAGTAAGTGATTATGTTTTGTTTAGATTTAATTTCTTTTTACAGTTTTTGGGTCTGTGAGATTTAGTTTTCTTCCCTGTATTATACCTAGAAATTAGTGTGCAAGATATGGGCAGATTGTTTGTATAATTTAAGTTTCTTGTGGACATAGTGCCATCATGCCTGTGGAAAACATGGCCTCTATAATTTTTCTTACAAAAAGATAAGCAGGCAATATGGCAATAGCAATTGGAGATTCATCAGACTCTTAAGTTGGTGTTCCACATAGACTACTTTCTAGATTATTTCTATTCTAATTTTGACTTTACTATGACTGTTGCTCCTATCTTAATATGAATTTTTGTGGAGTATAGTGGTTTTTTTTATTATCGCTCTCCTTTAAAACTAGGTACTATTTCAGCTACATTTACATTTTAATTTGTTTTTATATTTATTGTCTTGCTGATTTCTTCTTACCCTTTGTCCACAATAAGCTAAATTGATTTCTTTTCAACTTTCTGTTATTATTTCACTAGAAGCCATGCCATTGCATCTAATAAAGATCAAGTTCTGATATCTACAATGGATATTGACTGAGTATGCTTTGATGCAGGTGATAAGTTATCTAATGGTTTTGATAATCCAGTAATGGGTGATGTCTCAGAGAGATTTAGTGCACGTGAAGCGGACAAGTTCCACTTCCTTGGACCGTAAGCTCTTGTTACATATTCTTGTTTCCTTTTAAGCTTTTAAGTTACTCCTTTTGTATGTTTGTGACATTTTGCTGTTGCTACTCTAGTTGGTGGCAGCCTTCAGATAGTTGCAGCTACTCTATTGTTTCTAATTGTTCCCTCTTTAAAGTTGTTTGGTTGTATCATTGTTCCTTCCACTTTAGTTGCAACGACTACGTAAACTGTATGTAGAAAATACATGCAATATATATTTATCTGCTGAATTGAGATTTGATCCTGAAACAGAGACCGCAGGGATGCAAAAAGAAGACGCCCTGGAGATGTATATTATGATCCAAGGACTCTCTACTTGCCACCTGATTTCTTAAGAAATTTATCAGAAGGCCAGGTACTAGCTTTGCACAGTAATTATTTCAAGTTTTCTGAGGTATAAATCACCTTTAGATTCACTGAGTAGCAATTTGTGATCATACAGAAACAATGGTGGGAGTTCAAGTCAAAGCATATGGACAAGGTTATCTTTTTTAAGGTATGCCTGCTGTTTACTCCATTCAATTAAAGCTGGGTTCTGTTGTCCTAATTGTCACTGTCATTAGCACCATAAAATGAATAACATTCATTTTTCATTCAAGCAGATGGGCAAATTTTATGAACTTTTTGAAATGGATGCACATGTAGGAGCAAAAGAACTTGACTTGCAGTATATGAAGGTATGAATTGATTTGGAGGAATTCGGTTAAGTAAAATTGTTATATCTTTTGATCTATAATTTTATGGCCACAGTAGTTAGAAAGAAGAAATTCATTAGTTAAAAACATTTGTGGGCTAATCTCGGCTGTAAAAAGTGGATATCTCTTTTATATTCATGGTTTGTTAAGCTCTTCTCAAGTAATAATTAATATCCATCATTTCTTAGGGAGAACAACCTCATTGTGGATTTCCGGAGAGGAACTTCTCAATGAATGTGGAGAAATTGGCAAGAAAGGTTGAGGGTTTTTCTTCTCTTTTATGAACACCTTTTGTATTCCGCAAAATTTCATTTGAGCTATCTTGACAGAGCAGGGCTATCGGGTTCTTGTTGTAGAGCAAACTGAAACGCCTGAACAGTTGGAGCTTCGTCGAAAAGAGAAAGGTTCTAAAGATAAGGTCTGTTGATTTATTTATTCAAGAATTCTAGGTTTTTTGGGTCTTTCGTTTCTAGCTATCAAATATTCTTTTACCTTTTCCAAGAATTGGCTACTGAATAAGGATTCTAGATATACATTTACTTTTGTAATAATTATGCTAACTAAAATATTATTTGCTGATCACTATGTCACCTCTAGTTGTCAGATACACAAGTCAAATCTAGAAATTGCCATATACTACCTGGCATGCCATAGACCTTTATGCTGATTGTAGTCCTTGTAATTTAGATTATAGTCCTCGTAATTTAGATTAAGTCTGTAATTCTTCTGTCAGAATTATAAATTCTTTATGGTAATTGATGCTAGTTTTATAATGGCTGTTTTCCTAATGGATAGTTTGTGTACTTGTTCAGTCGAATCAATTTTCTGATAATGAGAATGAATCATATTGCATTTTCTTAGATATCACTTTCAATTTTTCTTTCTTTTTTTTTTGGGGGGGGGGGGGGGGGGTTGTTTCTAGGCAATTCTTTCTTTGCCATTATATCTTCAGATTTCTCATGTCAAATTTGGTACATAAAATTGGAAAAGAGAAAAAAGAAAAATAAAAGTTCTTAACATTTTTTTCCCATTGTTTGTAGGTGGTGAAACGTGAAATATGTGCAGTAGTTACAAAAGGAACACTAACTGAGGGAGAATTGCTGTCAGCAAATCCAGATGCTTCTTACCTGATGGCACTGACTGAAAGCAACCAGAGCCCCTCAAGCCAAAGCACTGACCGTTGTTTTGGTGTCTGTGTGGTTGATGTTGCTACCAGCAGGATAATTCTTGGACAGGTTTGGGTTTAGATTTTAATGTGTCAAGACCCCTCCTTTTATATCTCTCATTCTTGGATGTGAATGTTAATCTGAAGTCCCAAGTTGACCATGTATGCTTCTCCCTTCAACCAGGTTATGGATGATTTAGACTGCAGTGTGTTGTGTTGCCTGTTATCTGAGCTAAGGCCTGTAGAAATTATAAAACCTGCAAATATGCTCAGTCCTGAAACTGAAAGAGCAATCCTGAGACATACAAGAAATCCGTTGGTGAATGATTTGGTCCCTCTCTCAGAATTTTGGGATGCTGAAACAACTGTTCTGGAGATCAAAAATATCTATAAGAGGATAACTGCTGAATCTTTAAACAAAGCAGATTCCAATGTTGCTAATTCTCAGGCAGCAGGAGATGGGTTGACCTGCCTTCCCGACATTTTGTCAGAGCTAATAAGCACTGGTGACAGTGGAAGCCAAGTGCTTTCAGCTCTTGGAGGCACTCTGTTTTATCTAAAGCAGTCTTTTCTAGATGAGACATTGCTTAGATTTGCAAAGTTTGAATTACTTCCATGCTCTGGCTTTGGGGATATGGCCAAAAAACCATACATGGTTCTTGATGCTCCTGCCTTGGAGAACCTTGAGGTTTTTGAGAACAGTAGAAGTGGAGACTCTTCAGGGTAAGCTTGTCATGGGCTATTTAATGTCATACTATTGCATGTTATTGCCATTTTCATCTCACTTTAAACTGATTTATTTGCCCCTGAAGAACGCTGTACACACAGTTGAATCATTGTGTGACAGCATTCGGGAAGAGGTTGCTGAGGACATGGCTAGCCAGGCCTTTATATAATTCAGGATTAATAAGGGAACGACAGGATGCTGTTGCTGGTTTACGGGTGGGTTTTCTGTTTCTTTGTTTACTGCTATTCATGCTTCTAATTATGAAATAGTTTTCTGGATAATTCTTTCTTTCGTTTTCATTTAAACAGAATGTCTGAGTCCATGGAATCAGATGTGTTGCTATATTTTTCTTGTGTTTGTTGTCACCGGGGCAATTTCTATTTGAATTTATATTAGCATTCCTGCACCTGATTTTTGATAAATCCTTTGTCTTATTTTCAATTTTTTTATCCTGGATTGAACTAAACAATATGCTTCGGGGCATTGCATTGTATTCTCATGATGGATTGAGCTGAATAGCTAGTAAATTTGGTGATATTTAATATACTTGTATTTTGATTGATATCTTACATCCTGTATAGGGGGTAAATCAACCTTTTGCACTGGAATTTCGAAAAGCCTTGTCCAGGCTACCAGATATGGAGCGCTTACTTGCTCGCCTCTTTGCCAGTAGGTAAAAGCTTAGAAAGAATTTCACATGCACTAGTTCGAATATATCAGTTGTTTTGTTTTGAACTCCTGAAGATTATATAAAACCATTTATGTATTATTTTGTTGATCAAACACAGTGAAGCTAATGGAAGAAATTCAAATAAAGTAGTTTTATATGAGGATGCAGCAAAGAAGCAGCTTCAAGAGTTTATATCAGCTTTACATGGTTGCGAGTTAATGGATCAAGCATGTTCATCGCTGGGTGCCATTTTGGAAAATACTGAGTCTAGACAGCTACATCATATATTAACTCCTGGTATGAGTGGCGTGATTTTTAACTATGCCACAATTCATTTTTGACCTCCCAACTTTTATTTTGTGCAGGCAAAGGTCTTCCTGCTATCGTTTCAATACTGAAACATTTCAAGGATGCCTTTGATTGGGTCGAAGCCAATAATTCTGGTCGTATAATACCTCATGGTGGCGTTGATATGGACTATGACTCTGCCTGTAAGAAAGTTAAGGAGATAGAAGCGAGTTTAACTAAACACCTCAAGGAGCAAAGGAAGTTACTTGGAGACACATCAGTAAGAACTTTTCTGGAAGTCTATTGATCTTTAATCTTTCAGTGGTGTGCTTCACAGAATTTTTTCGTCTTAATAAATTGAAAACTTCTCTTATGATGTGGAACAGATCACTTATGTCACCATTGGCAAAGATCTTTACTTGCTAGAGGTACCAGAAAGTTTGCGTGGGAGTGTTCCCCGTGATTATGAGTTACGATCATCCAAAAAGGTAATTATCATTAAGCACAGAGCTTGAAGAACAAAAATATATTGTATGTCTCTGCATTTAAGATGAATTTGTTGCATCTGGACAAATTAAATTATCGAAGTTCTGTCCTTCTATTGCTTTGGTTGTGACCCAGTACTCGTTTTTTTTTTTTTGGGGGGGGGTGGGGGTATACTCAGAATTTAATGTGGTAGTGGACCTTAAGCTTGCAATGTGGTTATTCTTCCCATGAGGACATGGGTTACATTTCTTTCTCATTTGACATCTGTAAGTTGTAATCGTTTCATTATGTCCATCATGCCACGCCAGAACTGTGTAGTTCCAAATCGGAGGAGTCATGCCTTCTGATACTATACCTGTCCATTAATCTTGACATCAGCCTATTGAGAATTTTAATTAGAAAGGAAGGCTGCTTGTATTGTAATTAAGGTGTTATCTGTTGCCATGATTATTGACTTAGTCAAGAGTAGTTAGTTCTAAATCTGCTTTTGTTGGCATGACCTTATGCCGAATTTTCTGTTTGGCTTTTCATCTGTTTCAAGCAGGGTTTCTTCAGGTACTGGACTCCAAACATTAAGAAATTGTTGGGAGAGCTCTCACAAGCTGAGTCTGAAAAGGAGTCAGCATTGAAGAGCATTTTGCAGAGGTTGATTGGACAGTTTTGTGAACACCATAATAAGTGGAGACAGATGGTTGCTGCAACAGCAGGTTTGACACTTATTTTATTGGATGGGAGCTTATTACATGCATTCTTAATCCTGCAATCCAATAGCTGTTCCTCCGAAATGAATTAGTTTGTCAACTGTAGATAATTTATTTTCTTCTCTGAAGAGACCTTATCACTTTTTTTGACCAAAAGAGGTATTTGTTAATGGTTGTATTGTTATATCGGCATGTGTTACAAACTGATTGTTCCTCTTTTTTCGTTTTTAACTTATTTCTTGTTCTGTTGAAGCTTACTTCTTGAAGTGCTCCCCAACCAAAATTGTGTTACTCCATCATAGTTTCTTTATTATTTTTTAGGCTTACATAGTTTCCTTAATTTTTATTTTCTTCATTCTAATATTCTGTACAAGAAAATTATTTATGGGTTCAAGGCATCATTTTATTGAAGAGTAGAAAGAAAATTTACATTTTCCACAATTTTTATTTGGTTTAAAGGTTGATATTGGCTGACACATGTTGCAGAACTGGATGCTCTAATCAGTTTGGCTATTGCAAGTGACTTTTATGAAGGGCCAACATGCCGTCCTGTTATCTTAGACTCATGTTCAAATGAAGAGCCATACATTTCTGCTAAAAGTTTAGGACATCCTGTTCTTAGAAGTGATTCCTTAGGCAAGGGTGAATTCGTTCCCAATGATATTACCATAGGTGGTCATGGCAATGCCAGTTTCATACTCCTTACTGGTCCTAACATGGGAGGAAAATCAACCCTTCTTCGCCAAGTGTGCTTAGCTGTAATCTTGGCTCAGGTTTGTTCTTCTTAAATATTGAGATTGCCTGGGTACTGGGCGGTTCCTTGTGCTATTCTGTAATCTATACCTTTGATTCTTCTCCAGGTAGGAGCAGATGTCCCGGCAGAAATATTTGAAATTTCACCTGTTGACCGAATCTTTGTCCGTATGGGTGCTAAAGATCATATTATGGCAGGCCAGAGTACCTTTTTGACTGAGCTTTCAGAAACTGCATTAATGCTGGTGAGATTCTTTTGTAGCCTAAACCAACTTTGTAGGTATATTCATCATCATTTGTACAAGTATTGAAACGTGGGAGAAAGGGGACATGAAAAGGCTTACGAGAAAAATGTGGAAGTTGATGAATGTGTTTTATATTCTTGACCTTTTTGCAACTTATAGATAAACAAGTTTTGGAAAACATAGACCAACTGGCAAACTATCACTGATTTTCCTTGCATTTTTCTGTTAGGCTGGTAGATAGTTTGGTTTAGTCTGAATATGTACTTCTTCCTTTATTATTTTTCTGCCATTTCATGCTAAACATCAATATACAGGTTCTTTTCCCTTATGAGTTCCCTTATATTTTTCATTTGCATTAGAAACGTCTGACAGGTCCCAAATCAGCAATCCTATCTTTTGGTTATAGATCTCTAGTGATTTGAGTATTTAAGCATTTTTCTCTGCACTCATCTAATATGGCTATTGCAGTCATCAGCAACTCGTAATTCATTGGTGGTGCTAGATGAACTTGGACGTGGGACATCGACTTCAGATGGACAAGCCATTGCGTAAGTTTCAGTCATCATGGATATTTTAAGTTGCCTTTTTATAATAAGCCTTTCAACCTACAATGATTGTTCCTCTCACCAATGCTGCATTTTCTTTGAAATTTCAGTTTACTATCTAGTTTCTCAGTGTTTTTTCTTCTGGGTTTCAATCCTTGGCAGGGAGTCAGTTCTTGAGCACTTTGTTCATAAAGTGCAATGCCGTGGATTGTTTTCAACTCACTATCACCGCTTAGCTGTAGACTATAAGAAAGACCCCAGGGTATGCTTCTGTATGTTCTGCCTGTTAAATTTGCTTGAAACTGAATCTTTTTAACTTCATGGCTGGCTTTACACTAGACTTATTATTGATCACCCACCAAGGTTGTCTCTAATTAATGAGTTCATAAATTATCGATGGATTGAAAAATGCATGATCGTCTCTTCTCAGTTTAAAATTTATCAAGATGAATGTCTTAGCCTTTCTTTAATCAATAAAATCTTTGAGTTTTGTTGTGTGATTATTTATCTTTAATGTTTTGTGCAGGTCTCGCTCTGTCATATGGCTTGCCAAGTCGGAAATGGAGTTGGAGGTGTGGAAGAAGTTACATTTCTTTATAGGTTGAGCCCCGGTGCATGTCCCAAAAGCTATGGCGTCAATGTTGCACGACTAGCTGGTGAGGTTCCTTGCTTTCAGTTGTCATCTATTAGTCCCACCAAACAAGAGCCTATGGTGGTGATCATGCAATTTAGTGGCTGTTGAAGTGATTCATAGTAGCATCAAGAACTGTACCATTCAGTTTGTTTTGATCTTTATGCTTAAAAAATTTGGAAAAATAAATAGAATCAACAGGGATACCAAGAAAATGTTTTATGGATAGTTTGTCATTAATGTGCCAAGAAGTATCTTTTGGTTCATTACATATAGAAATTAAAATCTGCACACTGGACACTGGCATTTTCAAACTGTGAATCTGAATTTCTTACCTAGTCAATGGCAGAAATGCAGAATCTTAAGCACTTACTAGTAACCATTTCAGGAATTCCCGACAAAGTACTTCAGAAAGCTGTTGCAAAGTCCACAGAGTTTGAGGCTATATATGGTAAGCACAAGAAGGAATCTGAAGAAAATTTGCCTGCAGACCATTGTGTTGACCGTATGGTTGTCTTGATCCAAAGTTTGCTCAGTTTCACTGCAAACTTAAGTTGTCAGAAGTCTTCGGAGGGTGGTGGTGTTACCAGCCTCACAGAAATGCAGCGTCAAGCAAGACTATTTTTTACACAACAAAACTGAGGAATCCTGTTGTTAATTTTGACATCAGCATCTGCTTGTATATATGACATCATTGTGGTATTCAGAGAACTTTTCTCGCAGGAGGCATTTGTTTTCAGTTTCTAGGATCATCCAAGGGTGAGTGAAGCTGAAATCTCAAGTATGTAGCAATGTAAGTTAGATAAGATTCAACAGCTTTAATTCCGAGCTGTTCACCGTTTTGTAATTTAGATTGACCTGCCATTTGTATATTAGCCGCCAGTGTTAGAGAATTGTAAGGCCAACTGTGATTGGACAAAGTAGTCGTGCTCTCAGACACCCAGGGTAAATGGCTGTAGCGTCGTTGTGCCTTCGCCCTTTTTGTAAAGGTTAAAGAATTCGGTTCATCATTCAAATATCCTGCTTTGAAATTTGAAAGTATCTGCCCTTCCTAGGTCTATAAGACAGAGAGAGTGACACAATGATTTTCTTTTTGTTTTTTTTTTTTTTCCTAGTCGTTTCTTAAATAAGCAATTAAAATTAATTTTTGAATTTGGATGTTCACAATCAAAGCATTTGTATTTTATTCATAATTAAATCAAAATTTTAATTAAATTTGAAAAATAAAGAGAGATTAATGGGGAGAAAAACAAGAAGCGATCGGAGCGACAAAATTCAATTATCAGTAATGGGACAGCGGAGGAGTGCGTGGGCTTTTTATGGACGAAAGAATTTCTGCGATTTTTGTTTATATTCATGGCATGCCCACAAAACGTGGGAGTTTCCAAAAATGGAGCATTGGTTAACTGCCCTCATACAAATGAAATTAAGAAGTGTTCACACCGAATGACGCGGATCCAATTGTTCCTCATCATCATCATCATCTTCTTCTTCTTCATCAGAATAATTTGAGGTTTCATCATCATACGTAACCTGAAATGTAGATAAAATGTTGGCTCAGTCACGGCTACCTTATAATTAAGTTATTTAATACATTAGTTTAGTTGGTGTGTTCTTTTGGGGGGAGCGACCAAAAAAAGAAAACAAAACTAACATGATGATATTCCCTCCGGATGCTGTTATGAATGGCTGTGATTGTTCTCATCAATACATACATAGGGAGTATAATTCCACAAGCTCTTAGAAGAAGTATCTGTAAAAACAATTCAAGAGTCAAGACAACGTAAAAACCAAATGACACAGATACTTGAGATGATAGTGATTGTTGACGTGCCAACAAACAGCGGATACTTACAGTGACAAGTGCGAAAGGGTAATCATCGGTGTTCCCGGTAAGTACAGCAAAGAGGTGTTTCACAAGCAAAAGGACCGTGAACTGCCCAAAACAAACCAATAGCACCAAAGAGGTGTTGATCGTACAAATAATAAAAAGCATACATTCGCCAAATTATCTACCTAACAATCAATAACATTAAAACTCTATAGCTTGACCATTCGCAGAATAAAAAACGTACCGTGAGAGCCAGCGACCGGCAGCAAGCGGCGGTCCTATCGGCTGCGGATGAGCATTGGGGGTAATGAGATTCCGCGGATAATCTTTCGGCAATGGCCACTAATCTTGGGTTTCGTGGCACGTGTTCTCTTCTCGGAATTTGCAAGCTATCTCTGTCGGAGTTTTCACAAAATACCAGTTAGTTAACACAGAAAAAATAAAATAAAATAGAACACAAGACGATACACTGGCGCACGTTTAGGTTTAATTTGAGCGGCAACTTGCACAACTAGTTGTAAAGCAAGCAGCACGTCCGACTGTCCGGCATATTAGTTATATTTTTTTATTTTTTTTAAAAAAAGAAAAAAACTTAGTAAATAAATTAAACATAAAATGCAAAATTCTAGTTCAAGTAAAGGGGAACAATTCCAACGCGGAAAGTTTTAAGAAATCACGCGTCTTCAAATTCAGTATAACTGTAATTACCTAATCGTCACTGCAGCCTCAATTAACTGAGACTTCTTGGAAGGTGCTGTGTATCCAGGTCCGTATTCCTGCAATAATATTGCATAGTCAACGCCCGTCACTATTTCATTCCAAATTTAAGATGCAACATTGATGTAAGCTTAACAGAGATCATAAAAGCTTCCTTCAAATTAAATTCATTGCACTCTGTTTACAAGAAATAGATTAAAGAATTAAAATCCAAACGAAGTTCAGTTCTTTGAAGGTAAAGAAACCAAAATATCGCAGAAGACTTTAACCCCCAAAAGATTAAAAAAAACAAAGAGAGACTAGTTTGCAGATACCCATAATTCAAACCAGAACAAGAAACGATAAAAATATTGTTCGAAGAAACTCTGAATCAAAAAAGAACAGAAATTTGAAGACAGATTTTTTTTTTGTTTTTTTTTTCTTCTCAGTGTCAATATAACTTGAGCAAATTACAGATAAAAATCATCAATATTAAAGCAGAGTGACTTGTTCTAATCCATTTAGAAAACAAACCTGGAGACAGATTTCACAAGTTGTGTTTCCCTTCTCGTAACACCACCGCTGTATGCAATCTCTGTGAGCAAACTGAAAGTAAAAAAACAAATGAATTTGGTTGAAACAATACCGAATCAAAATTCAATAACGTGATCAAAACTGACCCGCATGGGCCAAAAAAGGGAACAAACATTTTTGTTTCGTTTAGCTACCTTAACGGTACCGGAGCAAGCACAAGGAGCTTCCAGGCTATTACAGCTTTCGAATTCTTCTTCGTGACAAATTCTACAGTGTGATGTTGTTTCGGGATTTGATTTAAAATCTTCCACAAACAATACAACGTCTCCCATATTCTATCAGCTCGGAGCTCTCTCTCTCTCTCTCTCTCTATCTCTCTCTCTCTCTCCTTTTAGAATTCCCCTTTTTTAATTTTCAAATTTGCTGTGTCTGCGTCTGCTTCCTTTCTCTCAGGTCGCGAAACAGGACAGGACTTTAAATGTAAGAAGCACAATACGAAATTTCGATACTGCCCTCACTAGTTTTCCAAACAAATATGATTATTATATCCACTCTTGTATTTCGGTTTTTTTATTTTATTTTAATTATTTCCCTTTTCAGTTTCGTTATTTACTTATTTTTTTTTTTGGCTGGAGTGGCCGATTTGAGACTCTGAGCTGTATCAAATACGCGGTTAACGAACTTGAAAATTTAAATGAGTAGAAAGACTTAAGTGCATAGTCTATGACTCAAAAAATATGTAATTTAATCTGTTTTAATTCACCACTTTTTTTCCTAATTATAATTTAATGATTTAATTTACTCCTCGTTCACGTGAGCTGAGACTGAAACTCCATATTTCTCGTTTTCATTCTCAAATGAACTAATTGACACACAGGTATATAATTTTATTCATCGTGTCCTGTACATCTATTGAATAATAATAATAATTTATGAGCTTTGACTCAATAACATATCTGATTAGCATACAGCTGTATTTAATTTTTATTACTCAATGATTAAATCGTCAATAAAACGAATCCATCCCATCAGTAATAATAAATGGTATATATTATTACCGTTGATTGTTATGTAAAACATTGTAATCGCTCGCATTTTTCACAAGGTATGCTATAATATATATATATATTTTGTTTTTTTTTTTGTTTTTTTCAGAATAAGGCATGCTATAATTTATGATGCCGTTCTGCGAACAACGACAGTGATTGATGCCATTTACACAAAATGACGATATTCCTTTAATAATTAAATTACATTACTTCTTAAGAGTTTACAATCCGTTTTGTTATTATTATAAATTTGTAAATGATTAAATATAATAAGAGGCAAGATTGTAGAAAAATAAACTTTTGAAAAATGATTGCTTTCGATTTGATGCGTCTGTTAAAACGTGACCGTCTTATTTTTTGTTGTCGCCACTCTGTGTCGAATTCAAATTTATCGTTTCATTGGTTTGAATATGAAGAAGCCTCAATCGTCCTAGGTCGTTTTGCTACCAGAAATTTAAATTGATGGGTCCCTATCAGAAATTATTAAAATATAAAAATGCGCTCGCCGAAAAGCCGGGCTAGCTCTTGATAAGCTGGATTGCCCGGGCCCACTTCTTCTTCTTCTTTTTAAAAAATAAAAATAAAAAAATTTGGACGTCTTTCAAAATTTCAAACGTTATTTCTACAACAATCTCACTCATATTAATTTCTTGATTTTAAAATCTTAGTTCTTATTTTGATATCTTGGATGATGACACTCGTGCCTATCTCCTCTTTGATCTTATCGCCTTCATTTTTATTTTTTTCTTTTTTTATGCACTTTCCGCCTCTTCTCTCAAAATTGGATGCTTCTAAATTCTAATTATGAAAGATGTATCGCGAACAAATGGCGTGAATGTGTATAGTATATGTACGAACTCCTTTCGAACTCTTAAAGCAAGTGGCAAGTGGGCAGCCTCCTCAATATACGTCAATGGAGACCAGCTCAACTGATCAAATTAATCTCAGCCGTCCACTCTTTAATGCGGCTAATGGAGTCCGCGTCTTAGACAGCGGACATACACGATATATATCTCAATACAAGAGACTTGACTAGCGCTGATCATCTGGCATGGGGTGGGGCCAAGGCACTCCTACGAATCTCCCAAATAAAACTCAAGTTAGCCTTTTAGAATATTTGTGCAGTGATATTAGATTAATGCTTATATTACAATTTATATTATATAGTATTTATAATTAAATAAATATTGAGATTATTTTATATTAATTCTTATTTAGTGTTGTTTATATTTTATACTCTTAAATATTTAAAAAGTGTCTACTCTACTCATATTTCGAAAGAGAAAAAATTATATTCACTTAATTATATATTATAATAAAAAATAAAATAAACTCTTACGTCGCGGAGGCTCAAACTGTTGCCCTCACAGTTGTGAGGGCAAGGTGCTAACCACTGGGCCGTTGTGCAGTGAATTTTATGATGTCAAAATAAAATGGGATTGAAAATGAAATTTCGATTTGAATAAGATTTGGGAAGTAACGTTTGGATGACATCGGATCGAACTTGAGCAAGTAGGGCAGAAAAAGAAAGTTTAAAACAAAAGAATAATGATTTAATTTATCTTCAGCTCGGTAGAATTATGTGATTATTAGTTGATTATCATTTATAAATCAAACGTTTGATGAAAAGCAGATAGATGGTAGTTGTTACAACTTACAATTAGAGGAGTCTTTGCTTCAAAGTTGGTTCGTGTGCGCGTGTGTAAACATATAGGAGGGCAATTCGCTCTCGAAAACGATTATGGATATTTAATATAGTTGGCCCATGGCCCTTTCTTTTTCACTTTTTTTATATATTATTTTATCGGCCCAAAAAGCTCACCCTTGATGAAAGTGAGTCTGGCCAAGGGCCCACGCTCGTACCAAGAAGTTAGGTTTGAATTTCCTTTAGAAAGAGTCTTTCGTCAGTCCCGTTGGTTGTTCGATGGCATGTCATCAATCAACAAATGGTGTGATTCCAGGATCTTTTTAGAGATAAAATATTGGGCATCACCTACAATAAATAAATAAATAAATAAATAAATGCTTCGTCTAAAAGACTGAAACTATAGACATCATTCAGCAACTCTTAATTAATTGCTTAATCGCAATTGAAGTTTCAATTTAGGATAGGTCGAATATTGTATCGACTACAAAATTACAGTACAACTACTGACGAACCCGTAATGATGTAACATAGGAGCCAATATATGGTAGACCGACCATCCCTTCATTTTATTTATAAAAAAAAAAAATCTATCAATGTATCATTAACTACACTTTGCTTTTTTATATCAAACTATCTAGAAAGGATAATCATTTTCATTCTTCCTTCCAAATCTTTTTTTTTCCCCTTATTTTATTCTTTGTTATTGTACCCTTTTTTTTTAATGGATTCGAAGATGGGACGCTCTTCTAACAGCTAAGGTAATGGAGAGCACGGCCACAAACTTTTTTCCTTAACATTGGATTAGCAACCAAATTGGACGATTAGTACTTTATTTTACAAGGGTTTGATCAGATTCAAAGCATCTAATAATATCATTAACGACCCCTTAACAACCTATGGAGGGAGTAGAATACATCATGGAAAGCAGCGGATTCAAGAAATGTTCAAAGGAAGCAGGGTGTCTTCTGGTTATTTGCCAAATGGATTAGATTATGAAAGTAACATGTTTGGTATCCAAGCCTCCACTTGAGTCTTGAGATATTTGGGCACCGGTCCCTCACCAGATGTAGACCACAAAGGATAAGAAGAAAAACGGGCGGCGACTTTTGTGTGATCAATAATTGGAGGAGATATTTTCTGTTATCAAGTCCGCCTAATTGATTTTTTCCCCCCTTTTTTTTTTTTTATTAGTGTCTGCGGGAAAAGGTTGCAATAATTTCTTTATCGTGTTGACAGGCTTGACTGTAACTTTTAGGCTGGTTTTTCATTTTCTATAGTTTTATTTTATTAATATTATCGTCCAATTGAAACAAAAAAAAAAAGATGAATGATTCGAAGTTATGAACTCGCATATTTTTTTTTTAAATCAAAGAAAAAAATTATTTATTTATTAAAAAAATAAAACATTATAGTCTGTTTTTAGCTAAATTTACACTTCGTCAATGGTGTCATCACAAAAAGAAAACCACGGACAATAATCTTAATTTGAAATGAAAGCCCACAGAACTCAAAACCACAGGAAGCAGCCCTTATAAATCTATTCTTTTTGTTCATTTATCTACAACATCTTGACTTGAGGCCATAGAATTTCTCAAGAACCATACGTTATTATATATACCTATAGCAAGCTGCGAGCCAAAAGGCAAAAAAATCCATTGAAAGTTGATTAACAGCGCACCAGTTCCGAAGATGAACACGAACGAGCGCAGAGTTGTGGTAGCAGTGGACGAGAGTGAAGAGAGCATGCATGCACTCTCATGGTGTCTCAACAACCTATTTTCTCATGATACCAACAACACCCTTGTCCTCCTCTACGTTAAACCTCCTCTACCCGTCCACTCCTCCTTTGATGCTGCAGGTCAGAACAGCCACTTTCTCCGTAGTATTTGTCCTCTCCAGACCTTGGACCTTTCTATGTTTTACTGCTGTTTTATTTTATTAGATATTATTTGTTCATGAGTCATGATGACATCCCATTCAACTAAAGACCCTTCATCTCGCAGGATATATGTTCTCAAATGATGTCATCAAGGCCATCGAGAAATACGCTACTGAGTCCGTGAATTCCGTGATGAATCGAGCTGAGGCTGTGTACAGGAACTTCCAAAACAATGTAAGCCTCTGCTTATTTATCATCAACACCCCTGTATTGTTTCCTTTTTTCAGTTTGTTACGGATGATTTTTTTACTTTTATTTTTTCCTTTTTACAGATACATGTAGAGAGAGTAGTGGGATGTGGCGATGCCAAGGATGTAATATGTGGTACTGTGGAGAAACTGGAAGCTGACACTTTGGTGATGGGAAGCCACGGTTATGGTTTCATCAAGAGGTACAAGCAATTGATACTAGCTGCTTTATCCTTTCAATTATTGCCTACTTCACTGCCAAGCCGATTGTTTGAAGAATAATTCTTTTCTAAATTTTACAGGGCTCTCTTAGGAAGCGTGAGTGATTATTGTGCTAAGCACGTTAAGTGTCCTGTTGTGATTGTGAAGCATCCAGAGGAGAATTGAGTTCAACAATCCATGTTTCTACAACCTTCAGCAAGCATGTCTAGTGTACATGACAATCAGACTCTCATAAACATGTCAGTCACAGGGATCCATTTACACAATGCTTGAATATAATACAATGATTCTGTATTTTGTCGTTCTGGTCTGAATCCTGGGGTAAGCAAAATTCATAATGTTCCAGGTTGTTATTGATATCTTTTCCAGCAGATAAGGAGTCATTTTGTTATCCAATGCATCTCCTCAAGGTAACTTGCCAAGTTTACATCTTCTACATTTAACAAAGGATAACGGCAAACAAATGTGCCTAACGAAAGAAAACAAAGAATCCATGCAACTAAACACAAGTGCCTAGATCTACAACTAAAGGGCCTCTCTGAATCAACAATAAAGGAAACATTATGCACTGCACAACCTAAGCTTCTTCAAATGCACTTCACTAATCAACAATGGAATCTCCCAAAATAATATTACTTGGCACCTTTAAGGAGGATTTGATTCCATCACTTTGTTGGGTAAAAGGCAAGTCGGTTCAAGTAAAGAAAACTACCAGCATATTCTAGCAACATCACCTAATTGTCCCAGAGAGACAACCTCCCAAGACTTTTGCCAAATCAAGAAAATGAAGTGTGTCGTCATACCCCTCTAAAGTTGGTATCCATGGTCTAGAACTATTTAATCCTTGAAATAAAATCTATTTACTTCAATGGTTATATAGTAAATTTTGCAAAGACGAGCTGAATAAGGTTCAGGAAAATTTTAAGTATACATTTGTTTATAAACAAGTTTCTGACATAAATTTTTCCACAAATGCTAACTTGATTGTAAAGACCTATCGAGCGATTAACTCTTAAATGAAACAAACTAATACTAAAATACAACACAACAGTTCATTTATGGAAAGCCAATACAAATGAAAGCCAGAACAGTTGTTACATGGCCATAGCAAACGACCTCTACAAAATATGACTGCATAACCAAATTAAACACAGGAAGGAAACCATTGGATGCCAGATTTACTGTAATAAAAACTACTTAAAATGGCAGAACCAATATAAAATTTTCATCCTTAAAAAACTACGACCTGTTAGAAAACAACATTCAACATTCACAGGGAAGAGCAGCATGAAACTCTAGTTCATTTGCACACACAGAATAATTCATATCAGAAACAAACCCGGCAAATACCTCATCCATAGTGAATTGACGCCGAAAAAAAAGTGCAAACTTCAGCTTGATATCAAAGAAGGCTATAAGGCACTACATTCCTAGACAATTGTTACAAAGAGCAAACAATTAATATAACCTAAGGTACGAAATCATATTTAGTTCGCAATACAATCAAAATTGTATTTCATAACAAAAGCAGACTAAACAAGCAGCTTCGTAAAATAAAAACAACAGACACTTGGCTTTAACGTTTATTCCTCCTCAGCAGATCCGCCGTTACTCTTGTTATGCTTCCTTGCGTACCTCTGATTCCTCAGAAACTTAGGATCCATCTACATTACGAACAATGATTAAATGAACAAAGATACCATTCAGAGAGACTTAATAAAGGAAATACGAAGATATTAAACAGACCCCTTTGGTTGAAGTGTGTCTGTGCTTATTGGGTTTCTTGATTCCATTCTTGTGGGCCTTGTAAGACTGGTTATGGGCGGTGTGATTCTTCGACTTGGCCATCTTTCTGAAATTGAGCAATAAAAAGTTAATTTAAAACACAGTTATAGATAAATAATTTCAGTAAGCAAGCTGATTTCGATATTATCTAGGGAACTGCAGAAAGCAACGGACCAAAAGGATCGGTTTGGGATGAGCAACTGAGGATAGCAGGGTTATGGCTGGCAAAGACAAGCCAGGAAGAATTAACGCTGGTGTTAGGTTTAGGGCTTTGGCGTTTGGGATGGAGGTTACATAACTTATTAAATAAAGTTTATAATAGTAAAATTTATAACAGTATAATTTATAACGATATAATTTTTGGATAAAATATTATTGAGTTTTTTATTGTTAATAAAAAAAATATTTTTAAATCATTAAATTGTATGATTGAAAAAAATTTTTAATTTCTATTTCCAAAAGTTTAAATTTTAAACTTTTGTTAGTAAAGATAAATTAGTTTATTTAAACTAAAAAAACTCTACTAAAAAAATAATCAAACAACATAAAATTTTTAAAAAAGTACTTATGCAATTAAATAAACACTTATACCTCTTACATAAGTCATATCAAACAAGCACGTAATCAGAGAGATGGAGATTTTAATTTACTGTTAGGTGTCTCAAATAGTATTAATTTTAGTTTCTGCCCAATAATGATCTATTTTATTATTATTTTTTTTCAAATACATTTTTAACACCGTAGATTTACTCATATTAATAGGACTAACTTAAATCATTTTTTTTTAATTAGTAAATACTGCATTCATTCAATTTCCAACCCAATTCTTCGATTTTGTTCTTTAGCAATGGAGCTAAACTTTTGACTTTTAATTAATCTAAATCACTTATATTATTATAAAACAATCCAAATTTTTATTATCGTATTACCATATATTTTATGGTCTTATGATAGGAGGTGAGCATTTGTATTGCAATTCGAATGGACACAAGTGATGCCATTAGACCACAAGGACTAGTGCCCATAATTTATTAAGAATCGCACAAGAAACATTCTTTTGGTTACACCATCACATTATGTGACATTTTTTAAGTGTAAGGAAAAATAAAATAATTAATTCATTTTGACCTTATGGAAAACTATCTTCTACTTAAATTAAACATCATATGTCATATTGTTATAGTTGAATTTTAAAATAAAGTTTTGGTATGACCATCATTACTCTTTTTTTAATTATTATCATTGTAAAAAAAAAACTTACTGTATAAATTAAGTGATATAAGATTTAAAAAAAAACTATATCCATTTATTCAAAATATAATATGCACAGTACAATGAATGTATAATTAAAGTTCAACACAATTTAACTCAACATATCAAAACACAAAGTGTAAATTGAAGTTTAATAGAAAAAACAAACTCCTGCAATTATACGAGAGATTGAAACGTTTTATGTTTTACTAAAGGAGGATCTGTGTCAATCAACCATACCAAGAAATTACCAGTAACTCTATCGTTATTACAATGTCATTTGTGGGCATTTATTTATAACAAAAAAAATTAAACATCGGACGCTTTATAATAAAAGAATAATGTTATACATCTTAAATTTTTTATCTAAAAAAATTATTCTAAATAATGTGTTATTTATCAATTAGTTAGTAAAATAATATAATTACTGTTGATGTTGAAATCTGCTCGTTTTTGGACCGACCAGATCATTTCACCAACGTTATGTTTATCAACTGTTGCTCAAACCGCGGGGTTTGGAATCACCCTCCTTTTCCTTACTAGACCTGCGTTCACCAAAAACGGATCAGAGACGCCAGTGGTTTTGCCGGCGTAAACCCTCCGATGCCTAAGTTAGCACAAGGTGTTTACGGGAAAACAGTGCAATTTGGATTAGAGAATGATTTCTATTTTACTCAAAGTTTGTAAGAAAAATGGTCTGGTTGCAATTTGGCAGCGTTTTCCCTCTCTCAGTTTTTCTGTCCCTTTCTTCTTCGATGTCCTTCCCTTTTATAGCCGCCCTTTGTCCCACATTTTCCGTTTACCCTTTATCCCTCCTTTTCCGGGTGGTGGCAGCCCCTCATGTGGCTCTAACTGTTACATTGTGGGAAGACGTGGATCTTGCGTGTCCTTCAACGGTTCTGGGAAAAACGCAACTACCGCGATTCTGTGGGATCGTGTTCTCGCTTTCTTGGGGATGAGTATGGGCTCGGTATATACCACTGGTCGGTATGTTTCCCTGGTTGTACTCACCTCTGGTCGGCTCATGTTTGCCCCCGTGTTTTGCTTGTACCACTTGGCTGAAGCGATCCGTGCCGAGGCGGAAATAGCAGTGTGACCGATCTGGTGCCTTTATATACTCAACACCAGTCCCCCAGTTTCTGGTCTGGCGAGTGAAATGAGTTAAGAGTAGAAACTGATGGTCAAATCTCACCAATCCCGGAGAGCTTCTCATCTGGTCTTCCGTTTACTGAGACGGACCTGAGGTACCATTTTTCTTCTGGGGAGATTTCGACCTGAGTATGGGCCTAAACGAGCTATATAGGCTTACATCTATCATAGCCCCTTGTAACGGTTAGTGATGTGGCATCTCCAGACTCTTCGTATTTGAAATTTGAAACGACGGGCTATCTGTCCTCGATATCCGGTGAGTGAGCTGGCATCCCCATCACTTGAATGCTTTCATTTTCCCCTTTTCATCTCAAATCCCTAGACTTACACCTTCATCGTTTTGTTATTCGTCTCTCTGTCGTTAACTAACCCCCTCTTTGAACTTCGCCTGCACTTCTTGTGCCCGGAGTATCCACTTGCTGGATTTTTTCTCTATCACGACCGCGCTATCAGTGCCAGTTCAATCCAGGTATTGCTTTTAATTTCTCTTCTGGTTGTTGTTGATTGGGTTCTGTGTTGCCCTTTTTGTGTCCATATACTCGAGTTTTCTTTGTTTTCTTTTTGGATTTCGGTATGTTAAACCGGAAAAGAAAGTTAATCGTCGATGAGGGTGATGAAGAATCAGGGGATTCAGGCCTCAACGTGCCAATACCGACCGATTTCTTAGGTCCCTCTAGTAGTGTAGGTCCTTCCCATGGCGGGGATACCCTTGAGTACCCACGCCCCTTGGTTGTCTCTCCCTCCCCTGAACTAGAGCTTGTAGGGAATAGAGGTGGACCTGCGTCGGGCTCTGGTGAAAACCACAGCTTTGGTTGGGTTGGGATCCCTAAAGGAGTTGGTGATGGTGAGGGGAGCAGTTCCAGACCGAGCAGACCTGCTAAGAAAATGAATCTTGGCCATATGGTGGAGGCTGATTCCTACCCTATTGATTTCATAGCTTGTGCCACCACCCCCACTGATCTATTTAAGCTGAGGACCCTCTACAACATCCCCAACGAGGTTCTTCTTGTAGTTCCTGGAAAAGGTTATGTCCATAGTCGGCCTCCGAAAGGGTATGTGACGATGCACTTGGAGAGTTTCAGACTAGGAGCTCGGCTGCCCCTTCAACGTTATTTTGCCAAGATACTGGGCGGTATGCATCTGGCCCCAAGTCAGCTACACCCAAATGGGTGGAGGGTTCTCTCGGCAATGTTTGTGTTGTGGGAAATGTGCGGGTTGGAGGAGCCTTCCCTTGTTGAAGTGAAACATCTGTACCAGCTGCGGAGTAGCCCGAAGGAAGCGGGCTGGTACTACTTTATGTCCAGTTCTGCAAAGAGGAAACCGATCACTGGGTTTCCCTCTTCATGTAAAAATTAGAAGAAGAAATTCTTCTTTGCTGGAGAGAACTGGTGTCCAGCAGTTCAGTCGTTTGGTGGGAACATTTATCTTCCCACACATTTTGTCACCCCAGGTCGTTCATTTTTGCCTATGTTCTTAGTCAAATTGTCACTTATCGAGTTCTTTAACCTCTTTTGCTATTTCAGAGTCGTGGGGTTTGATCGAGGGGCTTGAAGATCGACCTTTGCTTCAGGTGGAAACTGCTCTGGTCAACGCGTCTACCTGCCAAGACCTCCTGTCACCAACAAATCTGGTCGGTTCGCGCCTGGTGGATATAGCTGCTGGAATGGACAACAAGATCCTCAGTGCAATGAGCAGAAAGCGTGGTCGGGCTCCAAGCAGCTCCAGCAACCATCCTCCTCCTTCAAAGAAAACCAGCGCCGGTCCTTATAAGGCTCCCGTTCCTGCTCTGCCCCCTCCTCCACCTCGGAAGAGTGGTGGCGAGAAAGCTGCTGATAAGAGTCCTGAGGTCAGCATCCAGTCCGGGGACCGATCCTCTCCTCTTCCGTCTAGGGATCAAGGCGACTAACTGAGCCCGTATCAGAAGGATTACAAAAAATTGGTGGGGCCCAAGATGGTGAAGGACATCGAGAGTATGAGCCTCTCCGAGTTAGCTGCTTCTGTTCAAAGAGTTTCTTTCAGGCTGGCCACCATGGTTTCGTGCTACAAGACCGGGTCCGCGCATCATGAGAGGAAGCTTCAAGCTGACAACCAGGAGTTGAAAAAGAAAGCTGAATCTGCTGATCGTTCTAAGGAGAAGTTGGCCGAGCTGAACAAGCAAATTATGAAGCTGGAGGAGAAGGTTGCTATTGCTGAATCTACTTCCTCCAAGCTTGAGGGTGAGTTGGGTGGTCTGAAGTCTGACCTTCAGGTTACCCAGAGTGAAAGAGATACTTTGAGGACCGCCCTTGAGGGAGAAATCAAATCCCTGAGCGAACAGCTGGCTGAGGAGAAAAGCAGATCCGCTGATGTGGATGATCGGCTGGATGCCGAGTATAACTCCGGGGTTGCTTTCAGCTATAAGTGCATCATGTCCGTGCTTAAGGAAGAATACCCCGAGCTCGACATAAGCAAGTTGGAGGCTGGAGTGGAAAGATATATGGCTGAGGCCGGCCAGGGAGATAAGAAGCAGGTTGAGCAGGATCAGGTGGAGGCTCCTTTAGATGGGGTGCAGGAGGGGGAAGCTGGGGGACGTGCCTTGGAAGCGGGACAAGGGTCCATGCCGCCTCCTCCCGGTATTGTTGATCTTCCACTTCCAGGGAGAACTGATCATTCACCGGCTGAAGCCGTTGACCCTCCTAATCCTTAGATCCATTTTTGTATAGACACTAGATTTTTATTAATTTTGTAAACATTTAATGCTTATAAATTTTTGGATGCTTTTTACTGGCCTTCTTTTCTCATTTTTGCTTCTGGATTGTTTCTGCAAACTAATTTGATAATTTATTTGATGTTGCCTGTTGGTTCTTTAGTGGACCTAGCAGGAATAGGCATTTACTTGCATTAGTAGAACTTTCGTTAAAATAGCTGCTGGTCTTTCGTTGACCGAGCAGAAATAGGCACTTATTTATCGTAGTAGAATTTTTGTAGAATTAGTTGTTGGTCTTTCGTCGACCGATCAGAAACAGGCACTTGCTTGCCTTAGTAAAAATTCTCACAAAATTAGCTGCTGATCATTCGCTGACCAAGCAGAAATAGACACTTGCTTGCCTTAGTAAAATTCTTGTAGAATTAGCTGCTGGTCTTTCGCTGACCGAGCAGAAACATGCACTTGCTTGCCTTAGTAAAAATTCTCGCAAAATTAGCTGCTAATCATTCGCTGGCCGAGCAGAAACAGGCACTTGCTTGCCTTAGTAAAATTCTTGTAGAATTAGCTGCTGGTCTTTCGTTGACCGAGCAGAAGTAGGCACTTGCTTGCCTTAGTAAAATTCTTGTAGAATTAGCTGCTGGTCTTTCGTTGACCGAGCAGAAGCAGGCACTTGCTTGCCTTAGTAAAATTCTTGTAGAATTAGCTGCTGGTCTTTCGTTGACCGAGCAGAAGTAAGCACTTACTTGCCTTAGTAGAAATTTCATAGAATTAGCTGTTGGTCTTTCGTTGACCGAGCAGAAGTGGGCACTTGCCTTAGTAGAAATTTCATAGAATTAGCTGCTGGTCTTTCGTTGACCGAGCAGAAGTAGGCACTTACTTGCCTTAGTAGAATTTTCATAGAGCTTACTAGTAGGGGGATTTCATGCTGAATTCATCTTTATTTGAAACTTGAATGTATTACAAAAATACAGAATATATGCATATTGCAACAAACCATCATGCCGTTGACAAAAATAACTTATCAAAATGAGGATTTAGTAGGGCACTTTGCTTACTGGAAGTACTTCTTCAAGTGCTCGGCGTTCCACGACCTCTTCACGTCTCGTTCATCCTGGTAGGCTAACTTATAAGCTCCTGGTCCAGTGGCTCGTATCACCCTGTACGGACCTTCCCACTTCGGGCCAAGAGCGCCATGGTTAGGATCCTTGGTGTTTTGATTCACCTTCCTAAGTACCCAATCTCCCGGTCGAAATTGCCTTATGCGTACGTTCTTGTTGTAATAACGCATGACCCTTTGCTGGCACTGGACCACTTTCTGTGAGGCCCCTTCCCTTTTCTCCTCTAGTAAGTCCAGGCTTAAGCAGATCTGCTCGTCGTTTTGTTCCTCAGTGAAATATTCCGTTCGATGTGTCCCCACTCCAATTTCTACTAGGACTACCGCCTCATGACCAAATGCTAAAGCGAACGGAGTTTCCCCTGTGGCGGTTTTGTAAGTTGTCCGGTAGGCCCATAATACTCCTGGTAGTTCGTCAACCCAAGCTCCCTTCTTCTCTCCCAATCTAGTTTTCAGGAGCTTCTTTATCACTTTGTTGGCTGCTTCCACTTGTCCGTTCGCCTGGGGGTGTGCTGAGGTGCAAAACTTCAGGTCTACCCCCAAATTTCGGCAAAACTCTTTGAAGTTGCTGTTGTCAAATTGCCTCCCATTGTCTGTAATGATGGCATAAGGGATCCCGTATCTACAGATGATATTCTTCCAAATAAAATCCGTTGTCTTTCTCTCCGTGATTTGGCTGAGAACTCCCACTTCTACCCACTTGGTGAAGTAATCTATTGCCACAATTGCATGTGTCGCCGCTCCTCGGCCCTTAGGTAACGGACCAATCAAGTCGATTCCCCATTGGGCGAAAGGCCACGGGGATTGCGCGGGAATCTCAGAGAAGTTTTGACAGGTTTTACAATTCTTTGCCATCCTTTTCGCATCCTGGTGCATGGTTGCCAGAAGTATCCTTGCCTGAGTGCCTTGAAGGCTAAAGTTTTTGCTCCCGAGTGATTGCCGCATATTCCTTCATGAATCTTCCTCAGTACATAATCTGCCTCCTCCTCATCCAGACATCTTAGAAGGGGTAAGGTGAACCCTCGGCGGTACAACACTCCATCTAGTAGCGTATACCTCGCTGCTCGGCATTTTAATTTTCTCGCCTGGCTTTTGTCTTCTGGTAAAACTCCATCGCGGACATACGCACGAATCGAGTCCATCCAGGATTCTCCAGTGCATACTCTCATCACTTCTACTTCCTCCCCTATACTTGGCGAGGTCTTTACCTCTAGGGGAACTGACTTAGGTAATTTCGGATCTGCAGTTGCGGCCATTCTAGCCAACATATCAGCTCGGTAGTTTTCATTCCGGGATATCTGCTTCACCTCTACTTCACTGAAGAGTTCAACCATTTGCTTTGCCTTCTTTACATAAAGCCCCAATTTCTCTTCCCTTACTTGGAATTGATTGCTGAGCTGGTTACATATTAGTTGTGAATCTGCTCGGATTTCTACTCTTTCTGCCCGTAGTGCATGTGCAAGACCGAGCCCAGTAATGAAGGCCTCATATTCAGCTTGGTTATTCGTAAGCTGAAACTCGAACTTTACAGCATAGGATACCTCGACACCTTCTGGGCTTCGTATTATAACTCATGCTCCGGACCCTTGCTCACCACATGACCCGTCAACCATTATCAGCCATACCCCCTCATGTTTCTCTTGCTTCTTTGGTTGCTCCTCCAGAATTCCTTCCCTGGGCTCGACTCTATCAACCATAAATTCTGCCAGAGCCTGAGCTTTGATCGCTCCTCGGGGCCTGTAGGATAGGTCAAATTCGCTTAGCTCTACGGACCATTTTACTAATCGGTCAGATGCATCTGGTTTTTGAAGCGTTTGCCGAAGGGGCTGGTCAGTTATCACAACAATCTGGTGGGGCTGAAAATATAGGTCGGAGTTTCCGTGCTGCCGTTATTAGAGCCAGCGCCCACTTCTCCATTAATGGATATCTGGTTTCAGCGTCTACCAGGGCCTTACTTGTGTAATATACCGGGTATTGTTTCCCTTCTTGTTCCCTGACTAATACCGAGCTGGTAGCCCATTTAGAGACTACCAAGTACAAAAACAGCTGGTCGCCCTCTCTCGGAGTTGATAGTAATGGGGCACGGGTTAGATATTCCTTCAGCTGCCCAAATGCTTCCTCGCACTCAGACGTCCACTCCATCTTTTTTCCTTTCTTTATAGTTTGGAAGAAATGGTGGCATTTGTCTGTGGCCCGCGAGATGAATTGGTTCAGTGCTGCCAACTTCCCTGTAAGGCTCTGCACTTCCTTAACTGTTCGGGGGGACCTCATTTCTGTCACTGCCCGTATTTTATCCGGGTTGGCCTCGATTCCTCGGTGGCTTACCAGGAATCCTAAGAACTTTCCCGAGCTGACCCTGAATACACATTTGTCTGGGTTCAACTTCATCCCGTACTTCCTTAACAACTCAAAGGTCTCTTCTAGATGCTTCACATGATCCTTCGGCTCCTTGGACTTTGTAATCATATTATCCACATACACCTCCATAGTGCGTCCAATTAACGGTTTGAAGATCCTGTTCACCAATCTTTGATAGGTGGCTCATGTATTTTTTAGGCCGAAAGGCATGACACTGTAGCAAAACAAACCCATGTTAGTTATAAAGGTGGTGCTCTCCTCATCCTGCTCGTCCATGGATATCTGGTTGTATCCAGAAAAAGCATCCATGAAACTGAGCAGACTGTGACCTGCTGTCGAGTCCACCAGCTGATCTATTTTGGGTAGGGGAAAGCTGTCCTTTGGGCATGCCTTATTGAGGTCCGTGAAGTCCACACACATTCTCCACTTCCCGTTGGCCTTCTTTACCAGTACCACATTGGAAATCCATTCCGGGTACTTGGCTTCCCTTATAAATCTCGCTTTCAACAGCTTCTCCACCTCGATATTTATGGCCTCGTACCTTTCCTGGTTAAAGCATCCTCTTCTATCTTACCGGCCTCGCCCCTTTCTGATTGCCAATTTGTGGCAACCTATCCCGGGATCAATTCCTGGCATATCCTCGTGAGACCAGGCGAATATATCTGCATGGGATTGTAGGCATTTTACTAGCTCGCCTTTTACCGCCCCTACCAATCCTGATCCGACTTTAACCACCCTGCTCGGGTCGCTTCTGCTTACCACAATCTCCTCTAGCTTCTCCACAGGTTCCTGGCGACCTTTTTTAGAATCTTCTCGATTATCTAGAGAAGTGACCTGTAGTGTCTCCTTGGCCGCTGTAGCATAACAGCTCCTGGCCATCCTCTGGTCGCCTTTTACTACGCCGACCACTCTATTTACCCTGTATTTCAAAGCCAAGTAATGCGTTGATATAACGCATTGGCTTATCCTCATGAATGGTCTTCCCAATATCATCTGGTAGGGGCTTCTTTCTTCCACCACAACAAAGTCCAGCATCATCGTTCTTTCGAACGGCTTTGTCCCCACAGTAATCGGGAGTTCAATGATTCCCATGGGAGTCAACCGTACCCCTCCAAATCCCTTCAAAGATGTATTTGTCCGCTCCAACTTTAAATCTGAAATTCCTATATCATTTAGGGCCGATTTAAATAGAATGTCAACTGAGCTGCCCGTGTCCACCAGTATTCGCCGCAATTCTGTACCAGCCACCGATGCTTTAATTACCAATGCATCCTCATGAGGATACAAAATACCCTCTTCATCATCCTCCGTCCACATAATGGAAACTTGCCGCACCTTTGCCCTCTTGGCTGTCGGCATGTTTAGGAGCACCTCTTTGCCAGTCATGACGTATCTTCCATAGTTCTTCCGTGCTCTGTTTGAATCCCCGGCCAATGTCGGCCCTCCTGCTATCACGTGGATAGTTGGCTGTTCACGTTCCAGGCCTCTCTCACTTCCTTCATCCCGCGTGCACTGTGATTCAACGACGGGGGATATTCCATCTATATACTCATCCAAGTATCGATTCCTCACTAAATCCTCCACTTGAATCTTCAGGTCACGACATTGGCTGATAGTATGACCGTGAGTGTTGTGGAATTTGCAGAATCTGCTCTTATCTCGTCGGTGAGCCGGTTTTGTTATAGGGGCTGGAGGGTACATCAGGCCTCGTCCTTCAATCCTCTCATACAATTCCTCCATGGAGATCTTCAATGGAGTGTACTGTCCATATGCTAAGCTCTGGTCTATCAACTGAACTGCTCGGCTATCCTGAATGTCATCTTGGGCTGGTATAGACGCTAGCTGATTTGGTCGTCCAGCCCTGGAACCATTTGCATGTAACGCTCTGGGAGTGTTGTGATAAGGGTGGGCAGTCATCTGCCTGAATTCTCGCTGCCGCTCCGGGAATGAGGTGCGCTGAAGTTGGGCTCGGCTGTGCTGGAACTGTTGTGGTCTCTGAGCTACGGGGTAAGGGCGGGATCGAGCTGATATTCCGCCCAAAACTGAGGGCTCCCTCGCTCACTTTCCCGATCCGCTCCCGCTCGGGGCTCTCCGTTCTTTTCGCCTCAGCTCTTCCAGCTGTTCACTCTTTATCCTTGCCGATTTCTCCTCTTCGATTTCTATATCTCGACTCGCCTGTTCATACCCGGCTGAATAATTCTGCACCAGGGGGCTTCTCAGGTTATACCATAGTCGGCATATCCTAACACCCTCCTTTAATCCCCTCAACGCCTGCGGGTGATTGAAAGCTCCCAAATCAAGTACGACTCGGTGGTATCGCTTTACGAAATCTCGAAGGGGTTCTTGTTCCTCCTGCTTCATCCTCATTAATTCCATCATATCATCCTCTGGGGCCACCGCTCCTCGAAATTGTTCGGCCAACTCTTGGCACATCTGCTCGTACCCTCTGATACTTCCTCGTGACAGCTTGCGGTACCAGTCTCGGGCTCGTCCTTCTAGTGTCAGTGGGAACACCCTACACCTCTGAGCTGGTGTTAACCCCTGAACACCCGTCATGTCGTTGAAACGTTCAATATGCACTAGCGGATCGCTTCGCTCGGAGTATTTGAGGTCGGGGAAGCGAAAATCTCTTGGAATTATAGTACCCATGATCTCAGTTGATAGTGGAGATTCTTCATCTAGCATTATCCGCTAGCTCGGGGGCTTCCTCTTACCCTGTATCTCCTCTATCACTTGCGCTAATCTGCGCACCTCTCCCTCCAATTCTACAGCACGGTCAGGATCGCGTGCAGCTATCTGATCTCGCTCCTGCTCGACATTCTGCAACCGCTGTCTTAACTCTCCTTCATCAGCACTGGCCCCTCGGCCATCAGCTTCCGGTACTCACCCGGGGCGAGGTTGGTTCCTCCTTTCATCTACTTGTTCTCCAGGAGCCCGACCAGTGCTTCTGTGGGGATGTACCCCATAAGGTTGGTCCGCCGGCGGAGGGATTTCCTCGACTCTACGCCTCCGGAGGCTAGGTTCTGCTCCCACATCATCTCTCCCCATGGGGGTTTCGCAATCCCTTCTCTGCTCATCTCTCAACTCATACAGTATGGTAGCGAGAGTCTCCATTTGCTTCTCCATCCGCTCCAATCGATCTTGCATCACCCTCTCCCGGGCTTCATTTGTAATTTTCCGAAGGGTGATTGTCTCACCCGATTCGTTATCCTCCCTCAAAGCGTCCTTCCTTGGCACTTCCATGTCTACCCGTTCGCTGTGTCTCTGGTAACTATTAATTCAGTGGTAACTTTTTATCCAGCTCCCCACAGACGGCGCCAAAATGTTGATGTTGAAATCTGCTCGCTTTTGGACCGACCAGATCCTTTCACCAACGTTATGTTTATCAACTGTTGCTCGAACCGCGGGGTTTGGAATCACCCTCCTTTTCTTACTAGACCTGTGTTCACCAAAAATGGATCAGAGACGCCGGTGGTTTTGCCGGCGTAAACCCTCCGATGCCTAAGTTAGCACAAGGTGTTTACGGAAAAACAGTGCAATTTGGATTAAAGAATGGTTTCTATTTTACTCAAAGTTTGTAAGAAAAATGGCCTGATTGCAATTTGGCAGCGTTTTCCCTCTCTCAGTTTTTCTGTCCCTTTCTTCTTCGATGTCCTTCCCTTTTATAGCCGCCCTTTGTCCCACGTTTTCCGTTTACCCTTTATCCCTCTTTTTCCGGGTGGTGGCAGCCCCTCATGTGGCTCTAACTGTTACATTGTGGGAAGACGTGGATCTTGCGTGTCCTTCAACGGTTCTGGGAAAAGCGCAACTACCGCGATTCTGTGGGATCGTGTTCCCGCTTTCTTGGGGATAAGTATGGGCTCGGTATATACCACTGGTCGGTATGTTTCCCTGGTTGTACTCACCTCTGGTCGGCTCATGTTTGACCCCGTGTTTTGCTCGTACCACTTGGCTGAAGCGATCCGTGCCGAGGCGGAAATAGTAGTGTGACCGATCTGGTGCCTTTATATACTCAACAATTAGTTTACTTAAATTTTGTAAAGAGTTATCAACCACTCAATTAATAACACATTATTTAAAATATCTTTTTAAAATAAAAAATTTTAAATGCATAACACTGCTGATAATAAAATGTTTCGACACAAGCAACGAACTAATTTTCAATCCCGCAAAGGGTCAAATATTGGGCGTTGTATTATATTAAAATGTTTCGACACAAGCAACGAACTAATTTTCAATCCCGCAAAGGGTCAAATATTGGGCGTTGTATTATATTAAAATGTTTTGACAGAAACGACATCGTAAGACAAGCACAAAAATGAAAGGGGGGCCCCGCCCAGCGGCAAGCGAGATCCGCCTCATGAAAGAAAATGTCACTTAAGCCACAACAAAACAAGCAGTCCCTGGTTGATTACGTTCGCCCACTGAACTTGCTCATCTTAGGGTCAGTATCAAATCGAAACAGAGGCCTTGAATTGGACGATCTGATTCGTTCTCAGCCTTAGATCGTCGTAAATTCAAGCTCGATCCGTCGTCGTTTCTGATTTGTCTACCGATAAAGCCATGTTTCTCCTCGACTGGTTCTACGGCGTGCTGGCCTCCCTCGGTCTTTGGCAGAAAGAGGCCAAGATCTTGTTTTTAGGGCTTGATAATGCTGGAAAAACAACGTTGCTTCACATGTTGAAAGATGAGGTTCATTTTCTTCCCCTTGTTATTGTTTATTTATGGGTGATCTTGTCTCTTGATCAATTAAGTTATGGTTTAGTTTGCTGAGAATTGGTCGGTGACTGAAAGTTGAAACTTGGATCTTGATTTGGACAATTAGAAATCGCCGTTTAACTGAGTTGTATTGGAGTAATCTTATTAACCATATGGAATATAGCTTTTCATTTTCTTGATTGATTTGAATTTTTCATTTTTCTGAATTGAAAACGACATATTCCTGTCTTGGTCCCTGACTGGTTCCCGAGGAAAACAATCGAGGGGAGAAGAAATATGAATAATCTTGTGTAATGGAAGAATTGGATATTGAAATAAACTCTATGATTTGCTTTCCACGAACACAAGTACTTTTCCATTTTGTTGCATTAACTCTTTCTTGAATGGACTTCAGAGATTGGTTCAACATCAGCCAACACAGTATCCCACATCGGAAGAGCTTAGTATTGGGAAAATTAAGTTCAAGGCGTTTGATTTGGGAGGCCATCAGATTGCTAGGAGAGTCTGGAAGGATTACTATGCGAAGGTGAGTTGTATTTGTAACTCAAGTTAGTTTCATTTTTTTAATTTATTTTTTTATGTCTCAATATCTAGTTCTCTTTGCATGTCACAAAACTCCGATTCCCTTAGTCACTATTAACCGTTTGATGATTGTTTGCCTATTGGATTAATTTTTAATGTATTCAGCTCCTTCAGTTGCATAGTTATGTTCATTGGTTTCATAAAATGTAGTTTTATTGCCATTGTAATTGTGTAGCTGCTTATTGTTTCAAAGTGATTATTGATTGTAATCAGTGTTTTTACTTGTGTATGCATTTGTATAGTCTGTTTCTTTTGGCATTAAAAGTCTGTTTTATGTCAATAGAAAACAAGTTCTGGATATATGCTGGCTGTGATGTGTGATAAGTTTAAGTCTCACCTTTTACTTTCTGAGATTAACCGGACTTGCTTGCATACAAAGTAGGTTTTTATTATCTAAATTTGACATAATTCATTCTCTGTATTTATTTATTTATTATGTTGTTTCATTATTGATCTAGGACTTTAGAGAGTCTTCATTCTCTGTTGCATTATGTTATGTGATCCACTATATGTATTTCATTCCTATTTTATAGCAAAATCTTCTCATTCATGTTTCAGTCATAAGTTGTGCTATAAAATTTTTGGAAATAGACCTTCAATATTGACTCTTGGCATGGAAATTTATTTATGAATGATTAGCTACCTACATGAGGTTCTCAGAATTGGATGAGGTTTATGTGGCATTCTTTACCACGTAGCATGGATTATATGATGCCCTTGCTTCTGTTGCTTCATTGGCTTTTAACGAAGCTAGACCACATAACAAGTACGGGTCTTTGTCCTTGTTACTTTCTTTGCTTCCCCAGTATCTTCCATATGAGCATTCTTTATTTTTTCCTTTGCTTTCTTCTAACTATTTCAAGGGTAGTGATCATACCATCTTTCCTGAAAAAAGAAATTGTATGTCATTCAACTTCTTTCTTATCGACTAATCTATATCATTGGTTCTTAGCTCTATGAAGGAGGTTTAGATGGTGTCAACAAAGTACATTTATCCATGTACACTCTGCTGTTAATGCTATGATAGTTTAGTAGAAGCTTAGTCAGATGTTGTTCTTATTCGTGTCCTATCTAAAGCCAGTTATTGTTCATGTACTATCTAAATTCTAAAGCAATGCTGATACAGTGAGTCTTAGGTGAGTAAATTGAGTTCATGTTTGACTGAGATGTAATGAATGAAGCCAAGATATTTCTGGACTAATAGAACTGCTTGGCAGACCTTGATGGCTGAAGGTACTGCACCTCTAGATAATGCTTTAAAAGTTGCATGATTGTGTACTCTTCTAGATGACTGTGGTTTGAAGTTTAAAATGTTTTATTTGCATGGTTATTCGTGATATGTATAATATGTGGTTTGCATTGCGTTACAGGTTGATGCTGTGGTATACCTAGTGGATGCCTATGACAAAGAGAGGTTTGCGGAATCAAAGAAAGAACTGGATGCACTCCTTTCTGATGAGGCATTGGCCAATGTTCCTTTTCTTGTGTTAGGAAACAAGATTGACATCCCTTATGCTGCTTCTGAGGAAGAGTTGCGTTACCACCTTGGCCTATCAAATTTCACCACTGGGAAGGGGAAGGTTAATCTAGCGGACTCAAATGTCCGTCCACTGGAGGTGTTTATGTGTAGCATAGTTCGCAAAATGGGATATGGTGATGGCTTCAAATGGCTCTCTCAATACATTAAGTAGGGTAATGCTCAGGAAGTGTTATAGAAGTAATGCAGATTTCAAAATTTCATCCATGCCTACTACACCCTGTTTCACCAAAAAAAAAAATTGTGTTTATCTACTTGTTTGATCTTTTAGTCTGTTAGTGGGACTTGAACCAGAGGTACTGTGTTTTGAGTCTGTTTGGAAGGTGGTAGTAACGTTACTGCTCTGTAAAATTTACTTGTGATAGCAGGTCATTATCTGGTATTGTAGTTTTGTCAAATTACTTGCATCTATTGTCATGTTCTGCTGTAGAGCAGATATTAGAATTATTATTTGTTATTATTTTGTTAAGGGTTAAATTCCAGTTCAAAACATCCCTTAAATTATTGTAAATCTTAACTTACCTTTCATATTTGTGAAAATATAAAATATAAAATAAATTTTTTTTTATCAAACCACTCTTATTTATTCTTCTTTTGAAGGTTGAAGTTTACTGTAGTTTGGAAGTATTTTAAAGATTTTCATCTTATGCTTGATAATTTAGAATTTTATAATGAGGAGTGCTAAACATCTAGAAAGCTGAGAGAAGACTGAAGAGTGAGAGAAACGGCAGCTTGTGTTGCCGTTTCGCCTCTCTCCTTCTTCTCAGTCATAAAATATTTTTTTATTATTAAAAAAAGCTCAATGGGGACAAAAACATCACACTCTCTCTCTCTCTCACTACTGTATCTGCTAGTGCTCTCTCAGTGTGAGTGGATCCTCCCTCACTCATGACAATTGCACAGCTCAAACTCATCCTACCTCACTTCTTCACTCATCCTCGGCTTTATCCTCATCTCCGAATCATCACTATCCCTCACCGCTTCTTCACTCTCCGGCCACCAAATACATAACTCTCCGGCTACCAAATACAGAAGATGATCAATGAAAGAAAATGAATTTTTTTCCTGTGCATTCTTGGATTAGTTTTGTAAATTTTGGTGGTAATTATTTGATGATAAAGATGAATTTTTGATTTGGAATATTAATTGTATGAAATTGTTGTGAAAATTACTGGTTATTTAGAGTAGAGAAAGTCAGATAGAGTCGAGTGACTGAGGTCCTTACTGTGGAGAGTTAAGGAGGAAGGTGAGAGAGATGCAAGTTATAATAATTCTCACCTTTTATATATTTTTAATTAAAAACAAAAACAAAAAGAAGAGTGAGACAAACAGAAAGCACGTGGATTGCTTGCCTTTGTTTGTCCCGAATGATTAAATTTTTGTTTATTCCCATAATACTTTTTTTTTAATTTTTAATAATAAAAAATTATTATCAGGCTGAGAGGAAGGGAGAGGCAAAATGGCAGCACGTTCTCAATTTTCTCTCAACTTGTCGTTCTCTCAGTTTTTTCTCAGCTTTCGAGATGTTAAGCATTTTAATAATTTTGATAACAACTGAGGATTGCGTTGTATTGTTAGGTTTAGTGCTCATTTCGTTTATCACTCCTCTCCAACAACCAGTGTCGACACTTACGGAGGTTCAAGAGTGCGGACTATGTACGTGGCAGCGGTAGGTGCAATCCGCGCATTTGTCAATCAATGCGTTTCCTGGATAAAGTTTTAGTACAGCAGAAGTCGGCAGCAACCGATGACCCACAATGCTATTTTGACTCGATAATGAAGCGTAAATGCTTTTGGCTTTTTGTTACACGTGTGATTAAATACCGAATCTTGCATTTGCACGATTTATGCTTTCAAAATTTTTAAGCCACTCATCCATCGTAATTTTTTTTTTATTTTAAAATGACTTTTCTTTTCCTCGTGTGGCGCTGGCGCACTTTTCCAATGAAAAAGTTGATCATCATCCATCACGAAGAAAATCTCGCATGGAGTTGCTTTATGCTGGTTGGCTCCCAATAATTGTTTGACCGGATGAAATTCCTACGTATTTCTGGACCTGTCTACGATACAGTTTCTGTAACAAACATCTCCCATCATCCCACCATCCCATTTTCTATTGTTTAGTTTCGCACTCCACATCCAACGGCTGATGCTGCAGTCTGTAGCTTACAGATGCTGTAAGCTAGTCAAGTCCCGCATTTCTTTCGTTCATTTCCCATAAATTTTGAAATAAATAAATTTCAATTTCTAAGTATTTGAGGCCGGCCACGTACAAAATCAATTTATTTTGTATTTATTTATTTCATACAAAATCAATTGATTTAAAAAAGGATAAAGATTTTTTTACTAATTTGAGTTTTCATGAGTTTTTAATAATTTTATGTCATGTGTATTTAAGTAATAGTGTATTAATAAAATTTATTATTTATTATTTTTTTATTTATTAATTATCAATCACTCATATATATTTTTATTTAGGAAGAAATCAGATCATGAGATAATTTTAATTTCTTTTAAAAAAACCCAATAAAAAATAGTTTTCAAAGGAGAAAATATCAAATTAATGATAAATATAAATTTAAAGAAAATAATTTAAAATATTATTAATAAAAATTTAAAGATATTAAAATAAATTATGAATAATAATGACAATAGTTAACTTAATCTTAATTATTCTTAAGTAAGAGAAATAATTTAAAATTCTAATCAAAACAAAATTACACTCAAATAAGTTTAATAAAAATAATAAATCATAATAAAATTCTAAATACTTCAACTTTTTACCAGTTCAACGCTAGGAAATTAGAAAAGTTGCCATACATCGCCATCATCAGACAAGACCTAGAGAAAAAACGAACACGCAGCGTCAGAAGCACGCCCAAAAAAAGAAAGAAAATTAAGATCCGCGTTTTCAACACTCTTCTGTCCAAACTTATTGTTTACATCTTCCTCCACAATTCCGTTCCACACTCTCAATTACACTTGTAGTCTTGACTCTTTCTGGGTACCCAGTCCCTGTCCCCCATCTCTCTCTCTCTATATATACACACACACACACACACACACACAGAGGCCAGAGCACAATTAAACACTCAACACCCACAACAATCCATAAACAACAGCAGTCATCTAATATTCTCTCTTACTCGCCAGTTCTAGTTCTAGCAGAACAATTAAAATATATTTACTTAAAACTATATATAAAATATCGGATGGGGAACCACGCTTCAACTTCAAGTTGCTTTCTCAAGCAGTCAAGCCCCAAAGCAAAACTCATCGACGGTAGTGGAAACCTGAGGCAAGTCAAGGTCCCAATAACAGCTGCGGAGGTCATGCTTGAAGAAGAACCAGGCCACGTCATATCCCCGGTGGACGAGCTTCAAACAAGTCAACGTATATCCGCCATGCGAGCTGACGAGGAACTTTTGGCGGGCAAAGTTTACTTGCTTGTTCGTCTCGGTAGGGTCAACGGCATGTTTACTCAAGAAGAGACTGCCATGATACACGCTGCTTGTGATAAGAAGCATAAAAGTTCGTTAAAGAGGAGGAACAAGAGAAGTGCCGCCAAAGTATTACCGGCTATGACTGTGAATCATGACTCCAGCTCTACTACCGAAGAGAAAGAAAGTGATTATCGTGATGGTCATCATGTTATGCTTTCGGTCTGGGATGTTAATGATACTGGGTTTTCCGGTTACCGGTTTCGGAAGCATAGGCAACGCAGTCCCGTTTTAGAATCCATTTCTGAGGTTTACTGAAAGTACGTAGATAAATTTTTAGATGTTAGAACCTTTTTTTTTTTTTTTTGAATTTTCTTATTATCATAAATTTAAAATCACTGATGATATGGTAATTTAATTAAGCAAGATGTTCGATTAGATTCTGATATTAATTGCTCAATACAATTTACAAATTACAACTGACTCTACGGCGAAAGAGCACATCGGTGACGGAGAATGAACTGACTTCTGTAGTTGTTCATTTTAATTTTTTATTCAATTTTTAGAACCTCTTTTTTTTTTTTTTTTTTTTTGGGTTAATGATGTCGATGATGTTCAATGTGTCCAGCAATCTTGCAAGTGGTAACATAGTTTTTTTCCTGATATATAATAATTTTTCTCTGGACCATCTTATCTTGTGATTAATGAAGATAAGTTTTAACATTTCAAATGTTTGAACTTCCCCCAAAAAAAAAAAAAATTGTTTAACAATCTATGTGGAACGTATATTATTGATGTAAATAACATAACTCTTCTCATTCTCTATTGTTTAAGATATCTAAATTTAGCATAATGATTTAATTAGCGGATATTGCTCATGTTGTAATTAACAATAGTGTTGTGTCACACCACATATTGTTTGGTTAATTTACAACCTCAAAATTATTCATATAAATTTACATATAACGTGTTCAATTGCTCATCAAATAATAAACAAAAGTTTCTCGTTATATATTTTTTATCTAACACTATTCAGTAAGTGCTTAGTAGAAAAAATATTGTTTAATATAAGAAAATATAATTTAATAAGTAATATATGTACAAAAAGAAAATTATTGAAACAAATTAATAATTTTGTTGAGGCGGATGTAGCTAGAGCTAGTAAAACTTAACACGATTCGATTACCCGACACAAATATGAAACAAATAAGTAGATATAGGTCGTCAAATTTAACACAACTATTAAATGGGTTAGATCCGGGTTGACACGATTTTTTTACGTGTCAGGTTAGGGTTAACATTCTTTACTCATTTATCCAACCAATGACACAATTTATATTTTAAATTAATTTCTAAGATTTTGTCATTAAAACTCAAGTATTAGATATGATTCTCTCTCTCTCTTTCTCTCTCTTTTTTTTTTTAGAAGAATGGACATATACATAGTGTTTTATTTATAAAATTTTAAATAGATTTAGAACTTTAATAATGTAAATGTGTAAAATATTAGTACACGTATATATTTTATGATATTGAAATATAATATAATATAATATAATATTATATACATGTGCGTGTGTGTGTGTAAAATTAAAACTTTAATAGTGTAAATATGTAATATTTTAGAAAGTGTGTGTGTATATAACATGTGTTAAACACATAGATATTAAACAAGTTATTGAATAACCAATTTATTTTTCATGTTAAATTTAAATCTTAACATTTTAATATAATTATTGAATATATCATATTTGGGTCAACTTAAATTTGACATGACACAAACATGATTGGATATCTCGTTTTGCCAAGCTTACTTGCAGCACTTAATTAGTGGATCCAAAAGTGAAACTGGCCAAACTATATGAGATTGGGTTTAATAAAAGCCCACGGCCCATCCAACATTAATATAAAAAAATGTACTTTCGCAATTTCGTTAACACACGCAACGATAGTTAATGGGACCGTACACGTCGTCGCACCGGTGACTTGTGTCGTCGCAATTGCTAACAAATTACAATTGATCCGATAATTTGATACCTACAGCTATTGTGTTGCTACGTTACGTACATCCACTACATTAATGGCTTTAAATTATAAACGTTACATCTCAGGACAAAGTAATAGTTACGCATGTCTAGATGTGATAGCAGAGTATAAGATCAAAAGTTCACGAATGTATTTTCACGTTGGAAAATGACATGCATATGATTTCTTTTTTTTTAAAAAAAAAAAAACCACCTGGCTACTGCATTGGCCCTAGAAATAATTTTTTTGTTTGTTTAAATCATTCGATTTGTGGTTACCGCATTAAGTCCCTGACTAATTTAGATTTAGAGTGTAGTCACAGTTAAAATTTTTTGTCATTCCTAAATGGTGTGTTTAGTGGAAATTCAAATGATATATTTAATGGGAAATCAAATCTGAGAACTTTTTCTACTTACCTAACTGGGTCGCCAACTGAGTCACGACCGTTTGGTTGACATGCATATGATTTCAATAGCTATAGTTTTATCCGAAAAGATAATACCTAAGGAGAAAGAGAAAATGATGTTGTCGTTGGGCGGTCCACTCGAACTCGCTTCATCATTCCAAATTTCTAATAGATTAGTTAGTTATATAGTTACGGTTCAACGGTTTTGTGCCTTCTCTTAAACGCTGCCGACAAAAGGCATTGTCCACCGTTGGATGAATTGATTAAAGATGTCAAACATCCATGGCTAATAAAAATATAACAACTACATCTTAAAGCTATTATCAAATCCCTCGCAAGATGGAGCGGTTTAACAAACATCTCCTACACATTCTGTAGCAGCGCATACTTATAATAAGCCTGTTTGTTCCGTGACATCGATCTCCCACTCACTCAAATACTAATAATCTTTCATAATAATATATCGTATCTAGAGTCTACTCTACTCGAATGGGGAACTACATCACATGCCGCCCGTCAACAGATGCAACGGGGAAAGTGATTCTATCCGACGGCAGGGTGCATGAGTTTGACAAGGCATTGACGGTGGCGGAGCTGATGCTGGAGCACCCGCAACAGGTTGTTGTGGAGCTGCGGTCAGCTGTTTCTGAGAAGAGGCCATGTCCGTTGCCGGCTGATAAGAAGCTGGACATCAGGAAAGTTTACGCAATGCTTCCGATGAAGCGAGGGAAACCGGCTTCTCTGTCTTCGGATGAAGCCAGGCGAGTGCTTCTGAGTGCCAACGCGTTGTTGAGGTCACGCCGGTCTCCGTTCCTTCCCCTGTTTGCCAAGATGTGCCCTATAATCGCCACCGCTGAGGGGCAAATCAAGTTTGTGCAAGTGCAGAAGACCAAGGAGGAGGAGAAGCCGCCGGCGGAGGTGAAGTTTGTAACGGAGGAGTTTTTCCCGGAATCTTCGGAGGGGATGCCGGAGTTCTTGAGCAGGCAGCTTTCGGGAAAAGGGTGGAAGCCCAGCTTGGATACT
This sequence comes from Citrus trifoliata, assembly GCA_018350135.1. Taxonomy (NCBI): domain Eukaryota; kingdom Viridiplantae; phylum Streptophyta; class Magnoliopsida; order Sapindales; family Rutaceae; genus Citrus; species Citrus trifoliata. The sequence goes on along the minus strand of CM031386.1, from coordinate 39,256,058 downwards.
ATTAAGGAGAAGAAGAAGGTCACTCGCTGGCTGTTTCATAAAGGTTTCATTGTATCTGATTAATCAATCTGACGATTATTAGCCCCCAATTCCAGCTAATTTTATCTCTTATAAATTGATCAAAATGTTTATGGTATAATTTACCTTAAGTTTAATTATCAAGGCGTACAAAATCGGTTGTTGAATTACGTTAACTTTAGATTAAATTAAAGTCTGGAAAAATAGTACATAAAGAGATTTCGTTAGGTTGACTAATTGGCTCATCTTGGGCAGATGAAGGCAGTATGATCCCATGAGCTTATGGTAACAATTATCTCCAGTCTTAACACTCCTGATATTGATGTATGTCATTGATTCTTTCTGCAAATCCCTGTTAAAAAAAAAAAAGGGGAATGGGGGAGTAGTGCTAGTTATTTAAATTTTTTATTAGAAATCACATCACATTTAGTGAAATAATGTAATTAGTTTATTTAAATTTATAAAAAATTATTAACCGCCTGAGGAATAATATATTATATATTATATTATATTATTTAAAATTAAAATTTTACGATGTTTATCATTATTAAACTTAGAAAATGGAAACGAAATATTTAGATTAATGCCAACTCACTGAGATAACAAAGAAAATGCTAAGGAGAACAAAGGAAGAGAAAAGTTTTGAAGGCCTGGGGATGCACATTAAGTGCCACTTAATTTTGGGTTGCCCATGTACGGAGCCCATGATTCAGTTTGGAAAACAACTGCCACTTCAACTAACTCACGGAACCACTCATCGCTTGAACTCGACTGGGCCGAATGATATCAAAAGGAGACGAATATAAATAAAACTAGCTTAAAGCTGATTTTGCCCCTTTGAAATTGTTATAGAATATAAAATAACTTATTTCTATTATGAGTAATTCACAGTTAATTGTAAAGAAAAGGAACAAGTGTTTGATAAGTTTTATGTTTTAACTGTAGTCAGTTCTAAGAGCAAATTATACATGTTAATTTTTTTTGGATAAATATTATACTCAAAATTTAGTGACATTCATAGTCGATAAAAAATATAATAAACGTTTATAACATAAGACACAGAAGCAATAAGAATAAGAAATGAAGCAACGTCATTTCACTGCACAAGTACAGTATAGCATAGAGTGAAAAGATTTACTTCCAACTTTGTGTGAGTGTATATATATATAGATGTGCTCGACTATTAAGAGACCGTTATTTTTTAGATTTAATTGTACTGTTCGAGCTACTCAATTAAATGTTTAGGATATATCGAGCTTAAAAATAAAAATTTTATGCAATCCACAATTTTTTTTAGATTACAACTTGTGAATAGTCGAGCATACCATTTCGGTATATTGAAAGGGCACCACATCTCATAAAAGCCTTTCACCGTTTGATTTGGTGACACTTGTCTTAAACTCAAAGTTAATACAACCATTCCGATTCATAAGAATTTGATTTTTTGATATGATGCAAAGTCGTTAGCTATTTCAGATATAAAATAAGAGTTTTGAAGTGGTAGGTTACCCGAAGGCAAAGGAAATTGCTTCATTTGATGGAAATCTTCTCTTTTGATGTCAAAAGCTAGAATTGAGAACACAATCATATATCCAAAATGTTTCAACTCCATCGAAATAATATCAGGTCCACAGCTTCCATGATTAGGATTAGGTACATCTTCTGGTACATCTATCGCTATCGCTCATAATTACACAGTTACCATTGTTCTTCGATTTCATTATCATATTAATAACTTATCCCCCACTAGTGGGGAGTCTCATCGACCAAAACAATTCATGTCTTTCGTCACCAAACACTTATCCCTGACTCCATTGATACATTTAAAAACCTGGTCCCCGATGATACCCAAAATTCCGAACAATTAAGCAAGCCCATAAAGAGCTCGGTTGCTTCAAATTTAATACCATTACGCTCTGTTTTGTTCTGTTACCAGTTGGACAATGAGTGACACATCAGGCTTTCAAAACAAACAAACCATCTCTTGGATAAGAAGAGAAACCAAAAGTGACATCGATTTGTGCTATTTGTCTTTCTTTATTTATTTTTTTAATAAAAAAAAGGTTGCAACTCTTATCTTTAAGGTTGTTAGTGGGGTAGAAAAAAAAAAAGGATGATGGAACGTATTATTTTGGACAAAAACTGTCTGAAGCAAAATCTTAACTAATGCTCTGCTTCAAATGTAATCTTTGTGAGTGGAGTCCTCAAAATGCGAACAGGGTTCTTGCCAACTGGCCGATTACACGAATCATTGTTTCTGCCGCAAGTGAATTACTAAAAGTTGGATGATGTATAGAGACTAATTATTCGAATTCATGGATCGACCTTGCAGCTGCTGAATGTGAAAGTAGGTCTCACATTAAGTAGCTTTTTCTTCCTAAATAGTACTAGTTTTTGGGCGACTTGGGAAATCAGTCTTTCGAGCTTTGCTCTGTTTCCTCTCTGTTAACAAAGTTGTGGGGCTTTTCAGTTGCTGATATGGACCAACCATTTCTTACAAATTTCAGTTAGTAAGAGCGCCTGTGCTGCTCGTCCATTCATATTTTCGCAAACTAAGTTCAAATCTAAATGATGGCGATGAGAGAACAAGATAGATATATAAAAGGGAAAGTTCCAAAAGTGACAAACTTATGCTACACATTACGGGAACCTTCCCTAGAAAAACTTACCATACTTTACATACTTTTCAATACAACATATATTACAAAACAGAACAACCCAAGTGGCTGCCCTAATTTATACATGTTTTTCACCATCAACTTGCATAAAAGATGATAACATTGGATTTTTTAATCACCCCTGATTCCCATAAAATGACTGAAAATAATAACACTTTTCCAGAGGCTTTTTCAAACAATTTAATTATATTCTCAGCCGCCCATGGGAACCTATTTTTCGCAATCCCCAACAAATATCTCAACAGCACTCACTGTCACTGAGCGTGTATTCCTCTCTGTTTTGTGAATATCTTAATCTGTTGCGGAGGCAAAAACTAGTTTATCTTTTCAGAACAATTTGCCATTGGGTATTTAGCTTATGGAGTCTTTTTAAAACTATTAGAATAATGAGTTCTCGAAATCAGTGCTTGTATTTTCTAAGATTCGACGCTTTTCTTATGTAATACTTACATTGTTAGGTTTGCGGCATTCATGTCGCCGGAAATATATTATCTAGTGCAACGCCCAAAGACCAAAGTTGTTAGTTTCAAAAGCTATTATCTGTTCGATCAAATATGTGTCTGTTGATTCCAAAATTAGGGGAAGGGTGGTTTTCCTTCTTCAATCTAAATATAAAACTAGAAGATTATTTAATCAACAGACCTTTGAACCGAATTTTCTTTTACTTAACCTTAAATATAAGATTCAATCATTGAAAGAGTAATTGTGCAAAGAAACTAATGGAGTTCAATATAAAACTAGGAGTTGGATAAATTTATGTTCACATTGAAGGGGATGCAACAGCAGACAAAAAAAAAAAAAAAAAACGAATTTTGATAATTTGTAATTAAGAAACTTTGGAAGCGACTAAATAATCTGTTGAACTAAGTGTCTCCATTTTTTTTATAAAAAAAATTTGCTCTTTTTGTGTGAGCAAAATTATGCAATCATTCATTTCACCGTCCAGTATCCGAGTCCGGTGACTTCTCTTTGAAGCGAAGATACGAATACACTTACAACTCGAACGTACTACGGCAAACTTACCGAAGATGGACTCTCTCTTTTTCTTAATCAGATGGCCACGACACCACAAGAAGTCAGGTGGGTCTTTTACTCTTTTGTTAAATACTTAAATGTTGCCCCTTTCTTACGATAAAGGCCAAAAAAAAAAAAAAAAAACATTTCACTATCTCACACACAGAACACACAAGTCATCCTGACTCGGACAAGATAACAAATAGCAAATGATTTTATCTCTTAATATCTTTATGCTTGCCAGCCACGAGAAGAGACTTTAATTCCAATAAGCAGATCTTGTTGAAGAATTACGCAGTAGTACAATTGACAATTCAATCAGATGATCTCTTGGGAAACTAACACCCACCTCACCAGATTATCATGATAGTTACCTCAACTTGGGACTCAACCAAACAGATACACATTAATTTAAACGCAGCTACATGCTCTTAATTTATGGATACGTACTAAATTTACTAGTTATGAAATTAAAGCTTTATTTTTCTTTGAACAGTTGAAAATCTACGTGGACATCTAATCATCAAACCGTTTCTCTCACATCACCACTTTCTATTTCTTGCTCCAAGCTTCACCTGTAAGCCTATAAGTACAGCGCTTTCCTCATCCCTCTGCCTTGCACACAACACAAGCACTCATCATTCGTGTCCACAAAAATGGCTTCCACCATTGCTTTCTTTTTTCTTGGGCTCATTCTCTTGAGTGCTTCTTCTTCTGGCTTAGCAGCCCGGGAGCCATTTGCATGCGACCCAAAAGATGCAACGACAAGAACGTTGCCGTTCTGTCAAGTTTCTTTGCCGATCCCGCAGAGAGTGAATGACCTTATTGGGAGGCTGAGTTTGCAAGAGAAGGTTAAGCTGCTGATAAGCGGTGCAGCAGCGGTTCCGCGGCTTGGAATCAAAGGATATGAATGGTGGTCTGAGGCTCTTCATGGAGTTTCAAATGTGGGCCCTGGAACTAAGTTTGGTGGGGACTTCCCCGGGGCCACCAGCTTCCCTCAAGTCATCACAACCGCTTCTTCTTTCAATGAAACCTTGTGGGAAGCCATCGGACGGGTAAGATTTTTTTTTTTTTGGGTTGGAAAAATGCCAGTGAGCTAAAAGCCAAAAAGCAGTTTATCGGCGAGGTTAATCCATCAATGTATAACAAATTAAATGCTTAAATCGGAACGGGATTGACTAGACACAGTATTTGTGACATTTTTTCAATTTTTTTAAAAAAATTGAAGTAGGAGTATTCTTTTTTTTTTTTTTTTTTTTGCACATAAAGTCATAATCTCACTTAAATGCTCACAATTTTGGATTTAAGGCATTATGATTATCCATAGAAATTCTATAAGGAGTGCCCTTTTTGTCATCTTCCCTTTGTTATGATACGTAGAGATCAAGTTTTCTTTTTGTTTGAAGAGATTGGATGGAATAGTAGATTGAAATTGAGCAGACAATTGGCGGGTGGCTTTCTGTCGTTTTAACCATCTAACTCACGACTTGTCAGATTTTTCTAGCTTTGTCAGATTTGTTTTAGTTATGATTCACATGGTCGGTCATGTATTTGATAAAGGGGTGACGAATCCTACTCTTATCAAACCAATTACAACCATAATAATAAGTTAATAACGCAACTTGCACAAGTGGGCCACACAATACGATAATAAAAATAGTGATTTATTAATTATGCAAAGAAAATTGCGGCGATTAGATTCATGATTGATTTTTTTTATATATATATATTTTTTAATTTATACTTTAAAAAACATTATTGGTTCTCATTAACTGAAATTTTGACTATTTCAGGCCAAAAAGTATTTATTGCCGGCTTTGAACATTATTTATCCGTAAGAATAAGAAAAATGAGAGCATGAGTAGTAGGCTACTAAGCTTAATCACGGACCAAAAGTATCCCCGTGCTTTAACAATACAGTCCTAAGCTTTTACTTTACTTGACAAAGGGAACTTAAGATAAAAAGCGGAGAGACTCATTAGAAGCTAATCCTTCTTTTTTCTATTTTATTTTTTTTAACCCAGTAGGAATTATAAATTTATAAAACAGATGTGATTCGTTTGAAATATCAACTTGCTCATGAACCATCACGGCGTCGTGTGTCACTAGCAAGTTGTGGACTGGGGATGCAAGTTTCTCATTTTAGAGGGCTGGCTGTGATTTTTCTAAAGGAGACTGATATGGCGCAGGTCGTGTCAGATGAAGCAAGAGCAATGTACAACGGAGGCATGGCCGGACTTACGTATTGGAGCCCAAATGTCAACATATTTAGGGACCCAAGATGGGGCCGTGGACAGGAGACGCCCGGTGAGGACCCTGTGTTATCCGGTAAATATGCTGCTAGCTACGTCAGGGGGCTACAGGGCAGTGACGGTGACCGGTTGAAGGTAGCTGCTTCTTGCAAGCACTTCACGGCTTATGACCTCGATAACTGGAACGGTGTCGATCGCTTCCATTTTAACGCCAAGGTTAGTAACTTCATAAAAACGAGCCCTCCCAGTCACACGAGGGTATTATAATATTAGTCAACTTTTTTTTTAATAGTATATTATTCATTGAGTTGTAGATAATTTTTTGATAGAAAATTCTTCAATCATTCCATTGAAAATGAACCGAATATCTAATAAAATTATTAGATGAAATTGAAAAACTAAAGCTCTTAAAAATACCGAAAATTTTAACATCAGGAAATAGTCAAACTAAGAGATAAAAGAGATAATAAAACAATAAACTTCATTCATTAGATGTCAACTATTATCGGTTTTATTACTGAATAGAAGACGTTATTGGAAACCGTGTTTCGGTATTCAGGTTATTTACTTGCTGATGCTCTGTGTTATGGTTGTCTTATATTTGCTATGGGTTGTAGATCAACTGCTACTGGCAAAGTGACCAACTGAGCTTTTAAATGGATCAAAATTTTCTAGTGGTCTAAAGGCCTATTCGGTATTATATTCCGAGTCTCGTTTTTATTTTCATTTGCTAAAAACAAGTTTAGTAACTGTTCGATACAATGTTCTGATAAAAATAAATTATGAAAAAAAAAAAAAACAGATGTCACTTTTTACTAATAAAGTCGGAGAACGACTTTTTATGGTTTTGTTGAATTCCAAGAAAGCCAGCCATCATTAATTTTTCTCCCCTTTCAAATGCTAGCTGATGTCAATCCTTTTTCTTCTTATCAATTACTTTCTATTTACTGGAACAAACCCAAAACTCCCCAAAATATTTGTTAGCAAGAAGTGGTGAGATTGGAAGGAGACTAATACTATATAAGACGTATAGCTTGGAAGCAAATTAGACACCATATCAAACCTCTCTATCTCAGTTTAGTGTCCGTAGCAATTAAAATGGATTTTGTATCAGATTGACAAAATCCAAACATCTAATGCTCCAATGGGTTTTGCGATTATTTTAAATTTGAAGTTAAATTCGATAAAACTGAGTTTTCGACAAGGTCAAGGGATTTGGGATTGTAGTGGAGTGTTGTTCTTTTTTTATGTGCAAAAGATGAGTGGAAGCACTTTTTCTTTGATTTTTAATCGGATAGAAAAAAAATGTTTAAGGAGTTACAAAAAATTGTTATCATATTTTGCTTATACAAATGAAACAGTATTTATGAAAAGGAATAAGATAATATTTTCAAATGAGATTTTTCTATAAATTTTGTCATACTTTTCATTCGAATTTCTCTTTTCGTATATAAATTTACAGTTTCATCCATCAGATGCTCTATAAGATATTTCATTGACTGAATTATTTGGTCATTAAATGTAATGAGTAATTTGATTTTTTTAAGTGTTTATTATGTGATGCCGGAAAATAAAATAGGCCTATATAATTCATTGAACATAAACATAAATTACATGTTTAGTAAAAAAGTAATTCAATCAAATGCTACGGAATGAGTATTACATTTTTTATATTTTAAAATACAAGTTTCAAAAAATTATACCAAACACATACTTATATTTAGAATAGAACACTGATTTCAAAAACTTATGCAAAATGCATACTCATATTAAAAATATTGTTTTAAAAAATATCATTTTCTTTTTTATTTTCATTTTTATTCTATAAAAATATCAATTAGAAAAGAATACCGAACATGCCCTAATTTCTTCCTAAGCAGTAGTACCTTTTAGATAACGTGTACAAAGTCTTTTTAAATTATCATAATTTAAGGTCTAGTCCTTTTCTATCTACAAAATAATTTATCCTTTTAGTTTGTCAACCCTTTTATCTATAAAAAAAAAAACACTAAGGAACACAACCATAACAAAAATTTTGTCTTTTAGTGAATTTATAAATTATCATTTAATGATTTTATTCCTTAAAAAAAATTAAAATTTATTAAACGAGAAAAACTTTTATCATGATTTTGTTTTAGTTTTGTTCTTTAATACTGTAATTGCTCTTCATTTTATTCACAACTACCGTCCCTAGTCGAATTAATTAAAGAAAAAGAATTAAAATGCGATTACAGATTACGTGTCTTGGCACGTGACGACTTTTTCTCACTTGGGATTTCACACGTGTGCACAGGTAAGCAAGCAGGACATTGAGGACACATTTGATGTGCCATTTCGAATGTGTGTGATGGAAGGAAAAGTGGCCAGTGTTATGTGCTCATACAATCAGGTCAACGGCGTCCCCACCTGCGCCGATCCCAATATTCTAAAGAGGACTATACGTGGCGAATGGCGCCTTAACGGGTCAGATTACATAAAACCTCTTTCATGATCATATAATTTTAACCACCTGTTCTATTGATCTCTTTACCTTCTGTGGACCATAGTTATATTGTTTCAGATTGTGACTCAGTTGGAGTATATTATGACACTCAACACTTCACCTCGACGCCCGAAGAAGCAGCTGCTGATGCCATTAGAGCAGGTTAGTGATAAAATTAAGGGTTAAATAAAGGCTTTATTAAGGAGCTACTCTCAAAGTCTCACCCCTTTACATTCCTGCTAAAACCCTACCGTCTACAATTACAATAATAACAAGATAAAATTCCATTCAAGCTATGGAGAAAAAACAAAATTCTACCCACCATCGTGAAAATTAAAGGCTGAAATAGAAAGATATTCTTATTCACAAGTCTTAATGAATATTGAAACGAAGGTTAGTCATGGAATAAAATTTAAAAAAAAAAAAGAATGAGTGTATTTAGAAATCATGTAATATTTGTATAATTTAATGGGGTACGTTTAGCGGGGGGGTTTCATAAAGATTTGAAAAAGGCGCCAAACAGCTCCACTCATTTACAAAACAGCACGAAGTGACATAATTGGTGGGATTTGCAGGTTTGGATTTGGACTGTGGGCCATTTCTTGGGTTGCACACAGAGAGTGCAGTGCAAAGAGGGTTGCTTAGTGAGATCGACATTAACAACGCATTGGTGAACACGTTAACTGTCCAAATGAGGCTGGGGATGTTTGATGGAGAGCCATCTTCACAGCCATATGGGCATCTGGGGCCGAAAGATGTATGCACCCCAGATCACCAAGAGCTTGCCCTTGAAGCTGCCAGACAAGGCATTGTTCTTCTTAAAAACCAGGGCCCTTCATTGCCTCTGTCCCACATTCGTCACCGTACAGTCGCTGTAATTGGACCAAATTCTGATGTCACTGTCACCATGATTGGCAACTATGCTGGTAAGACATAATGGATCTTTTATGATTCCCAAGCTCTTTTAAACTAAATGTGTACTTGTTGACAAAGGTCTTATAATAAGCACATTTTCCGTTGTTGGGCTTGTATAGGTATTGCATGTGGATACACGACTCCTCTTCAAGGGATTGGAAGATATGCAAGGACAATTCACCAGCAAGGTTGTAAGGATGTAGCTTGTGCTGATGACCAGTTATTTGGTGCAGCAATTGATGCTAGCCGTCAAGCGGATGCAACGATTCTTGTTATGGGGCTAGACCAGTCCATTGAAGCAGAAGCATTAGACAGGGCCGGGCTGCTTTTACCCGGGCGCCAACAAGAACTAGTGTCTAAGGTTTCCGTGGCATCTAAAGGCCCAACCATATTGGTTTTAATGTCCGGTGGCCCTATAGATGTAACTTTTGCTAAGAACGACCCACGAATTGCTGCTATTTTATGGGCTGGGTACCCGGGCCAAGCTGGTGGAACGGCAATTGCTGATATCTTGTTTGGAACTTCTAATCCAGGTTTGATTATGCGATGACCTCTTTAGATTATTTATATGTGCTTGCTTCCTTGGTTATATAACGTTAACTATTGCATCTCAACTTTTTAACTAAATTCAGGTGGCAAGCTCCCTATGACATGGTACCCACAGGAGTATATTACAAATCTACCAATGACAGAAATGGCAATGCGGCCTAGCCGATCAAAACGTTACCCTGGAAGAACCTACAGATTTTACAAAGGTCCAGTGGTGTACCCATTTGGTCACGGACTGAGTTACACAAATTTTGTACACACTGTGGCCAACGCACCTACGGTGGTTGCAGTTCCTCTGGATGGCCGGCATGGCTCAATAAATGCAACTATTTCAGGAAAGGCAATCAAAGTCACGCATGCAAAATGCAACAGGCTCACATTGGGTGTTCAGGTTGATGTGAAAAATGTTGGTTCCAAGGACGGCGCTCACACATTGCTAGTTTTCTCCACACCACCGGCCGGAGATTGGGCTCCGCATAAGCAATTGGTGGCCTTTGAGAAAGTGCACGTCCCTGCTGGGGCTCAGCAGCGAGTTGGAATCAATATTCATGTGTGCAAGTACTTGAGTGTTGTGGATCGTTCTGGAACTCGAAGAATTCCATTGGGTGAGCACAACATTCATATTGGTGGTACTAAGCACTCTGTATCACTCCACGCAGCTACTTTAGGAGTGATTAAGTCTTGATTATTAATAGGATTGATTGGTCCCAAGTTAAGGATGTTGAAAAAGAATATTTCTCCTTGTTATTCTTTTAAGAATTTATACTTTATTTCCAGTCAAAATATTGTTGTAATTAGTCCACAGAGAAGGACTTCGAACAGAAATGTTCAAGAAACTTTGATGATGCCATCATACATGATTGAATTAATGTAGTAGCAAGCTACGAGAGTGATTGTTACTTTGTGATTAATATCCGAAATTGTATCATTTAGAAGATTATTTTAGAGGCTTGTGATCTATAATAAAGTATTAGCTCCAGACTCTGTGTGTGTCAGTGTGTGTGTGAGTAAACGCGCGACGAGCATAGATGAGCATTGTGTCTCATATGAATAAGGTTCCGAGTAGTCCATAGCTAATTGGGGCACCACGGGGTGAGTGGGTTGGGTCCTTGATTAATCTTGTATGCTCGACATAATCCGGATGTTGCCACATGGTTCTATTTTTGTTCAACGGCCAATGATTGATAACTGCTGCCATCCCCATCATCATCAATGAGGAAGGAAGGGTTAGACTCCATTAGGACCCAATCATTTCTACAACGGAAGCAGGGAACGAGATAATCAACCAAAACAAACTTTATCTTCACCATTACTAATGCCCACTTTTGTTGGTTATCCCTTGTTCGATTCAATCGTTCTGCTTCCGCATGATAGCTGTCGTGTATTTTTGTAGGACACAACACAACCAGTTCGGGCAAATGGCTAATAATAAGAATTCCGCAAATGTTAGGGCCAAGGGCCCAGTGAGCAGCATATCCTAGCTAGCTAGTTCGAAAATTATTGAAGGCATCTATCTTTTCCGATTCCGACAATAATGCATCAATACTGTCAAGCAATTCAAATTCAATCGTTCATTGTAGCGAAGCACAGATACATGTAAATTTAGGCCGCCTCATCTTATGTCATCTCATCTCATCTCACATGAGCTGGAAGTCAGCTACGAAACTGCATAGATTTTGGATGCACGCGAGAAATACCAAAAGGCTGAATGATTTACTCGTTCAAAATTTTGAAGAACAAACACGCCCAACAAGGAAAGAATCTAGTACGGACCACAACTTAGGGCTAATCCTAGGCTCACTACCAAGTTCCATGTACATCATTTTTTTCAGAAGATAAATCACCTGCGCCCACGCTGTAGTGATTACTGAGCTTAGCATGTGCAATTGTGTAAATTGCAATGCAAAGACAAAAATATTTTCTCATTGCAATATGGCACGAATTTTAACATTTATAATCAAACAACTGACGGCCTGTGGGAAAAGAACAAGACCAACATCAGCTCGACAGTTTCCAAGGATCAATATCCAATGCTAATTCCTACCGTCATCATTTCTAAACTATCACTAATATCTGTATTAACCTTTTTTTTCTGGTTAATAACTTTTTGGGCCTTTTTTCAGCTTGAACTCTGAATATATTTTATAGGCTGCTGAGTGCTGTGTATGCTTATGTCTGAATTATGATAAATAAAAGTTATGCACAGGGTAGGGCAAAGTATCTGAATTTGTTTCTTTTTTTTTTTTCAAAAAAAAAAATTTATTTAATCTTGAGAGTCAAAATTAAAGAGGAAGCTGTACATAAAGAGTAACAAGTGGGGGTGGGCTGGAAAAGAGTCTGATGAGTCTGAGTCCTCAGGAACCCATGACTCAGCAAAGTTCCGTATGCACTTTTCCGCATGTGGTTCCAATAATTGGCAGCACCCTTTTTATCTTCTCTTTTTCCACCTTTGGATCAGTTCTTGCTTGAACCAGTTTCTTATCTGAGATGCCATTTATCCAACTTGCAAAATGGTCAGTGGCGCAAAATCATCCAAATGATTTAGAAGGTCCAAATTCTAAGAACAAAAAATTAATCTTAATTTCTCTAATGTGGCATATATTGGGCGCATTATTAACGGCTTTTAAGCAAAAACGTAGCCTGACCACCCCAATTTGGCCGGCCCTCTTGGCCATCTTAATAAGCTTATAACACACATAAGCTATCACTTTTGATATCGTAAAGCTTGCACGTCCTTGCACTTTGCACATGGCTTACAACCCCACGTGAAATTTCATCCGCTGACACGTGCGTGCCTCAGAGTTTTGCAGCTGTCCATCAATACCTTTTACGATAGAAATTAGAAAGAAGAGACCAAAGAGCTTATGTGGTGAAAGTCTCATTGGATGAAATGAAATGTATCGAATAAATTAACAATAAGCCATTGTTATACTTCTGCCGTCAAAAGGAGTGGTTTTATAATTGTGCAATTAATTATAGAGAATACACAATTACAGAACCTTATCTAAGTTGTTTTGCATATGAGAATCTTTAGGAGATCGCGTCACATTTGCCACCTCTGATGCAAGCATGTCCAGAGAATGGGAGAGTTTCCCCATTAACAAAATTTTACAAATCACTAATATTATTATTATTGTTGTTATTAATCTATACGTTTTTAAGATTGGCTTTAAAGAGATCCCATGATGTTGATTCCCTCTTTAAATAGGGATCTTGATATTTTTGTAAGCGTTAGACACCCTAGCAATCTGGTGGGTACCTTATGCTATTCTCTTGACAATGGCTGCTATTACTTGATCAAACCCTGTATTTAAGGTAGGTATGATTATGAATTACATGCAAATTATTGACAAACAGCCTGATAAATCATGGTCCCGACTAAGAACAATGATTAATCAGTTGCTTGGTTCCATAACTAACACAAAGAATTCGTAAATTACCAAATAAACCATTCCATCGTCCAATTTTTTATTTTCTTTTTTTTTTGGGTTTCAATTATCGTACTAGTCTTAATAGAGATTACCAAATAAACCCAAAACTTATTTTTCATTTTGAGAGTAAGCTTCCTGTATTACACAACAAATCAATTAGCAAGCATGAATTTAACATGTTTAACTCTTTTCTTGTGCAACACATCTATTAATGCCGAAATTAAAACTACTTTGAATAAGGGAAGGAATAAATTAAAATTCTCTTTTTTGCGCCCTTCAATCTTGTTTAGTAAAAATCCAGCAAGCTTTTAACCTAAGCCTCATATGACAAAGTGGGTGAGCACCAAGTTAGCATTTGTTCACTTTATTTGAAAGTCAACTAACCAAAAACTATGAAGACTTGAATAATTTACTTTGAAATATAAAATAGTTGTTAGCTGTTGGGAATGTTGCATCAATGTGCCATCTGCCTTTTTCGCCGATAAATAATTATCAATTATAAGGAATGACAACAAGAGGAGGCCGGAGGCTAGCTGTATGTAAATCCAAGAGAATGTAAAGAAAGACAGCTCCAATTTATATTTTTATTTTAATTAATGTGATGTAGCATTATATGCACATTAGTATAAAGGTATCGTGAAAGTCTAGCAAACATAATTGAAAAATCTGCCCTAATAAAAGCAATATTTAATTTACTCATTTATTGAATTTAGATTCCATACTCATCACATCTTGTTGAGCAAAATATAATGTTGTGATTAATAATTATTAGTTAAATTTTCATTATACCAATGCTAAGAATACTAGAATAGCATTAAATCTTTAAGAACTCGAAAAATATATATCTAACATGATATTTAAATTTAATTTTTAAACAACTCCGATTTGTATTTCCAAGTAATTAAAAAGTCAACTAATAGAGGCCACTTAATATATAGGTGAGTTTGCCAATCCGTTAAAATCAACTTCGAAAAACACAGTTCAGATTTTTATCTGCATAAAAAAAGGGGCTAACTGTTATTTGCAAACGGAGATGTAATTTGATGAAGAAGACTGATGCGGCCAAGTTTCATTTTGGGTGTCAATTTCATTTCCGTCTAGTAAGGAAGATGAGACATAGCATGTGGCTTCCATTAAACGTGATATGTTGCTCTCTTATTGCTTCCCACGTTTATGTCCTTCACAATTCAATTAATTCAAGAATTACTTACAGGACAACAATTTCTTCTATCAATTAATTCTTGGCCCATGCAATGCCAAAAAAAAAAAAAAAAAAAAAGTGAATAAATTTTTTTGACACAGTAGAAATGGACCATGGCTGATAAAGGGCATGCCAGTACAAGATTCAATCAAGATAACACAAGTAAAGAGGATGTAGCCCATTCTATAGCAATTGGCGATGCATAGCTTCATCAATTGATGAATTCCAACAACAAATGGGACCATATAAATCAAATTTCCGCAACATTAGCCAGACATGAGTTGCATCTATGTTTATGAAATAAACCAGCCATTGTATTGTCTCTGGGTCCAATGGTCCCGAGCCTATTGGAGCGAGCGACTGTAGCACAAGTTCAATTTTTTTTTTTTAAATTTTTGGTGGCTCTATCATTCATCACTTATCAGAGTTCTATTATAAATTTTTAATTCTCGGACTGTGAGTTAACTCAAAATCGGAGCTGGGTTAACTCAACTCGGATTGGCTGTTTCGGCTTATTTCAGGCCATAACCGGAGCGATGAAAACGACGTTGTTTGATGACGTGACTTGGTGAGAGCGTCAAAATAATCCTGTTGTCAGGATATTTTAGGAAAAATACAGTCGAATTGCTCATCATATTGAACCCATACGTATGGCACAATAATGCATTCTGTGGTCCTACTTCCTATTAATTATGAAAACGAACCTTTTTCTTCTTCTTCTTCTTCTTCTTCTTCTCTTCTTCCCTTCCACTACTTTTTTTTTTCCCTCCCGAAAATTAGACATTGTTTGAAGAATTTGAGTTTACTCCCATATTTATTTATTCATTTATCTAATTTTTTTTTTTTCAAAGAAGTACATAGATGGAGGTGATTATAGATTTTAGTAAGAAGTGCTTGTTGGTAAGAAATGAACAACTAATTGATTCATCGTTATTCAAAACAATTAGTTAAAAGGAATCCAAATAATTGTACAAGGAAACAGAATGTTGGTAAGTTAAGTACTCTTAATTATTTCTATTAAAAAAGGTACTTCGATTATCTTGAGCTAATTGCTGCAAATAATTATTTATTTAGCGTAAGGCTCACTTGACTTCTCATTGGGTTCTACTTCTATGAACTAAATTTCGTTTGATCATTGGGTTATATTGGTTAGCACACGACCAAAAAACATACAATAAATAAATAATATTTGGGTTCCAAAACAAAGGCATCGTCCCGAAGCCATGGCAGCTGATCTGGACACGAAAGCCGTCCCAGTCCCAGTAACGCGGGACACAAAGCTCGAAGATGACAAATGGAAACGTTGCTGACGTGGACACGGGAGTTGCCTGTGTGGTGTTGTGCTAGGAGTGGTGGGGCTTAGCAGCTGGGGTGGGGGGCAAAGGAAAGGCAGTTAGGGGCGAACCTTTAAGATAGACCCATCTGGCTATCTAACCATACTCATGTGCATTCATTAATCAATGTGGGTAAAATACAAAGCAAAGCAAAGCAAAAACCCACCCTCAAAAAAGGAAAAGCGCCATGATTCTTGTGCCTTACGAGAGACGAGTCACTTTCTTCGCCCCCCAATAAATAATAAATAAATGTAAGCTTCTTCAATCTTCCGAATTACAACATTACCCTTCGAATTTGAGATTAAATTTTTTAACCAATTCTCTACTTATTATCACAATTTACAATTGGAGGACCACATTCTGAGCAACTAAATGTGGTAAGTATTATAAATTAATGAATCAAGTACGTCGTCAGTCTGTTTAGGGTGTGTTTGGGAGGAGCACAAGCTTTACTTGTTGCTTAAATGTCATTAACAATTTTTTTTTTTAAGAGAAGGAGGGGCAAATTGATAAAATGAAGTAAATAACCGGATGGTTTTCTTCACCATCTTTACTTACTTTTGGGGGCAATTTGCTGGCGTCTTATCTTTTCTCCGGTAGTTGAACCCGAGGACCCGTGATGAGTCACCGTCTCCCTCCGGTCACAATCATGTAATCACCGGCTACATCCGGTTAACAAAATTATACCTCATTTATATTAAAAATTTCACCTTTTCTATATGCAAAAAAGAAAAAAAAAAAAATTCGAGCACATAGGTAGTCATGTAGCCTTATAGGCCACATAGCGCAGAGAGAGAGAGAGAGAGAATAAAAAATGGTGAGGTGCCAGCTATGAAGTGGAATGATCAAAACTTTGTCTGAGGTCAAAGCTGGCACATTTTTTTTTTTTTTACATTTTCTTTCTTTATTTTTAGGGCTTTGTTTTCTCCACAACCTTCCCCTTATTTACTCTTCAAATCTAAACAGATTTTAAATCATTCAACCCTGCCTCTCTCTCCCCACTCTGCTTACATTTTCCTTCTCTCCTGTCCTGCGTATATATTTCTCTTCTCTTTTATTATTGTAAATCAGAAAATATATATATATATATATATATATATATGTATGTATGTCTGTACATATATATATATATGGTTTAAGAGAGAAAAAGAGTTGGGAGAGTTTCAACAACACAAACAACCATGGCTACTTCTCCTGCATTAGCTTGCACTGAGAAGAAACACTGGTGGCTCAGCAACAGAAAGGTACCGCATTTTGGCCTAGCAATTTATTTTTTTGATTTTTTTAAAACTAAAATAAAATGAAAATTCATGCGCTCTTGTTGTATTGATCGATACAGATTGTAGATAAATATATTAGAGATGCAAGGACTCTCATTGCGACTCAAGAGCACAGCGAGATCGCTTCGGCTCTCAGTCTTCTCGACGCTGCTCTCGCGCTCTCGCCTCGCCTCGAACTCGCTCTTGAGCTCAAAGCGAGATCTCTGCTGTATCTAAGACGATTCAAAGACGTTGCTGATATGCTTCAAGATTATATTCCCAGCCTTAAAATGGCTAACGACGACTCCGGTTCGGTTTCCTCTGATAGCTCCTCTCAACAACTCTCGAGAGAGCGAGTCAAACTTTTGCATTCTGGTGGCGACTCGTCTGATGACTCACTGGGTCGCGATCCATCTTTCAAGTGTTTCTCGGTCTCGGACTTGAAGAAGAAAGTGATGGCCGGACTCTGTAGAAATTGCGAGAAAGAAGGACAGTGGAGGTAATTTTATTTTCCAAAAATAAAAATTATTTTTGAAGTGTTCCCCTTTTTCTTTTTAATTGGGTTCTTAATTTCTTAATCCCTGCTAATGTTTTCTCCGAGGTTCAAATTATAATGACGCCATTTATTTTGTTTAGATATGGATTTCAACTTTTGACCCTAAACTCAGATTCAAATTATAATGCATATTCTTAAACAATATGGTGGTGGTCGATTTTCAATACAAAGTGATGTGATTTGACAACCGATTTAGGTTCAACAAGTTTATCATGAATAATATAATAATAATAATATCAGAACTTCAGATTTTATTAAATTTTTATCAAACAAAATATACTTATTATATTACGTCATATAATATGATAATTTTATTTAAAGTGCGATAAGCCTTGATTAAAATAATAATAATAATAATATGTAAGACTTATAGGCCGTTTGGTAATTCCAGTTTTAATTCTGAGTTAGGCAGTTAAATGGAACAAAACGAAACTCGTTCGACTAACTCAGTTCACGACGATTGTATTGTAGGTACTTGGTTTTAGGCCAAGCATGTTGCCACCTAGGTTTAATGGAGGACGCTATGGTTCTTCTCCAGACTGGGAAACGCCTGGCCACCGCCGCATTCCGGCGTGAGAGCATATCGTTATCTGACGACAGCTTTCCCTTTTCCAAGTTCCCAGTATCAAACAACCACCAGACGCCACCCGCCACTCCGCCTCGCACAATGACAGAGTCAGAGAGCGTGTCACAGTTGCTTTCCCACATTAAACTCCTCCTACGACGTCGCACCGCAGCCATCGCCGCACTGGACGCCGGTCTCTACTCAGAGGCCATCCGTCACTTCTCTAAAATCGTCGACGGTCGCCGAGGGGCCCCGCAAGGGTTCTTGGCTGAATGTTACATGCATAGAGCTTTTGCGTACAGATCCTCGGGAAGGATAGCAGAATCGATCGCTGATTGTAACAAGACGTTGGCCCTTGAACCCAGTTGCATCCAAGCGCTTGACACAAGGGCCTTGCTTCTTGAAACAATCCGTTGCTTACCGGATTGTTTACATGACTTGGAACACTTGAAACTTCTGTACAACGCAATCTTGCGTGATAGAAAGTTACCAGGACCTGCTTGGAAGAGACACAACGTAAGATATAGAGAGATACCGGGGAAATTGTGTGCGTTAACGACGAAGATTCAAGAATTGAAGCAGAGAGTTGCTTCTGGGGAGACTGGAAATGTTGATTATTATGCTTTGATTGGATTGAGACGCGGGTGTTCGCGATCTGAATTGGAGAGGGCACACTTGTTGTTGTCTTTAAGACACAAGCCGGATAAAGCTATTAGTTTTACCGAACGGTGTGAGTTCGCCGATGAACGTGATCTTGATTCGGTTAGAGACAGAGCTAAAATGTCTGCTTTGTTGTTGTATAGATTGTTGCAGAAGGGTTATTCAAGTGTCATGAGTAATATTATGGATGAGGAAGCAGCTGAGAAGAGGAGAAAGACGGCTTCTGCTGCTGCTGCTTTGCAAGCAGCCACTCAAGTGCAGCAACAAGCACAGAATTCATTGTTGGAACAGGAGGTGAAGTTGGAAACTACTGCCGCAGCCTCATCGTTGGAAACTACTGGTGCTAAAATTATTAATTCAAATGATCTTAACAAGGGGACATCTTCTTCAAATGCAAATGTTTATCAGGGTATTTTTTGCAGAGACATTGCTGCTGTTGGGAATTTGCTATCACAAGCTGGGTTTAATCGTCCACTAACGGTGAAGTATGAAGCATTGAGCTGCTGAAATTTTTGCTGGGAAAATTCGGAGTGAAAGTTCTCGAGATGTTTACCGGCATTAGAATCTCTTGTTCATTTTCTCTGTTTGTACAAAAAGATAAACGTAAAAGATTGCCGGGAAATTTTGTTTCTTCATTAATTATCTACATGTATAGAATTTTCCGTATCGAATTTTCTACTTTCCAATTCGTTCTTTTGTTTTTTGCATTTTAGAGCGCAAAGCTGGCGTCGTTTTCATTAAATGTCGTTTTCCAGCCGATATTAATAGTTAGCTGGTTTTAGATCTCTGCTTATTACTTAATTGCTGCGCAGCTGCAGAGAAGCTGGCTTTGGATTCTCGTTGATGTCTCAATCTGTTGCATTTAATGTTTTCACTGGGTAGTTCTATCCAATGACTGACACTTCTGACATTCCGCTAGATTTCATTTATTTGCTACTTCCACTTGATCCTTTCCTTGATCCAAACTCAAGAGTACTGTGATTGGTTTATGAGCAGTGAGCACCTCCACTCAGGCTGAGCCCTGATGCCGGACCAGTGAGCTTTCTCTCCGTGTTGTGGCTTTGAGTGAATGTTGCTCTTATGGACGTGGCCGAATCCTACTGGGTTAAAACTGTAAAAAGCCATTGTCCAAGTCACCCCACTGTCCACCAGAGGTACGAAGTCTTGTTTCAGGTCCGACCGCCTAATGCAACAAAACGAATGGTCCTTTTCTTTTTTTGGCGCAATCAACGAAACAAATGGTCTAATCTAACTAAACACTCAATACAAGAAAAGTTGGAACAATTTGGAAAGGTTATGTCAAATCAAGCAACAGTTTTGCCTGCCGTCGTCATTATTGCTTTTTTATGCTGAGGCATTAAGCACTGTTCTCCTTTTCTTTTTCTTTTTTTTCCCCTCCCAAGGGTAATCTTTCTCTTGCAACGCAATCCACTCTCTGTGAATAATATGCTGTTGCGTTAACAGGAGCAAAGTGTGTG
This sequence comes from Citrus trifoliata, assembly GCA_018350135.1. Lineage (NCBI taxonomy): Eukaryota > Viridiplantae > Streptophyta > Magnoliopsida > Sapindales > Rutaceae > Citrus > Citrus trifoliata. The sequence goes on along the minus strand of CM031386.1, from coordinate 39,235,666 downwards.
TACTGTTGAGTTATAATAATGATCTTTAATGACTGGTTGTTGGATGGCAATAAGGTTATTTAATTTATCGGACTAATAGCTTCTATCGCCATGCGAGCCAAAAAGCCTCGAGTCTTTTGCGCCCGTGAAAATTGAAAAGGTGGAGCCAGTTATCTTTTGTTATTGAAACCATTCATTCTTGTTACTTTGCTTAAAAGCTCATTGCTTGAAATGGTGACAGGGTTGCGGCAAAACTTGATTTTGGTAGCTATCACTACCCCAAAACAGTATGCGTAGCTTGGAAATTTAATGTTTTTAATGAAAATATTTATAGCTTTGTCTGTACAGCTTGAGATTTTATTGAAGTTTTTCTTACGATCATTCCAGTGTTCAACTAATTGTTACAGCGCACTATTTGAGACCATTAGTACGTAGCCCACACAACTGTCATGTGAAGATTTTCTTACATGATTCTCCAATGAAGCAATCCCCTGCTTTTAATATTTGTATAATCATAATATCTCGATGATACCACCAATTTGCATGATTTCATCTGAAATATATTTTAGATTGACGTGGGCTCAAAATTATTGATTCAATAAACTAAAATCATTTTGTGTGCTTTTTATAAAGGGTCCCTAACCAACCCACCCACAAAAACCCTTTTTCTTTCCTTGCAAGAAATTTGAGCCTTTTAATGCTTACAAATTGACATTGCCCTTGTACGCTACTCAGTTTTCTTTTCCATTTCTTCTTTCCCTCCATTCTTTAGCTTCAAGAATATACTAAACCTTCAACATTATTATTATAAGTTAAAATCGATCTTTATGGTATAGGGTGGGCAACAAATCAAGACTGAATTATTTCTTTAATCTAGAATATATATATACATATATTTTTGGGTTCCCTTTGGAGAGGATGCTTAAAATGAAAATCCAACATGCTTGTTTCATAAATGACAACCCACTTCCATGCTAGTTTCCACTAAGCTTGTCTCATTGTCAAATTTCATCACAGTTATTATTATTTGTTTCATGGAATATATAAGATTACCGTTGAAATTTTGAACTATATATTTGTATTCCAATATTAAAACGACATAGCAGTAGCTGGATCTGTGATTTAATTAGCCCCGCGTGAGCATACATACATGAATCACCAACTCATTATTACAATATTTTTTTAAAAAAATAATAATAATAAACGAATGGCTTAGCTGAAAACTAGAACTGTGAGAGTTGCATTTGCACATCTTGATCTCTCTTTTCTTTATTTAAACAATAAAAAATTCCTCAAGCGTAAATGAGAGCCAGTTACATATCTCTTTGTAATTCTCAACAGCTCATTGCCCCTCTGACGTGAAAATGATTTAATTTTTTTTAAAAATAATATATGTGCATATTTTATTAACTTCTGGCGAAAGAAAAGGGGATTTACACGAATTCTCACGAGGGAGCCAATTATTATTTTTCTTTTTAATTATTATTATTATTTTTTAATTATTTTTAAAGAAAACATAGTCAGAGAGATTGTGAGCTTCAATAAACACATTTTTTATACTCTTTATTAATTATATGCAAGTTGCAAGACTTAAAACGCTTCACAAAATTTTAAGCTTCGGTCGGAAATGACACGAGTACACTGAATCTTGTCATGGAAGATTGGGACGAAAAGGGCAATTCGGGAATAGGGGTGAAAGTGGGATTAAATTTGAGAAAAATAAAGATCGGGGCGAGAAAGGAACACGTGATGTTTGAATGTTGGGAACATTGGAAAGAGGAGAAGTCGTGGCCAGATATGATGATGTCAGTGGCTGCATGTGATGGAATCATGTGGCCAATAGTTCTGTTTACTCATTGGAGGCTTTATAATGGGTCTTAATATGAAAGGTTTATATAGGCTGAAGTTAGCTTATTGTCAAAACTGGGTGTCATGATGATGGTGGTTTCAAGAATCTGACAAAAGCCCTTTTCACATCAACTGTTGGTTTTATTCTTTCTCCGAGCTATCCCTAAAGATAAACAGGGGAAGGAGAAGGACCAAACAATTTGTTTTTTTGTTTTTCCAGTGGGTGAGATCCAATTCTTGTTGACTTAATTGGCATTTTATCAAGAGCTGACCCTACGTTTGACAATTTATCAATTCTAACCAAAATTTGAATCATCCCCTTTATGTCTTTATGGTACGGGTAACGCCAACTCAACTCGTCCCCAGATTCTCCCCGTAGGAAAATTCAACAGGATAGACTTCCAATTGGTCAAATCTCAATTCATTTGTTGGGTCGGGTTAAATGAAGAAAATGTTATTGGCCCGCATCATGCACAACAATAATATCACGTTATTTCGTTTTTGTATACTAAATAACAAATGAGTAACATCTTGAATATTCCATATCTCTCTCTCACTCGCAACTCAGTTTGGTGAATTTAAATTTAATTTCCTCTGCTGTTATTAAGATTTAAGAAGCAACGGTGAAGCATTATTCTTCCACCCCCTCCCCCCCCAAAAAAAAATTTCCGGGCTCACATGCCTAATAATTTGCCATTCTGTGCTGCCCAAGCCCATAGTGTGTTTACAAGTTCTGTGGACTGGGCCATGGGATGCATTATCAATACATTTTTCCCAAGAAAATTACCACAGGAGTACCATGGGCAAAGAGATTTGCACTCGTGTCTCGCAATAACAGAAAAAAATTGTTTCTTTGTAACATTTGGTGTTATGCAAACATACAATCAAGTCTTGATCAAATATAAGACCAAGCCTCTATAACATCATACCGAAATAAATTGAACTTAGAAAGAGAGTCAACTGAGCTTATTGTTCCATTCTTCTAAACCAAATGGCAATAAGATGTAGTTGTAATTGCCTTCTAATCAGAACAAATTTCCAACACACTTTAAATACATCCAAACTTGGCAGCCAACACGTTCTAAATTGCTCAGAATTGAATAATAATACCATACCCATTCGAGGCCATTCTACAAAGACATCATATTTCAGCTTAAGACTAATACTGATTACATGTTTGGCCGTGACTGCAATGTACAAGATCGAAATTTGTAAAGAAGCTAAGGCCTAAGCAAGTTCAAATCACTTGCACTTTCATGAAGAGGTCCTTCTTTTAGATGGAGTAATCCTGCTTCTGGTGCATGTTGGACAGAACCAGTCTTCCTCTGGAACACTTTCAAGAGGAGGATCACAACAATCAATATGCATTCCAACCCCACAACCAGCAGAGCCACTTTCGTCTCCACAGATCAGCATAACTTCACCCCTGTAACTGCACCCACACACTTGGCAAGTTATCTTATCAGTATCATAATCATTGGGAGGAGTCAAGTCCATAACTATTTCTTCTGCCTTGCTAAGCATATTGGATAATGACTTCTCTGCCCAAGCATGAGTGTTATATTGCACATGTCTCTCAAGGGAATAACCAGGTTTGCAAACAAACTCCACCAAGTAATCAGCTACAACACAAGGTATCTCATGTTTTAAGAACTCTTGGACCCACAAATCAACACGAGGCATACCAGGACTAACAACAGCAAAGTCAACTCCAGAATTTAGAAAGCGAGTGTAAGGTGGGGAAGTAGCTAATATGTTCCCATCTCCAGCCTTCACCACGCGCTTCAGTGTATCCTGGATGAACAAAAGATGCAGAACAGGTATCAGAACAGTAGAATCTAAATAGTACAAACTACCAGAATGAAAGCCAACTATACCATCCGTTACTAAATGGTTTATCGAAAAATGATTTCATAATTAGAAACTTAGAATATATAATAGGGTTTATGTTACCAAACAGACATACCAGAGGTGGCGCAATGCAATCTCCATAAACAATAATGCGCATTCCATGAAAGGCACCATGACCTGTTCTCTCCCTTAAGAGCCGCCATTTCCTTGGAGCCTCTAAATTAATTGCACCATCTTCACTGAGGCCATTTTTGTGCCATTCGTAAGGTTCCTCCGGCAAGAATTTTCCTGCCTGGCTACAAGCACTTAAATAATCAGTCTTGAGAATCCACCTGCATTCAAGACAGAATTGTAATAGCCATCAGCAAGAGCCTCAAAGAGCTAATATTTCATTTCTATGACAAAAATGCTTCTATGGTTCAAATAGTAGACCATGGAAGTTGTTAAATAATGTGTGGAGCCAGTGGAGAATGAAACTTAAAGCAACTTCGAGAACCAAGAATTGGTTAACGCTGATGAAAGTTATGCCAAGAGGAACTTCACCTTCCAGATGCCGCAGCAGCAAAGAACTTCTCTGTTCTGCGAATTTCTGGGGCAATAAAGTGTGTTGCCTGGTATGACCACTGATGAGAATCTCTACATAGTCTTCCTTTCAAACGCCTTATAACCACCTGAAATTCCTTTCTCTGTAGTCTATGTCCACTTAATATAAACCATATAGGCCCATCTTTCAGTTTGTTCAGAGATTTGTCCAATGGTATTGAATTGGAATTAACATTTCCACCAATTTTATTCTTCATTGATACTTTCATAGATTTAAGAATTGATTTTCCAACACCTGGACTTGAAGTTTGGCCTTCATCAGCAACCGGTCTGTTTTCCTTCTCCACTTCAACAGAGCTCCCCACCTTACTTGCAGATGCAGTGGTGACCCGGGTTTTGCTTCTTGGAAGCAGCACATTTTTCTCTTTTTCTATGCATTCCTCATTTTTCTCACCATTTAAATTTTCTTCCCCAACTACATCTTTCTTGGATTCTACTGTCCCTTTGTCAGCAGAAAGGGTCTTTAAACTGGCCTTACCCGAAGGCCTTTTCTTTGCTCTATTTATTTTGCATTTCGTACCATCCCTCTTGGAATTTGATTCATCCAAGTCAAACATCTCACCAGAAAGAGTCGTCCTTACCTGAGCATTTATCCCTTCCTTTCCAGTTTTTTCATCATGTCTGCAAACTACGGAATCATGCGCTTCATGACCAGCTCCAGGTATCCTTTTCAACTCTGCATCTTCTTTATGTATGAGTTCAACCCCCTCAGACTTCTCATCATTCAGTGCCTCCTCAAACACATTTCCAACTTTCTCATCAGCAGCTTCAGCTTCATCATCCCAGGATTCTACTGTCTCCTTGTCAGCAGAAACCTTTCCATTGGCCTCATCTGAAGGCCTTTTCTTTCTTTTACTTTTCATACCATCCATTTTGGAGGTTGATTCATCCAAGTCAAATCTCTTGCCTGAAACAGTCATTCCAACTTCAGCATTCATTACTTCCTTGCCAGTTATTCCATCACGTCCATAAACCATAGAATCATCTGCTTCATGGCCAACACCAGGTACTCTTTTCATCATTGTATCTTCTTTATGTATGGATTGAACCCCTTCGGACTTCTCATTGTTTAGCATCTTCTCAAACTCAATTTTATACTTTTCATCAGGAGCTTCAGTTTCATCATCCATGGTCTTGATCCTATCACCAGAATTATCTCCACATTTTGCAACGAGTGTTGTCTCCATCTCTTTTGTTGCTTCATCACTTAAATTTGGAGGGTCTGTCTCAAGCTCACTCGTACTAGAGAATTTCTCCTGGTTGGCTCTCTCTACCTCCCTACTCAAGCAAACAGCAGGACTGCTTAGGGAGGAAATTTTGTTCGAGTAAATAGAACCCTTTCGATTGGTTGTGTGTCCAGAACCAAAAGCCTTTTTGGCAACCATCTTCTTCCTAATAGGGTTTGCAATCAATTTGTCCTTTCCCACTTGAGGAGAGTCTATATTTATAGGTCTAGGTGATTTGTCCATAACCAAAAATCTGTTTTTGGCAGATGACCCCTCAAGGTCCTGATGCAGATTCTGTGCACCCCCTGCTTCACCATCCAAATGTACAGATCCCATACCAAAATCTTCATTATCAGTCTTGCTTGCAACAGTGGACGCTTTTGATCCCCTGCATGTTTCAAGGGCATTTCTATCAGCGCCCTCACTGTGCAAGGCTTCTGAGGTCACAATTTTTAATGAAGGCAGATCAGGAGTCAGTGGTTTCTTGTTAGGCGCAGTACTAGGAGTAGCAGTTTCAATAGTATAATGGCCGTTACTGCCAGGGGATAAACGGTTACCTGTCTCAAATGAATGGCAAGCTGACGATTTTGTCTCTGATACCGGAGTTTTATAATTAATCGGACTCCTTGGGTTGCATTCTGCTGCATTATGACTCATCTTTTGTGATTTAGAACCGGCACCAGTACTATTACTCATTCTCTTTTGAGGTAAAACAGTTGACTCTTCTTCATGACACAGTTCTCCTCCTCTCTTAGGAATTTCACCACAAGCTGTAACAGTTCTGGTCTCTGCATTTTCCACTTTGGAGGAAATAATGTCGAGAACATCATTGTCTACCTTCCCTGAGGACATTGTGAGTATTGACTTCCTAGGGGTTTTCCTAGAGTAATCCAGAGAACTAAATTTTGATCCAGAATGATAGGAAATTTCAGCATTTTTTGAAGTAGATACTAAGTCACTTTTCACTTTAGCAGAATTTGGAGTTTTCTCATGACTATCGTCCCTAGAAGCACCAGTGTAATGACAACCATTCACCTCAGTAATATTAACATTATCAAAGCCTGAGATTTGATGAGATCTGCTCACTCTGCTTGGAGTTGATAACATGTCCGTAGCATTGTCAATGCCTGAAGGAGCTTCAGGAATGGTTGAACCTACCAGTAGTCCCTGCCCTTCCAATGTCGACTTGGGTGATTCATGGGCATTAATAATGCCAACATTTAAATTATGAGGACTCTTATTCACATCTCTGCCCCCAAATTGCTTCAGACTAGCAACTTCAATCTCCTCTTCAGAATCCTTAGCTTCAGCTTCCATTGTCTCCAACTCATAGCCACTGTTGAGACCCAAAAAAAAAAAAAAATTCAGTAACTGGGGAGGGATTTACTTAAAACTCACAATAAAAAGCATTCAACAAAACAAAGCCACAACTTAAAAAATCGGGGGGGAAGGGGAAAGAACCTTAAGATATAGCATTGTAAGTCAATTAAGAAATTGAAATGACTGCATCAAGCAAATCACTATATGATGTAGTCCAATAAGGCAAGATGTGAGATGATTCGGTTGCCAAGAAGACAATTTTATTTTACATCCCACGCATGTCCTGGCATGCACATACATAAAAAAGAGGAACAAAAGTATTAGATCTGCTGTGATACCTCTTGTTATAATTAGCCTCTGGAAGAAGCTCCCAAACCCTTAAACTGCGGATAAAGAGTATGCACATTAAACAATAGGGAAAAATATATATATATATATTCATAGAAAAATGACAGTGCCAATCTTTGCTGAGAAAAAAATATATTTCCTCTTGGTAAATAGTGTTCTGAAACTACATGATCTTTGATCGGCATACACATAAATAACTCAAATCCAAAGCATTACCAGTCTTCCAACCAACGGTGATTAACAAGCTTTATTGACTTAATTTTCTTGGCAAGCTCATACTTCTCCCCTGTATGATTAAAACTTCAGTTAAAATATCAATATAACAAATACATCCTTTCAGAAAAAATGGCATACACATGAATTGACGATATTTCACTAAATCATCAACCACATTGATATGAAATTTCTGAGAAAAAGATTGTATTCTGTAAGTAACTTATTCTGTAGATAATCAATGTAGGAAATAATCTGAACAACTCTTCAACTACAAGATGAAGAACATAGTCTGCACCATGAAATTCAAGTTCACAAGTAATAGAGGGAAGAACACCCAATTAGACTTCATAGAAACTCAGGATACCAGTAGATGCTGTAGTTTATTGTGATTCAAATCTGTTCAACTTACACAAATGAATCAACAATATAACACATTTGGTAGATACTTCAACTAACACAAGAAACCAGGATTTGAATTCTACACTGACTTAGCAAGTGTTTCAAAATCCATTTATTGGACCATTTGGACTTTGAAAATTTACAATGCGTTTCAAATTATCTGTTCAGTTGACATGGAAAGATGATAAACTACATAAGTCTTGATCTAACTAATTAATATTACAGATATATACAAATACACGTCCAATATTTCTGTCAATTCTCCTTGATGATGTAAATTTTAAAAAACATACCCTCAAATTTGTAGCAAATGAGATGGGTAACTTTGTTTGCCACCAACGGTTTAGAAAATTGTGAGCCCATCAAGCGAACCAGAGTCTGTGAATGACCGGTGCAACCATAAAAACAACTATGCTCGCATCAGAAAAATAACAACCTTAATCCAGTGAAGAGTCATACATGAAACATAGGAATGGAATCACATACCATAATGTCCTCTCGGTCTTGCCGCTGGTATCCAGTCAAGCACATAACTAGACTGTTGGCACCATGGATTCCATTCAAATCTTTAAGAGGTCTGTACATAATCTGCAGAAAAGAAACGGTTAATAATATGGTATGAGAAACATACAATAAGTAGATTTGATTAATTCAATTTTCAACATTGAGATTGACTGATAATGGAAACTGTCAAAACCTACTTAATTAGTAATTTATCAACATGGAAACGTTCATTGTTCCTTAAAAAGTAAAAAAAGAATTAAGGAAAAAGAAAAGCGAAACTTACTGAAGCTGCATCAACAGGCATTCCAATATCGAGACTATGATCAACCCACAATGATGTGACAAGGGTCTTGCCATCAGTTCGAGCGGCAACACACACTGAATCATCCTATTTAGCATGGTCAAACCAGAGACCGATTCAATTTTGACAGTAAATGACAAAACCATTTGAAATAACCAATGATAGGAAAGAAGGAAAAAAAACCAATAAAATTGATCATAAAACACGCTCGGGAAAAACGAAAAAATAAAATAAAACAGTCGGTAATTATTTGAAATAAGTTACAAGACATACGAAAACAATCTTATCGACAATGACATGAGTACAACTTTGGGTGTACAGGCCAACATCAACTCCGCCGCCATCAATAAGCTTGGATCGAACCTAAAATTACATAAATCACAAGCCGAAAGAAATCAATTGATAACGGCACCACGTTAATTTATTTCTTTTACAACTCAATAGAAAAATGAAAAGACAAAAACCTGCCGTTCGTTGATGGGGTCGAAGCCGAAGAGAACGAAACGGACGCCAATAAATGGTTTGGATTGACAATCGATTTCCATTATTTAAAAATAAACCTCCGAATTTATTATAGAATTAAGGCAAATGAAGAGAAATAAAGCTGAGAATTTTCAGAAACCGAGAATATTGAAAGTGCGTTGATGAAATCTTGAGTGAATGAATTAAGAAAGAGAGGTTATAGGAGTGAGTGTGAGCGTGCGTTTCTGTGCTATGCATAAAACTTGTCGCGGAAGAGTGAAATAGTGATTTAAGAGAGAGAGAGAGAGAGAGTGGGGAATTGTTTTGTACATGGATTTAATTTAATTTTGGGGGCACTGGCCACTGGCGGGAATGGAAATTTGTTCTCGAACTCGGTGGCTCCACGTGGTGTCGCGTTTACTGCGATGGATCTTGACACGTGGCGCTTCTTGGTTCGCGTGTTCGATACTCAGCGACATAGGTGTGTTCTGTACAAAGCTTTACTTATCCAGGCCAACGTCATAACAGCGGAGTCCTTCTTCTATAATGGCCCATGTTTACGATGATGTACAATATATAACATGAGTTGAGCTTTCAACACCCCTCTAAAATTCTCATAACACTCCATTTGAATTTTATCCTCCAAATACCTTCAGTTTAATTTATAAAATACAAACAGATATATTAAAATTAACTATCTTTTCATAAAATTTTTAACTTAAAATTTAATTATCTTTCCAAAAAAATTTATCTTAAAAAATTTATATTTTAAACTTTTTTATTTATAAAATACATACACATATTCAAATCTTAAATTATTTTCTTTTTATTATATAGTTTTTATTTTCATAACTTTAAACTTCTATAATTTTTTAAGGATATTTCTTATTAAATGAAATTAAAAAAATATTTTTTTATTTTTATCTCAATATAATTTGTATTAATAATAAAATTTAATATTTTATTTCTAAATTAAATAAAAATAATTTTAAAATTTTATTATATATGTGAGGATATATATGAAATTGTATGAAATATGAATTTGATTTTTAAAATCAGATTTTGAAAAATTATTCCTCTCATACTTCTCAAAATCTACTATAAAATTGAGTGATTTTGTGAAACAAAATAATTTTTTAAGGTGATTTTCAAATATCAAAATTAACTTTTAAGAAATTGATATATTTTATAAAATGGTCTGGTATGAAAGTATACCAAACACATTTTCATTCTAAAAAGTTAAAAACATCATTCTCCATTTTCAATTATTGTTTCCCAAAACGCCATTTTGAACTTGATACCAAACTCACCCTACACGTTCAATGCGAGTGCTGGCTACGGTAGGAAAACGATGCAAAACAAGCGAACGTCCAGTAGGACACGTGGAAGAGACGACCTGACTGACGTGGGAGGTTGAATTTGTAATTTTGTATGAATCACGCACGCACAAGTCGATCGTAAATCTCCTAAAGTACTGATGGCATTTTCGGTAACTTGAACATAAGTCAAAATAATCCGACGATATAGCAAATAACCAACATTGCTGTAGATCACTTCAATAGAAGCAGGCGGTGACTTGTACGTACGTTGATAAATAAATAGATAAAGAGAACCTACCAGTTTCTCCATCAAGTGTCAAGCTTCAACCACTGTTAATCTGAGGGCGTGAGGTCAGAGTAAGAGAGAAATGGCTTGGCTAACAAGATTCCTGGCAGCCGTGGCTTTCTTAGCCATCGGAGTGATATTCTCACCTGAGACATTTGGATCAAAATCGGACGGCCTTAATTCATCCAAGCTATCGCCCTTCCTGAAGCTGGCTCATCTCCTCTGCTTCTCCACTGCTTGGGGCGCAGCTCTTTGGGTCACCTTCATCGGCGGCATCATCATGTTCAAGTCAGTCCCTTTTTTTGTGCGAAAAATTATTGCCATTATAGAAATTAACTGTTACTGTTATCTTTTTTTTTTTTAATAACTGTTACTGTTAACTGTTATCTTTTTTGCAATATCAATTAGCGATATAATTAAAAAAAAATAAAATAGAATTTGTTATGTGTTTTGGGCGGAAATGATGATGAAGAAACATGTAAAATTTGATCAATCTTTTCTCCGTTTACTGCAATTAGGAACCTACCAAGGCATCAGTTTGGTAATCTACAAAGCAAGATGTTTCCAGCATATTTTTCGCTAGTAGGAGTGTGCTGTTCAATAGCTGTTGCATCATTTGCATATCTGCATCCGTGGAAGTCATCATCCACTGCTGAAAAGTACCAGCTTGGCTTCCTACTCTCTGCTTTTGCTTTCAATCTCACCAATTTGTTTGTCTTCACACCCATGACCATTGAGGTTAAGTATCTCGTGATTCTTATTAAATTCCTAGACATCCGCATAATCTGCATTTTAGAGTTTTATTTTATGCTCTTTACTTATCCCTCCTCCCAAACTTCTTTTAGCATTCATTATTTGGCTGTTTAAATTTTTTCACTTTTCTAGCTTTTGCTTTTTCATTCAGCTGTTGGTTCTGCATAGTGTAGCATTCACTTAGTTAGCAGTTTTGGGTTCAACTGAAGTTGTGGGGTTTGGTTCTTTCATGTAGTTTTATGGGATGTCCTTGTTTGGCTTTCGAGGAAAATTGATGCTGTGTTCATTCTTTATATACGGAGAGCGGTTGAAGATCTATGTATTGTTGACAGATTTGTTTTGCTCAGTCTGTGATTTTTGTTGCTTTTCTGTGGTTCAGATGATGAAGCAAAGGCACAAAGTGGAGAGAGAAGAGAACATTGGAGATGAAGTTGGGTGGACAAAGAACAGGGAAGTTGCAAAGTCTAACCCAAAGCTCGCAGCGATGAATAAGAAGTTTGGAATGATTCATGGATTATCATCCCTTGCTAATATCATGTCATTTGGCAGCCTTGCCATGCACTCTTGGTATTTGGCTGGTAAGATCAATCTTTAACTTTATCAGAATTTCATCTCCATATCCCTTCATTTGGATATTTGGTACGCTGGTTCACTTAATCATACATGATGCATTGACTTTGTACTCTGTATTGGGGAATGTGCAACTTATGTATAATACACTATATCTTATGTATAATTCACTATATGTCATTATATGGAATTTACTCTCTTTTTTTGAATGAAATAAAGTTTGAGAGGATCACATGATTTAGCTCTCACTCTTTAGACTGTGATGTGGTTCAAAGTTTGTTTCCTATTGATATCGAGTTCTGCACAGTATTTCAAACTGCTTGTTATTTTTGTTGTGTTGGGTGCTTAACAAATAAGTATCACATATCCTAGAATGGCATTCAAACACCTGTTCTTTAGCATTATGTACTTTGAACAATGGAAGAATCTTCCCTGTTCAAACCCAATGTTAGGCTTGGTTTGCTAATGTAAATTTCATTTGCTGCCCAAAATAATCAAATGACCACTAGATGTCCGGTGGTTTGATTTCTTATGTACATGCATATCCGCTGAATGCATTCGGGGATGTCTTGTGAAATGGTTATAGGGTAAGAGTGATGTTAGTTTGTTGGAATCCCATAATCAGCGATCTACTGGATAGATGTAGAGAAACGTAGCCCTTTTTAATGCTCTAAGTTCACAATGCCAACTGTTGGTGCCCCGTGATTGCATGTTTGCCTGCTTGCATTCTAACTTATAGTTCTTCATGTTATGTTTCCTAATAGGGAATCCATGTCTTTGACATTGTCCTATATGTTTTAATTCTTTCTTTCAGATTGATTTAATTGACACCACATTCATCTTCGTACTTTCAACTGCGGGTTATCTATTACTCTTCTTTCTCACAAGTCCTAAATTTATTTGGAATTTGAATTTCAACTACTAGCATATCCAAAATAATTCAAATCAAAGTCGATCCCAGCGTCAATTTTAGTTTTCAGTTTAGCTGCCTTCAGTTTTCATCTATTCATCCTGCACTGCAGACTTCAAACAATTTTGATGATCACTAGCCCTAGAAGTCGGTCTGATTAGTTGTGTGAAGTGCTGGTAGGTCTAGCCAATTTCTGTAATGCTGTTTATTTGATCTATTTAGAATTTGGGCCCACCTTCCAAAACGGTTGAAGAACGAAGTAGAAATTAAGTGATTGTAAACCAAGAAACACATAACCTTATGGTATAACCTGTTGCAAGTATTTCTGCTCAATTGAAAACTCTTTCATCAGTAATGGATGTGTTCAATTCTGGAAGATTTTAAGGCTGCTTGAGCATACAATTTCCGCATTGATTCTCCACGGTCAGCAGTTATAATCCAAAAAAAATTCCATCGATTATTATTAAAGCCTTAGTGCGAGATATTCAATAGTACGTGATCCTTCTATATCGCAGTCTTGAGATCATATATTTGGCATGTAATATTGAATTGGATTTACTTTTTTAGGATAAGATTAGATTGGATTATATATAGTACTGGTTCTTGTTTGGTGTAATATTGGATAGGATTGTGTTAACTTTAATTTAATGAAGAGAAATAATTATTTGAATAGTTTAATTAATTTTAAATTGTACTACTAATGGTTGAATTTAATAAATTATATGCAATATTATTATAAATGAACAATTTAATATTTTTATTTTCATTATTATTTAATAGTTTGTATAAATTATTGAATTAAAGTTCTAATATTTAATCTTAAATTGAATACTAAGTTAAAAATAAATTATTGACATTAAATTTGGCTTAAAATAAGATATGAGAATTAAATAGGGAGTGATAGTCCCAAAATCTACAGACTAAAATTTGATTAATTTGATAATTTCGAACGGCTAAATATGACCTTGGATAGAATTAAAAAATATATTATGAAAATTAGTCAAAATCTTAGCTACCTAATTCCGGCAGCCAAGGGTGTGTAAATTGTAAGCGAGATCGTTTGAAAATGGACTCCCCTTGCTCGCATGAGAATGGGCCTTTACGTGTAGAGGTCCAAGGTCATGTTTGAGAGTTCGGATTAAGCATGGGATTGGATTAATTTTGAGATTAAATATTTTATCCCATATTTGGTTATTTAAATTTAGTCCTTAAATCATGGGATTAACAATCCCAATTTATAAGTGAGTTTAGATGAGATTAGGATAAGAGAAAAAAAATTATTCATATTTATTTCATAAATAACACTATTTTTTACTTGTAACCTAAAATTTAATTAATTAAAACTAAAATTTATTTATTTAATTAATTATTTTAGTCATGATTTACTTGAATTTATTTTTTATTTTGTTTTTATAGTCTAATTAAATTGGTACTTTTACACCAATAAAATTAACTATTTAATAATTCGTTATAATAATTGATTGTATTAAATTTAATAATCACCAATGTAATATTAAAAATAATCATGAAAATTAATAATACAAGTAAATAATTGATTTTATATATACATTATTTGCTAACTTTTTGATAAAATAAAGTATATCTAAAATATCTAATAAAAATTAATTAAATAGTTTTATTAATTTATATTTGTTTATTATAATTATGACTACCCAATAACTAATTTACTACATATTTAATGCTCTTGTTAATTACTTTTAAGTTAATTTTAATTATTACTCTTAAATATTCATAAATATTTTTTGTATCTAAATATGATTTAACATTGTCCAATCCGATATTGTATCAAACATAATATAATTTAATTTAATCCAATCTAACTTAATTTAGTCTAATTTTAATAATTAGTCCAATCCAATTCAGCGTGTCAAACGAAACCCAAATGTCCAATGATTGATCATACGCAAAATCGATGGGGACAAGGATGGCCAGAAGAAAAGAAGCAAAATATTACAATCCAAGGGTGGCCCAGTGGTGGGGGAATCGCTGGGTATTGCGTTTCAAGTCTCAAAGGGCTCAATATGAAATCACCCCCTCCCATATTTATGGATACAGATATGTATATCTCTCCTGATCGGCTGATCTTACCTAACATTGGTAGTTGTTACATCTCCAGTGTTGGACTGAGATCTCGTCTATGGTGGATGCAAATTTCTGAACACTGTTTAGACTAGTCAGATTTTGTGTATGTAAAGTCCTCACAAGTCACAATAAAAAAGAGAAAAAAAAAAAAAAAAAAAAACTTGTGAGCAAGTCCATAAAACAAATGATAATACAACACAGGCAAGTCAAAAAACGGGTGGTATTGGTATTTATTTCCCATTAATTCTATATATTATTTCGTTCACCGAGCTAGTCATGCGGTAGGCCCTGGACTCCCGATTCTACCGCTTTTTTGAAGTGTCAGCCACACTAGCGGCCCATTACTTAATTAAAGCAGGATCCAAGTGCAACGGTCACAACTATAAAATTTGGCAAGAGCGGTGTCATTATAGGCCGTCTCAAACTATTTTGATGTAACATCAACACTAAAAATATATTTTTTTCATATTAAATTATTATTTTATCTCTAACTCATTTACACCAAAAAAAATAATTTTCTTTTTATTCTTTTAACTCTCAAGAATTATTTCAATTAACACAATAAATATTACTATTAATATAGATAATTAAGTAATAAGTAATTTTATATCGATTAACAAAAAAATATAGAAAATTATTAAATTTACATTTAATTAACTAAATTAGAACATTATGAAAATTAAACATTACATTAATATAGAAAAATACAATAACAATAAATAACAACAATAATATAGAAAAATACAATACAATAACAATAATACTCTAGTGAATATTTTTATTATTAATTTTTGTGTTGAATATTTTTTATTTAAAATATTAGTATAATATTCAAAAATTAAAAAATGAAATTAAAAAATAACAATAATAATAATAATAACTTAAAATATTATATAAAATAAGACATCTATGTAAATAGGATAAAATAATAAGGATATTTGAGACTTTTTTTTCTAACACCAAATATGGTGTTGATTTTGGTGTTACATTAGAGAAGTATTTTACACCAAAAATGGTGTAAAAGATAATTTGGTGTTAGGTTTAGTGCTACATTAGAGATACCCTTAGGCACCCGCTATTCATTTCATAAATCCCCTTTTAATTGTACCTACTTTGATATTTAGAATAACCCAACCTTATTGTCCACTTCCTTAGAAATCGTACTTTAAAAAAAAAAAAACGAAATTATACTTTAATTGCTGGCAATCTTCTCAAATACTTGACGTTAAACCCAGCATTATGTTAAAAGTTAACCATTTGCTTGACATTTGCATTTTATTTTCCCCACATTTGTGTGGTGATATTTAAACCTTACTCTAAATCCTATCATTATTCTGTCTTGGTATGGAATTTTAGCATAGATTTTATTGTTTGTTTAATTCCTAATGCCTTACCCTTTTAAAAAAAAAAAAACTAAATTCTCAAATTTTGCAAGTGAAATTCTTGGGGGTAATAATTGTATGTTGTTGATTCCGACATAGCGATGGTAAAATAAATCAGAAAAATGAACCAAACATCAAGCATTTCTATTTCCGAAACCAAATAGCGATTTTGCAGTCCACACAAAATTTTCGTCACTGATTTAAAATTATTCTGAATTTTGCATAAATAACTTAAAAGTAATGGGTTGGGTTAATATGAACCGAATTCATCTTTTTATGTAGTCTAATTGAAGGGTAAAATGGTAAATATGAAAGAAATCGGCTTTAAAAGAAAAATGGAGGGGTTGGTAACGGCTTCACTCATTTGGCAAAGGCAAAAATCAAGATGGTCCAATCTATCTTAAGTTTATAAATTTTCAGAGTTTCCCTTCCCACCATCGTCTTGATGTTGATTCAAGCCAAATCTGGACAAAAAAAAAAAAACTCCGCCGACTTTGAAGCGTAAGAAGAAGAAGAAGAGGGTGGTGGTGACTCTTGCTTTGTTGGACGGATAATAATAAAGAGCACGGTCAATTTAGACTGGAGGAGGAGGAGGAGGAGGAGGACAACTATTTTGTCTCCAACGAGCCTTTTCATGTCTTCGTTGTCTGTACTGATTTTCCAGTGGTCCCGGTTCAACATGGATCACCACGTGCTTTAATTTTTTGGTGTGGGGCTTATCAAACCAATCTGAGTTGGGGGATTCCCTGCCTTAAATTTGGTCTCCCCAACCCTCCGAACAAAATAATAAGAAATCCATGTGTTCGGGAAGTTGATTTATTGACGAGTGGTGAGTGGCGGATTGAGATATTAGCTTTTTGGTGTTTGCAGTACCTACGCAAGGTCTTTGCCGTCCGCCCGTTAAACACATGCTTTCAACTTTGCTAAGAAACAACTACGTCATTTTCCCCAACCAAATGGTGAACATCAATAGCTGGAACAATTCAAATTACTTTCCGCTTTTCACCACCGAGTTGAGACAAATCAAGACATGGCCATGATCTAAACTGTGATTCATTCTGTATTCAATGATAATCATCATTTTTTTTTTTCCTCTACAAATTGTTTTAATATTTCCCATCAAGAAATGAGAAAAACAACCGGGCATAATTGCTTTTTGATTTCCATACATAATGAATAAAGAATCATCATCTAACGAACCCCACCCTCATGCCAGCCATGTGCCAGCCACAGTTCAAAATTCTACCCTAGAGGACACAATGTCCCAACTCCAACCCATTAGCCAAGTCAGCGGAAATTGATCACGCTGTATGCCCCTAGAAGTAACAAACGTGCAGGGAACATGAGAACCACTAGCAAATGCATGTGCTGTGATGCAACAAGCCTGCCAAATCGTTGCAGGTTCTCTCTTCCTGCATGTACAATGCCAGAGAAGTTGAACTGGTCTTGGCCCATGCCCAAGTTGAATGATGCCACTGGCCTCCCCACAATGATACCACCAGCGTCAGTGCCATGTGGCAACACAAGGGGCCACCAGAATTTCCGACGATGCTCTCTCTTGGCTTTCCTCATGCGATTTATCTCTAGGCGAATCACACTCTGCACAGATCTTAAATAAGAATTCATGTCGTGATCTCTTTGAATGGTTCCTTCAGAACCATACGCAGAGCGGTCACTTAGGATCTCAAGCGGGTGTGGTGAGTTTAAGAATACCATCTGAGCAGCACGCAGCTGCTTCTCATCCTCATCACCCATTTCCAAAAATGAGCAGTTCAAAAAATACAAACCGCTGCCAGAAGGAAGGAGGGGATGGTGAGGTGAGAACTTTTCATCCGGCTGTAGAATTAGAAGCTCTCCCATTGGAGCATACAGCAGTTTCTGTCGTAAAAAGCAAGGATGCAATCAGTTGAAATCAACGGAAACTTCAATGTTTAATAAAATTTATACTTCTTAAGTCTAGATACTATACCTGGTTATTTAGACAAGGATGATTACGGAAGTTCCTATTAACAGCCTTCAGCAGTTCTGCAACATGATTAGGATAATTACAAGAGAAGGCTCGAGGAACAATATCTCTATGCAGTGTTATAGACTGTATATGACTCCGTGGCAACCCAAGCCTGCGAAGAAGATGATCACCTCCACACATGATGGATGGTGCACCAAATGTTATGACCGGAAGTAAAGAAGAAGCTGGCACTTCACCCCGTATGAGTAACATCAGATTTATGAGAACCGACAAGCTTCCTCCTAATGAATGTCCAGTGAAGCGGAATGTTGCATGTTTACCACAAGCTTTTAGGTGGGCATGGATTTCAGGCAACATCTGCTCATATATCCCTTTTGCTGCCTCATAAATACCTCTGTGCACAAGCACTTCCAGTCCCTGAAGCAGAGAAGGTATACTGAGATCATTTATGGAAAAAATACACATCTACGTGCTTGTTCCTCTGATTGTATGTTAAAGATAGGCTTTGGGCATTTGTCATCATTATGAAAACAATGTAATCAGAAAGTAAACACGTGGCACAATTCCCTTGAGCATTGTAGCTACTTAGGTTTCGAAATCAATTCAACAATTAAAAATGGATAGACTGATTTATGTTTGCAAAATACACTAAACAATGGATTACCTCGAACTGAACGGGCTCAAAAAGTAAATTTGCTTGCCAGGATGCCAATGATTCAGACCCCTGCAATAAGCCACCAAATGACAAAAGTAATGAGGGTGTTATATCGTTGGTTAGAAGACAACAGAAAAACTGGCCATGTCCAACAGTCTTTAAAAATATTACATCCTAGTCCCAAAACCAGTTATTTCACAATCTAATTTTCTGGCAAGTCATGCATTCAACTTGAATACAGAAGCTACTGCCCAGTTAAAATATGTGCAGAAAGTCATTTGTTAATAGATTCAGTTATGGAATTAACACATTTTCCTTACCTGAATCACAAAGAACCTCGTAGCACTCTGATCATCATCACAAATGAACCATTCACAGGGTGATAAACGTGTTGATTTGAGATCATCCGCAACAGCCTGCTTCACTTCCTCCTTGGCAGCAACAACAGCTGTCACTGAATCAGTGGTTGCCATGAAAGAGGCTACATCTGAGTCCATGATACTAGTATTGTCATCACTTCCATTATCCATTTCAGGTGAATCTTTTCCTCTCTCAGTTTTGCTGAATGGAAGTATGCTCCTCGTATGGTAATGTAGATAAGAAGCAGCCGAGGCAGCTATGTGATAAGCAGAAGATGCACTTATCCGATAACCATTGTTTTTCTGCTCCTTGCCTTCTGCCTCATCCTCAATTTTCCCATCGGCTTCTGGCTTTTCAGATGACATCTGATCTTTTTCAGCTTTCAATGCCAATTCTTTCTTCTCTATTGATGAAGTGATGAAATGCAGACCACGATATTTCAGGAGATTTCCTGGCTAAACTTTGCAGAAAAAATCAAAATAGAGGTGAATTTACAAAGAAATTGACAATAATGATTGTATGATGCAATTTATATATGCAGATCGAAAAAGGATCATTCCTTCAAGTGAAACAACCGCAAACAATGACCAGATGAAACATCAAACCAGAGTCTCTATGAACACATATATATCAAAAACCATTCACATATAATATCAGACAATAAAGATGTCTACCAAATTAGAAACCGTTCCTTAAAATCTAGATGTTATCAAATATAAAACCTAGATGTGTTCATACTACATATCCTTGGAACCTGATCACCAGTGAGTCTTTAAACCCCACAATGTACATGAACAGGATATCTCCAGTAGATCTTGGGCGTCAAAATCCCCACCATTCAATTTAAATATACAAATTTTGAAATTCTGAAGATTCAGCAGGGTATATGAAACCGAAAAGCATAAGAATTGCGATGTTGTTCATACCTTAATTTTTGGAATGCAATAAGCCAAGGTCCCCAAATACGACATTTGAGCATAAACCTTTGCTTCGGCCAGAGACACCTTCCTCAGCAACCGCGAAAACGAATCTCCATCAAATTCTATTTCGTCATCATCGTTAATTTTACAAGCTTCACACTCCTCTTCATCTTCATCTACATCTTCGCGATTGTCATTTGGTTGACCATTGACGGCAGCGTCCATTTGCTTCTCTAATCCTTGACCTTGTTCTTGTTCCATCTCCTCTCTGTCTTTCCACAAAGACGTCACATGCAAAATCTTCAACACCCAATTCCCTTTTTGCCCATCCGTATGCGACGACGGCGACGTTCCATTATCTCCACGCGCATTCGCATTCGCATCCGCATCCGCATCCGCATCCCCAGCCACAACGCCCTTCTCTCCGCTCTCCGCCAAAACGGGGTCTTCAAGTGCAATCCCCTTGTACCTTTTACTACCCCAACTTCCACCCCCGGGCCACAAAGACTTCAAAGGGTACCTAAAAGAAAAGAACCCAGAGGATGCCCTTTTTTGAGGAGGGGCAACTCCCGTCGACTTACCCACCGCCGCGGTCACCTGTTGTTGCGTTGAGTTTGAACGCACCTCGAGTGGCCCGCCCACCGAGATCGGCGAAGTTATTCCGTGAATCCCGCTTTTCAAACACAGAGTATCCATTGAGTCTCTTAAAAAATGCGCTGTTTCTATATCTTTTCTCGTCTTTGCTTATAAAAAAATTCTATTTTTGGAGGGATCAGAGAATGCTAACAGGTGACTCCGAGACGTAAGGCGTTAACGTGCAAGGTGCACATACAATCTTTCAACTTTGTTCGTTTTCTTCTTTCTTTGTATATCGTCTCGCTTTCCGCTGGCTTGCTTCTTCAATTCAATTCAATTCAATTCTTTATGGACAAAGAGAGCTTCTGAAAAGAAAAGAAAAGAAAAGGAAAGCCCAAAGCATTTAAAGAGCAGCAAGAAAGGTTTGGCATGCGTTTGTAACCAATGAGAAACAGGTCACCAACTTTCGCAACGATGTTTTTTCCCCTAAAATCATGTCCTGCTAATTTAATAATATCATTATTTTAAAACTTTTTTTTTTAATGTTTAATTCAAAGTGATCGAGGCAAAACGACGTCGTTAAGTGTTCAACAAGTTCCGTTTTCCGTGCCGCACTTGGGTGCTGATACCCCGTATCAGTGTCAGGTTGTGCCGCACAGGGAACGCAGAAGCCAGTGCCTTTGAGTTTCTAAGAAGAAAGCGCCGTGTGAACGTGGGACCCACAAACCAAAGACTAATCAGCATCGGAGGGTTTTGGGAGAGACTGCCACGTCAGTAGATACGGATGAACTCAGTCGTACCCAAATGACGTGTCCGTATATCTCTCTTTACGCTTTTGCTGTTCAGTCTTGCGGTGGATGAGTGTCTTTCCTCACTTCCCAGATTTCGGGCTTGACACGCTGCTCCCTGTCGACACCTGTCTTTTCTATTCTTTTCTACGGGTAACCAATTTTTTTTTTTTTTCCCTTGGGACCCTTTTGTTTTATTTTTTCAATCGAAATTCCGAAAAATAATAAATCCCTAAAACTAAAACTAATAATGCAGCCCGTTATATAAAACCCAGGAAAAAGAGAGGGGGGGGGGGTGTTGTCGAATTAACTATCGTAGCCGACAGCTTTTTTTATAGATTGATTAACTCTCATGTCCTATTAATAAATTATATTAAAATAAAATTCTCTTCTAAAATCAGTATTTCTTTGTGTTTATTATTATAACTTTATGAACATACAATTCCTCATTTTATGTACAAAGTTCGTTTTATCCGTCAAGGATTGATTGAATTGTAGTACTCATGAGTATTTAATCTTATATATAATAATAAATAATTAGTAAATATTAAAATAAACAAAAACTTTAAAAAGCTGATAAAAATTGAGATGATCAAAGAATCATGATTTTAATTCCAGAGTTTCAAATATACATTTATGTATATGTGCGTGCGTGCGTGTGTTGGAACAATCTTTCTATTTTAAAAAATTTTAAAGAGTTTATTTTGCTTTCGTCGAAGTTGTTAATTAATTGGGTTATATTGAATGACTGATTTATGGGTTTGGTTCAGGACTTAAATTCTTGCGGTTGAGTATTGACAAAATAGAAGGCATTAATATTAATATAATATAATATAGGGGTGGTTGGATGTTAGTTATTTGCACTGGTTATAACTTAGAAGTAAGTAATTTGCAACAGCCCTTAGAGGAATGGTTAAGGTTAACTTGTGAAAGAGAGAAAGAACCCATGAAAGTCTTTTTTCGTTAGCCGCAGGTAAGAATATAGAGGAAAGCTTGTACTTCTGAAATCACTCATCAAAATTGCATTTAGAGCATCGAAAGTTGGTGGCGGTTGAATGGGACCGAAAGGACTCGGCAATTATTGATAGTCGGCGGTGCGCTTTGTTGGACTGGCCCAGTTTTATTTTGAGGGCTGCCCTGCATCCCGACTTTTTTTGTTTTAGGAGAATTATTGTTCTTATAAATTATTGAGATCAGTTTATATTAATTTTAATATGATATCGATTAAATTTTTAATTTTTTTAAATATTTAAAGGATGCCCAACTCTTATTGTGAGAGAAAAATTATTTTTATTTAAACTCTATAACTCTAAAAAAGAAAGTTATTTTTACTTAAACTCTATAACTCTAAAAAAAAAATTTAAATTAAATTCCTGTAATGTATATGTGAGAACTTGAATTGTTTTCCTCACATTTATAAGGGAGTGGCTCTAGCCACTTAGACTTACACTTGCATGCTGACTTTGTGTTAAATTTTTGGTCTTTTTCTTTCAAGATTATTTTGGTTTAATATGATTTTTTTAATAATTTTAAAAATAATAACTCGTATGCCTCATCAGTGTCTCTTTTCATTTCTGAAATTGACACGGCTTCAATTGAAGTTAAGAATATATAATATTCTTAAATTAAAGTGAGGATGCCAGTAAAAAACAAAACAATTTTTCTTTTTGTATTAACCCCTAAAAACTCTTATAAATAATATAACCCCACTAAAAGTTCTTATAAATAATATAAGCTTACTTTCATATAGAAATATTGATTTTCAGGATTCTAAATTTATTATAATATAAAAAATTATTAGATCATATAATTTAATAATATAATAATTATAAAAACTATTAACCTACGTGGTATAAATAGTATAACCTTACTTTTTAGATTAATGCTTTATAACTGTGTATTATAATTTTTTTTTATTACATGAGACTATTACTCATATTACAACTCATATTATATGAGAATATAACTGATATTTATAAATCAGACTATTACTGGGACCAACTTACATCAATGCTAATGGAGCTCTGCCTAAATTTTAATGCTCACAAATATTCGAGAGATGTCTACTCATCACTCTTTGGTAAGGAAGAAGACTACCTTCACTCAATATTTAATTGAGAAAAAAAATACTCGCACAATACTTTTGTGGGGATTCGAACTGTGCATTATAATTAAAAAGAGTTAATAAAATAAACTAGAAAATATTTATTTATAATATTATAGGGCTCGTAACATGTTAGATGGATAAAAAAATAAAAATTTAAAATAATTCTAATTATTAATTTGTTACTCACCAAACACTTAGGTGGCGTTTGTTTTTTAACTTAATAATTTAAAGTGACTTAACTTAATTAATTAAGTTAATTAGAGGTGTTTGTTTTTATAACTTAATGAGACATTTTAGATAATTTTAATTTAATAAAATAAGCTAATTTTTTTGGCTTTTTACTTAATGGAAAAATCTGAATTAAGTCAATTACTTGCTAATGTAAAAAATATTCATGTTTTATAATTTATTTTTCATGTCTATTCCTAAACTCACCCATAGATATTTACTCCATATAAAAATATTCATGTTTTTTCTTTCTTATATTATATACGATAAAATTTAAAATTTATGATATTTTATATATTAAAATTTTAAAATAATTATGTAATCACTTAAATATAGTTTTACTTATAAATATTAAAATATTATGATATTTAATATATTATTTATTTAACATTTAAATTTAATAAGGATATAAATATAAAAGTATATATTTTCAGGTTTTTAAGTTAAAAAAATAAATAATTTAATACTTATTTTTTAAGATTCAAATGAAAAAACAAATATGTTATTCAGATTTAAATATTCAGACCTATTCAAAATTCATACTAATTTAAATTTATTTAAATTTCAGACAAAAAAACAAACGACACCTTAACTCATAATTCTAATCCAGTTGCTTTAAAAGATCGCCTGAGGTATCCAGACAAAAACGCTGCGTGCTATCTCTGAAATGCAGCTCTGCTTTCAATTATTCTCACACAAAGGCACCTGGGTGTACCGGTCTCACTCCTTCACGTCATTTTTGTTAATCTTAGAAGCTTTTATCGATAAGGAAAATAAAAGAGGAGATTGATTAGATTATATTAGGAATCGTTGTGTAATGGGGGCGCGATAGAGTTAGGAGAAAAAGTTAGATTTTTCTTTTTAATTTCCATGTTATGCTTATTCTCTGCCATCAAAATTCAACGCTCCACATGAAAGTTAGGGTTTAAGTTTTCCGTAGCTTTTTTTTTTTAAAGAAATTCTTTCTATTATAGAGTTGGCATAATTTATGTATCGGCGTAGTTAGTTATATTCTATTTGAATTTGATTGCCGAATCGAAGTTGATTTTTGGATAGTTTTTAAAGGAAGAAAGTTAGTGCATATAAGATGAGCAACCCTTCTGCGGGACAATCCACAAAATCAAAAGCAGGATCCTCGCAGCCCTATGAAACAACTTCATTTAAGCGCAAGCGAGGAGTCTTTCAAAAAGATCGTCAGTAATTGCTTCCTTGTTTTGGTTTTCTTTTTCTTTTATTTATAATAATATTAATAACTTCATATGGTCTTAGTTATTAAAATATCATTCTTTTTTTCGTCCTGCAGTTCAGCACATGATGTATGGTTTTGGCGATGATCCTAATGTAAGTAACAGAGCCCATTTGCCAATTTTTTCTTGTTCTGTCAATGGCATATTGGTTTGCATGGATTGAAAGTATTTTACTATGACGATTTGGTTGTTTTATGCATAAGCTTTCCAATGTGATAACTTGTTTTGTTTCTTTGGTATTTGATGATTTTATTACAGTCATTAACTCTTCAAGAACTCTATTCTTTTATTCATAATTTATTCTGAATCTTTTCCGAGATTCTTTTGGTATATGCATACTCTTTCTCCATTTAATTGAAGTTGGCTTGAATTCGGAAGAAGTATTATGTATGGTATGATTTGAGATATTTCAGAGTCAATTGTATAGATTTAGGTTTATACATTTGGAACCATAAGAATGTGAGGACGGTTGTGACGTTTACTTACCTCTTCGATGAGGCCTGTAGCAAGACCTTTTTCCTTCTTTTGAGCCAATTGGGTATATGTTCTCCACTGTTCAAACTGCTGCATGCATGCATATGCACTTCTTTAGTAGACTGGGTACATTTCTTCTAAAATTCAGAGCACTTCTAAATGAGTTGATGGAGATATTATAGCATTGCCTTTAGAATGTCTTTTAGCGCAGGTCTTGACTCTCTTTTCACTATATAGTACTTGCTTGTTGCACTAGCAGAAGAAGTTTCATTTGTTAAGTTTATACATGGTTGTGGTGGAACTTTATGATTATGTTTTTGAAAATTATTTACCATTTTAGATTGTATTCATGAATTTCTTGGGTGGCATTATCAGCCACTTCCAGAAACCGTGGCCCTTGTGGAGGACATAGTTGTGGAGTATGTCACAGATTTGGTAAGCATTTGTGGTATTGGTTTATTTCTTTGTGTAAGATTATGGTAGATATGATGTCAATATATACACACTTTTCTGCAGGCACACAAAGGGCAAGATATTGGTTCAACGGGAGGAAAGCTATATGTTGAAGATTTTCTTTATTTAATTCGAAAGGTACCTTTCGTTGGAGGCTTTATTCAGTTCACTTGCTTGTTTATGTGATGGTCTTTCTCTTTATGTGGAATTCCTTTTCATGTTCTGCTTGTCTTTAACACAATACATTTATTCAATACATAAATAACCTTGAATCAAGTTGGCTTATGCAACTATTAATACCACTTTTGTCAGTCTTATAACCTCAAGAGAAGTTCTGTGGCTTAATGATTAAGCGTCATCTGTAAGAGATTGTCTCGAGTTGTTTACTAGGTTATGTTTGATGCAGGAAGGGACATGGGTGCAATAATAGCTTGTCATTTTAATTCTTCTTCTTCTTCTTCTTCTTGGTGACTATGTAGCATATATGCATTATTTCTACTTGCTTTGATTTATTTTTACATTTTTAAGTTATTGGCTAAATTTTTACACGTTAAACCTGCAGGACCTGCCGAAACTTAACCGCTGTACAGAATTGTTGTCCATGCAGGAGGAGCTGAAGCAGGCAAGAAAAGCTTTTGAGGTAGATGAAGAGAAGCTGGCATCAGTAGAGTGATTACCAGGATCTAACTTCTGAAAACAAATGTTTTTAAGCTAGCATTAGTGGTGCAACCTGGGTCATTTTCATTTTCAGGAGGATAAGTTTTTAACGGTGAAGTTGAACTCTTAAAAAGTTTGTACATGGCACTAGTTGTAGATTTGATGCTCACGTGGTATGATGAGATCTAACAAATACTTTAAAGCAGTGCCGCTGTCGTGCTGCAAAGAGTATTGGGTGCATAGGGTTTCTCCAGTCATTCTTAGAGACATGCACAAAGACTTGCTTTGTCTTTGTTGAGCGCTTAATACGACGATAAGGAGTATGGCAATGCAGTGGTATATGATGTTACAACACCAAACACCCAGTTCAATGAAATAACATGCAGAAATCAACGGGAAAGATATCTTCTGGCCAACAGAATGATCGTCAACATTAAGGCCATGGCTGTCAAAACTCTAGTGCAAAACTAAAGTAAGATACAAAAAATATGAGATATTATAGAACTCATGTTGGCAAAAAGGGGCAAAAAAAATGCCACCAGGCCCTACTGAATGCAAAACAATTGAGAGTATTGCAGTAAAGGCATCTTTAGACTTTGCACTACTTGTTAATCAAGAGACCCCAAATAGTTCCTGAATTTGCAATGTGACCTCATCATGTTACAGTGGGAACGCCTAAGAACCCAAATAAAAACATTTACTTGATATATCCTAGCCAAGAACTTCCTTGATCCTTGTCTTCTGATCCTCTGTTAGAGTTGTTGGGAATAGTACCTCAAATGTGATATAGAGGTCTCCTTTCTTGTTGCTAAAATGCAATGGCATTCCTTCCCCTCCGAACTTCCTCACTTCCTTGGGCTTAGTGATTCCCTGAGCAAGGAGTAGAAGCATGTCACTAACTAAATTTAAGCACTTCAATTCTTTTCTTAGTCATGGCAAATGAAGTTCCAAAGCACATGTTCATGCTTACCTTTGTGCTGATGTCAACTAAATGTTCGTCAAGGTGCTCAATGGTCTTCTCAAAACCAACAAGAGCTTGAACCTAATGGAGGAAACCATTCAGGAAAAGCTCCAGCAAGAATAAATCACACACTGATATATAAATAAAATAACAAATAACTAATATCCCACAGGCCACAACTGAGCTTTACCAGTGTGACAGTGACAGTTGTGTGCAAGTTATTTCCTTCCCTTCTGAAGCGATCATGGGGTGCTGTGCGAATACGGAACTGCAAATAATGAGGTAGTAATTATCTGCTACAGTATGACAAAACATATAACATACAAGAGTCCAAAACTAACCTTCAAATCTCCAGGTTCTCCATCAATTTTGGGCTCGCCATCTTCATAGAAAACCACCTCCTGAGAAACTTATATGCCATTAAAAAGACTAATCTATAAAAATAAAGAGAGTAAAAGAGAAAACAGTAGAAATTCCATAGAAAAACCAAGCCTAGATTGTGAAAATCCAGTACTGTGGAAACAAAACAAATGCAAGAAACATGAGGAAACACTGTAGCTTCCAACTAGAGATGACAGGAAAATAGAAGAAGTTCTAATCGGAGATAAAACAGACGAGAAAAAAAAATCTAACTCAAACACTTGTTGGATGCAAGTTAACTGGACGGCAAATTCTTTTGGCTTTCCCTGTTTGGAAGGTGATAATGGTCTTTTCAATTGGGAGTGACAACATGAGGGTCCAACATGGGACATATGGTTCTGATAGTGTAAGAGGAGCAATAAAATTCACAAAAAAAATGAATGGATTAAAGATTATAAAGCTAATACTCGTAGCAGCTGATCTATGGAATTAAAAGGGTAGATAAAATGAAAAAGAAAAGGGGATAAACAATTGAATATCCCCCAAAGTATAAGCTTCCATCAAGAATTAATTTGCCTACCACATTTGAATTTTATGAAACTTACTTGTCCATCTTGCATCCCTTTTTCAATATCAACTGTTACAAAATATCCCTCTCTCTCATATTTAACATTTTGGCATTGCTCGCAGACCTGAAAGAAAAAGAAATGAAGAATGTTGTAAAGCTGAAAGAGAACATCAGAATTCACAGTCCAGGGCGCTGGTAGATCAATCCAACGGCCAGTGAAACCATCAGAATGAAAAAAAAATAAAATATATATATATATATAGTTGAAGAGGAAATTTCAAACTTTATAACATATACCTGCTCAGTCATCTGTTGGAACATGCCAGGACCAATTTGTTTGTGATATACCTCATTTCTGCAGTTACAGCGCCTTTTGCCTGGGGCTAGCTTTATAACATTTTTCTCTCTCCATACCTGCCGAATCCCAAAAGAAAGATGATTTCTGTAGCTAATTAACAGTTAATTTTCCAGAATCTCTGCTTCATAAGATAAATAAATGAACAACGTAATTTATCTATCTTTGAGCTCTGCGGAACAAATATCTTCCAATAACTATTCAATCTTGACCCTAATTAGTCATAGGAAATTCCGTAATCTAAGCCACAACAAACACTATATTTTAAGATATATCATATGAAAAGGCCTTCAAAGGTGTCCTTATGCAGTATAGACATTCATTTTGTATAAAACGATTATGATGATTTTGGTCACAAGCTGACAATTTCAATGCAAATACAAGAACCTTACCTTTAGGGAACCTCCCATGTATAAATCTTCCAATGTTGCATCCAGTTCAACAATAACATCATCACCCTTCACAATTTTCTCATCCTCTTCCATTGGACCTCCACCAAAGAAACTGTCAAAAACCAACATCTTGTCAGCAATGGCAGATTGTTGATTCAATATTTTGCAACATATATATGAATAATGTTACTGCCACTTTAAGATGACCATTTTATTTTCAAGAAAAAGACAGAACAAAATCAATGGTCAGAATTCTTCATACCAATTAATCCACAATGCTAAACGCTAATGGGCGACTCCTCTATGTACAAAGTGGTTACTAGAGGTATAGATAGTGTACAATGGTGCACAGCATACTTATCTAGCGCCAATTAGATAAAAACTGAATTTGATGGTTTTGTAGCATTGGCTTGTAAAATAGTGAGTCATATTTAGTCAAAATAACAGACCCAAAAGCTTGAACAGATAATAGCTTAAAATAACAGTTGATTTGGACATAGTGCTATATACATATCCACACCCAGTTTCAACCAGAGCCATGCAGGGAAAATATTTCATAAGGTACATGTATAATTTCTCAGTTAATGCAATCTCGGAGATTAAACTGCAGCCTAAACTCAAAGGTATTGACAGAGTGAATAAATGCATCAAACTCATTACAATCTCATAATATACACTCTCAATAGACTGAAAGCAAATAGAAAGTCCTTCACACTTTATTAAAACTCCTGATATTCCAATCAGAGCATCAATTATCCAAATCCAATTTCATTAGCAAAAAACATCATGACAGAAATCAAATCAAGAAATTCTATGAATGGAAGGGGGAAAAAAATGACATACGAGCTGAAAATGTCTTGAATGTTAACTCCCATCCCTCCACCTCTGCCTCCACTAGCAGCATGCTGTTTCAGTCCCTCTTCTCCATATGTATCATATATATTCCTCGTTTCGCTATCCGATAACACCTCATACGCTATCATTCAATTCATCCAATCAAATTAACATCTATTTTAATTCCGATCAAATGTATACATAAATCACATAATAATAATTTAAATTTATATGTTACCATTGTTAATCTCAGCAAATCGCTTATTAGCTTCTTCATTCCCCTGGTTTTTATCAGGATGATACTTCAATGCCAGCTTTCTATACGCTCTTTTGATCTGCTCGTCCGATGCTCCCCTCGGCACTTGCAATACTTCATAATAGCTCTTCCTGCATCGTCATTTCAACATATAAAAGGTAAAATAATCGCGTCTACAAAACGACCTCATTTTTCTCAAAATAACAAACATAATTGTACAAAATTACGTATAAATGATACCCCGCAATGACGTTGAGGGCGTAACAAAGTGCGCACAATAGGAACAACAGCCTTGCTCGCCGATGCGCCATTAATAGATCAACAAGAGGAGAGAGTTTAATGCCTCTCCGAAACTTAGAATCTAGGGTTTAATTTTCAGATCTTAGCAAAATTCTGAGATTACAATAATTTTTTCTTTTTAATTTTTATATCTGTCAATTCAGAAGTCGTTGCCGCAAGTCCTCTCTCTCTCTCTCTCTCGATACAGAATTTCCTCTCCTTCGGAAATTATCAGTGAGGTCAGGTGATGGTGTTGCCGGTTAAAAGTCCCAGGAACTGGGCGAGGAGACTGGAGGCTAGGGAACGACGACTTGACTAGCGAGTAGATTTTACGTGTTCCTTGTACATGCTGGCCAATTGGCTTCGCCTCCTTGTTGTTCTTACCAATCAACATCGGCCACGTGGAATCTCGCTTGTATTTGCTTTGAATTGTGATTTTTGGTTGGGAGTTGAAAAAAAAAAACTGTTGACGGTCACGGTGCTTTTGACCCGTACGACAATTTTGTTGTCGTTTTCACTAGCAGGCCCAAGGCTCGTTCTTATTTCTCTAAAATATCTTGGGCCGAAAGTTGGGTGCCTCTTTTCCCGCGTTGCTGAACTTTCAACTGAGCTCAGTCAATGTCGTTGTTTTACTTCTCGATCATCTATCTATAAAAATTAAAAAATAATAATAATGATGATAATTATATTTTCATTAAAAAATAATAATTATATCATAATTTACTATATAGTAAATGCTCATTGGAGGATGACGATCTATCTAAAGTCTAAATTCATACATTTATGGTGCATTTACTTCTTGAGAATGGGAATGGAGTGGAATAAAAATGGGTTAGGAATGAGAATTGGCTGAAATGAGAATAATATTTCAATATTTACTTGGCAAAAATAAATGGAATGAGGAATGTGAATGAGAATTAATTTAACAAAATACTCAATATATTTATAATTAATAAAAATAATTAATTTATCATTATTAACAATATTATCATTATTATTGTTGTTGTTGTTATTATTTATTATTATTATTATTAAATTTTATTAATTTTATTATTTTAGTTATTATTAATTATTGTTAATATTATTTTTATTAATATTATCATTATTATTTTTATTATTAGTATTATTAAATTTTATTAACTTTATTATTTTAGTCACTATTAATTATTTTTATTGATATTATCATTATTAACATTTATTATTATTATTAATTATTGTTTTTATCATTATTTTTATTGTTAATAATGATGATAATAATAATAATAATTAATAATAACTAAAATAATAAAGTTAATAAAATTTAATAATAATATATTATTATTATTAATAACATTTAAAATAACAAAATTAATTGTAATTTGAATTAGAGTAATTTGAGAAATATGAAAAAAGTAGAGGGATATAAAAGTAAACATATATTTCATTTTTATTCCTCATTTTCATTCCCAACCCCCCCAATAAAAATGAGATTCTCATTCCTTATTCCCAAATTGTGTGGGACCCATACATTTTATTCTCATTCCCAAATTACATTTTTCCAAATAAACATGAGTTTCATTCTCATTCCATATTTTATGAAATAAACACACGATTAATCTTGAGTTTCCTAAGCATATATAACTCGAAAATGTGCATTTAATAAATTGAATATTTATCTTATATATATATATATATATATATATATAGACAGATAAATAGATAGATATATATATAAAACAGACGTTTTATAAAAACTCAAACTCATGCTAATGAACTCTCCTTACACACAAGAGTTTTTGCTATCCACTAATTACCCCAATGTGGCAAAAGTAAAATTATATTGAACATTGATAGAATAATGTTATACCCATATTTTTACCGAACTCAACTTGGTAATCTAAACGAATAGATCATCGAGTATGAGGACCCAAATGTAATAATATGTTCTAATCCCAATAGAATAAAATAATACAAGTTATAATTTTTGTCAAAGTCAAATCATGTAATATTCCTAACTTAATTATATTTTTTATTATTTCTCTTATATAAAGAAGTGACCACTCAAAAGTACATATATTATAAATATGGAGAAATAGGTACATTAGAGGAGCAATACATTTCTCTTACTCTCTCTTATTATTTATTTGTTATCATCACACTCTTGATCTCTAACATAAACATTGTAGGATCTACACTGGTGGCACCCCCGGTGACCCTTGATAGATTAAAATAATATGGTTTATTCCTAATGATACATGTTAAACCAATTAAAATAAATAAAGCACTAACAAACACAAAAGCTAGTCAATAATTAATTTTACTACAAAATACACAAACTGACTTATTAGTAAACAAAATAAAAACTTACAAATGTAACATAAAATTTATTTATTAATATTAAGTGTAAAATAAAACATAAATTTTGTACATTACACCTAAAATTTATGAATAGTATGTAAAATAAGTAAATTAATATTAAAGTTATTGAAAAGAAATTACAATTATAAAATAAAAAGCTCATTGTAATATTGATTGCCTTATATATTTATTGATTCTGTATTTAAATTGAATAATGATAATTTTGAGTTTATGTAATACATATGATATTTTATTAAGGATAAAATTTATTCTTCAGATTGAATTTTAAAAAACAATTCTTTTGAATATTTTTCAAAGTTATTATAGGATGAGGTGATTTTATATTTTTCTACACCTCCTTAACAGCAACCGCAAATGATCTTTAAGTATAAGTAAGAAACATAGTTTAAAGCACACGAAGTACGCATAAAATTCAAAATTATATCTAATTTGATTGATAATTTATTAGTCTTGTATACAATTTATAAAATTTAAGTTTATTATAGCATTAATGTTGTAATTTTAATTACGGCATTATACAATTTTCTTCCAAAGGTTAGATTTTCTTCGAATCCCTAAAAAAAGCCAAAAATAAACAAACTCTTAATAGCTGACTATCATTATAATTGACTAATATACCTCATAGGTTAGGCTTTCAATTCATATCCATAATTAAATTTATGTCTTAATTAATATGATTAGGATCTTTTCTAAACTAACCTCTCGTAAGCTTTTAAAGATCACGTGTTTTTTAATGATAATATATGAGTAGAATTTAATTTTTTATTTATTAATTACTAATCACCATTTTTACTCAATAAAAGATCAAATAATGAGAGAATCATGATCTTAATTTATATGTCCAAAAATATTTACTAGGCTAATGCATTAAAATTTCTTTCAACTAGCCGGTGATGTTGATTGAGCAATTAACCAGCTCGACATTCCACCACTTCTAGCTACACGCACTCTCTACATCAAGAGTACTGACGCCGAGTGAGTTAATTTCATGCGTTGTTAAGGTTAAAATAATCAATAAATATTATTTATGCTTACAAAGTTTTATTATAATTCTAAGATTTCGAAGGGGAACAAGACACCTTCTTAATCACTAAACAGCAATTCTAAGAAAATTTATTGCTCAAAGTCATGGTTAGAGTCATTATAAATAATGTGAAATAATCTCTTACAGAATCGAACCCCCAATTTAAAAAATGAAGTTAGTATGTCACTGACTTTACCAACTCCAACTCAAGTAATTAATTAAAGAGTTACTGACATGTTGTTACTCCTTTTGACATAGTCGATAAATATTTGTTACATTTATTAGAGGAATCAATTTAGATTCTTGGAAGAGTCCGAAGTTTATATAAACCCTATTGTGACAAGTCTCTGTGTTTTACAAGGATTACATCAAAATACAGCTCTCATCGAAAGATTGGTTGGTAAACAAGTTCTTAAAACCATGATAATCAAGAAATTAAGAAAGCTTAGAAGTAAGTCTTTGAATTGTCTTGTTCTTGTCGAAAGGGAATGAAGTACGGAGCGATTTAGGATTCTTTAATTATTTTAGTTACATTTTCTGCTCGTATAATATTTATTATTTAAGAATATGATCATAATTCAGTGAGTGTTTAAAGTATATCTAATTTGTCACCAAGTCTTTGCCATAGCGGCAACTAATGGCCCAATAACTATTGAGGGTATTGCCTAGTCCTCCTACGTTATTATAATTTATTTTCCCTTCCATACTTGTGATTTATGGGCAGGACTTGATATCTTCCTAAATATGGGAGTAATGTTTCGCCCCACCAGTTGGCATTAATTTATGAGTCCTGTTCTCGGTACGCCTTAGGGCTTTACTATATAAGTGTATCTGTTTCAGCTATATAGTAAAAGCTTGATAGATGAATATATTAATAAATTGATAACTTTAATTAAATAATAAAATCTTTTGATCTCCACTTAGGACAGTGTATTAAATTAATGATTTTGTTAGATGTATAAAATAACATTTTTTTATCATTTAGGGCCTAATGAAAATATAAATTGATAAGTAGTCAAACACAAAAAATACTAATAATAAGTTTTTTTTTCCTCAGCAACTTCAATCTTCTCAATTCTATTCTTTTCTAAAATGATTTGAACCAATGACCGATGTAGTTATAAAGTTACATTGCATGTATTTTTAAGAATAAGTTTAAGTACATCTAAAATGTACTTACATTAATTTTTGTAGTTCACTGTATATGTTTATAACATTTATGATGATTATTATTATGGATATTTTCATTTTCCTACCAAAGTTATTTTGACGTATCATGTCACTATCATGGTGTGCTGAAAATTACATTGTATCATCAAATATTTTTGCCGTTATCAATTTACTACATTTCTGTTAAAAAAACATTAATGTTTAACTGGAAATGAGTTAAAAGTCGATTTTACCATTTGAAAAAAAAAGAAACAATGAACAAAAATAAGATTTAGAAAACAACTAAAAATTGTAATTAATAACAAATAATGAACAATATGCATAATTACAACAAATGACAAAGAAAACAATTAATAAAAAAATTCTGCTTCAAAATTAATATTATAATTTATGAAATTCAAGTATTAATCACAACTAAAAATAATAACAATTTAATTAAGGAAAACAATTAATGAGAGAGAGGGGCTGATTTTAGGGTTATTAATTTCCTAGTTCTTTAATTATTTCCCTTGAAATTTTTTACTTTGTTTTATTGTTTATTTTACATTTGCAACGCAATGTTTTAGCTTTAACAAGAATTATCTTTAATGCCCTTATGACATCAGCAAAACATCATCAAATTTTTAACGTTTTTAACGAAAAGGTAGTAAATTGATAATATTGCAAATTTTTTGTGGTATTATTATTATTATTATTATTATTATACATGATAACTTGTGAAATCATGCATGAATCTTGGTAAAAGGAATAGTGCACAGAAGATGTCACAAGTAACTAAAATATAAAACTCTTCTTAAATTAATAAATATTTATTTACCAACAAATCAATAAATCATTCATTTATTGATAAATTAATAACCTTGCTAAAATATTTTTTTTTGTTATTCCCATCAGTATTATTTAGAGATTTTAATGTAAGGAGGACTTATTTTTAATTTAAAATTTTAACATAAATTTTGAATAATTGAATTCATACAATTTGTGGGAGATATTGAAAGTAAAAAGAACATCTAATGATTACTACTCATCCAATCCAATATTAAATGGTATGAGATTAATCCTTCAAAATTTATGTTAAATATAGTATGCTGATGATTATTCATGCTTGGTTTCTTTGTTAATAAATATGTCGCAGTTACCTCCAACCGTTTCGCCATAATAGCAGTCTGCATCCTCATCGCCGACTCTAGAATTGGTACTCGAATCAATAAATTCCCAACTGTACATGTAACTTTTGTCTCCATATTTAATTTTCTCTTCAAAGTTCTTCTGCTAATTAATTTTTATTTATCATGAACGATCATATTTTCGGATTACAATCACAATTAAAACTCCATTAAATAAATCATTCGACTTTTACAATATTTTCATTAACATCTTATCCAATAGATCGATCCAACTTGTGACTTATACTTTTCATATTCAATTGTATGGGAAAAAATATTTAAGAGTTTAATTTCACGAAATAATATGACATTTTTTTTAATTGTTTAAAACAAAAATATATCAATTGATTAATCGGGCACGAATTACAAATGGCTAATTGGCTATCTAGCCAACCCAGCAGCAAGGGGTTACGTTCTTAGATCCAGAAGTTTGCTTGTAAACTCTGATTATATCATTATAAGGAAAGTTGAGGAAAAGGCCAACCAGGGTACAAAAATAAACAGAAATGTTTTTTTTTTTTGAAATGAATAAACAGAAATGTAAACATTGAATATCTTGGAAAATTCATTGTCATTTTTTTGTGTGCCATAAGAACGCTGAATAATTTGTCAACATATAAAGATTGAAGTTAGCACTGCTCTCTCTCCGCTACTTTTTTTTTTTTTTTTTCCATTCTATGAATATTTTAGACTTTGAATTATAAGTTTAAAATATGCTATTCATAACACTGTACTTTTTAAGTTTTATCTCAATATTAATATTTATATATAGCGAGGATGCAACACTAATTTATTGAATGATAATATCATAACTCAGTAAAAAAAAAAATTATTATTTCATTTCAACATTTAAGTTGGGAAGTGTAACATTGTGTTATTATTCTTGCAAGAAATTTAAATTTTAAGCGGGAAAAATGAAAAATAAATGGAAGAAGTACAAAAAAAAATTAGATGCTACAATAATTTTGTTTTGAAAGATGTGCTTCAAAAGAGTGATAAGAACATCACTAATAAAATAAAATTAATTATTACATTACAATAAAGGTCTTATGTATGAAAAAAATTTAACAACTATAAAATAATAAAATTTTATTATTTTATATTACTACAATCATTAAATTTTTTTCAAACAAATGTGGGACAATTATGTTTATTACCTCGTGTGTAAGTTACTAAGTGCCCCAATAAAATATGTGTTTCCGTTCCCTACCTCGGCACGTTAATCATGCCTAGAAAGGACGCACCTGACTTTTTCATATTTTTGAAACCTCCCCTGAGGTTTGAAATATTTGCAGATAGATGGACAAGATGCTTGTATAGGTATATCAGTGAACTCCCCCGGCCGCTGCATAAGCGTTAAGCTTCTGTTTGTCAGTTGAGGGTAAATTCGTAATCTCAAAAGACAAGCTTGTCAACTCAAGTAATGTAACCGTGTCAGAAGTAAATTGTAAAACGAGTAAATTTGTGTAAATTTCTCTCTTTCTTCCCAGCGTGCATCTCTCGCTCTAGTGCTTCACCCCTTTCATCTTTCATGTCATGAAGCTTGGTTTTAAAAAAAAAAAAAAAAACTTTAATATCAGCAAATCATGAAGCATTTCTCTTTCGGAAGTGAAGAAGAAACACAAGAGTTGTACCATGTATTGATCTGTGTTCCATCGACCACCTGGAGACCCGAATCGTTTTGTTGAAGCCAATACCAGGTCAATTTGTAACATTGCTCAAGTTTATATCCTTCATTTAGAGTGTATTGATACTGCTGCGACTTGAAAATGTAGGGTGATTTTGTTGATATCTGTTCATTCATGGTTATTTGTTTGGGTGCATGAAGCTGTGAAGCCTAAAATCAATTAAAATTTGTGAAAAATTGAATTAATGAAGCTGTTGTTGATATTGAAGCTTTTGGCTTTGGATAAATGCATAGTATGACAGATTATGTTGGGATGATCGGATGAGTTTTTATTTGATTTATGGCCGGTGATGCTCATGATGGACACAAAAAAATAAAAAATGAAAAATGAAATTTTGAAGCACTTAGTGAAGCTCGGTCAGAATGAATAAATGAATTTTGAAGGATTTATTGAATATCTAATGAAAATTGAAGCTTGAATCAGTTACTGAAACATACAATGACTGAATATATGAATTTTTTAAGCTGGTTTACTGAAGCATGCAATGAATGAATAGATGATTTTTGAAGCTTGTTTACTGAAGTATTTACAGAATGCTTACTTGATTTGATAAGGACTTTTTGCTAAGAAACAAATGATTGTATAAAGAACTATATGAGATATGTACAAGGATTAGTGGGACTACAAATCCACAAAAACAAGGACGAGGAGACCCATTCTAAACAAAACATTCAAATAATGCTGGTGATGCATGCTCTGTTGCTGAGGTTTGGCACGTGATAAAATAGTGTGTAATGAGCTGCTGAAATTGATGCTTATCTGCTCGGCATACAACAGCCTTTAATTAGTTAGGTCCTACAATATATTAGACAAATTGGAATGTCACCATGTAGAAGTATCATGTTAGTTGAAACACTTGGTCTTGTTGTTTTGTCTTGGCTCTGATTTGGTTTTAGTTTTATATAAGTTTGGTTAAATAAAATAGGGTGTAGTTGATAAGTTAGGGAAATTTTGGCCCAAAATATGTTTAATTTGCTGAATTTTTTGGATAAGTTTTTAGTAGTAATTTTCGGGTCTATGGGGGTACTTATCCTAGAAACTAATTAAATTTTTATATAAATATTCTATCAAAATATTGTAAAGAGAGAGAAAAAAAAAAGGAAAATTGTTGATATGCTGATAGATTTTCGTGTTCTCAAACTATATCATATTTTGATATTTTAACAATCATTTCAAGGTGTATGCAAGTTAAAAAAATGTGGGGAATAGCATTGGTTGCCTTAAGCATAATTGATTTAATTCATCTTTAACAAACATAATAAAAATGCTGTTGAAATGTCTCTGGACTCTGATTTCTTCATAACTTATGATGAGTTTTAGAGACTAGCAATTGACTAAAGGATCTAAATCACTAATTCAAAAATAAAATCTCTATTCCTATTGCCTTTTATTAGTTTTGGATACCTCTTTCCTCAATTTATATTGTCCTCTTTTTGGCATGTTATTCCCCTTTTGGTACATGGAGGAGTGCTTAGCTCTTAGATGGACCTAATCTTGACATTTCTTATACTGTTTTCTTATTTTAGATATGGTTTTCAAGGTTATCTGTGGTGTGGTTATCAAGACCTAAATCAAGGCTGCTGCAAAATTCCAAACATGAAAATCTTTTCAAGCATCAGTTGAGCTGCATTGCAGCTATCAAGCCCACTCCAAATGATTACGAAGGTAAGCATACCAAAGCAATTGCCAGTGCAATGGCAGCACCTGCTGAGAAGAGGCTGCTGATGCTTGACAATATCAATGAAAACATCGGAGAATGATGTTAAATATTCTGCTTATGGAAGGTTGACTGAGGAGAATACACTAGTAAATATTGATGTTACATGCTAGAGGATACAAGGTTAATGGTCATTAATTAGAACTGTCTGTGTGTATGAGTAGAGCATTAAAGGACCCCTAATTTTGCACATTTGTATAGATAGATGAATCGCGACGTATAACTTTTGATAGCTTTGTTATGCAGATTTCGTCATTTGGGTGGATTTGTAATCTTCCTCTGTTTGTGAGGGTAAAATTGTCAAATTATTTGCTATTGTAAATACACTTACACATCATGGGTAACGTCAAGGGTAAAACAGTCATTATTGTAGTTATAAAAGCAGGAACGTTTACAGGGTTGTCAGATCATCATCTTGCTCCAGGGGCAAAATAATTACTTTGCGTCAGTTAACAAACGGTCAACCAAAAAATTATGTAACGGGAGGGTTAAGTTCACTAATATAAGCATCTTAGCCGTCTATCTGCAAATATATCAAACCTCAGGGGAGGTTTCAACAATTATCCTTTTTGAATATCTGCCTGCAGCTAATATAATTCTTCTGATGAAAATTATCATTATTAATTTTTTTTTCCTCCTTATGAACAGACAAGGACAAAAGGTAACAAAGACGCAAGAGGAGGGAGGACAAATGCCTGTTTTGGTGGAAGAGGCATCAACGTGGGACGTTGAATTCCCTGAAGAGGCACTAGACGGTGTAGATGCCACGACCGTGGTCCTCTCCTGATGGCGCACGTGGCACAATCTCAAACCACACATACAACCCCATCAATGCCCAACGTGATGATGTCTCTTGTATATAAATTACTTCTATTTTTTAACTTTCACAGGCTCACAGTCCACTCCAACAGCCAAGAAAATACAAGCTCTGTTCACTCACCATCCCTCTTCCATACACTTGCAAACACTTGTACGGGGGCTTTGTTAATATAACTAAATATATACGATTACATTTCGTTCTGTTTGAGAGCGTGGATGCGTACTTAAGAGGAATGGGGAGAGCTCCGTGTTGCGAGAAAGTGGGTCTAAAGAAGGGGAGATGGACGGCTGAAGAGGATGACATATTGACCAAGTATATTCAAGCTAACGGAGAAGGGTCATGGAGGTCACTGCCCAAGAATGCTGGTTAGTAATGTCGTTTCCATTACCATTTTCTAGCAAGCTCACTTGCGTAGATATATAGATGGTTTCCGATGTAACCTTGATCTTCTTTTTGTTTTTTTTTTGTGGTTCAAAGGGTTGCTGAGGTGTGGGAAGAGTTGCAGATTGCGGTGGATCAATTACTTGAGAGCTGACTTGAAGAGAGGTAACATAACTGCTGAAGAAGAAGAGATCATCATTAAGTTGCATGCATCTTTGGGTAACAGGTTAGTGTGTCTGTGTCTTAGCTGCTCTTACTGAAACATAACATGCATGTGAAAAATGTGATATCGAGAAGCACTTGTCTGTATTGGGACTGGGGCTCCTTGGAAGCTGGAATGTGAAGCCAAGAAATGCATCATTGAATTTTCTCTCTCTCTCTCTATGCTCTTACAAATTAAAACGGTGATGTGTCATGCGCCAAAATAGTTTAAAATTTTCTTTTTCAGCTTGTGAGTTTTCTTTTTCCTGCCTGAAATTAAGATCGACGGCCGTACCATCCTTCCTTTGTTTATTGGGAGTTATCTTTGACGTAACTTTTTCCTTTGTCGTTACGTGTAACTATTGTCATTTAAAGTACATTTATTATTCGCTATTCGACCTTATTACCCAATCATTTATTTTTACATTATTTTATCTGGATGTAAATATCTTTAATTATCTGGTTTCAAAAATAGTTGAATGGATACTTTAAAAGTGGGACAGGAGCAACCTTGTAGTTTAACTAAGGATGTTTTCAAAGATTATAACAAATCAAATAAATATTACATATTAAAAGTTGATGGCTATTAATTAACACTAAGAAAATCGACTTTAACGCTGACCATCGTTACGTGTTGCAGGTGGTCTTTAATTGCAAGCAATATGCCAGGTAGAACAGATAACGAGATAAAGAACTACTGGAACTCGCATTTGAGCAGAAAAATTCACACCTTCTGGAGGCCATCTAGTGAAAAAACACTACCTGTGAAGGTGGACGTGGCCGCCGCCAGCACAGGCGTTGCATCGGATAGGAATGCTGGCAAAAAAATTGGATCGGCAATTATGAAAAACAAAAGCCACAGTAAGAAAGATGGTAATATTAATATCGGAACCGAAGAAATTGTTGCTAAAGATGGTAATATTAATATCGGAACCGAAGAAATTGTTGCTTCTATTGAAGAAGACATACCATTGCCAGCCACACCCACACTAGAGAAAGAGACTTTACCCAGCACTGCCTTAGATGGTTGCATGGATTTGGATCCGTTTGCTGAAGACAAGGAGACAACGGACAAAATTGTACGAAGTCCTTGTCGTCAAGAAGACAATGGGCTGGATTCGAGTGAAATGAGGGACAACTTGGTGCTTTGTTCTGGTGAGGAAACAACAATCAATAATAAATCAATGTTGTGCCCCACTGGTGAGGAGAAAGAGACTGAAATTCTAGAACCATTCGAAGGCATTGACGATGCGAAGTTGTGTTTTAATGATCTTCTGGATCCCAATGAGGTTTGGACTTTAATGGAGGAGAAAGATACTCGGGTCACGAATACTTTTGAGGGAAGACAAATTGGGAACAATGTGCCTACGAGTGAGGAACTGGTGAGTGCCAACGGAGACAGTGTTAGCTTGCGTTCCTGCTCTTCTGTTAATTCTTTTTTTGACGACAGTAACTTCGATTGGGATTGGGAGAATGTAATTCAAGATTATGAACCGCAACGTGATGAAAATGAGAACGTTTTATCTTGGCTTTGGGATAGCGGTGATAAGGATGAACCCAAGAGTCACGAAGGTGAAGATGATGAGACGGACTGTGAGAAGCAAAACGCCATGGTCGCTTGGCTTCTCTCTTGATGTTATTTTCACCTCCCCTGTTATTTGTCATTTTGTATTTTGATAAGTGCGATGATCACATTAGACGGTAGACTGTGAAAATTAACATGTGCGTGGTTTCTAGCTAGTTTGATTAGTGGAGGCCATAATTGAAAGGCTCTGTTCAGGCTTTTGTACGATGTATCCAACTTTTGTTCTGTCCATTGAAAGTTGGTTGTGGAAACTCCTGGTTGCATTTGGTCATGTTCAATTCTTTTTAAATCTACATCAAAGCGCTGTCAAATACTATCATAACATGAATATAAATTATATGACAACTACCTTGAAATATGAGTGAGGACCCCTCTTGTCTTCGGGTTCAGATCCTTTTCTCTAATATGATCACTCCTTTCTTAATATGATCCTTTTGAAGATCTATTGACATATGACATTATTAAAACCAATGGTCAGGATTTCATTCTAATTAATTTTTTATTTAACTACCCATAAAACATGTGTTCATCCCTCAATTTCCAACGCCCCATAAAACCCTCTCTCTCTCTCTCTCTCTCTCTCAAAATTAAAGTTTCTTCAAATTCAAAAAACAAAAAATCTAAATCTTCAAAAATGGAAACATTATAATCGGTGAACATTATCAAGGTAAGAAGCTGAAGTCCTGTTAACTAAATGTAATAATCCTCGGGTAGTATTGATTCAGCATCAATCTCTTTATTGATGAGATTATTAATTAACATGCTTGTGCCGAAAGTTTGAATAATTTCCAACAAAAAAACCTATCGTTATTTGTTGTAATGTTGTTTTTTTTATGAATTATCATCATCATCATCATCATCATCATCATCATCATCATGGATAGATCTGTCCATATGATGTTGCTGCAGATGGTAAACAAAAAGTGGGACAGTCCTATTTTCTTCTTAAATAAGTTTACAATTTTTTTATGCCCACAACCTGATCGACAAAATGTAGTATTATCTGTTTTATGCTAAACCTGTTGAAAGTACGTCTATTGTTCACTTATTGAATCTTTTGTGTTCTTTGGAACATGGCGAAAATGAGATGTAAAAGAATGCTGCCCGAATATTATACGCTCTCAAACACAGAGAAATTGACTCTAAGACAATTTGATACTATTGCAACTTAATGTTACAATGGAGAAGAAATTTTGGGTTTGCTATACACTCGCCTTATGTAGAAGAATTTATCTAGAGTACAGATTACTTGTTGTGTACTATAGTTGAGCTTCTTTATTATCAAGTGTAGTTTGCCTTCGCTTAAGGTGTAAACAGCTTTCACTTTTTTAAAAATAAAATTTATACTCTATATGCAAATAGCTTTCATTCTATTTCTCACTTCTTCAAACTTATAACATTCTCTTCTTCATATTGTGTTATTAGTATAAACAAATTAATCTAAGCTTTGATCAGTAAAACATTAAACAAGAGAAACACTTGTACATTAACATAAAGCTCTTGATCAAAAAGGCCAAAGCACAAAAATACAAAGACCAACAATTTGTAAATTGGTTCACATTCAATCTGGTAAATTGGTTTTCTCAAAGTTTTCTTTCTACAATAGTACAATAGCTAATTATTCAGGAGAAGAAGAGTGTAGTGGAAAAAATCAGTCATAATAGAGATTTTTAAGGAATTAAAGCACATCATTTAAGAAGTTGTGAAAAAAATTAATTAGAATGAAATCTTGACCATTGATTTTAATAATGCCACATGTCAATAGATCTTCAAAAACTCATACGGTGATTAGATCATGAGAGGATCTAAATCATTGTCGTTAATTAAGGAAATATTCAAAATTTAATGGAGTAATTACT
The DNA here is from genome assembly GCA_018350135.1 of Citrus trifoliata. Taxonomy (NCBI): domain Eukaryota; kingdom Viridiplantae; phylum Streptophyta; class Magnoliopsida; order Sapindales; family Rutaceae; genus Citrus; species Citrus trifoliata. The sequence continues at coordinate 39,190,878 of CM031386.1, read as the reverse complement.
AATAAGTTAATGACACATTAAACCCATGTTTGTTTGGAAGAAATGAAAAAGTAATATAAAGGAGGGAGAAGAAAAATGAGAGAAAAAAAATATCAATCTTAATTTTATTGTTTCGTTTGAAATGAAATTTAGTTTTTCTCCCCTTATTTCTTTCCCATCTCCTCTTTTTCTTTTATTTTTTTAAACCAAACATGTCATAAAATTAAGAGATTTCACTCTAACCAAGGGAATTAATATGTATCACATTTTTTGAAAAGTCACTTCCATGTCATCAGACTATAGATCACATTAAAGAAAACTACAAAAGAAATATTTAACGTGCCTGAATAAGTCATTGTCAGTCCATTTCAAATCACCACTGAATGAAATTAAAGTCATGTTTGTTATTGATATTGAGTAACTGTAGATTAAAAATTATAATATTAAAATATATAATAAACACTTACAATTATGGTTTACAAGCTAATTTATTTGATTAGACACTTGAATGATGAAGAATTTATAATATTTTATTATTTTTGTCAAAATTATTATTTAAAAATATAATATACTATCATCTTTTATTTTATAATTATAATTTTTTCATAACAATTATACTGTTGTACCTTAAAATTTATAACACTTCAATATTAAACAGGGCCTAAATGACATTATAATACTAAAACCCTAGTAATAAAATAATAATTTATAATATAAATAAGGAAAGGGATATTTTAACTTAAAAATTTGACATTTGACTTAAATCTAAAACTATATCAAAATTTGGCCATTTATTTAGTTCAATCTTAGGCGAGATAACTGATTACTTGGCATTAAAACTCAATTAAAAATAAGGCTAAAAAAACTAAAAACTAAAGCGGCGCATAATAAAGATAGAGAAATAATACCGACTCTTCTTCTTCAAAGATTATACCGGTAAAAGTAATTTCTAAAATAAATTTAAAAAGGACAAATAGTATTTATCCCAGATAAATCAAGACTCCATCCATGAGCCGCTATCACAGTTTTTTAATTCTCAATTCAATAGTTTGCATTTTGCACTTCTTCCCCCGACCCCCCCACAAACAAAATTTAAAGATATAGTTATGCAGACTCTATTTTTTTTAAATAAATAAAAATATAATATTAAATAAATTTAACAATATATATTTAAAAATAATTTCAATATTTAAAAATATTTTTGTAATATTTTACAATCTTATATTATATTAAACTAAATTTTATAATAAATAGAATCATAGTATTAAAATAAATATATAAAAAATTTAAATTATTTTCAATATTATTAATACATGAGATATATTCTATTAATTTTAAAATCTATTTAACCAAATTATTTACTGAAATTTTTTATCATAAATGTAAATATGTTAATAAAATAAATGTAATAATTTACATTTTAAAATTTATTTTAAATAATAAAAAATCTAATATTATTAGTCCATTAGAAAAACTAAACTATTTGAATTATATTTGTATTTATTGAAAAATTTTAAAGTTGATTTTTTAGTTACTATATACAAATGGTATATGGTCAAAAGTGGGCATTAGTTTTCCTTATTGAAAATTTGATTCTGCATGACTATTTTCTTAAATCTTTGGTGTGGACTGTGGAGGTGTCATTTTCCCTATTTTAAATGACAAAACTTGCTAAACTAGGAGCAAGCACTTGCAGAAATTATTTTTCAAGAGAATCTTGATAAACCAAAATGTAAAGATAGATTTTGCAGAATTTTTGCTGGTGTAATCTCTTTGAAAAAGGGAGTTTTTGCTGGTGTAATCTCAGAATTTTTGTCTGAAGAATTACCGTAAGACATTTTATTTGAATGAAAAAAGTAAAATTTCTTCACTTTTATTTAAATGATAACATGTTTGAATGAAAATTTAATTTTTTTCACGCAAATACCCTCATTAAATGTACTTATTTCCTACCTAACTATTAGATGTCATATTAGTATTTTCCTTGATCTCAAATTGTGTTTGGTATTAAATACTTAACATACATTCAATTTGAATTAAACAAATACTTTTATTATTAGATAACAGTTTTCAAGGTAGGAAGTGTAAAAATATTAAATTTAAAATGTTTTGAGCTTATAGAAATAAATAACTTATTACTTACCCTCAACTTATTACTTACCCTCAGACGTCAAAAAAAAAAAAAACAAACATATTGTTATGATATATTCATTTAGACTCTTTCAGACTTTAGTAACATTCAAACTCATTTACATTTTAGATGAAAAAACAAGCACTACCAAAGTTTTAATATATCATCCATCTTTTATTTTCAAGTCTTATTTTAAATAAAGTTTTAATACAACATTTTAATTATCTCAATTCTTCAATTGAACTAAATAAATGGTCAAAGTTTACATGTTTGGATTTTTAAATTAAATTCTTGAATTAAAATATCCCTTTTGTAACTAAACTTCTTACACAACTGGAGTCTCTTTACAAGGAGTTTGATTATTTTTTTGTATTACTTATTTGCGTTTTAATTAGAAAAATGTGCTATTTTGTGGCTGGGATCAATTTTTTTTTAAATAATTCGGAGAATGATGAGTAATGAAATTAAAAAAAAAAAGAGTTAATGATAAAATCAAAATCTATAAAAGAGAACGGATCATTCTCCTCCCCTTGTGAGTAGCCTAAACTTCAAGGCAAGCGAAATTTCCACATGTAATTATCATAAACCTCCCCTGAGGTTTGACGTATTCTTTTTATATGTAATATAGTTTAATACGAGACTTACTAACGTGTATTAGACGGAAATAATGTTATATGTATATTATGTGTTTTGAAACTTCTTGTAGTGTGTCTCAATCTAGCCTAATGTTAATCCTATTGTTGTTGGTAATTACAGTTGAGTGATTTATGTGAGACTGTTAAATTTTATGGTCATTTCTTTCATTTTTTTTACGATTATTGTAGGTGGTTGTGTTCAATAATATTTGACCACTTGAAAGAGAAGATTGATTTAGGATAGAAAAATTGTTTTGATATGATGATTGGCATTAATGTGTTGTGGTGTAAGTTGTCGTTAAATTAAAGATGGAATTACATGGTGAGGATAGTTTGAAATACAGTTGATTATTTTATCACATAACAAACGGTCAAATAAACAGTCTATTAACGTTAGGGGAGATGTTTGAGAATATGCGATTACAATCTATCAAACTGAGAGAAAACCAAACGCCAGTGGAGGTTTTTGATAATTATCCAAATTTCCACAACTGCCTAGCTTAGCTAGCTAGCGACCAGTCAACGAGTCAATAATAATATCCAAATTTCCACAACTGTCGAGCCAGTAGCTAGCTACCAGTCAACGAGTCAATAATAATATCCTAGCGAAGACATTGGCCAATTAATTGCACACTCGAAGAGATGGGCGCGTATGTAAAGGAACATATCAGCATACTACCTACCATGCATAGAATTGCAGTCATTTCACCTGTAGTGGGCACAGCAATAATGAACAAAGTGACCCACGTTCCGACGATGTCAAAGAGTTCTTTAATTGCTCTGCGCAAGTAGGCATGTACGCTCTTTCAGCCTTTTCCTGAATTATTGGGTATGTACGGTTGTAAATGAACAAGTAGCGGGACCATCTCTAAGACTCGAACGATGGATCACTGCAACACAACAGTGAGAGGACAGATTGATAATGTTCCCATGTGCTTCTCTTAATGCGAATCCGAGCATAAGATGGTCGCCAGATGGGTCATGCCATCCTCTCTCTCTATTTGCTTGGTATCGGCTTGGCATGATGACGCTGTCTCAGAAATGTAGCAAGAAGACAAAATGCCATCATATGATTGCGCTCAATTTATACGATCACGTGTGTTCAATATTATAGTCTCGTTATTTTCAGCCGCTCCTCATTCGGTGGACTGCTCCGCGTTAGGCATTGGCATGTAACGTTGCACACTCGTGATCAAAACACATGCACTGGTTTGGGTACGTGGTGGAGCCTAACATCTTAAAATAGCAAAAGCCAAGTGACGAGGGCTAACTAGCTAAATGTAAAAACGTGTTCCTTTTATATGTAACGTTACGTGCTTTGCTGATGACGACCTTTTATGGTTTCCAGTTGGATGGCAGTGTAAGGGTAAATCTATAATTATACAATTGTAATAATAAAATCTAATCACTGAAAATAATAATGGTACCGTACTATGTTGCAATACAATTGGACCCAATAAAAATATCTTAACTGGCATCGAACTCGATACAATCGTCACGAGGCAAAGTAAAAGTGTAGTTGAGAAACGTGTACAAGCATACGTTCCGCCAAGTCCTTGTCCCAAACCCTAACGTGCATGCCCACTCTCGGGTCCGGATCATTGGTCTTTCAAAAAATCAATATTGTACTTGGATCGGACGCAGCCACCTGTGATGGTGAAACTGTCTCTCTAACTCGTATTTGAACTCTGAAGGGAAAAAGATTCGCACTTAATTAATTCTTAGAGGCTATAATTTTGACAAAAGTGTTTAGATTAATGGTTAAAATTATTTTATTTATTTATCATGTCTACTAACTATTAATTTATTGTTCAGTAAAAGCTCAACTTGAGTACTAAATTCTTATACAAAGTGTTTAATTTAACAAAAGCATAAATAATTAATGTTGGATTCCAACAATTCAATTAGTTGCCCAATTCTCCAGGAAGAAAGTTTGACCGCGTGATTCTACAAAACAAATTAATGAGCTATTAGACGGTTGTCCATTTTCTTTCATTTTTGTTCAATGTGGGTCAATATTATTTTCTTGCATAAATTGGCTATGTTTAATTAGAACAAAAGAATACATATTTTATTTGCGAACAAAAGAATTAATATATTGTGATCAACTCCCACCCCGTGGCAAGGAACGCAATGCATAGTATTCATTGTGGGTTTGACATTACTAAACTTATACTCACAAAAAGATTAAATTATTAAATTTGTTCACAATCCAGTGTGGATTTCGAGAATTATCAAATTCACTCACAATTCACAACAAATATTTTTTAGTTTATCACATTTAACCTCACAAATGTTAATAAAATACATAATACATTAAAATTTGAATTATATAATTCAAACTATAAATTTATAACATTAACTTAAAAGCCCGTACAAAATACTTGATTCTACATTTTATCAATATAAATGAGAAATTAAAATTTCAACATTAAGACAAATATACTAAATATATCAATTTAACACAAAATATTTTTATTGTGAGCAAATCATCATCGCTGAGATCAATGTTTTACTTCATCTTTTGATCAATGTACAAGTATTGTCAATAATATTAACTAGTAAATTTTGGACAACTCCCGTTAATTATTAATTAAACGAATAAAAACCCAACTTTAACAAGCAATCATTATGTTCAAGTCATTAAAAAAACATTTAATCAAATTAAAATAAAATATTAATTATATTAAATTTAAAAATTATAAAATTTCTACTTATTAAAAGCTTATTACACTTATCTTTGTGTGTGTGTGTGTGTGTGGAAAGAGCAGGGCATGTGGCTGCAGCAGTGAGTTAGGTTAGGTTTAGAAACTAAAAATACTAGGTCACTAGTAATAACTTTAGCTTAGATATATTTATGATTAATTTTTAATGTAATTTTTGTGATTAAAATTCAAAACATAATCCGACAGTTTTTTTTTTTTTAATACTAAACTCATTCACAATCTATAGTAGATTTAAATTTAAAATGTAAAACATGTCAGTCACCCACAAAATTACTCGCAAAGATAAAGTTTTACGTAGGGCACTGATTCCCCACTTTTGTCAATGATGTACAATTATTGTCGCAGACAGAATCATATCATATCGCCATATAAGGATTAATGACGAATGAACTCTTCTAGAGAAATGAAAAGTTTGATGTGTCTAATAGTATATAACCGCGCCATCTCCACCATTCTCCGAAAAAGAAGGGAAAAAATGTTAATCATATCAGTAATTAGTTTAGAATTATGTTGACTTTCTTTTTTTCATTTTTCATTTTTGAGAAAATTTTATCTTGACTTTTTAAAACGACCCCCCACTGAATGTAACTATTAAATATAAATTTCAATATATATATATATATATATATATATATATATACACACACACAGATGTATATATATAATTTTTTTTTACGAGTCATAAATTTCCATATAGTTGGGGCACTTTTCAGTATTTACGCAGATGTTTGGTTAGATTCCAATGTATGGTCAGGTGGGAAGCTTCAAATTTAGATTCCAACGTAGGGTCCGGAGGGAAGCTTCAAATAATTAATAAATAGGACCCCGACCCTTTTGTTTTTTTTTGGTTGTCCGCGTGCTATGTTAGAAAATTAGTGGGTGAAACAGACACGCAGTTAAAATAAAATTGAAAGAAAATAAAGAACAAGCATAATAGAAGACACAAAAAATTACGTGGTTCATCTTTTAGCCTATGTTCACGAGCAAAAACAGAAGGTAAATATTTTACTAGTGAAAAAGAATTATAAATATTGTAGTATTTTAACTCACTACCCAAAACTTCAATACACCCAAACTCTCAAATCACTAGACTCTTAAAATCACTCTCTAAATAAAAAAAAAAATGAAGAACTAGATGATTTACAAATGAAGAGAGCCAGTGTTTTTATAGCCAAAATTAACTACTGTTCATTTAATATTTAATTATTATTATTATTTTATTATTTTTTTTTTCTTTGGCCCGGCATCTCTTTTTCTTCTATCTTTCTTTTTTTTTCTTCTTTCTCTTTTGTTTCTTTCCTAAGGCGTCATCTACTTGGCCTTCAATTTGGGTGGTCATTTTAAAATATGTTAATAGTGCTAAACCGCCCATGACTTTGACATGCTAGGCCTGGGTACTCAATTACGAATACAATGGTGGTGGTCCATATGATTTTACCCTTTTTTTTTAAAAAAAAAAAATTACTGCATTTTATAGATATAATAAACAGATAATAAGTTAAAAATTCGGGAAAGCGTAATATCTTTAAAATTAAAAGATTAAATTTTTTATAAAAAATCTCTTACTTATTTAAAATAAGAATTAAAAAATAAAAAATATAAATTTTAATATACTACAAATTAAAATATATTATATTAAATTATATATCTTTTAATTTATTTCTTATTTTATTGAAAGAAAAAATCACTTACTAAATAACAAATACTAAGTTATAATAAATCATGTAAATTATATTAAATGTAACTTAGAGACTCCCTACTAAATAATAACTCACTACTAAATAATAACTCAGATTAGCAGATGTGTTTTAAAGTTTCAACCGTGAAACGCTTCATCCGCCTAAGAGTAAGGACAATTGGCAATTGCCATAGAGCAACCCCTCGGTGGCTCCGGTGTGTTGATGAAGTAGTAGGGCTGATAGCTTTAATCGATCGCCTGGAGCTGCCACTCTACTCTGAAACTGAAGGTCTACTTAAAGACTATGGTATGGGGGTTAATTGATTGTTGGCTGTCAATCAAGCATTCGTTAATAAATTACGGAGATTTTCCTGTCCCCAGAACGGCAGATATGGTTCCCGAATGAATCAGTTCCCATTTGCCGACAAATCATTTTACGCATGTTTTCTGAATTATGGAATCGAATTTTCTTAAAAGTACAATTATTGAAACTTACTATCAGTCTTTTTAGTATGAAAATTATTAGAAAAAAGTTAAATGAGGTCAAGTGAATCAATGAATAAATTTTATTTAGGCTCCGTTTGATACAGTTTATTAAATAAAATTTATAATAGTAGAGTTTATAGTAGTAGAATTTATACCAATAGAGCTTTTGGACAAAAAATCATTGGGTGTTTAGTTGTCAATAAAAAAAAGTCATTTTAAACCATTAAACTGTGTGATATTTTTTTATATTATATATTTTTAGAAAAATTCTATAACGTCTACTCCCAAAAGCTCAAATTTTGGGTTTTTACTAGTAGAGGTAAATTAATTTATTTAAACCTAAAAAAACTCTATTAAAAAAATAATCAAACACCATAAAAATTTTTAAAAGTGTTTATACGATTAAATAAGCAATTATGACTTTTAAATAAATCATACCAAACATGCACTTACTCGTATACTTACATCTAATATAAATTAGAAAGATCTTTATTGTATATAATCTTGTGTTATGGTTTGATAATATTTAAAAATTTTATTAAATAATATTTAAAAATCAATATATAGGTATACTTATATGGGAATAATTTAATTTAAATGATAACTAATAAAGTAATGGCCAAGACAATTTGAACCCACCAAAGCACTAACTAAATTCATTTACTCAATAAAATCATTAGACAGATTTTTTTTTTCAAATATTGATACAGCCACAAAAATTTTGATATTATTTGATATATATTTTTCTCCAACCAGTGATAAATAATTAAATAAATTGATATAAGTGCTTGTGGTGGCTCCATGCTTATTCTAGAAAATAATTTAATTGATTAATTGTCAATATTTTTTCTTCATTTGATATTAAAAAATATTGTAAATTACACACACACACACGTGTATGTATATAAATCCTTAAAGATATCATAGTTACGTTTCGTTGCAACTTACACGGACAAAAATTTAACACACATGCAACTAGCCTGATGTGGATACTCCGTATTTAATGATTCAATTAATAGTCGAGTTTTGCCTCCAAAACCGTTCTAGAATTTGTCTGGTATAATTTTTTTAAATAGAATTTATTAAACCAATTAGCTTTTAATCCAGTGGGAGAGACTTGCACTTACATTTATGAGAGTAAATGTTTGAGCCTCTATAAAAGCTTTATGAGAGTTAGGTAATGTTTGTTTTTTTATTTGAAATCTAAATGGATCTAAATTTTTTTAAAGTCAAAATATGAAAATCTGAATGACATGTTTGTTTTTCTTTTTTAAATATATGAATATAAGTAGTATCTTTTTTGTTTTTACAATAAAAAATATCTTCAACTTGGTTATTTGACATTTATGTCCTTGTAAATTAAAACAAAAAAAGATGATTCAAATAAGTTATTTTATAGAGATATTTTTGGAATATAATATTTACTTGTCATTTAGATATTTTTCCATTAAGATAAAAGTCACAAAAAATTATTTTTTCTATTCAGATATAAATATCTGAAAATCATACATAAGTTCTAAAAAACAAACAAGAATATTTTTAAAAATTTCTGAAATTAATAAAATTTCAGACTTCAGACATTTAACAAATAACCTCTTAGTTTCAGTTTCAGTCTCTTTTTCACGAAATGTAAGTAAAGTAAACATTATGGGGGTTAGTTTTAGTTCTCTCTCAATTATCAAATAATTGAGTTGAGACAGTCTCTCCTTTACAAAATGTGAGTGGAAACAATCTCTCACATTTAGAGTAAGCAGCCCTTAAATATTATGCATTATGGGAGTTAGTTTCAATTCTCTCTCAATTATCAAATAATTGAGTTGCGCAAAATCCTATGTATAACAAAACTAAAAATTAAAAAATTATTCAAGTAAAAGTTTTTAGAACAACTTTTATTAAAAAAAATTAGTTATTTAGTGTCAATGAGAGTTTTTATAAAAAATTATAAAATTAATTTAATATGCGGTTTTTTTAAATGATGTTATTAAAGGAATTAAATAAGATTGTAAAAATAAATGAAAGATATTTTAGAAAATTTAATAGTTAAAAAATAAATTTTCAACATATATTTTCATAAGTCTAAAATTTAAGATTTTGCTAATTTAGGTAAAATAACGTATTTAATTCTCAAAAGTTCTACTCAGAATACAACGAAACAATATCAAAAATTGTAAAATAAACTTTTTGGATTAAATAAACCATTTGACTATTAGGTCAAAGGTGTTCAACATCCAATCTAAATCCAAATTAAACCAATGTTTTTGAATTGACATTTTGATTTGATTAGATTAGATTGCAAAATGGATAATCAAATGTTATTGATGGGGGTGGAAAACCTAATCCAACCCAATATTTTAGATCCAACCCAATCCAATTTTGATAGGTTGAGTGGGTTGAGTGGGTTATTGTGAGGTAAATGGGTCAATTTTTCTAAACCCAATTAATATTTAAGTTGGATTTGATTAATTATGATGAATCTGTTTAATCTAATCCAACCAACATAAATAATAATAATAATATGATGTTAATCTTCAATGGCAAAACCCTAAACATTTAAACGACTAACCTAATTTTTAATCTCTTTTTATTCTTTTATAAAAGAGACTATCTTATTCTTGCATCTATTGTTCTAAACTCTAATTCCAAAGTTAAAATCACTCTCTCAAGTCTTAATTCTTAGTCAAAGTACGGTATTTCTTCATTTATGCATACTTAGTTCCTTTCTACCGTATTCTAATTTGTAATGTTGAATTGATTTATTTATTTTCATAGAATATACTTGTTTAAAAGCTCATTGTTGAAATTTTCTTAATTTTAAAATAGTTGGTTTTTTAGTTTTTGTTATTGACTCTTGGGCAATGAATGAAATTTCATGTTATAACATTTATATTTGATTTTTATAAGTTTCTTTTTAAGTTTCATATATTTTCCTTTATTTAATTTTTTTATTTTGATTTGACTTTTAACCTAATCAACTCAACCTAAACCAACCTAATGATTTAAAGATTAGATTACATTGAACGTATTTATTTAGTTGGGTTGTATTAATTTTTATTTAAACTCATGTATATAGTGGGTCGAATTAAATTATCACAAACCCTATGTAACTCAACCCATGCCCATCCATGGTTATTGAATTGGTTTGTGGATTTATGATTGAAATTCAATATAAACAAATCAAACCAATTAATTTTTTATTTACCTTTTAAAGAAAGCTACATGTCACTTTAAGTTTTACTTTAGAAAAAATCCTAAAAAACTTAAATTTGTGTAACTATAAATATGCAATAATAATACAAAGTACAAACTATAAGTTGTAGTCAATATTTATTTTCAATTGAACTTTTTAATGATGTGATAATAAAACACGTGAATCATGAAATTTTAAGAGAGTTGATGGTGATGATAGCTAGTTTTTAGAACTTTGAAAAGCAATTAATGATTTTTATTTCTAAATCTTTATTTTAATCATATTGATTGGGTCAGGTTAGATTGAATTTAATTTTTTATTAATTTAGATTATATTGAATTTCAATAAGTGATTGGATGGAGATTAAATCCAAAATATAAATTCTAATATTGATGGATTGGGCTGGAATTTAACAAAATCTAATGGATGTAAACCCACCCTTAAACACCCGTACTAACTACTAAGTCACACCAATTCCGTACTTAATTCTTAAGCACATTACACGGTTGACCAATTTGACCTAAACACGTGACCTCAAGCTTTCGCTTGCGCGCGCATTGTAATATTAGGAGACGGTGTTGTCAGGTTTTACACTGTCAGTACTTTTTGAGTGTTGTTAAGCATAAACGAAAAAGCACAGCCAGCCCGACGTTTGGATGGGCTTTGACTTGGCTGGCAGTTTGGATTTCTTTCAGTCGCTGGTTGTATTCAGATTAGTGATGTTTTAACACCTAATTTCTCATCAGCCCTCACTTTTTAATTAATCTCATTTATTTATAAAATTACTTTATTAAAGATAAAAAAAAAGTAAAGAAAAATAAAAATCAAAGTAGCAAATGTCTAGACTCTCACTCGGTAATGAAATAAAAAACTTTTCATTCGGTTATGTCACCTTAATATTAAAATCAATACAGAATTTTTACAATTAAAATTAAAAAATTAAAAATATAAGTTATTCAATATGATAGATTGATTTGCTAATGATGAGAAGGGTGTAGTGCGGTTCCTAAAGAGAGAGTGTAACTGGGACGGAAAAAAATTAAAGGACATAATTATTTTTAATTTTTTCATAAGGTTATTTTTAAGAATAGCCGAGGTAAATTGAAAAGTGAGGACTATTGGAATAAATTGAGAGGCTCAAATATTACTACTTGTAATAATTTTATGATAATGCCACCTATTAGTATTCTATTTAAAAATTGATGAACGGTGTTTTTTCTTTTATTTATATTCAAATGATGATATACAAATGTAGTTGGTATCCTAATTGATAGGATATATGACATGTCATCATTTGTTTTTGGTGAAATATTATCAAATTAACGATTAAAAATATTTGTAAAGTTGTAATTGTTGACACATCATTTGAATAAAAATTGTATATCATAACTATATAAGTTTAATATGATAAAATCTCAACAAAATGATAACACTGATCAAATAATAATTTTTACTAATCTCAACTTAGAGTGGATGCGCTACTAATATTTTAATAAATTTATTATATTATACACACACACACACATTCATACATATAGGACCTTTTATTTAATAATTAACTATTTTGTAAAATATGTCTTAAGTTTTGCTTGTCTTTCTTGAAAGCGATGTTGACTTAGATATGATTTTAACTTTTTGAAACTCGAAAAAAAAAAGGTTCTAATGTGGAATTCTCATACGTGCAACTAAAAATTATTTAATGAGATCAATTTTGGATTATCCTTTTATGAATTAATTATTTTTAAATCGCCCCTTTTTGTTTAAAAACCTCAAATATACACACACATGTATATATGTATGTTTTTTTCTTATTTTTTGAGCAAAAATGAACGTACGTTGAAGATTTTAAGAGTAAATTGGTGATTTTAAGATAGTTAATTCACAAGAGAATAGTATGAAATTTAGCATGTCTAATGTTTGTATCGCTTAGTTAATTTTTCTTACAAGACTGTGCTCTATAATAGAACTATTATTTGAGGCATTAAAATAGTTCTTATTTATGTTAATAAAGAATTAAATATATATGAGGTTGTTAATAAAGAAAAATATAAGAAATGTCTAAATTAATCTAAAACTAGCAATGTCATTATTGGATATTTTGCTGTTATGTGTTAACAAAATAGTAATACTCTTCTTATAAAGGTTTTAAGTTTAAGTCTCATTAGGCGAATATGGGTGAATTCTAATAAGGCCTTTGCAAGAATATACTAAAAATGTTTTACATTTTTAATAACAACAATATTTTTTTCTAAAGAAAATTATAACAAGATTGATGGCCGAGAATAAATACTGATTTATTATCAGTACAAAATAATAAGTTAATGGGTATTATTAATTATTATTTCTCTTTCTTCCTATTTTCTTCTGTAATTGATATGCCGTATGCGTGATAATTTCCACCTATGCCCATAAGTTTTGATAAATGTCAATGCATACCCATACGTTTCGACGTGTCATCAAATCACACCCATTCATCAAATTTAACCACTATTGGAATATAATTTGAATAGAATATAGATGTGATTTGATTACATGTTGAAATGTGTAGGCATGCATTGATATTTTATTGATGGATCCCTCTAACATATATTTAATGTATGTTACAACCACTCACATAAACAGTAAGTTGTGTGGGGTTTATTCACTGTTCATGTGAGTAGAGTAACATACATTACATGTATGTTAGGAATTGCTTTATTGAAACTCATGAGTGAGGATGGAAATTTGTCCCTTTTTTTTTCAATTTGATTGAATTTAATATTAAAATAGATTATTATGTTCTTTTCTTTGAACAATAATAGTAAAATTTAACAGATGGGTGTGATTTGATAATTTGTTGAAACTCATGGGTGTGCATTGACATTTGTCCAGATTTGTAAGTGTAGGCAGAAATTAATATGCTCTGATTCTATCTCCTCTCACCTGTATAAAATGGGTTAAAATAGGAGTATCATTTGCACACACAAACCAGTAAAGAAGATAAAAAAGAGATGAGTGAAAGAAACATACTAAACATTCGTAATTTATCATCAAAGAAAAATGACAGACATCCACTAATGACCAACTAAGCCATTTGTTCATATTAATTTTTTTTTTTCATTTTTTTTCTAGATAGGATTTAAGTGTGGGTTATTAATGATATATACTAATTTTATTAAAAATAAACCAAATTGGTACTGACTAATTCTTATAGCTTGAATGACAAATTACTTCCAAAATTAATTTTTATTAGTCACAGCTCATACAGTAGTGAGAACTGCGTTTGACATTTTCATTACGCTTAATGCATGGCACCAACCAACCGATTGCAAATAGTATTTAAAGTTTCTTATTTACAAGAATCTTACACTATATGTGATAAGGAATCTACATCTCAACCTTTTTAAGTACACCATTATTATTATAAACTTAATCACTCATTCATTCAACTCTCGTGAGCTCAGTACTCAACATTATTGTTCAAAATTTAGCTTTTAAAAATGAAAGTAGCGCTAGCATATTTTGAATGATTTTTTTAAAATACAATGATTAATTAGACATTTTGTCCGTACTATAGGAATTAAATAAGAATTTACTAATTTAGTCTTTAGTGCACGACAACGTAGAATACTTTATCAAAACAAAATTGAAGTCATATTACATACGCAATAAAAAAAAAAGGGGGGAATGTTGGGCACCATAATATATTGCTCTTTCTCCATTAAGTTTTAGTCATAGGTGTTTAAATAAGTTTTCAAGAATGATTAAAATTATATATTAAAAGTTTTAAAAGAAGAAGGTGAAAAGTGAAGTGTAAAATCGCAGACAACTAATGATAAAAAAACGTCAACTTCTCTCTTTGTGGGGTGGGGGGAATTGCTATACCATCAATATTTTAGCGCAATTTTAATGTAACCACTAATGAACATTGATAATTCATCTATACTGCTTAATCTTTCAAATTATAGTATTGAGTTATTTTTTTGTTACCTTATTAAGGAATCTATGTAAAAATATCATTTTATCATTATAAAAAGTGGTTAGTTGATAAAATTTGAAAAATTACCTTGTAGGGAGTAATTGTCATAATTATTTAGTAGTTGCATATACTTCTCTAAGTATATTTTTAAATATTTGAAAAATCAAAGCAAAATTATTTCTTTTTAATATTTTTAATTAATTACTCTAAAAAAGAAAGAAAGGAGACAAAAAGTACAAATTCAGCTATTGTTGTAATGGGTGGTTGATAAATGAGAAAATGAGAGAAAATGAGAGAGAAAGAGATACAAAAGAAAATACTAAAATATAAAAATTCGAGTTATGATGATAGATATTTAAGTTAATCAAAGTGCATAATCGTTTGGTAAGATTGTTAAAGCTGTCAATGGTTAATGAAAAATCTAATGGTCACGGGGTGGACGAATGGCTTTTAAAAAATATCGGGGAGAATAATGATAGTCAATTTATTTTGGCTATACAGTCAAAGTTATCATTTTGTCCTATTCGGACCTGTCTATGTTACAGATTCTGTAACAAACATCTCCCGTCATCCCACCATCCGATTTTCTTTTGTTTAGTTTCTCACTCCACATCCAACGGCTGATGCTGCAGTCTGTACCTTACAGAATCTGTAACGTAGTTTTGTCCTATTCAAGAATTCAGCTACGGTAGGAAAAGGACGTCTTTGTTTTGTAATAGTATTCAACTATGGTAGGAAAATGACCTCTTTGTCCTGTTTCAGGATCATCATGTGTGGAACAACTGTCTGACGTAACATAAAAGGACCCACGAAAAAAATTCCCTTAAAGGCCTAAACTTTGCTATTGTTTTTATTCCGGATAAGTGAGGATTCCAAGGTTGTTGAGTCAATAATTGCGGGTAAGAAATTTTTGGGTGCTTTATTTTGACAAAACTAACACCCACAGGAAAGGACAAATGACGTTTTATGTATCACTCAACTGTTAGCAACATGGGAAAATTGTATATAAATTACGCTTATTTTGACCTTTCCATGCTTCACTTCAAAATTTAAATACCAAAAACAATACATGATTGGTTCACCCACCATTTCCTCTCACGTCCACTGGCAAACATTTTGCTATTTCTCCAGCTTTTAGTTCACAATTTCGTACTTGAACTTAGAGAAATCAATGGGAAGAACTCCGTGTTGCGAGAAAGTAGGACTTAAGAAGGGGAAGTGGACAGCCAAAGAGGATGAAATATTGAGCAAGTATATTCAAGCTAACGGAATAGAGTCGTGGAGGTCCCTGCCGAAGAAAGCAGGTAAGCAATGTCGTTTCCTTCATCATTTCTATTTGCGAGCTCACATGTGGGTATATGACGTTATTGCTCGTACGTTTTTGGTGGCTTCAAAGGGTTGCTGAGGTGTGGAAAGAGCTGCAGATTGAGGTGGGTAAACTACTTGAGGACTGATTTGAGGAGAGGGAACATTACTACTGAAGAGGAAGAGACCATCATTCAGCTGCATGCCTCTTTGGGAAATAGGTCTGTATTTTTGCTAGTCTTATTGAACCATTATAGACATGCGAAAAATGTGCAAATATAAAACTTACAGTAGACTTGGAAAAGTAATTTTAATGCAAGCCATATTCTATTTCAGGTGGTCGGTGATAGCAAGCCATTTACCGGGTAGAACAGATAACGAGTTAAAGAACTACTGGAACACACATTTGAGCAAAAAAATTCACACGTTCCAGGGTCCAGTTGGTGGTGAAACCCTATCGTTGCCAAAGATGGTGGACGTGGCCAGCGCTAGTGCCGCAATCCACAAGAGGAAGGCCGGCAAAACAAGTAGATGTGCTACGAAGAAAAACAAAAGCTACATAATTAATAAAGACGATGTTACAAGTAATGTCCCCACACAGAGACCCCAATTTAATGGTTCTACTTCTACAGATGATATTGGTAATGTATCCGCTCAGAGACCTGAAGCATATGCTTCAACAGACGTTGGTTATGTCTCCACACGGAGGCCCCAAGTAAATATTTCTATTGACAATGATGCTAATGTCTCCACTCCTAGTCATAGACCTGAGGAAAATGTTTCTATTGAGGAAGCCGCCACTCCATTGCCAGCCACGCCAGCGCAAGAGAAAGAGGCTTTGCCCAGAACTGTTATTGAAGGCTGCGTGGATTTGGATCCCTATGCAGAAGATGAGGAAATATTAATGGTCCCAATTGCATCTAATCCCTGTCAAGAGACTGGTCTGTTTTCGAGCGAGAAAAGAGAAAGCTTCGTTGTTTGCTCTGGTACCGAGGAAACAACAATGAATAAATCAATATTGTGCTTGTGTCCCAGGGGCGAGGAAGAGCAAAAAAAGACTGAAGTTTTAGCACCGTTTGATGAAGACATTGATGCTGAAACGTTGTGTTTCAATAACCTTACGGATCTAACTGAGGTTTGGGCTTTACTGGAGGAGACAGAGAATTGTGCCATGGATATTATTAGGGAGGAAAGAGAAATTGGAACCCGGATTGGTGCGAACAACATGGCAAAGAGTGAGGAATTAGAGAGTGCTAGTTTGGGTACAACTGAAGAAAGTGGTGCCTGCTCTTCCGTAACTACATTTTTTGATGATAATAATTTTGACTGGGATTGGGAGAGTGTTGTTCAAGGGCACGATCGGCAATGTGATGAAGAGAATAATATATTTTCTCGGCCGTGGGAAACCGACAATATGGCTGAAAGAAAAAGTCACGAAATTGGAGAAGTTTTAGCCTATGATATGCCAAATGACATGGTTGCTTGGCTTCTCTCTTGATCAGATGATGTTGCTCTAACACTTGTTATTTCCATTTTGTATTTGGTTTAAGTTTGGAGACATGACACAGTAGGGGTGAAAAATTAATGTCTGTGGCTGCCACCAGGCACTTGCTAACTAGTTACGATCCTTTAAAAGTGCCCTTCAATGAAAATTCTTGGATGCTTCTGGTGCCCTGATCCTTTCCATTCACTGTTTCTCTTGTACATGCTTCAACCATAATATGCTTACACATAAATAATGAGTGGATCAAGAGTAATAGTTCAAGACTATACCAAAGATTCCAAGTCTTGAAACAGTTTGTTGTATTAAAACTATCCCCTTGAAATTGTACGAAAAGAAAATTATAATCATCAAATCCTTGATTAATTAGTTTAGGATGCAGTGTATGGGACTTTTGGTTATTTTGGCTTTCTAAAACAATTCGAAGTGATAAATGGGTGTGGCTAAGTTACACTATATGTAGCTTAACTCAAGAGATGTACCCAATAAACCAAGCGTTATTTAATTAGATATAATTTTTGAGTTGAATGTAGGTTATATATAATATAATTTTAGTCACACTCTAAAGATATATAATTTGTGCAGTTTCTAGTATTTTACTAAGCTAATAGGCCATATTTCTGGTAAGAAGCTTTGAATAATCAATATGCTGTAGGGAAAATACACATAATACACAATATAGGAATAAGTTCTAAAATTACAAATAACAAATTAGGACTTTACAAAATAACAAACATTATAGCTTATATAACAATTACTGCAATGAAGTAATAACATAAAATAAAACATAAACGGAGGCATGTGTGATACTACAGTTCCCTTAAAACATATTTGTCTCTTACTCTCGGGTGCTTTAGAATTCAAACATCATCTGTTTCCTGAGATATAACAATGATGAATAGTTCTAATAAAAGAGGAGGAACTAAAGATTATCTAATTCTATCATTCTTTCTGAATATTTTGTTCTGTATGTTTTTTATTCTGTTGATCATTTCCTTGAAATGAAGAAGAATGTCAATTTATAGAATTCAGTGGTGTAATTAATTACTTTTTTTTGTTCTTCCCATGATATTTTCATTTGTCAAAATTTAGCATCTTATTTTTAGACAATGATATACAGTTTGGGAGTTCATTTTTGTTGACGTTTTCACCTTAAATTTTAAGTTTGACCACTTATTATTACCTCTCATTATCAAAATTTTTACAAAAGAAACCCATTCCAGTCACAAAACAACAATATTTCTTTTGATCAAAATTTTAGTGTCGAAGAAGCAATAAGGATATTAAGAAAATTGTAAAAACTAATTGATAAAAATCCAAAACTGTGGGAAGAAAGTTATGGCTAGCTAGACGATAATTCAGAGGCTTTAATATCTTCTTCATTCCTCAACTCGATAATTCGCACGGTCCAGACAAGCAAAATCCGATGATTAATAAAGTTACTTCGGTTTGCAACTTAATCCAATTACATGTGTGTTGGTTAGGATAATAAATCATCTCATACTCTCATGATATTCTGCATCATTCATTTTCTTTCGTACTTGTCATGAAGATCTCGATAATTTTCCCATTTCTGTGGATTATTTATGAAGGGCAAAACTATGTTGCCACGTGCCTTTTTTGTATTTTTCTGGGTCAGAATAGAATACTGGAGTCCTGTTATTTGTTATTAAAAAAGGAGAGGAGATTTTATAATTTTAACACATTAATCCTACATTTACAAATTTTCAATTGCAGTGATGCTTTTGGAAGCCACAACCTGTTTCACACAAGTGCCTTTTCCAGACACCGGCATGAACACAATACTTTGGCATTGCGGACTTGTTAATTTGGACAATATAAGTCATTTTCGTTAATGCAATATATAGTAGAAAATCAATGCATAATTTGCTAGAATAGAAAAAAATTCTATTTCACTACTAAATTTAAAAAAAAAAAAAAAGTTGGCGGTGGCCATTGCTGCTGTTTTTTAAAATATTATGGACTTATATATCCAAATTTTAAAACTTTTGATTTACTAATTTTGCATAAATAATAGGGACTTTTAATTGAACTACTCATGGATTAAATCAAACAGTGATTTGAAAAAGATAAAAAAAATGGGCAACGAAACCATGGGTAACAGGCCCTATTTATAAGATGTAAATGTACGTAATGAACTTATTATCATCCTCTTTGGTCTAAGCTATATGGAAGAAAGGCATTTCATTTTTTTTGTAAATAATATAAACTTTCCACTAATCTCAATTTATTTGAATTTTCTCGAAAAATCATGTATTATTCATATAATTTGTCATTACCTTTTCTTTTTCTTTTTTGTAATGACACATTTATAAAGTTGAGATATAAATTTTGTTTCACAAATAATATGACACTAATACAAACTCACCATTTGAGTAAAAAAGTGATGAGACTTAATAATTAATAATCATATGATCCTATAAAATATAATCATATTATTTATTATATTCGTTGTGATATAAAATTTGTACCCTAAATACTTATTTATCATATCGTTTTTGTTTTTGATTTAATACTTATTAGTTTTTCCTTTTTTTTTCAATTTTAAAATTTGTGGTCGATTTCATCCAAAACCAACATCTTCGCAACAGTTTCTCCCCCCCCCCCCCCCAAAAAAGGAAAAGCAACAGTTATATCCATGAATAACTTTTGGGCTTTGGGCCTTGTGATGTGGACCCAACATTTTGTTTATTAAAGTCTTTGATCAACATTTATTCACGAGTACTCGCAAAGATACTCTTATCAAATAAACTTAATAATAATAACAATGATATAAAAGCTACGGGACCATGACCATCCAGTAAAATTACTTATTCGGAGACGTGGAATCCACAAAGGCTATATTTAGGTGTTAGGATTAAGAGTAGAATTAGGTTAACTATATAATTAATTATTTATCTTATGTTTAACAAGCCTCACCTTAGATTAGATTAAGAGATTAAGACATTGTTTGGAATCGAGGTTGGGTAGCAGTAGTTTTCAACACTAAATTTTTTTGTAAATATTAACTGTCGTAATTTGGAAACTATGTTGATATGATTTTTTAATTGTATAATAAAAAATTTATTGTATCTTTAATAATTTTGTAAAAATTATTGTTTAAAAATTGTATTTACTGCTACTATTAACTTTTGTTTCATAATTACAATTTTTTTTCCACATCATTTATAACTTAAAAGTTATAATACCTCAATCCCAAACATGACTAAGTTTGAATTTAATCTTAGAATTATGAGATTAACATCCCAATTTATACATGAGTTTAGTTAGGATTAATTTTGAAAACAATTGTCCATTTAACTAATTAGTACTTGTATATCTAATGTCGTATTTAATTTAACCACCATTATACTAAAAATTAATCACGAAAATTAATATATATATATATATATTCAAATTATATTTAATTTAATTTATTTTTTTATTATAATTATGACTACCTAATAAATAATTTTCTATATATTTAATTTTTATTTATAATCTTTTAAATTAATTTTGTTATTAAATATTCATGAATAGTTTAAATTTATATTTAAATGTTAACTTAAATACTATTAATTTCATTCAAATATAATTTAACATATTCCAATTAAATACTGTACCAATATTTTACAATCCATCCTATTTCAATCGAATCAATTCCAATTCAATCTAATATTGCATGCCAAGCATAGCCAATAGTTTTAATTTTGATGGAATGGCTAAATATTTAAATACATGTTTGAGTCTGCTATTATTATTGATTGAGATTATTAAGACTTCATTAATTCAATTAATGACTCGATCTCTAGTAGAAGTGAGCTTGGCAAATGGTAAGGGAGTTCAATAAACCAGGGAGCTTTAGTATGACCATGCCTATTTTGTTCTTTCAATTTTGTGCCTATATCCTGTACTGCATAATCTGCGAAAATCATAATTTTAACTTTGAGTTTGATTAGTGTAGATTGAAGCATCTTACAATTCAACAACTTCTACCCGTTACCTAAACACACTTGAGATCAAGCTTTCGCTTTACGCAAACTACACAGCAAAAGCTGAAAGCCTGAAACTCCTTGCACGCACAGTTATCATTGAGGAGTGTTGTGGCCTGGTGCCGTCGATTATAAGGTGTCACTTGGAAGTGTTGATGGATTAGCTTCGGGGTGTAATTAGAAAATATGAAAAAAAAAAAAAAGGATATACGCTGATCTTAATGTCGGCTGAGGCCCAGAGTGCTGAGATTGTACCAGCACCCCCGTCTGCCTCTCATCACTCGACACGTCATGAGACCAATGACGCAACGCCACACGCTGGACCTCAGTCTCAAATAGGAGCACGCAGCGTCAATCGGTGAATAGAAAAGTTTCTGTTACTCATCCACGTCTCAGAAACTAATCATGGAATGCCACATCAGCAAAATGAGGGTAAAGCCCATATTAACGGCTTGAGGCTTTCCACCCTTGAGCCTTTTCTCATTTACAACAAGAAGTCCACTGACCCAACCAAACACGGACTCTATATATAATAATGAAGATCGAGATCATATCGATGAGCGGAGTAAAAACCAAAATACCTGCACACGGGGAAAAAAAAAAAAAAGAGAGAGAGAGAAATGGAGAAGTATCAGATCTGGCTAGCTCTAGGCACTTTAACCTTGTTCTTCGTATCAGCTCTAGCGGACGATGTCGTTGTGCTAACAGAAGACAACTTCGAGAAGGAGGTTGGTCAGGACAGTGGAGCTCTTGTTGAGTTTTACGCTCCTTGGTAACGCCGTTTACACTTCAGTCTCTCTTTCGTTTCTATGTCTTATTTTTAGTTGTAATTTAATAATTTATCCGCTGATCGCGATTGTTTGTTATGTTATATAGATCTGTGTGTGAAATGGATTTATGTTAATACTGTTGAGCGTATATGATTGCATATTAGATGGCAAGGATCAAATAAAATGATTCTTTGAGGATAGCTTTTGTCAATTGAAGCTGGGAGACAGTCGGATCACTGATCTTGTTGAATTTTAAGGGAAGCTGTGGTGTTGTTATATTAGAAGTTTGTTTTGAAGGTTGTATTTGGAAAATTAGAAGAAAGATGAAATCAATTGTTAGCTTTATTTCTCTCCAGAGCTTTTGGCAAGAGGAGTGATTTGAAAGTTTATTCTTCATACTTTATCAGTATCAAACATGATATTTTTCTCGTATTCAAAAAAAAAACAAGATGATATTTTTCTCGTACGACATTTCACCACTCTTTGAAACTCTTGCCGCCTCAAGCCGCAAAGTAGTAGGATAGTGTTTGTTAAAAACTTGCTAAAAGTACTTAGGAGTCCTTAATGGTTCAGGCAAACATTCTATACTCATAAAAGGCTATAGCAGTTTTCAAGATGTTTTTGTTTTTCAGTTGCTGGTCTCTGAATTATGAATGTCAGATGTGTAACCTGAAACAATGTTCCTGAATGCGTTTTGTGTTAAATGTGACAGGTGTGGCCACTGTAAAAAGCTTGCTCCAGAGTATGAGAAACTTGGTGCAAGCTTTAAGAAAGCAAAGTCTGTCTTGATTGGAAAGGTTAGCTCATTACAATTGCGTGCTTCTATCAATATAAACTATTGAACGTTTTTGTTGAATATGGGGCACTTTCTATTATGACTAGTTTCTTGCTGTTTCTTGAGACTCAGTTTTACCTGATGCTTTTAATTTCACTTCTTGTTGCAACTTTTGATAACCTCATTTATCAAAGGTCATATTATTCATTCTTCTCATATTTTTGCTAATGTTGTGTAGGTGGACTGTGACGAGCATAAGAGCTTATGCAGCAAATATGGTGTTCAAGGATACCCAACAATTCAATGGTTTCCTAAAGGTTCTTTGGAACCCAAAAAGTGAGTTTATTTGTGTAGGGTTCACCTCAAATTTTGTTTCTTTCTGGCTCTGTGTCTATCTATGTTTGCTGAGTACAATAAAATTTAATCTTTTATAGGTATGAAGGGCCACGATCTGCTGAAGCCCTTGCTGAGTATGTGAATAATGAAGGAGGTAATATTGCAAATTTACTTGGTAAAGACAGCTATATCTTGTTAATGTTAAATTCTGTAGAAAGAGTATTTTCTTGAGAGGGGGATGATGCTGGAACATACATATGCTTTTAATTTGTGTAATGCATCCTCTCTATGTGGTATAGAGCTTTATGTGGCAGCGTGTGCGGTTTGGTTTCTGTTCCTAATCAAATCAATGATCTACAGGAACCAATGTGAAGATAGCTGCAGTCCCATCCAATGTGGTGGTACTAACAGCTGATAATTTTGATGAGATAGTTTTGGACAAAAGCAAAGATGTTTTGGTTGAATTTTATGCACCATGGTGAGTATGCATCTTCCTTTTGTCAAATTTCTGTTTTTATTAGTGTGATCTTTTCTTTTTGATGTGATCATGTTATTTGTTAATTGGTTTCTGGATTGTGCTTCTATCAGGTGTGGCCATTGCAAAAACCTTGCGCCTGTAAGTAAGAGTAACATTTCTTTGTAAATTGGTGTTTGCTGTCACTTTTGTGCCAATGAGCATGTGTTGACTCCCAATTTGTTGCTCCAGACATATGAAAAGGTGGCAGCCGCATTTAAATTGGAAGATGATGTAGTCGTTGCTAATTTGGATGCTGACACATACAAGGATCTGGCTGAGAAGTAAGTGAAACTTCAACTAATATGCTTGCTTATCTGTGAATGATGCATTTTCAATGTTACAGCCTTGTAAGAATGAATGCCACTGCTGTATGTCCAGGTATGGAGTTAGTGGATTTCCTACATTGAAGTTCTTTCCAAAAGGCAACAAAGATGGTGAGGAATATGGGGGTGGCAGAGATTTGGAAGACTTTGTTTCTTTCATCAATGAAAAATGTGGTACCAGTCGTGATGGAAAAGGACAACTTACTTCAACGGTTAGTAATTCATGTTTGTAGTGACCATCATTGCCTTTCTGTTAGCACATTTGCTTGAATAATGATTTTGAGAGTAATGTTCCACTTCCCAAGTAATGTCCCAAGTGATGAGACATTCATCTGGTGGATCTGGAATAATTAAGTAAATAATTTCACAAGTTACAAATATTTACCATCTAATGCATGAATGACAGCGCGCTTTCTAGGAAATCTCTTGGGATACTGCTCGGAAGTGTAGTGCTACAGAATTAGTGCCATTATCTTGTGCATTGATTTTAGTACTGTTTGCTTGTATATTGATTATTGATTTTAATATTGTTTTGACAGGCGGGTATAGTTGCGAGCTTAGATGCCTTGGTGAAGGAATTTGTTGCTGCTGGCGGTGATGAGAAGAAGGCAGTCTTCTCAAAGATCGAACAGGGAGTTGAGGTGCTTGAGGGTTCCGCTGCCAGGTACTCTTGTCAATTGGACTATAGCTATCAGAGAGTTTATGTGCATCACAAAACACAATGTTATGCTTATAATTTGGAAAATCATTACTTTAGCCCAAACTCTCATCTATGAAGTTTCTGTTAGATGTTGATTTATAATGCTCGTCATATCAAATTTCTAGGCATGGGAAGATTTACTTGAAAGTTGCAAAGAACTATATGGACAAAGGGAGTGATTATGTTAAGAAGGAAATTGATCGCCTCCAGCGTATCCTTGACAAGGTGAGGATTATCAATTGTTTTACCAGTTGAGCAATTATTAAGGAATGTTGATAACGTGGTTTACAATACATACCATCTTGCTCTGTTTCTTTTGTTACACTGTCTGTACAGATAATATTTCATTAAATGTGATAGAAAGGTTTAAAGTTGTTATAGTATTATCAGGCAGTAATTAAACAGGATTAATTTTATTTTCTTAAATACATAGAAGAGCAAGTTTGTTTAGTTTCATCACTCTTTTGATGTTTGTCGCTTGATTACATTTAGGTAAGAAATATCATAAGTTACTGACATTGGAATTGTATCAAATGACTCCTTCAAAATATTGAGATTTTCTTTTTGTTGGATTTTTTGTGCAGTCAATCAGCCCGGCAAAAGCGGACGAATTCGTCCTCAAGAAAAATATTTTATCCACATTCGCTTAATATGTGGGATTATGTTTTTTTATTCATCTCAAATTTGGCTGGGGTTACCTATAAGTCTACTTTATGGAGATTGATGGACCACAGCCATCTGATGTTGCTGTGAATTTATTTGAGCAGAGCTTCTTTTAACGGGGGAAAGATCTTGAGGCCTCAGACATTAATGACCACATATGTTCAAACTTGTGTTAAGAGAAGTACAATTAGCTAGTGTCATGATTTAGATGGAACGTTCGTTCACAGTTACAATTTTGGGATGCTTTCTGGTTTCTTAACGTTAATATTGCGGCTGAGTTACTTATTTTGTTTCATTTAGGAACATGGAAAAAAAAGTATAATTAGAAGTGACTCATTTAGAGGCACTTAAAAATTTACTGGGATAAACTTATATTAATTTTATTATGACATAGTTTGGATATACTTATTCTCATTAGTATTTGAAGGATATATTAACTTCATCCATAAATTTATAGAGGAGATGTTCATTAATATTTACCCAATTATAAATATGATCGAGAATTTCGGTCGCAGGACTAACAAGAACTAGCCAACTGGTTCATTAATACTGGAGGAAACTCGGGGAGAATTTGAGTTTAAGAAGCCTCTTTCTAAATTCCACACGTGGCTATCGATTTTCCTCTTCGCGCAGGGGTAATTTTTAAATATCTCAAACTGGTTAGTGGACGAAATGTCCCGGTCCAAAAAATGACTAGACAGCCAATGGCAAAAATTTTACAATTGACTTTGGGCTTCGGAGGGCGATTGGTCGTAACCATCCGCCGCACTGCCTTTGTGTAGTCTATCTGCGTACTTTTTAGTGTCAAAGTAGCATTTTCCTTCCGAAAATGGCCGCCAGCACCAGCAGATCATAATGTTATTCCCATTCAATCTTATTTTGTAATGACTGAATTAATCACCATGACTTTGTCTAGTTATTTGCTTGACAAATGCTGCAGAACTGTGACGCATCAAAGCGAAATAGGTGAAAAGAATCATTAGCGAAATATTAAACATAGCCGATTAAGAAGTTGCAATCCTGTCAATTGGTCAGACTAGTAGCTCAAGATAGTCAGATACAGAACACTCTTTCCCATTGGAGCTTCAGCAAGTCCTTCCACATATTGTATGCAACGATGAGACATGGACATCTAATCCTGAGATTCATCTCTTTTCATACTCAACACCCTGCATGACTTGTCTTGACTATATCCAGGCTCTGACATGCCCAATGAAGAACATTCCTCAATCTGGTACTCCCGTTCATCTGATAAAGACTTCATATATGAGCATGTCCGCTCCTCAACTTCTATGTTAGATACAGATTCTTGTGCTGAACCAAAAGACAGTTCAAATGATGACAGGCTGGGAGGTTGTGCTCTCATCTGCACAGATCTTAAGAGAGCAGCCCTCCTCAAATCACCTGAATGGCATATATCACTAGGTGATGATGGGAACCGACCCTCGGAGTCTGAACCTCGTTGACGAGGCTGTGAAGAGGTAACACTGCTGACAGAGCATCCATGTGAGGGATATGAACTTGTGGAAGGAGCAGAAGAGAACCCACTGAGTGGTCTTTGATACCTATGTGGAGAAACTGGACTAGTTGGTAGGCTGTCAGATTGGGATGAGCAACTGTTTCCAGGAGGCTCGCCAAATCGCGAGTCATCTGAGTCTTCTGACATTGGTGAATATTGCATGGACATTTCATCCCTGGACATGCATATTCATAAGTTACAAAGGAAATGAGTGTCATGAAAAGTCCTACTATGCTAAAAAGGAATTAAAATGTAATACAAGCATTCCTTCAGCCTTAGGTTTGTAGCCGTGGTTATAATATAAGATTACATAGACACAAAGAAGTGCTCCTTTAGAAAATAGAGACCACAATGAAGAACACAGTATCAGCATCATTATAGCTACTGGGAGTTTCTGTGTGTGTTCTTTATAAAAAATCTCACAGTGTCTCCATTAGGGTATTGAACCAATCGAGGTCAAGTCTAAATAAGTTCAATTGTGCTCAAGCTTGAAATTTTTATTCAATTCGAGCTTCAAATTAGCTTCTAAACCACCAACAATGTGAAAGTCATACAATACACAGACTGAAACTAAAGCTAATACCTGAATTGTTAGCCCCTCTACGTGTCAGAACCAAAAATAAATCTACCCCTGCCACTTCATCTCTTTCCAAATTTCTACCTCCTTGGTTAGACTGCTAACAAGTTTTATTTAGCGCCTAAGGATCAGGAAGAATGAGCCTGGAGGCCACATACAGCTCAGCAGTAAAATATAAAGTATTATCACCTCACACTAGACATCAACTTGAAGAACCCATGTGTCTTGCTAGCAGAAACGCCAGAATGAAGAAATATCAGAAGAAATAAATTAGACAGTTGTGCTCATACCTATACCCTATAACCAAATCTAAGTCCATGTCCTTCACAGAACTGAGACTGAAAACCTCTGTGTGATGATTCCATTCTTGCAAAAGCTGTTGTGTGTCCTTACCACATGATGAGACATAAAACTATGCTTTCAGATAGCATCAACTTATTTTATCCTTGGTTGAATAACATCTCTCAACACTTGAATTGGTTGGGTTTCTTATACAAAAGCATATCTTTGGTGACAACAGCCTAACACACAATCAAACCAATATTTGCAACATTTTCCCTTCTCTTGAGAAAAAGACAATTTAACGGCACAAAATCCATAGTTTTATTTAAACTTAAACTAAATTGAAATCACTTTTCTACGAAATGAAAGAATAATAATTATTGAGCAAAGACAGCAAAAAAACCTCGCAGGAGATTCCATAAGATTCTCCGGGAGAGGGTCTCCAACAGTTAATCCATTTAAGCTGGACGCCATTATCTGCACAGCATTAAATTTTCTTGATCATCTGTGAGATAGACCGCATACAAATCTTCATAAAACTTTAAAAATAAAAAAAAAAAGACTATCTAGACGAACTCTGATAAGATAAGTAACATTAACAACAAAATTACAAAAATCCCATAAAACTGAGCCAAGAAAAAAAAAAGGGTATATTGAAAATTGAGAAACAGGATCGCACCTCGCTGAGGTAACGCTTGTGAGAGTGAAGATTGTCGACATAAACCTCGTCTTCTGGATCTCTACTGCGTTTGGCACTCGGAGATGTTGTTGGTGTTGACACTGATACAGTCGATGATGCGGAGTTTGATTCGGTGCCCATTTTTCAATTACTTTGATCCCGTTTAATTTTGTTTTGAATCGAATTAAACAATGAAATTAAGGAAAAGTTACAATTTTGATTACACATTTATGCCAAAATGTTGTGTTGTGTTCACTTTTGTTACCCAGGACACGAGAAAAAAAGTAAAGAGTGGAGTGAAAAAAAACAGCACTGGCATTGAAGGAATCCATTCGCCTGGGCTCGAGGAAGCGTGGGAGAGGCATCATTGTCCATCGAGAGGCGTTACGATGCTCCTACCGTGTAGCTACGAGGTATGTGAACTCGCTCCAGGTATTGACATTTGTCCACCTTAGGATATTTTGGTATTTCAATTGGAATTAAACGACGCAGCGTCAGACGGCTTGAAAGACCGGCGTCGTTTCGGTTTCAAATTTATGATCTGTTTGGAATTTGCCCTTTGATAGTCTTAAAAGTCATTTTCAAAAGTTAAGTTTTCATTTTAATATTTAGTAAATATTTTAAATTTTTTTTAAATATATACATGTACATATATATACACAAAACTCGGAAACCCTTCAGTTTTACTCAATTAAATTATGGTCGCAATTGACATGTTCTTGATATTTACTATCTTTTAGGTCTCCGTTTTCTGCGCATTATACTTGATGCAACATTTTCAAAAAAGAAAACAATTATATTGAGTAAATATTCATTTAATTTTTATATTTTGATTTAAGTATTTTTTTTAAGTTTTATATTTTAAAAAATATTAACATATTAATTCATTCATGAATAACAGCACTGTGATTTTGTGGATGTTACCTGATTGGATTGGTAACGTTTTCTATATGAAAACAAGAAATTTAGAGTTGGAATGCCACTGGACGAGTGGAGAGAAAGTTAGAAGCGTAATGACTAATGAATGAAATCCAAAAGTCATCGCATGAGGAAGGAAAGTAGGGGGGGCGACAACAACACTCATCTTTAAAATGCATTCCAAAACGAAAATGGCATTGGATCCATCCAATAATGGAGTGTGTGTGCCAAATTCTGTTGGGTTTTCACTTTTCACTTTCAGAATAAAATGATAATAATAATAAGGATAAATAACGTAACGTTTAATGTTTTATTTTGCCATACAATTTTGGAATTTCTTTGCACTAGTATTTTTATTACCCATAGAGTTATTTTAACTTGAAATTTTGACATAAATTAATTTTAAATAATTTAAAATTAAATATTAAAATTTTAATATTTATGTCAAAATTTAAGTTAGAATAAACTAACCACCCTTCTATCCCTACCTTTTTGTAAGGTAATTATCTACCGTCCACATGTTTTTTTATAAATTTTTTTTTTTACTGAGTTCTACTTGAAGTTATATTATTTTATATTTATCCACTGTTGTCTTCAAACAGTTAAGAAAACTAACGGAATATTGTCCAAATTACATAGGTGAAATTACCATTATACCTTTATAACTTCAGCAGTAAAATCTTAACTATTTGAAGATAATAGTAAATAGGTGTAAAAGAATATAATTTCAAATAAAATTTAATTAAAAAATAAAAATGATGTATTTTTAAAAAAAAATACCAAAAAAAATGTGGATGGTGCGTGATTTCCTTTTTCTTATTACAAGAACCACTGCAATGAATTGAAGTTAAATAGACAGCTAACGAGGCAGAAAAGTAACGAGGGAGGGAGAGCAATTCTCGCCGTCAGAATCAGCGCTTAGTGTTGGCTTTTTGGGCGCAAAACGATGCAGAATATTGATTCATAATTGATTAATGCTGGGGACCTTCTCTTTCCCCTTCTCCTATCTCAATCTCAGCTGGTAAAGAATAAGAGGTCAGTATTTATCAACATAACGTGGGGCCACGAAAGGAGTCCATCAAAGATTGCTCGAGGCTGGTTTGATTTGAAGAGATAGAAAGGTGAGAGAACGAGATGAAAAGAAAGTACCAAGTATTGAGAGAAATAGATAAGGCGAGTGGAACGAAATTCTTTTTATTCAAACAATTATACCCACAAAAAATTTCTTTGTTTCTTATGTAAACAATTTTATTCTTTAGTGTTAGATTTTGCAATATTTAATAAATATAATTCAAAAAAATTAAGCAATAAATCTATTTTATATATTAAGTAAAAAATTAACCAAACATGCCCTTCGATGATCTTTCAAGTCTCATAATATGAGCCAGCCAGGGAGCAGTGTCATACTGTCATGACAGTTTAACAAAACCAATTACAATTTACATGCTTAAATTCTTAGCCCTTGGGTCTCCTTAACTACAACCATCGGAAATCTTTTTTTTTTTTCTCTCTAAAAAGTCGTAGAAATTAATTAACTATTGTTTTTTGTTTATGACTATAAGACCCGATTTAATATTAAAGTGCTATTAAAAAATTACAAATTATAAAATAAAAACTAATAATGTGTTATAAATATAACGTTTAAATTTTAATTTTTTAAATTAATATTTATTAAATATTTTAATATGTTAAATTACAGACGCCAATCCTAATACTAAATAAAATGCATCTACTCATGCCCGCAAAGGTCACATACGAAGGCTTTCGTGGGTGGGTCAGATCTATACCTAACAGAACACAGTTCGCCCATGTGGTGGGTCTAATCAGGTTCACATTTCACAGTCCCACACCAATATCATCAAAACTCGGATGTGGATAACACTCCAGCTCTCGTACAGGTGACCAAACAACAACGCAACACACCCTGTCCACGCCATATGTGGGTCAGCTAATATCAGGCAACAAACAGTTGTTGTACTTGGTACTCTTCCGGAGAGATTCCAGTAATCCCATAAACGAAAACTATTTGGATCATAATTTGCATTCACACCTCTTCATTAAACCAACCTTCCAGCTAACCAGACTAGTGGGAGCGACTAATTTGAAAGGCCGCCGATGATTGTATATCCCCACGCATGATTCTTGGTCATGATCCATGAAAAAATCTAAAACCCCCGGAGATGCAACTACTATGTTACAGTAATCATACAAACAGCGCTCCGACTTATCCAAAACTAATAATGCAGATGCCAGGGGTAACAGTGGGAACAAATCATTGCTCGGCAGCCATAAAACGATTGTCACTGAGATCGTCATATCATATTCACTTTTCAAGTACCATGAGTTAAATAACATATACTGGGCAGTGGTCACCAGATTATAAAAAAAAAAAAAAAAAGGATGGAACTCATAGGCAAAGGAGCTGACGCTGATTCGCAATTCGCAGTGTTATATTAAGCGAGTTAACGATATCTGTACAAACACAAAGCATGGATGAATTAACTGGCAATTTAATAGCAGTAATTAACAAAGCGAGTCCCCAATAATATCATACGTAGTATATGGGAATTATCTAATTTCTAGGCCCGATGGTTATCAAATAGCCTATGCATCGAGCTCTTGAAAATCATCGGCTGAAGAAGCAAAAATTCAAACACAGAGTCACTACTTACCATCTACCGTGCAAAACCATTAAGCCACATTAATTATAATTAGGTTAATAGTTAATACAACAGAGATACAGCACGGTATTATCTCATAAATATATATGTAATTAATCATCACTCCAAAAGGCTAATTCTGTACAAGAAAAAAAAAAATAACGATAATACGCCGTACGTCAATCCTTCACGGCTAATCAGCGATAGGCTTCAGCTCCTGGCAACAGGCGATAGGCTACCTAGAAGATAGCGGATTAAAAGTCTTGGCGAGTCCATTAAGCGCACCGTATCCTTTAGAACTGAAGCCTAAGCAACCAAACAGCCCCTGCCTATACGGCAAATAAGTCCTCTTCTTCATCTCCTCTGCTTGGGCTCTGTTCGACGTGTAATGCAACTCGTGAGCGGACAGTGGGACTCTCCGTTTCGATATGCCGTTAGCCGGTTTTCCTTTCACCGTCTTTTTCACCGACGCTTGCTCGCTTCGCTTCTGCTTCTGCTTTGGCTTCTCCTGCGTCTCGTTGCCTTCTTTAGAGAAAGTCAAAGGGGGCGACGCGGCGAGCTTCTTTTCCTTTTCTTTTGAAGGAGAGAAAGAGATCGAAGACCAAAACTTTTCCTTCCCATTTCCTCTTCCTTCGCTTTTGCTTCTGTACAAAAGGTCTTTTAAAAATATCCACTTCTTCGAGTTCCTTCCAGAAGATGAGGACCTCGAAGAAGAAGCAGAACAAGACGGCGTCGTTTCACTCTCGCTCGAAACAGTTCCGCCCTCTTTACCCTCCACGTAATGTTTCAAGTCTAGAATACTTTCACTAACCTCACTCCCGGACCCGGTGTTGATATCCTCTACGTGCCACTCAAACTCGCCGTTTCTTAACGGAGACAGAGATCTGGCTTTCCTGTGAAGAGATCTACTCCGTAGCCTCAGATCTCTTCCTCGTTTAACCATTTCTTCGCCGTCTTCTTTGTCAGCGACGTCGTCTTCTTCACAGTCCAGATCTATAAGAGGCGCCAAAACCTGAGGCCTTTGCAAGTGGGAGGAAAGCTTCATAGGCCTAATCTGCCCGTTCAAGAACAACTCATCAGCCGAGCTCATTGATGCAACGGCTACCGAACCGTTACTCGAGAGACGAGACGAGAACTCAAACTCGAAGTCAGATTGAGTCGATAAGAACGACGACTCTGATGGATGACACGTGGCGGACGAAGATAAGACATAATGCATGGGACTCGCTGGCGCACTGAAAAAGTAACCGCCGGCAGCGGGGGGCCCACGGCCGGGACTGGAAGGCGCGCTAACGTAAGGCGTGGAGCACGTAGAATCCAAGTCTTCACTGAGACGGGGCATTTCAGTGACATCCGGTTCGACATTGTTAGGGTTTTGGAGGAGAAGAACCATTATGGGAGAGAGAAAAAAGGCAAACGGTTGGGTTAATTTGTTGGGACTCTCACTCTGAGAGAGAGCTGAGCAGCAGAGCTAATTGGCTTGTGCGACAAGCAATAATATTTGTGCAGAGAGAGCGCTCCGAGCGAGGAGAATGCATGTGCTTATGATCACTTAAGAGTGATCTCTCTCTCTCTAGCTCGGGCGGTTATGTTATAATGTTATAGTTATGTTTTGTTCTGTTGTATGAATTTTTAGAAAAATGGTTGCTTTATAACGTCAATTACTTTTGTCTTGTTTTGAGGCTTTAACAGTGGAGTGACTACTTTATCCGTCGCGAATCTATCTCGGATTCTTTTTCATTTACCATAATGCCCCGTCCATCTCCAGCACATGCTTCGATGCTTGTGGCCTGGCTGATGCCCACTTGTACTTTTGCTGACTAATAAGTAATAACATTAACCTTTCAAGTCTGCCAATGCAAGATATTTATTGTAATTTATAATTATATTTTTTTAGTGTAAAATAAATAATAGAATAGTCAGTAAATAAACTTTATTTGATTGTAAATTATATTAGATGTAATCTAAGAGAACCCTTTTTTAATATATATATCGCTATGATGATATTGATATGTATGCATAATATAACATATCTTTGTACCACGCATAGAGGGAAATTTACCTATTGAATGAACAGACATAGTGCAGACACTATTCCATAGTGAAAACAAAAGGTTTTATATTCAAGTTCAAAGGTTCCCTATTATTTGAGGTCGGAAAAAAATAGTATAGATTTCTTGTCACAAAATAAGTGTTCAGTGGCGAAGTTAGCACTATTTTTTAGGGTGGGTTAGATTTTTTAAAAAAATTTAATTACTTCGCAAAAAAAATTTATACAAATAAAATTATTAAAATACAATAGACAAGCAAAAACTAATAATAAAACTATCAAAATACAATGTAACTATCGGCGGAATTTTATTCGATTCTTAAAAAAAAACTCATATATTATCGTATCTTAATTATATTGTGTGTGATAATGATATATTAGAGAATTATTAATTATTTTATTAAAAATTTGACAAAATTTTAAGCTAATAACTAATTAAAAAACAGTATAAGCATACGGGTGCAACAGAGACTGACCGTCAATCACAAAGTGGTAACTTGATGACTTGAACAGTTGAGTTTTGAGAAATTTAGACTTTGAATAATTAGATCAATTAGTTAAGGATTTGAGTGAATTTTTTTATTTAGAAAAAATATATATTGACTATAATTATTAGTTATATTTTTATAATTTACTATATATTTTTTAAAATAAATTTATAATTAATTAATTTTTTTTTCAAAAAACTAACACGAGCTACAGCCCGAGTTAGCCTTCTTCATAGCTTCATTCTTGTATGTGTTGTATAAATATTAAGGTTTGTAGAGTAAATTATTTTGTGATGTTAATCACTATTGTTTAGTCATGATTTTTTCGAGTATTTAAGAGAATAAAATGAGTTAATATAACATTTAGTCATAATTAGTTCAAACTAAGGCATGGTATTATCATTTAATATAACATTATAGGATTTCGTGATACATTTGCAAAGTTAAGACATCCGTATAAAATTTATTATTTGGATGAAATTTGATTAGACTTAATAATTAATTATCACATGATC
Organism: Citrus trifoliata; assembly: GCA_018350135.1. Taxonomy (NCBI): domain Eukaryota; kingdom Viridiplantae; phylum Streptophyta; class Magnoliopsida; order Sapindales; family Rutaceae; genus Citrus; species Citrus trifoliata. The sequence continues at coordinate 39,155,528 of CM031386.1, read as the reverse complement.
CTATAAGATAATGTCATATAATTTGATATTTCAATTATGATACAAATCTTGTGAATTTATTATTGTTAGTTATTTTCAACTAGAAAATATCATTTGAAATTAAGCAATAGGTAATTTTGTTTTTGGTGAAACTCCAAAAAGCTTAATGAAGTTATTTCCAACAAAAAAAAATTAGCTATTGCTTAATTAAACACTAATCTTATTAATTAATGATCCTGATCTTTTTTATTAGTTTTCTTTCGACTCCCTTATTCTCATGGCTTTGGAAATGGCAAAGTCGATATTTTCGCACTGAAAAAAATAATGGGGAATATTAGAAAGGAAGTAGAAAAAAAAAAAAAGAAGGTATGGGCACTTGGACCAAAAAAGGCAGGAGTACAGACTACATGGATCGTCGTCCGGTCCGGACCATTGCATGTGATGTCAGCAGTGACCTGACTCATCAGTGCTTCAGGAAAAAGTGGCGGCACGTGCCTGGCATCAGCTTCCCATAATACCTTATGGATTTTATATCTATACTTGCAACCTTCATTGATGCAATAGATTTTATTATAACATCAAGGGGTTGTTTGGAATTGGAGCTGTGGCAGCAATCCCAAATGCATTTTCCAAAGAAAAGGGAAAAAGGTTGAGGAAGGGAGTAGGAGTAGCAGCCCAGTTCTCCCAAACGGGCCCAAAGCCCAACTTTCTCAAAGTTGATGCTTGACTGTGTATGTTGGAATATTGACTAAGCTGATCTGCTTTGGGCGTGGACAGTGAGCCTCACATTTAAAGCTCACTGGGTCCAAAGTACATTAGTTAGTTGCATTCTGATATTTTAATGCCCATCTCTTCTCCAATATTCCCAAGTACGCACTTTGCGCAGCAGAATCCATCTCCATCCCATTGTGTGCTCTTCAAAAACAATCTAAAGTTGTAGATAACGCGTAAAAAATCATTTTTAGATGCTTGTGAGTCATCGTGATCAGGATTGCCTTCCCGATGCAAAAACCGAAAATTAAAAACATACAGACAGAATCACCCCGCTAACATTCTCTTTTTGAACGTTATTTTCTAAAATACCCTTAGTTTAATTTACAAAATACAAACACATATATTAAAAATAACCATCTTCCCATAAAATTTTTTATCCTAAAAATTATATATTTTTAAAGTTTTATTTGTAAATTACATACAAATTTTAAAATCTATTATTATTAGTTTTTGTTATAGTGTTTATTTTCATCACTTTATACTCCTATAATTTTTTAAAATATATTTTTGTTAAAATTAAAATATAAATATAAATTATGAAATAGGACGGGTGTAAAATTTTTGTTAAAAGAACAATTTATTTAAATATTGAACTGAATTTCTATTTAAAAATAAGAAATCAACTAAATTGTAGTTGATTATTTAGGTAATTTCAGTCAAAAGACCTAGTCCAGGGTAAAATATGTTTCAAATGAAATGGCATGGAAATTGCTACAAGTAGGTTTGGCAATTTAAGGGCTTGGGTCAAGCTTTACTAAGTCAAGAGTACAGGCCCTCTCAACGCCCGCCTAATCTGGTCGGGCCTGGGCTTTTAAACCAATTTTTAAATATTTTTTTAATAAAACTATAAATTCTAAAAACATAATTATTCAATGCATAATGTTACAATAGGCTAAAAAACTTAAAAATAATTCTTTAATACATGATTAGGCAGCACACAAAATAAATCATTAACCAACAGCACAATATTATTCAACATTTTCTATATTAACCACAATATTCTTCACCGTTCAAAATCATAATATTCTTCAACGAATTAACCAACTACATTAACCCATCCTCGATATTTTGCGTATGTCCATGTTGAAATGCAAGTTATGCAACCCAAGAGGGAGGTGAATTGGGATTTAAAAATGTATGCAATACAATTCGCACAACAATTTAATCTATTACCTTAATCAAATCAAAACAATAAATTCAATCAAGCATAATATTAAAAGAGTAAGGGATGAGAAAACGAACACAAGGATTTTTACGTGGTTTGGCTATCCCCGCCTACGTCCACGCTTCCAAGCACACCGGGCTTGAGGATTTCACTATCCAAGCATTTCCAAGACTTCAAACGTTTACAATTGACTTCAAGGTGTCAATGAACCTTTACAACAAGAGATTATATCCCCAATCTCTTCACCCCAAGTGTTTCCCACACTTGTACACTCACAAATTGATGAGAAATGAAATTCACAACAATAAAACTCTCTTTAAGAGTGAATAACAAATTATACCTCAATAATGATTTAACAAATGATGATTTACGAAATGGAAGCTCAATATATGTTATATGATCTTATATTTGCTTGTGTTCAACCTTAGAAAGAAGTTTGGGTTGAGTTTTTATAGAGAAATTCCAAAAACTAGCCGTTATAGCCAAAAGACCCGTGCTCAAGCGGTTAGCCGCTTGATTAACCGGCTAGCCGCTCAGGAACAGTAATGTTACCGTTATTTTTGAATCTTGCTACAGTAATACTGTTCACTGAAATTACATTTTGACCCAAAACTTTTTATAATTATACGTCAGAAAACTTTTCAAATAGGTCCAATAGTTATCATTCTGAAACTTTCTAAAATTATGATATGGCCCCAAAGATATTAATATTTTTCAAAGAGGTCCTTTTCAAATTTAGCATAATAACCATATTTTTCAAAATTTTTAAAATCTTTAACTTTAGTCCAAAATTTGAAAATATGAGATTTTCCTCAAGCGGCTAGCCGCTAGCGCTCGAGCGGTTCGCCGCTTCCTCACTGTCCAACTTTGGATTTCAAGTGTCCAAATTACATTAGGGTCCTCAAAGTTTCATAAATTATGGTATGACCCAAAACGTTTCAAACCTTTACAAATAAGTCTAAATTTTAATTTCAAAATAATATTTAATAAACTCAAAGATTTCAAATCTTAGCATTTAAGTCCAAATTACTTAAATCCACAAAATACTTTACTTTATAAAAATAAAACATTTTAGTTTATGAAAAGTATTAAATTATTCTATTAAGCTTCTCAAATACTAAATCATGCATCAATTAAATCATACCGGCTTTACAAGAATTTGTCGCAATAAATTGTCCGTTGAGCTCTAAACTTTATTCTTGATTTCGCCGTTGTCCGTTGAGTGTCTTGAGTCTTGATTTCACTTGATTCACTTACATAAATATTATCCTTCAAAAACTAGTGAAAGTGTGAAATACAATATTTATTAAATCACTCAATACATATGTTTGTTATCATCAAAATTACATTATGTATAGCCCTTTAGGCTAACACATGTCTCCTCCCGTCCCCGTCAGAGTTATTTAAGAGAATTATCATCCCATCCCCGAACAATAACAGGGGATCCTCGAGATTCCTCGATCCCCGAATAACTAATCTATTTTTTTGTTTTTGATTTTGAGTTAATCATATTAAAATAAAAAATTCAAATAAAAGTAAAGTTCAAAATATATCTTACATTAATATCCATTACAAAAGTCACATACATTAAATTAGTAAGTAACGCAGCATGTAAGGGATACAAACTATCATGAACAAATTAATAGTGTAATACAAAATTGTTACAAATAAAATTAAATTTAGATTCAAAATTAACTTTTCAATGGTGGTTGTGGGCACTTTATAAATGTGGACAATTCCCTTTACAACACAATAATTAAGTCGAAGTAAATCAAGAGCAAATATTATATTAGATTATATATTAAAATTGTGATTTGATGTGGGCAATTATAATATCTAAAACTAAATCAATAATAGATTTAAGTTTAAAATATTTAATGAATATTAAAATTAAAACAAAAGTTTTGGCCTAATAGAATCGGTCCGGTCTTTTTAATGTCCTAAATAAAAATTTAAAATTTTAATTAGTTAATTAGGCCTATAAATTTAATAATATAAATATTTTGATATTTTTTATTTTTACCAATACTTATAATTTTATAATTCAAATTTTATTATTTATTTACTAGTAATTTTAAAAAATAAAAATTAAATTAAAAATTAAAATGGGAAAATGGGTAGGGGATGGGGATTTCACCTCATCCCCGTCCCTTCCCCGAATAAGAAATTGGGTAAAAAAAATTTCTTGTCCCTTCTCCGAATAAGAAATTGGGTATGAAATTATCCTCATACCCTCCCTGAATGAGGAAAATCCCTGAAGGTATCCGTCTCCATGGGGATTTTTGTCATCCCTAATGCTGGGTGGCTGGAGCTAGACGATGGGTTACGCAGGACGGCGGGAGATGCTCACTGGTGGTGGTGGCTGCTGGAGTGCTGGTGTTGGATGCTCGTCACTCACAACTGGATGCTGTTGGCCCTGCTGTTGACTGCCGGCGGCGAGAACAGTGAGAAGCTGAGGTGACGTTGAGTGAGGAAGGGAGGAAATGAGGGATTTAGAGATGTTGACTTTGAGAGTTTGTGTTTTGTTCAAAACTAACGAATTGTTTTGTTTAACTCACTTTTTTTTTCCAGCATTTTTTATTTGAATTTTATGATTTATTATAAATGTTTTTCTTTATAAAAAAAATATTATTTATTATAAAGTCTGGGCTTAAGCCTGTGCTTTTAAAGAAAGTCCTTATCTGAGCCCATTGCATATGGACTTTATAAGTCAGAGGCCACTGTCTATCATTTAAAGGCATGGGCTGGATTTAAAGCCCGTGAGCTTGGGCCGGCTCGAACTTTTCTACCAATCCTAACTGCAAGCCCATATATTTATTGTGGCCTAAAGTCAGTATAGGCCCAATATTATATAAAAAAAGATAAATATGAATTTAATTAATTAATTAAAAATATTTTTACACTTACGAAACGTCCTCTATTTAAATGATAAGATTAATTTTATAAAATAATAAATTATGTATGATGATAAGATTAAAAAAAAAGAGAATTATGTTTAAAATTTAATTTTAATCAAAATAAGAACGGTGTTAGGGGCTTTACTCATTTACCACTTGGGCTCCCGTAATTTAGCCCAATACTCAGGATCGTCTCTTCCATCTGCGATCGCGAGAGCAATCAGTTAAACTGAAACTAGGTTAGATTACGTTCTCAGAAAACTTAAAACCCGTGTTCCTCTCTCTGTCTGTCTGTCTTTCTGTCTCCATGGCTCTTGCTTTCTCCCGTGAAAAGATCTTCAGTATCACTTCTCAGTGCATGAACTTCTGGTAAACTCACTGCATGTCATTTACTTGTTTCGGTTAATTTTTACTTATTGGCTGTTTCTCTTATTCGTTTCAATTCAGGCGGAAAATGAGTACGGTGTCGGAGAAGCGAAACATAGAAGATCACAAACGCAGATTGCTGGCTACTAAATTCGAATTGAAGCGAAAGCTTTACAAATCCCTTTACAGAGATGTCAATCTTCCCACCGAGGTGCGTGAGAAATACCTCTGTAAGTTAGCCCGTTTGCCGAGAAACAGTTCCTTTACACGCCTAAGAAACCGATGTATTTTCACTGGTCGATCTCGCGCCGTGTACGAGAAATTCAGAATGTCTCGAATCGTTTTTCGCAGTTTGGCAAATCAAGGCATGTTGATGGGCGTCAAGAAAGCTTCTTGGTAGCTTGAGCTTTGCTAGGTATTTTACTGGAAAATATCCAATGAAATAATTGGGATCTGGCCTGCGTATGTTTATTCGGGGCGTTTTGTAAGTTTTCATACTTTGTGAAATTATTATTTATTTTGGCTCTGTTAAACATTTTTTTTTTTGCTTAAATTGATATGAATATGCCATACACAGTTCAGTGAAATTGGGAGACTTGATAATTTTGAAGATGTGTGTTATTGTATTGATGCTTGGTTGATATTTGATAATTGATATGGTTTTCATATGTTTTGGTTGCAAGAAATGGGAGGAGAGGCGAGGAATTGAAAGGAGAGGAGGGGAGCGAAAATGAGAGAGAAAGAGGGTCAATCTCAATTTGTTTAGTTTGACATGAAATTATCCATTCTTCCCTTATGTCTTTCCCCTTTCCTCCTTTCCTCTCCTCTTATTTCCTTTCGTGGGTGAGGGAAGCTGATGGTATTTGAGCAATGTAATTGTTACCATGTGTTTAGCAATTTTTGATTATGTGAGAAGTGAAGACATGATATTATGATGACTATGGGAAGGTCTTGTTCAATCTATCTTCTTTAGTTTGGAAATTAAGAGTAGTGAAACAAAATGATGACTGCGGTGATTTATTTTGTTTGTGCTTCCATTTGTATGTTTAAATATTCGGAATAATCAATTTTACACTTTCAGATTACTGGAAGATTATTGCGCTTAATATAGAAACAATAAAAATTTTAGAAATCTTTTATACCTCCTCTTATTGTCTTTTGATAGGTAGGATGCTTTCTTTTTACAATCATCTCTATCCAAAATAATCTGCACTATCTGTCTTGATTAGCCTTGCTCAACTAAGAGCCGACTCTATAAATGGAGCTTCTTTCAAGTTAACAATATGGCATTCGAATTTCAGTTCGTATATTGGCTGTGGCATAGTAGTTGGAAGCATATCTTAATACACATCAGAATGGAAGTTGATCTACAACTTTTCACCGTCTAGATGGTTCTTGATCATTTTATACAATTATTAGGTAGGTCGTATCATGGAGGAGCAAATTCTTAGATGCAAGGTGGGACACCTGCTAGTTATATCTGCAATGTTCATGCTGCCGCTTTTGGCTTTTCTAGTTGGCGGTGGCTGGATTGCATTTGTGTTGGTTTCTGACATTAACTGTTTTATCCCTATTGTACACATAAAGCTCCTGTGTTTATTAAGTAGTGATCAGTGAGTATACATAAAGCTTTTGTGTTTATTAAGTAGTGATCAGTGAGTATAATAACTCGTAAATCCCAGCCAGCATGCTGCCTCCTCATAATCTGTTTAGTAGTTAAGAGCGCGGTTAATTTTTCACTGGCCAGCTTCAGTTAAGGCCTGAAAATCCTTTCGACATGTTCATTTGAATCCAAGCTGATTTTCTGTTTTCTTCTTTCCTCATGTGTGAAGATTTTGCCATACCTTGTTTACTTCATTTGGAGACACAAGCCTGTCCCAGGATGAAGAGACGGCTAAAGTGATGATTTTATATTTTTTTTTCATTTAGGCTGAAATGAGCAATTATACCAGTCTTCAGTATCACTAGAAGAGGAAATATGTATTGTCCGTATTCTAATTTTATAATTCAGTCCCATTTTGGCCAAATTTCCAGCTTATTTAGCAGTCAAAAAGTCTTCGCGACACGAACATGAATGTTGGACGATAGGCTAATTGCAATTTCACCAAGGATATTATATGAAACTGTTCTACTTGATATTTCTGCTAATTATCACCTGAGCGTGGACTCTTTTGCCCGTTCACTAGTTAAACGCTCGCTGAATTTATAATTGCTGTAATCCAGTCTTTCGTAAGGCTAGAGCCCTCCCATTTTTTATTTTAAAGAGAATGGAGCACTCTCTTGTGCCGTTATCCGGATGTTCTTGAAATTGTAATATATACCATGGGATGCCATATGTTTTCCTTTAAATCTAGCGCTGTTACAAGGATTTTTTGAATATTTGGCAAGAAAATTTTAGTAACAAGCACTTTCTGAGGAACAATGCAAAGTATCTGCGAATACAACTGTGTGTATTATATATTGTTTATTTATAAAATTTGTAAACACCAGGACTCGTTATTCTACATACAAAAAGCCGCAATGAAAGTATGGAATCAAGAAGATAACCGAGAGCAAAATAAAAAAAAAAGATGAAATGTAAGAAACGGATCATCTACTTTTTTTTTTTTTAAAGTAATAATTATGAATTAGTTAGCCTCTCATTGTACTCCAAATATGAAATCTGTCTCTGCATCTTTATTTGCTGATAGAAGTTAACTATGAACTCCTCAGCTCTCAAATCAATCCCTTCTTCCTCCGGTAGGATAATCTCTTCATTAGCTTCATACCCGTATGCGTATCGTGCTCGTTCTTCATTATCTTTCAAGAAACTCTTCCTTCCACTCCCAGAATTATCATAATCATATCCATAAACTCCATCATCAGTATCACCGCCGTCGTCAAAATCACAATCAAAATCAACTTGCTGCTGGGTAGGGGTAATGCAAGGGATCAGCAGGTAGCGCATGGAAGCTGGGCGATGCATCTTGACGTTGAAAATGGGTGTCTTGTCAAAGGAAAGCTCCCGCTCTCCATAATGTAGTCGATCCCGCCGAGTTGAGGTTGCGTGGCCTAAGCATTTTACAAATCTAGGCACCACTCGTAGCTCCGTCATCAGACGTCTCTTAAACACCCCGCCTTTTCTTGCCCACAGCAACGCTAGACGCAGCAAGTTCCACGCTTTCTGTGTTACATCACTGGTTTTCTTCGGCATTTTCTTTTCTTCTTGTTTTTTTTTTCCCCTCCGGCGAACTTATGATTATGACAACAAAACAGCAGAAAGGAGCTGGTGATAGATTTTGAGTTACTGATTAAAAACTTTTTGCTGTTAATTAGATTTTCAGGTGATGAGCGAAGGTGGAGAGAGTGGTGATGTACTATATATACAACTAGAAAAAAAATGATACGCGGAGAGGAGTGGGCAGCGCGGCCACGTGGCTAACACGGCTGTACGCGTGAAATCGCGTCACGCCTTTCCCTTCCAATTCTACCCCTGCCTTTGCCTTGTTAGCTTTCCCACTTGTTTTGAGGCAAAGCAACATTAGCGTTTTTACCTCTACTACTTTTCGTTCAACGAAATCAGATCATCAAAAAAATATTTATGTATTTTGGCTTTATTTGAGGACAACTTTTAAAATATATAAGAAATATCATGTTAATTATAAAATAAATAAAAATATTATGATACGTATATATTTATTTTAACAAATTATTATACAAATAGTTGTTATATTAAATATATATATATATATATATTAATTGATTATATTAACTCTAATATATTCTAAAATTATTCGCATTTGAGAGTTGTAACAACGTTTATTTTTATATTTCAGAATAATCTTTTTGTTTTTTTAATGTCAATATTTCCCTTTAGATGATTTCAGTCAAGCTAATTTTTTCTAAATTGATGCTCAGCTACTTTAATTAATAAAATTTAAGTTCTTGAGTTTAAATAATTAATATGATGTTTAGCTTATATCAATATGCATGAGTGACGAGAAAATTAAAATAATAATAATAATAAACATTATTGATCAATGATTGTATGACGAGATGTGCAAATTAAAAACTTTTAAATTTAACCTTTGTTGTTGCTTGCAAGAAAAGAAATTACGGGACATAGCGCAAAATTAGATTAGGATTGGATTTTTTTCTCTTGATATTTTTCTTGATGGTTAATTCATATTTTTACAAACATGTTAGGATGTATAAGCAGTTTTGGAAGGCCAATTTGGTCATATGATAAATATGAGATCAGAAGCGAAAGAAAGGACCCACGTACATAAAGCTGTAACACTTTTAGTTGGGTTTAGTTTTCAAATTAAGAAACATATAAATAATATGAACACCCGCGTTCGAGAGTCAAGACTTTAGCACAAGTAAACGTTGCTTATTAATGTTAATAGTTAAAAATTCAAAATAATGTAAACTAATTAGAGAATCGTAAGCTCAAAAGATGGAGCGATGTTTCTCTGTTAGTTCTTTGAATGGAACTTTCAGTTGTTGCTATGTTTTTTTAAATATCTACTGATTAAACCGCGTCCAGACTCTGGAGCTGTGCTAATCATTGATTTTCGTATTTTTCATTTTTTAATTTTATAATACAACGTCAGAATCTTCTTATAAACTGCTTAATTACAAATTTACAATGGTCTTTTCAAAAGAAATAAACAATATGATTTAACAACAAGACTTTGAAGGTTATAATTTTAGGTCAAGTAATGAATGAAAAAAAAAAAACAAGAATCTCAATATCATTTATGAACTAATTTAGGGTGCGTTTGAGGTAGCTGCACTATACTCTCCACCCTATATAACTTGACAACAAAACTTTGAAGGTTACAATTTTAGGTCAAGTAATGAATGAAAAAAAAAAAAAAAAATCTCAATATCATTTATGAACTAATTTAGGGTGCGTTTGGGGTGGCTGCACTATATTCTCCATCCTATATTTTAAGAAATATTCTTTTAAAATATGACACATGACAACTATCCCAAACGCGCGCTTAATTGATTACGATAGGATATATACTGTATCTAAATATATTGGAAGAGTTTTTGGAGTCTCGAACTCATCCTTCGATACTCGACCTATGGCCTCAGTGCAGAATATTCTTTTTTGGACATTCAGTAATAGAATCCTTTAATAATAATTACTAATAATAAACTTGGCGTTCTGATACGTAACCATAGAAAATGGATAGAAATAATTTTAGAGAAACCACGGGCAACTAGTGTTGAAATTTTTGGAGTTTCATAGTAAACGGCTAGTTTTTTTGTACAATGTCCAGACAAAGTTACGCTGGGATCACAATCAGAGAGTTGTACTTGTAGCGAACTGGGTATTGCGATTGCATGCAAATGGGTCAAATTCTAGTGGGTCCCATGATAGCTAATCTTCACCAAACTGGGGTAACTTGTAAAAGAATCGGTGCCACCTGTCTCTATTTCGTTGCCACCACAAAACAACTTGTCACCGAATTCCTGCCAGAATTATTTATGATGGGTAAACGAAGCGAAGTATCTAACAGAAGAAAATAAGCAACAGGAAACCAGTGAAGCAACCAGTTGGCAGCCGTTTTCTTGTAATGATTGTTCACAGTTTTCAACCTATATGACTGTAACAGCTACCCTTGAATTGAGTTATAAGGCTACAATTACCCCTGAAAAGACAAATAAACGACAAGAAAAAACAAATAAAGTTTCCAGAAGCTTCCAAATCATAATTATTAAATGTAAAACGACAGATAAAATTATTGAGTATGTTACCTTATTTTATAAAGTTTTTGTAGTAGACACTTAGAATATTTTCTAAGTAATTGGTTTAATAGAGAGTGGATTTAAGGCATTTTCAACTACATTTAGGGACATTTGTAAAATTTCACCGGTAGGTATTTATCCTTATAATATATGCGGATAGGCAATTTATGTAAAGTGTGCCTATCAACGCGTTCCATAAAACGTATGGCAGTCTATAGTTTCATTTTGTAGAATATGTGTTTATCTGTTGATGCATTTTATAAAATGTTTATTGGTCAGCAGGATTATCTCGTAAAACATATATTTGTCCGTAGGTATATTTTTATAGAGAATAAACATAGGTCATTTTTAAAGAAGACGTTCTTAGATGTTTTGTCGATTATTGCCTTTAGCAATTTACCAATAATTTTTCAAGCACCTAAATCATTCTTAAGAGAACATGCCTAGATAATCTTTGTAAAATCATGCTCTGGGATGTCTTGTCAAGATTCGCCCTTAGGTGATTTACGTAATTTATTTTGAACTTTCTAAAAAACTAGGTCATTTTTATAGAGAATAGACTTAGGTCATCTTTGTATAATCATATCTTTGGACATTTTGTCGATATTTGCCGTAAGGTAATTTACATAAAATACTTTCTAAGAGCTTAAGTTATTCTTGTAGATGATGGACGTATGTCATTCTTTGTAAAATCACGTCTTTGACTCTTTATCAAAGTCTTGCTCTTTGGACGTTTTACTTAAATAGAATTGTTTTCTAAATTCCTAAATCATTCTTTGTAAATAATAGACCTAGGCTATTTTTTATGAAAAAGGCTTCATTGAACTTTAATTTTTCGTGGGCTTTTGGGCATTTTGTAATTTGGTCTAACAATTTCAATAGCTGAAGATGAGTGAAGCTATTTTAATATTTCATATTACCATTATTTGCTACTACTATAATGTATAATCACACACACACATAGTTGATAAGGATGTAAATATAATTTAATGACTTTTTTGTCTCATACCTAACATATATTTCTTATAGGCTCATTCTGTAGAATGTGTGTTTGTTCGTAGGTGCATTCTATAAAATTTTTATTGGCTTGTAGGATTATTCTATAGAACATATATTTGTTTGTAGGCACATACTTGTAGAGAATAAACCTAGGTAATTTTTATATAATTGCGCCATTAAGTGTTTTGTCGATTCTTGCCTATGGCAATTTACTCAGAATTTAAGCCATTATTGTAGAGAATGGTCACAAGTAATTTGTGTAGAATCATGTCCTTGGACATTTTGTCGATATTTGCCTTTAGGTAATTTATTCTGAACTTTCTAAGTACATATATCATTCTTGTAGATAATGGACTTTGGTCACCTTTGTAGAATCACGTCATTTGACGTTTTGTCGAGCTTAGGCAATTTATTTAGAATACTTTCCAAGTACGTAAGTCATTCATGTAGATAATAGATGTGGGTCATTTCTCGTAGAATCATGTCTGTGACTCTTTGTCCAAATCTTGTCCTTTGGGCATTTTCCTTGAAAAAACAAATACTTTCAAAGTCTTCCAAGTTAATGCTAGATAAAAAAAAAAAGATTTCGATTAAAGTTTTTCTTACGACAATTTAGGACGAGGTGGTTTTCATAAGATTTCCCTTGTGACCCATTTTATTCCTAAATCGTTCTTCGTAAATAATGGACATAAACTAGTTTCGATGAAATTTTTTTAATTAAACCTTAATTTTATTTTTTGTGGGCTTTTAGGTATTTTATTATTTGGTCTAACAATTTTGACGGCTGTAGACCAGTGAAGCTATTTTACTATTTCATATTACCATTACTGGCTACTACTATAAGCTATAATATATGGTCACATATAAAATGGTGGATGTGTGTGTGTGTATTTCCGATAAGAATGTAAACATAGTTTAATGACCTTTTTTGTCCCATGTCTTTCGCAGATATTCACCGCAAGTTACAATCCAATTTAACTTACTAAATTATAATTTTAGATGAAATTATGAATTCCTCGTAATTTAATTAAATAAGGTATTTCAAACGAATATCGGTGATATAATCGAAAGGAACCCATCCTTTTAGTTGAATCTTATTATAATCTTGTACTAACAAGAAAGAGTTTACTCTTTCTCAGTTATGTTAATGTAATGTAATTGTCGTGCGCATTGCATGGAATTCTCCAATTCAACAACTTGAAAATAAGGCAGGCAGCTACCGGAATTGGCGGATTGCAATTAATTAATTATTTCAAACAAATTTTATAATTTTGAGTTTTAAAGATAATACTTGTACGCAAGTACGGTTCACGATCCTCATCAGTGATAATACTCAGACAACATGATATGATTAGACATTAGCAATCGATCTATAATGATGTGGGATCCATGTAACTGATTGGGTAGTTATGTAACTTATGTTGATGTATAATCATAATCAAATGGTCATGCTGGTTACATGGATGCGTGTTTTGGGGCTATTTTCATGTAATTTAGGGAAAGCTAGCTAGCATAAATCTTTAGAATTAAAGGATCATTTACCTAATTTTTTCTTGTATTTTGTGGAAACTGGTCCAAAAGCTTATGTAAATTATAATTTTATGTTAAAAAAATCGATGAAGCGCAATTCTTTAAAAATATAAGTAATGCCTAGATTTCAATATTTGAATTCCAACTTATATGATATTTATTTATTAAATGAAAAAAATAATAATTTTGTAAGGTATGGAATTCATTATTCAATAAATGAGTGACCTATAACATAATATTGAAACTCTAAATCAACACTCAAATGCTGAAATTCTTAATATTATTGTAAAGATTTTTCATCTTGATTTATATTTGAGTAATAAAATATCTAATTCACAACCAGACGATTCAATAATTACTCGTTACCAGCGTAGATTTATAGACAAGTTAGCTATTTTTAAGGCGGTATAAGACGTAGAGTCACAAATAATTTTCTCCTTTTGAACAAAATCAATGCAGAAAATAAAATTTATTCTGAAATATTCTTTAGTTGCCGCACCGTTGAACATGACCCTACATTCTAATTAGTAAATAACATATTTAGTTAATTAGCAGCTGGCATATATAGTCAAAGCTGTTACTTGATTTGCTCTTGAGTTTCTCTCCGTAACGCTCTTAATTAACTTGTAAATGATCTCACCCTGCTCCGTGCGGGGATCCTGATTGCATCCTCTCATGGAGCCAAAGAGATCAAACACCATCGTCACAAATAATAAAAGTAATAACACCATTGTCGCAAATGAAGCTGATGATGACAATAAGAACAAGACCAAGATCATAGATCATCATCATCACCAAGCTGGGCAGCCTAAGCCAATGAAGAAGCGCGGGGCAATGCATCTCATTAGGGTTGCATTGTACATGCTACGCCGCAAATCAAAAACATCAGTGCACGTTGATTTGGCTTCCAAGGTTTTGGGATCAATGCGCTCATTGCGTCTCCATAGCAATAACAATGATAATAACAATAACAATAATCAACGACAACAACGTCCATCAAAAGATATTGAAACCCACGTGGCTCCTCCGATGATTGAACAGACGACGTCGTCGATCACTGAGGAGGTTCTTACTCCACCTGTGTCGCCATCGGCACCCAAGTCAATTGCTTCCTCTAGCTCTGTGGATAGCTTGAGCCAGTATGCTTCTGCCACGAATCTTCAAGAGCTTGACGCTAGCGAAGAGGAGGATGAGGATGATGATAATGATAATGGTGGGGATGAGATGATTGATGCCAAGGCTGAGGAGTTTATTACTCAATTTTATGAACAAATGAGGATTCAAAACTTTGAATATATGAAGAGTCACAAACAGATGAAACTGAAACAGGCAGATATATGAGTGGCTGATGGTGATGTGGGTGATGAATCATTTTTTTTAATTAATATTATGGGTATGCAATTTTGCGTGCAAGCATTGTTCCCTCACGGGCGTTTCTCTTTTTTTCTTTTATTTTTTCCTTTTTTGTTACTTTCTTATATTGTCAATTTCTTAACTAGTGATTTGTGCCGGGATATGGATGGGCCAATCACCATTGGGTTGCTTATGAATGCCAAGAAAGAAAGAAATTTATGTATTGATTTGGTGTTTTTTTTTTAATTTTATTTTAGCTTTAGCATCAGTAAACAACAGGATTGAATGAATAATGTTTTTAGCACTGCATTTTCTCCATTTATTATTTATCATGTGCATCCTACGTCGTCTAATCGATCTAATTGTGATAATTTGTATATATATATGACAAGTAATGAATAGTTAAAGAGCAATACTTGAGATGCACCAAAGACCTTCAAACGAAACATGATCTTAAAAAATTTAAGAAAAAAATAGTGACTAAGGAAGAGGAAGATTTAAGATGGATTCCTATGCCTCTTCCAGTGTGTGATCTTGATTAATTTCATTCTTTTAATTTTTTTATCTCATACTTGTCATTGTTCTACCATTCGAGTCACTATTTATTATTATTATTTTTTACTTTTTGTCAATATATAATTAATTTACCCAAAAAAATTTGGATTGATGGAGTTAATTTCACAGGAGTTTAGGCACCCAAATATTCGAGAGAAGAAAGCAATTCCTCTACAATGAATTAATGATACAATTCTTTATCGATCCTTTTTCTTTCTAATTTGGAATTTCACTTATTAAGCTCAATTTGAACGGGACTACATGAATGCCCATATCCTCACCAGAAAGCGATGTTGACAAATGTTCCAGATACGACTTCTGAAACTTCAAGGCTTTTGTGTTCGAATGCATGACCTAATAAAGAAAGCGCATTGAGGCATTATCAATGAGTCTGTTATTCAAATGAATATAACATCTGAATTCAACTTCTGGTCACTCTGAGGTGTTTGTGCCGTCGGTTACATCATTTGACAGAATAAACTACAGAATTGGGTCTCGCACAATTGGACTCATGCAAGAAAAGGACCAGAGAACTAGCAAACCCAAAGTTTAAAGATTGGGCTTTGGTGTTACAAAGTTGGCTGAGTTGGTGCAGCTTACGAAGACCTTCTGACTTTTAGTGACTTGGTTTGGTAATGATAAATAATCACTTTCGAAGGAACCAAATCATATGATTTAATCCCCATTGGAAAATTACAAAAAAATAAAGCAATACAAGGGTACAACTGAATTAGTAGTTCTGCTAAATCCTTTTACTACCTTTCCATTAATGGTGTATTTATTAATTAATAATCGAAATAAATTAAATTAAAATAAAATATGAGAATTAAAATAAATTATTTATTTTATCCGCAGAAATAAGAATCAAAATGAGTTGTGTTTTTGTTGATATATTTTGTTTACTTTGGAATCGAAATAGATCGTTGTAAGTTATTAAATTTATTTATTTATTATTATTATTATTATTTAACAAAATTATTGTTACTTCTTTTGCCTTTTTTATAAATATTCTTCTTCTTCTTTCTCCTTCTCTTTTCTCATCCGTGTTTTTTTTTTTCAAATTTTCTCTTCTTTATCGCTTCTTCTTCTTCTGCACCTATTCTTCATCTTTAAAAAAAAATGCATTTGATAGTGTTGTACAATGACCGACGACGTAATTCTGACGGTGCTGCGTGACCCGATCTAAGTTTTAGTTGCTGTGATTTTCAATTATGTTTTTATTTTGTATTTTTATTATTTAGAACGGGAATAAATTCATAATAATAAAATTTAGGTGAGGTGAGGTATTTTAGGGAGTTCTCTTGGGAGTCAAACTCCTATTTCTATTTCTCAATTTGGTGTGGAGTCTGCCCAAATAAATCTCATTCCTCCCCTTATTTTAATAAGTAAATTTGAGTTTAATTCTGATTTCAAATTTCAATTTCCCAAATAAATACACCATAAGAGTGTAGATGGCATCAATCTCACATGGTCCCTCTCACTCGACTAATTTGACATGAAATTTTATGAAAAGGCAAAAACAAGAAAAAAAGAATAGACAAATCAATAAATAAATAGCCATATTTCAAAAATTAAAAGAAAAAGTCCACAGCAAAACCAAATATAGAGAAGAGAAGAAAAGAAAAGACCTATACGAGTTCGACGACTACACACTCCCTCTCTCTTCGTCTTATCTAATTTAAGCTACTTCCATCAAGATCTGGCCAATTCAGCAATCAAGATGGAGGCCTTCTGACGTGTAATGATCACAGCTCCATATAGCAAAAAGCTAGCACCCATGAACGATCTGAGAGCACTTGTTCTTGATCCAACGTAGCCCTTTTCTCAAAGAAGCCTTGACTTTACCTTCAACAGTGTAAACCTTATACTTGGCGATCCTCTTCTTTCTCTTCATCTCAGGATCGGTGAATCCCCAAGGCTTTAACGACGCGTCGTGACTCGGCCGAGGCATGCGTGGCGGAATCTGCGGCAGATCATGAGTCGCGTAGATCTGATTACCACCAACAGCAGCGCTAGTAAAGCTCTTCCCACTAACGCTAACAATCTCCAGCCTCCGATCACCTCCGTATGGCCTCTGACCCGAGCCATACCTGTACCCGTCCATCTAAGTGACCGGAGCTTTAGATTCAGACGCGAGAGAGAGAGAAAGAGAGAAAGAGAGGAGAGAAGTGTTAGGGTTTATACTTTATGCAATGCGATTTAAGAGACGAGAGAGCCGGTTTCTACTGAAG
Source organism: Citrus trifoliata (assembly GCA_018350135.1). Classification (NCBI taxonomy): domain Eukaryota; kingdom Viridiplantae; phylum Streptophyta; class Magnoliopsida; order Sapindales; family Rutaceae; genus Citrus; species Citrus trifoliata. The sequence continues at coordinate 39,137,937 of CM031386.1, read as the reverse complement.
GTTAAAACTGGAAAATAAAAATAATAAAATAAAGAACAGAAAGGTACTTTCGAGTTGTAGCAGGACCATTATGCGAGTGAGTTTTATGCTGGTGGTTCTTGTTCTATTGTACTCGATGATTATTTTTTTTCCCTCCTTTTTGCGAATGCGAGGGATTAGCTGTGAAGAAATGCGGACAGCCTCGGTTTTGCTGATCTTTGGTTGGATGAATGTTTCTGTCTGGGCTCTGATTACTACACTTAATTATTACTACTTAATTGCTTCCCTTTAATTTTGTTGACCAAACATGATATGCTTTTGAATTTTTTTTAAAGACATTTACGTGTTATTAATATTTACCCAATTGAACTTCTGAAAAAAATATATATATTACCTGAATGAAGATGGATAACCAACTGGTCAAAATTCTGTAAGACACGTTTGGAAATGAAATGAAATTGGTGAACAACTTTAAAACAACCAACCATCAGTTTCTTTCTTCTTCTTCTTTTTTTTTTTTTTTTAACAGGAGCTAATTCTGTTATTCCAAAGGTCACACAGTCAGTTTACTAGCGTTATCTCAAGTACTTAGTGTAGTTATTATATTAAAATGTTGCTTAGTATTGTTAATTAAATCCCCTCATGACTTAACATAGAGCGAGTATCATTTGCCATTTCTCAGTAATACACAACTCTACTTTGAAAGTGTACATACACAAATGATCGCAGCAAAATGGTACAATTAGTTGATGCCTTCAGAATCACTCTCTTAAGTAACCACTGTAAATGATTTGAAAAATCAATACACTAGTCCACGCCATAAGGGAGGGAAATACAAAAACAAAAAACCAAAGAAAGAAAGGACATTATTCCATGCCTTGCGGCATGTATATGGGGATTATTAATTATTTAAACATGAGGAAGAGAGTTTAAGATGGAGATCAACGCCTGCTATGTCTCCCTGATCAGGCAAATTAATAGAAAATTCGGCATGCGAATGTATTGCAGGATCAACGTGTAAGGGCTGAGGAGCTGCTGGTGATGATGAAAGCAACCATGGCCGCCTATGATAATCGCTAGTAAATTCTCTTTGATAAATGGCCGGTGCTGACTTCACTGCATGTGAGTTGATTATAGGTGCAGCAGTTGCTACGGACACGAAGCGTTGCTGATCGCTGTGAAACTGGGAGCGTTTTGTTCTTGGACGCCCCCTTCTGTGTGCATTTTGATGCCCTCCTAGCGCTTGAGAGTTAGCAAACGGTCGACGGCAAAATTGACACTCGAACTTTCTGTTTTCTCCGCTAGTTCTTGTTTTGTCTTGAATCTTATCTTGCTGATCAGTTAATGGAAACCCAAATAGCTTTAATGCTGCAATGGGTTTAGTATGATTAGTTTGTTTGTCTCTTTGCATTTCGTTTGATGGTAATTTGGCTGAACTTGAACTCTCTCCCATGAGATGTAGTTGGGAGTAGTGGTTGTATTGTATATGCATGTAGTTTCCAATTCATTTATAGGGAACTGACTTAGAGGAAAATTAAGTTTATGTGTTTGGTTGGAAGAAATGATAGTAGATGAAAGGAACGAAAAGAAAAAAGAAGAAAAGAAAATGAATGAAAAAAAAAGATTAATTTTATTTTTATTATTTGGTTGGATATGAAATTGATTTTTCTTCTCTTATTTCTTTCCCTTTCTCCTCTTTTTCTCTCTTCTTCTCTTCTTAATTCTTATATTTCTTTAAAGGAAACAATTCAAAAGATTTTATTTGGTATTAAAGTTGGAGAGCTGTAATTTAAAGTATTATAATAATTGATAAACACTAATATTATTATTATTTCTGTTAAAATTATTATTTAAAAGTCATATTTATTAAATATTATTAATTTTTATTTTATAATATTTTTTCTCTAACATTTTATTATTACACATGATATATATTTTCTTAGAAACCGTACATAAAAAATTTATAGAGGTTAAAAAAAAACCTATAGCTTTAGTCCTAGCTTCGATAATAAGCTCTTCTACACTGTAGTGTTCTTACAAATTTTTTGATTGGTGGAGGCAGATCCTGAGAATATATTTGATGGTATGAAAGTGAAACATATGAAGCAAAAAGAGGCCGAGAATAAAGGGACGTTGGCCTTTGGAGTCATTGTTCAATGTTCCTTGTCAAGTGTAGGCACAAGCTACTCTTAAGGTTGTCCGGTCCTGCCACGTGTCATAATCATAGCACAAACAAATCAACGGGTGAGGATGACAAATATGGATCATATATCATTCAGTAAATTATAAAAGCAGTGATTATATGATCTCCTGTGGATGAAATTAGAAAGTGAAGTATAACTGAATTTGGTACAAATAATACGAGATGGGCAAGCATGAATTAGGTTCCAAAATCCATCCATGACATTAGCTTACCAACATTATTAATTAGTTAATTTAATTAGGTTAAGGTCTTTCAACATATCAACAGACATATTCTTCGTGTTATTGATGATAAAAACTTGAACCTAACTAAACTGGTAATTATTTAGGTTGGTTCTTGTTGCATATTATATATTGAGTCCGTCAAAAAGATGAATCTTCAGTCTTGTTAAGTTTTGAGGGGCTTTAGTTAACTGATGTAAAAAAAAAAAAAGATAAGTATAAAATAAAAGTTAATAATGTATGATAAATATGATTTTTGAATAATAATTTTGATAAAAATAATAAAAATATTATAATTTTTTTATTATACAATCGGTGAATTAAATTAACTTGTCACCAAACTGAACTTTCTTCTATCCCTGGCAGGACATATTTAGTTCTTCAAACTGCAAAGTGCACACAAAAACCAATAGATATTGCGTTGAAATTGAAAAAGAGGCTTATAGAAAAGTGGGCTACAAGTTGCAAAATGAGAAATTAACAGTCGTGTTCAAGAATGACAAAACTATACCTTTCCTTGTTCAACTTATTTATTATAATTTTTGCATTGATTGTTAGTTATATCCTCAAGTTGAAGCTTATGAGCACCCATGATAAAAGTTAGGCGAAATAGCAATTCATTAATTTTCAATCACTCGATGACAAAGCAATAGTGTGTCGGGATTGCCACAGTGCTGCATTCCCCCAACGCAATTGATATGGAATTTGAGTTGAAAACTCATGTTTTGGAGCTGCGCTGTGACAGTCAAGCAGCTCCAATAATCGGGCCTAAAATTAAATTTCAAAGTGAAAATTCTTAACTGGGCATTTCATCTCCACAATTGACATAAGTTAGATTTTATTTGAAATTGAGGTGTTGTGATTTTTAAACTACAACTGTTACAGAAAAAAAAACTATAATTATAAATTAAAAGTTAATATTATGTAATACATATAATTTTTAAATACTAATTTTATTAAAATTAGTAAAAATATAATAAAATTTTCATTATAAAAATATAAAATCAAATCAACTTAATTCAAAAGGTACAACAACAAATATTTACTTAATATTTCCTAGCTAATAAGTGAAGTGTGTTTGAGAGACAAGCAACACAATTTAAACATGACATTTTATCTCCCAATTAGGGCTATATGGATGAAAGTAAACCATTTATTGTACTTTGCACGATCACCATTCTCATCATGTATAGACACGTGCTAGTGCGATAGCTGGTTCATCGACGAGATAGGCTGTCAGCCAATAACGTGCGCATGGAGAGCCTCGCATCCTTCACCGCTCCTACCTGAGTCTGAATGATCACAGTGTCTCCCATATATTAGACAATCATATCTCGACTGACATCTTCTTTTCCAATCCCTTAGAAAACGTTACGTCGTCTAATTAACATCTAAAAATAGATCTTACAACAATTAGGATGAATTACAACTAGCTAGCACGCATATGTTTGATGTTGCAAATGCATTAATTAATTATTGTAATATTTAATTTGTTTTATGTAACGCGAAAGGTCAGTTCAGACTTCAGACGCTTTATCTTGGGGTTGGAGACACATTTCAGGTCATGATTGAACCTCACCATCCCCCCCCCCCCCCCGCTGCCTTTCTACCACATGAAACTGTTCTTTGTCACTCTATTATTGATTTGTAATGAATTTAACCTAAAATCGTAGGCTTTTGGCTGTGGTGGTTTGTTTTTAGCTTGGTGGTATCTCAATCGAGTGAAACTGTGAATTATTCGAGCGAGTCATAATGGCTATGTATGCCCCGGTGCTTCCTTATTTAGGGCTTTTGCCGGTTGCCACAACGTAACTCACATGTCACTGAGAAAAATCCGATATATCAGGATGCCAAAACAGAGTTGGTCCACGGTCTGACCCTACCACCAGCTTATGGTGTCAAATCACCATTCTCCTCCATTAATTGTTTATTTTGATTCAGGCCGTCATGCAAAAGTCATTGAGTGGTAAACTGGCCCCACCCCTCTACTTCGGCGTTATCTTGATTTTGTCCCCAGTCCTCAGTTCATTCTCACAAGTCACAGCACCATTTATGAAATGTAACTATCACGCTTGTGGATAGAGACAATGATATCATGATATCTACAATATTGATTCGATTTGCTTTTTCAAACCACAGCGCTTCTGCCTCTGTTGTACATTGATTGAACTTTTGATACTTCACAAATTGCAAACATAACGGAGCTTACAATGCAAATAATTACCGTTAATTTGGACCTGCGGTAACTTGTGGCTTGGTCTCTATTAATTTCTTTTTATCAAGACAAAGTCACAAATGCTTCTGGGTGTGTATATATATATATATATAAAGTAAATGGCTAAATGCTGTGCTTTAAAAATGAAAATTTTTTGCGGTAAATGCATTCTAGTGTTTCGGGACACCGAACGTACAGAAATTAAAATGACCCACTCCGAGTATTTCTTTCTTGTCTCTTAGTTATTTCCCATTTTATTAAATTTCTTTTCAGAAACTTGAAAAAAAAAGGGTTCCTCACTTTGAAAAATTCATGCGTGGACACTTTATGTGGTCGCCTTTTGCGTTTTCCACTAGAGTTTGATCAAAGTTGCATGTGTGCAAATGCTTGCTTGTAACTTGTATTCTCAGTTTGAGTGCCACTATATGCTGTAATAGTTGGTGATGCAGCCACAGTGGTCACATTAATAAAGAGCAGATATTAATTTGTCAATTTCTCTCTTTCAAACTTTTGATTCAAGGGTCGATAACGGTTCTATGCAGCATACATAGCCAATTATTTAATTTGGCGGAAGCCAGGAGCGAGTGAAGCATAATTCTTGTGACGAGTTACTTTGTGTAGATAACTCTTGCAGCACGCCAAGGTCTCATCAGGGGGTCAATCAGGTGCACATAACATAGCATGTCGACATGGGGATATGTATTTGTCCCAATACGACGAAATCAAACAAAAAAGTGAGTGCTGCAGTGCCCTTTGGCAGGAGGGAGAGGGAGGCCCAGGACTCACAATCACAAGTCACAGTCTTTGTAGTTTTAGGACGATGGCTAGCTACGCTTAGGACTCCATTCGAATTGTACTTAGTTTTATCTTCATCTACTACCGGGCCAAGGAAACAATAACTTTTACTTGATCATTTCATAGTATCTTTTCCCTTCAGCTTTGCCATCTTTTCTTACCTCTGTCCTCAAATCATTATTTTGGATTGTTTATTAGCATTTATCAAGATAAGTAGTGTCTTTGAATTAGAATAAGCTGCGCTCCAGTTTTATCTTGACCATCAGCATTAGCCATTTAATTCACTTGAACCCGATAAATACTTTATGAGAACTTTGATTGACAGATTTCTAATGTCATCAACCATATCATTTAGAATATCAAGCTTAAACGATGTACGTACTAAAAGATCAAGAATGCAGCTATGATTAGTGATGATTATGTTTAGGCAGTAAGTAGATAAAATTGCTACATGGGTCATGTGTAGAACAAGAGACAAAGTAAAGCCTATAGTCTGGAGTTATATGATACAGCACCAAGACCTTAATGGCTAGCTAGCTATGAGCTATGGTATGGCAATGGTTAACCTAACACCATTGGCTTGTTTCTACTTTCCAGTAAGTGCATATCAAAGGCCAACTAATACACTTTTCGGCTTTTGATGATCATGATATATAAGTCTAAGATTTTATTCGATTGCGATATCATCTCTCAACTATTTTTTTCATATAGAATTAGAATGCCCTTCTAATTTTAAAATCTTGTATCACCTATCTTTTAATATTAATGTATAATTAAGATTTAATTATCTTTATAATTAGGATGAATCTATGATTATGAAAAATTAACTCAAGTATTCATACTGTAGTTGTTCGTTTTGTTCTCCAATTGTAGGTGAGAGCATGCATGCTAGTTGAGTGATTATCCAACCCCCACGAATCATGTGATCTGCGTCAAAACTTGAGTACGACAAATTTCTTCCACGGCTTGTCTCTTGCTTTATTATTATTATTATTATTATTATTATTATTATTATTATTATCATCATAGTTTGAGATCCATTAATTTGAATAGCATGCCCATACAAGTGGATGAGGATTATTATTATATGTAGTGCTGGTAACTGCAGCATCAGAATAGACAGGAGTTGATTTTTTGAAGTATTGGATTTGTCACCAAACAAACCACATTGATCTCAAGTAGAAGTCGGCCCCGTTTCTTTTGCTTTGAAAGAGAGAAATAAAACCAGCTATACACACATACGCACGCACACAGCATTAATAAACAGATTTTTTTTTGGTCTTTTGCTAAAGAATATTTCCATCAAATATCGTATGCAGAGAATACAAAAATCTTTCATGCCACAACCCTACTATTATATATAGGCATTTTACCACTCACTAGCCTTCTACCATGTTAGCTGTATTGCCTTGCCCTCTACTAGCTAGCTAGTAATACTAGAGCGTCATATCTCGCTATAAAACAGAAAATCCGTAACTTCATGATCAACGCACTACTTTGCTTCCTTCCACATTGCCTTGAGTTGAAGATTGAAAATGATGTTTGGTTACTTAGAAAGTAAAAGAAAATGAAAAAGGATTAAGAAATAGATCTGAGAAAACTTCTGATTTTATTAATCAAATACACACGTAATGTGTGTTGAATTATTTCTTATATACAAGAGCTTAAGCTCAACTTGATAACTGAATATAACAACCTTTAACTAATCAGTCACGTGTACACATATTTCATAATCATCAGGCATGACATGGCATGCCACATCATCAATGCGTAACTGATTAATCTTGCTGCTATCATCCTCTGTTCTGCTGACTACTATACAAGATTATGTAAAGGATAGTAATTATTTTTTTATTACAGGTAATTTTTGCTGAAATAAACAGGGTACATTAAAAAGTGGGAGTTTATAGGTAGAATCTCATTACTCACTACTGCTACCCAATTGTGGGCTGAAAGCCCATCTACCGAATTGGGTCTCTCTGACAAAGGCCTCATGCTCACGTCACTCGATTCTCATGTGAATTGTTGGTTCAACCATAGCCCGAATCCGATGGTCATAACTCATTGACACGGTGTCCCTCTGTCGCGACGACGCCATTTTGATCCAACGGCTAAAATTGAAGCTACGTGCTTTCGTTAACCCATGTCGCCTCTTGGCGCACCGTACCTCTCTTTGGCTATCTATACAAGCTATTGTCCTGCTTCACGGATGCGCGTTACTCGACCCCCACCAATGAAAAATGTGTGTGCAATTTCATTTCAAATAACGATTTTCTGCAACTATTTAGGGCTTGTTCCGTGTTGTTACTGAATTTGTATTTTTTAAACTAAAAATAAAAATAAAAATAATATTTTTCAGTCGTTGTATTTTAAAATTAAGTATACATTTGATATTATTTTCTGTATTCTGTATTTTAAAAATAAAAATAGTAATATGTGTTCACTAAATACAGTTGAAAATGGTAAAAACAAATAATATGCGTTCGATAATATATTTTAAAACTTTTAACGACCAAAATTTGATATATTACTTAGAAATAGTTTTCGTCGCTAAAAATAGTTTTAGCAACGAAACAAAATAAATTTTGTAGTTAGAACTTTTTAATTTACGAAAAGAGCATGTTTTGACGACATAAATAAATTTTGTCGTTAAAACTTTTTGATATGCCAAAAGTGCATGTTTTGGTGACAAAAATAAATTTAATCGCTAATAATAATTTTAGCAACAAATTCATAACGTGAAGAACATGAATGTCTTGATGTTGCAATTTGATGTTATTTAGTATCAAGGAATTTCCTAAGCCAGTTTATAGTCCTAATCACGTTGCTTATATAGCCCATTTGACTCATTAATTCTTTTGGAGGTTGAAGATTCTGATGGAATCATCCAAAGTTATGTTGTTGGGAGTTATAATGAGTTTATAACCGTAGAAAAACTGAAAGAGAGGAAACCAAGAGATAGCATAAATATTTATAGAATTCATTTGCCTTTGGACATGATGTGACTGATTGTCCAATGCTGGGAGGTGATGATATGAACCGGGATGGGCTGGGGATTTATTTAGGCTAATTGTTGCAATAGGGATTAGGGAGGATGCATCCTGCTGGCTTATGCTTATACACTAATATAGCAGAAAATCTTTCAATCCTCTCGGCATTTTCTTTTTCCACTTCCTTTTGTAGAAAATATCTCTGAATTCAAGCAATACTAAGTGTCACTATTCATGTGAGTTGACTAGTTCATTAACCCTTTTATTATTGGAAATTTGGTGAAGAAATGTTATATGACAAATGTCTTCTTACACAAGAGGTGATTATGCTTAGTAATGGGTCGGGTCGGGTTCGGGTTTAGCCCAGTCTGAGCCCAAGCCTATAAATGAAATAAAGGGTCCAAACCCTTTAAAAATATAGTCCTTTGAACTTGCCATATTTTTTATTTTGATATTTAAAAATTAAATATGAAGATGCTTAAAAATTTAAACCTTTACATGGAGGAATAATGGGTACATTTATTGAAATTTGGATATAAGATTAAACCAAAAAAAAAGAATAATTCCATATTGTATATAAATATATAATACAAATTGACCACGATTTTAGTGGTGTGGCTAGATGGCTGGCAGTGGCTTAGTGTCGTGGTGGTGGATGAATAGCACAACAAGATTAACACGGTGACCGCAGCACCAACTGATGGGAGTGGCGTCGTACGGCTCAAGCCTCTCTCTCTCTCCCCCCAAATGCGTGACTGTTAATTTTAGTGGCAAGGTGGCTAGCGGTGGTGCGGCAATGTGGTGGTAGGTCATAGGTGGCCAATGTTGGTCTGAGCATAGCGCGTGAGTTCGTGACAGCGTCAGCATATGGTGATGAGTGGCTGATAGTTGCCACAGTCGCTGCCTCTCTTTCTTCTAAACTCTAAATCTAAGCATTTACAAAGCTAAATTTGTAAAGCTTAAATGTTAGGTTTCACACTGTCTGAATTGTATTTGTAACTCAGTGGTTGTGTGTGGGTTGTAACACTTTTTTTTTTTTTTCAATTTAAGCGTTAGGGTCGGGTCAGGGCTTTTGGGTGGGGCCCAAACCCTGAGTCGAATATAATCAAGTCCTAATTTTTTAACCCCTAACTCGATCTTTAATTTTTAAAATTGAGTCAAAATCACAAAATTTTATGCGGGATTAGTTAGGCCAAAAATAAAGTTAGGCATTTTTGTTCGGTTAAAATTTAAAAATTTTATACGACCTTTAATTATGGAAAATAATTTGATTTTTAATTATTAAAAGTTGAGTCAAAATCTAAAAATTTTATGCGGATCAGTCAGACCAAAAATAAGATTGGGCCTTTTTGCCTTCCTTAGAGGTGATGCCTAAGCCTAAAATGGAAATTTGAGTGATCTGAATTTGCTGGTTAACTAGGCTATGCCTTCACATTTCCCACTACTGCTCTTGTTGTGTCTGCTGATATGGGATCCTGGAGAAATGAAATATTGGTGATCCCCGATTAGTTCTATTACATATGGTGCACAAATTTTTATAAACAATGATTCTTCTCATAATTCATTTCCCAGGTTTTTCATCTATGAGAAATACCTCATATTCTCAAAGACTCAAATCTTATATGCAAAATTAGAGTAATGTTTCGGTACTTGAAGTTGAGTTGAATATTGGCTAAGATTTGTTTTGGTTTCTCAGTTAATACTTTTGTGTTCCTTGGTCTATGCTATACATAAGTGGCTTATGATACAATTTCCTTTCCTAAATCGGTTTTGACAATGTCATTTTCGTTTTCTATGCATTGTGAACAATGTTTCTCGACTGGTGAACTGTGTCCTTAGGCGACGTAGAGTGAGGAACTAAACTTGTTTATTAGAAAAAGATGGTTTTATACATCCACTGTAAATCTATCAAGCATTTTTTTCCCCCTCAGGTTCCTTGATATTACATTTTACAATGCGAGAAAGTAAAAATCAAAATGCCCAGAAACCCATGATATATATTTTGTTGGACAAGATGAAATTTCTATCATAATTGACTACAATGTGAGATAGGATAAATTAAATACAGCCTTTTAACTCTCTTTCCCTAGCTCTCAGTATCATCTGCCAAGGAAACCTTGCTCAGCCTGCTTGGTAATGTCCTGGCATTGTTGGTTGTATCTTTTCTACCGCGGCGACTGCTTGAACCATAAAGTGCTCTATGAGCAAGTGCTTTCCCGAAATTGGATTTCCTCTGCTCTTTGCTGTCTGCTGGCTGCAGTCGCTGTGTCGCATTGTCCTGATCTTGGATGGTGAGGTCTGAGATTTCATCTTTTGCTTTCTCACTGGCCATCTTATGGAAAAAGCCGATGCAAATGTGTGGCAGTTTGATGAGTGCTTAGTGTTTATACTGTACGTTTTGAACGGAAAAGATTGTTAAAGTGAAGCACAGACCTTACCTAATGAATGGTATTGGAATCGAAAGAGGATCTTGAGGCAGCACCTTTTTTGGCCGAAAGAATGCTCTTCATAGAATAATTTTTTCATGGTTTTTACCAACTTACAAGTTATGTGAATCTTCGATATCAAGAAACTATAAATTGCCAAAACACCGTCGTCTCACCCAAATCATGCGTCATGTTATTTTGAACTAATTTTATTGGTCACCTTAAGTCGCTAATTATCTTATTGGTCACCTTATTGCTCCTTGTTGTTGCCCGGGATATGTAATGTACTCACCAAATTTCATCTCAGCGGAATAACTTTTAGCTACTTTTTTATTTTTTTTAATTTTTATGCACCGGAAGGAGAGGGTCTCATTCTTTTTTTATTATTATATTAGTTTCATGTTGCACCAAAAGACACTCAATTTGGACTAATTTAGCTCTTTTTGGTGGTTATGTCCGTTCTTTATTCTGTTCATGATAATGACCTAAATACCGGACAATCTATGTTCAAAAGGGAAAAAGAAAGAAAAAAAAAAACGCTCAGTTACTCATCCCATCAATAAACCTCCTCTCCACCACACTTTTTCTTTCTCTTTAAATAACAAATATCGGAATTTTTCTATGATATTGTATGACTTTTACTGTACAGAACTTTAAATTTAAGTATTTTAATCTCTATTATTTAAATAAATAAATAATTAGTAACAAGATAACATTAAGGTTGTAGGTACATTAGTTTTTTTTTTAATTAATTGAGACAGAGAGAAAATATCAATAAAAATTTAGTTCAAGAGAACTTGGAGAAATGTTACATGGAACAAAAGTGTTTGGAAACATTGGAAATTTGATTAACGATCGTGATGAGAAAATTGATTTAAAAGAAAAACAATCGAGGTAAAGTGAAAAATTGAAGATGGAACTTAATCTTCGAGTCAAGAATTGATTGGTGCTTATACAAAGCAATTTATAGCCCGTTTGAGAGTGTAGTGAGGTAGTTAGGGTTGTGAAAGCCAAGTTATTAAGGTATTTAGTAACACTTGTAGCTAAACTTTAGCAGCTTATTAAATTTTTTTCTCCAACTTCTATTCTATAGTTGTAACATTTACTCAACAGCAGCTGCAGCTTAAAAGTTATTATACCTCACTCCCAAACACACCTTTAAAATTTTGGGTAAGCACCAATACCCGCGGACCTTCGGACCCACGGCCCCGATCAATCAGGATCGGGTATGGGTCCAAAAAATTAAAAAAGTAAATTCGAGTCGATGAGCCCCTACCCAAAGAAAATCCGGGTTCAGGTTTGGGGATTTTTCCGGGGCCCCATACCCGACCCGAAATAAAAATTAAAAAAAATTAACTTATTATCTGGAACAAAAAGAATATGTTCCCTCGTTTCTTCCGCCAGCTAAACTCAGCTTGAGTGATCAAGCTTTCTTTTTGTTAGCTTTTATTGCTTGCACAGTATGCTTTTTCTTTAATTTTATACTCCCGTTCTTTCTTTTTTTTCCTTTGATGGTTATGTCTGTTTTTGTGTGAGTTTATGAGGGTTTTTTTTTTTTTTTTCTCTCATTTTGTTCTGTTTAGTAGCTTTACAGTATTGTATTTGTTGATGGTTTGTTTTGTGAAGCTGTATGTAAATTTGAACAAAATGGTAGTATGGGGCATGGCAACAAATGGTGATTATATCAGGCTTTGGATATGGTTTTGTGGGTTTTATTGTATTTGAGAGCTTAATGGCTTGGGATTGTGGGATTGTTTGTCGATAGTTTTCGAATCAAACTGCTATCTGGACTTGCAAATTTAGGAGAATATTTGGGGATTAGGTGGTAAAGGCCTGAATTCATTGGTGGGTAATTTCTCTTGTGTTTTTGTGGGTTTTCAAGTAATTTGGATCGATCTCATAAGCTAATTTGCTGATTACAAATATAGTTTGTGAACTAGTTTGGAGAATATTTGGGGATGACATTGAGGTAATTAATGGGATAATGTTGTGAGTTCTTTTAACTGAAAATTCTCTATCTTTAAGTTCTTTGAACACTGAAATGGTGTTGTTAGGTTTGGATTTCTCTGAGTTGGAAAATTTTAAATATGATTATCCACCTTTGGTTGTTGATTATTAGTCCTGGCTGTTTAGTTTTATACTCATGGAATAAGTCAGTTTGGTTGCGTGCAGACTTCTGTGGCTTTTACAAGTCTTGTTGTTGCTCAGATTCCTGCTGGTTGGTTAAGCATTTGCTAAGTTGAAATCGTTAAAACATGTTTTTATTTTCTTTGTTTATCTTGTTGTAGGTGTATGAAGAATCTTAATGGCGATGGTTATTGAAAAGCAATTGCAAGTTTATGATGAAGACTTAGCATTATTTTGATTTTCCATGTTAAATTTGATTATTTATAATTATGTTGAAGGCTTAGAATTATTATGTTTTTATTTATTTGGAGGTTGTTAAAATTTTAATTATTTATAATTTTTTTAAAACCTGTATAATAATTATTTTTTTTAAAAAGGACAAAAATACTAAAGAATTCTTAATTTTTTTAAAAATAAAATGGGGATCGGGCTCCTGTTTTAATTCCTGCTTAATTCGGAAATTTTGGGAGGCATACCCGAATTACCCCCAATTAAAAAAAATTTGGGTATGGGGCGGGTTCGGGTTCGGGGATCACAACCACCCCCCCCCCCCCCCCACCCCACAATTGAAGCTAACTTTAAAATAAAAGAACGTGAGAGATTAAAATCCAAAAATAAGTTCAATGATATAAGAAAAGAGATTGCATTCCAACACAATTCTCCTTTTTTTAATTTAAAATTATTTTTTTGACTGATTTGTCAACTGGTTAAAATATTCTTAAATCCCTAGTTGCATGCAAATAAAGAGCTAACGGCTCTTGTTTCTTATTTGGCTGGAGCACAAAACGTATCGTAACTACTTCATAAATGCGGCGATTAGAAAACCTTAAGTACGTAATTACTACCAACCCCGGCCAGTGTCATGTGCACAAATAGGCTAATAGTTTTGAATCTAATTTCTTTGCAATCAGACCTGTTTGAAAAATATGCAATACTGTATAAATATTGAAATTAATTTATTATTTCATCCGACCTTTATATATATAATCGAATTAGAGTCTCCAATTTTTAAACAAAGGGTTCAACTATGTTGAAATTAATTTATGGTGGAATATTATTGATGATTATATGATAAATATTAAATTTGTCCTTATTGTTATAATCTAACAGTAGATTCGTTAGTGCTTTATAGTGGAGTAGCCACTGCCTCAAACAAATAGATGTGAGGAAATAGTATTTTATTGAATAAGAATTTTATTCAAAGCAAGTTAAGAGTTGTTAGGTTTCTATGATCATATTACATCTCCACTTACTGTTATAATTTAACAGTAGATTCGTTAGTGTTTTATAGTAGAGTAGCCACTGCCTCAAACAAATAGATGTGAGGAAATAGTATTTTATTGAATAAGAATTCTATTTAAAGCAAGTTAAGAGTTGTTAGGTTTTTATGATCATATTACATCTCCACTACTTACTGTTATAATCTAACAGTAATCGTTAATGCCCTATGAGGAAGTAATCATTGTCTCAGATAAATGGGCAATGCTATGTTACAATTAACGTAACGTATGCTCACACACAACAGCAGTGGTGGGTCCCACTAATAGGTACTATTACTATGTGTGGGTGTATATTACAATGATCGCAATAGGGGGCTCCTAGACAAATAGGCATATAAGTAAATAGTATTTAATTGAATGAGAATTCTATTCAAAGCAAGTCAAGAGTTGGGTTTTGGACTGTAGTCTCCATCTCCTCAAGAAGCCGAATGGACAGAAAAATCGATTTTCAAATCCTAGATATAATCAAGGTAAGTTAATAATTTTGACAACTAGAAATGATCCAGGTAAGTAAATAATTCCCATATATGCAGCAATGCGCGTGAAAGTGAGAGGAAAAAAAAGGTTAATATTTATTATATATTTTCAAGAAAATAAATAAGGAAAATTGAGGGTGAGGAAGGCTGCCTAGAAAGAAAAGCGAATTAAAGAAAGTGATGGAGAAACAAAATAAATAAAAAAGAATGGCAGAAAGAAACAATATGTGGGGAGGTTCGTTTGAAATAAGGGCAGCGGAAGATGAAGATGGGGAGTGCAACAACGATGGGGCAGCATCGACTGCGTTGGAGGAGGAGGTGAAGCAGAGCTGGTTGTTGAGGCCAGATATTGAGAGAGAAAGGACAAGGAAGAAGAAGAAGAAGAAGTTTATTATAAACGGCATGATGGTTAGGACTCTGGCCGTTTTGGCTGCTGTTGTTATTATTATTCTCATTGTTGTCGTCACCTGTCGCCGCCGCCGCCACCATCCGATTCCCGGCCCCGACAACTATACTCTTGCCCTTCCATTGTCTCTCATGTTCTTCGATGCCCAACGATGTACGTCCCTTTTTCTTCACGCTTCGTTTTATTTATTAATTTGCATCAACATACTAACTAATTCTTATGATCTAATTCCTCGCTGTCTGCCTCTAATCTGTATGGTTTGTCTATCCTAATTACAGGTTACAAATGTTAATTGTACGTTACATCATACCATTATATTAGAGAATTGTGTTCCCGCGTCTTAAATTTCCGAGGTCCTTGACATTTTATGAATCCGCAGTTTCATTTCTGTATACTTGGGATTAAATCTTCATTTTGAAGTAACACTAAGATTATTAATTTGTAATAGTCTAGTATGGAACCAACCATGCCGAGATATAAAATATATTATAGAGCCTAAATCTATGGCGTCTGATCATCGCCCCAAAAAATTATAATAATTTATGTCTTCATACTAGTTTGGCTGAGTCTCATTGTCCTTATTGTTGTGTTTATTATATATGTAGCCGGAAGACTCCCAAGGAATAATTATAATAATGTTTCATGGAGAGGGAACTCCTGCTTGCAGGATGGCCAGAAGACGTTTATTAACAATCTTGTAGGTGGCTATTACGATGCTGGAGATGCAATCAAGTTAAGCTTCCCCACATCTTTTGCCATGACGATGCTAAGTTGGAGTGCTCTTGAATATAGCACAAAATATGAAGCCAATAGGGAGCTCGACCACGTCAAAGATATCATCAAATGGGGCACCGATTACCTCCTCAAGACCTTTAATTCCTCTGCTGATTCAATTAACATGATTGCCTCACAAGTTGGGGGAGGTGACCCTTCTTCTAAAGACACAGATCCTCATGATCTAAATTGTTGGATGCGTCCCGAGGACATTGACAACAATGATCCTCGGCCTGTATATACATGTTACAATTGCCCAGCCCTGGCAGCAGAAATGGCCGCTGCATTAGCCGCTGCATCAATTGTTTTCAAAGATAATCAGGACTACTCAATTAAACTAGTCCATGGAGCTAAAATTCTCTTTCAATTTGCTACAAAAGGACAAGGCGGAGACTATGCTGGCAAGCCAGACGCACCTTCCGTTTACTACAACTCCACCGGCTTCTGGGATGAGTTTGTTTGGGCTGGAGCTTGGCTATATTGTGCAACTGGGGATTCTTCCTATCTTCAGCTTGTTACCACACCCGCCCTTGCCAAACATGCTGATGCTTTCTGGGGAGGCCCTCATCACAGTGTACTTAGCTGGAACAGCAAGTATGTTGGAGCTCAGCTGCTTCTAACCCGCATGAGATTGTTTCTGAGATACGGGTATCCATATGAAGAGATGTTACGAACATTTCAGAACCAAGTAGAAGAAACAGTGTGCTCATACCTACCGAATTTCCTAAGCTTCAAGAGAACCAATGGAGGCTTGATCCAATTAAACCGTGCCAGGCCCCAGCCTCTACAACACATCGTAAATGCAGTTTTCTTGACTACCCTTTACATGGATTATCTTGAAGCTTCAGAGATACCAGGATGCTTTTGTGGACCTCAATTTTATACAAGGACGGCTTTCCGCAGTTTTGCCAAGACTCAGATGGATTACATACTTGGCAAGAACCCTCAGAATATGAGTTACATTGTAGGATTTGGTACTCGTTTCCCACAGCATGTACTCCACAGAGGAGCATCCATTCCGAAAAAACAACATCAAATATAATTGCCAAGGAGGACGGAAATGGAGAGACAGCGCAAAGCCGAATCCAAATGTAATTACAGGAGCCATGGTTGGTGGCCCTGATCAGAATGATGGTTTCCTGGATAGTCGGCCCAACTACAATTACACAGAGCCAACAATAGCAGGAAATGCAGGGCTGGTAGCGGCACTTGTGGCTTTGTCAGGTGAAAAAACTGCACAGATTGATAGGAACACACTATTTTATGCAATTCCTCCTCCGCTTACACCCCAACCTCCACAGCCTGCAACCTAGAAACCTTGAAATTTTATCAAGTCCTTAGTTCTAGTTGTGGTTAGATAAACATGTGGCAAAACAGAGAAAAGAAAGAAACTTATGCAGCTTGGTGATCGGATTTTCTTTTTAAAACAAATAATGCGAGCAAAATTCTTCCTCAATAAAATTTTATTACCTCGGTTTTAAATCCCACAATTATCAGCTACCCTTTCTATCAAGTCAATTTAAGCTTGAGATGCCGTGAACCGAAGAAGCACTGCTTTATTTTTTATAGAGCTATCCGTTGCATCTTGTAAATTAAATATTACTAGAAGTCTAAAATCTTGTATTATAAATTGAAATGATTCGACATAAAACTTATTGAATAAATTTCAATTTAACAACATGATATCAAAAAAATAGCAAACGGTATTGCCGCAGAGGCCTTCGTTTCACGGTTTCATGTCCAATTCTCCATGGCTCTTTCTCCTCTCTGGCTCTGCTACGGTAATATATTATTTGACTAGAGAAACGAAACGGTGTCGCCTCTGCCTTCATTTTTCTATGGATCTTGCCAGGCCCAATGCCTCGCAGTGTCGCGTTGCATTTCAGAACATCCCTGGCCGATCTTAATGATTAGGAATTTTAGATAAAAACATAAATAGAAAATTCTAGAGAGGGAAATATCACACAATCTTGATTTGTTCCCGAAATTGGCTGGGCAGCAAGCCGTGAGTGTTTTCAAGAGTTATTGAATATGTGATGAAGTTAACCCTCTATTGTGATATTTATAAAATCTAGAATATTTAATAAGTAGAAAAAAGTAAAAAAATTAAAATCATTAATTATCATTTCTCAAATTGCTACCCTTTTCTTTTGCATTGTCTAAACTTAAGTTTTTGTTTCTTTTTTTCCTTAATAAGTTTGATTACGGTAATCATTGCCTTTTTAAGTTTGTTTGACAGTATTTAAAATCATTTCACAATGATTTAAAATCAATAATTATTTATTTATATTATTTTATATTTTCATTTAACTAATAAAATTATGCTTCATAAATTTATACAAAATAAGTTTATAAAAAAATTTATAACTCTATCATCACTTCTGATATCCACATTTAATAATTATATATACATGAATGAAATAGTTAATTGAAACAATAATAATATTTCATGCCAAACAAGAACCCCAATTAGAGAAGAGAAAAAACTTAAAAGCTAAATGCCAAAAAAAATTTTAATAACATCTATGCAATTTTTTTTAATTTCTTTATTTAGCATGCATCTTCTTCATTTTTCAAACTACAAATACTTATATATAAGAAAAAGAAAAAGAAAAAGATTTTGTTCATTCAAATGGTCTGTTTTTTCTCATTATTTTAAGCCACTACGGCAGAGGGACGTTAGGGTTGCCCCCACTTCAAATTCAAAATTCAATGGCATTTACGTAATTAAATCTTCATTTAGGCCTAATTGCACATCAACAGTTAGTTGAATCCCTTTATAATGACATCGACCTCGTCGTTTCTTCTCCGTCCGATTTGAATCAAATCATCAAATTCATTCGAATAAAAATCCAAAATCCGCCTCATCGTCGTCTCTCGTCTCGTCTCTCGCACTCTTTTCCTCAGTACATCGTTGCTGCTCTCTTTCCTTTCCCTCTTTTCTTTCTTGCAAAACCAACCGATCAGATTCAGCCGCTATCTCAAAGCATTTTAAGTGTTTCCGATTACTAGATTCGATTAGAATTTCTAAACACACGCACAAAAAGAAAGAAAGAAAAAACGACATGTCGCTTAGACCGAACGCGAGAACCGAGGTTCGCAGGAGCAAATACAAGGTAGCCGTAGATGCGGAAGAGGGACGGAGGAGGAGAGAAGACAATATGGTGGAGATCCGAAAGAACAAGAGAGAAGAAAGCTTGCTCAAGAAGCGACGTGAAGGACTTCAAGCTCACCAACAACTTACCAACTCCGCCGCTCTCGATAACAAGAAGGTCTTGTTGCTTCACTTTTTCTTTCTTTCTTTCCTTTTCTTGATAATTTGTCGTCTGAAATTAACATGTCGAATTTCAAGTGACGATTAGGGTTTACGTTTTGTCCACTTTTTGTTTAGTCTTTTTGTTAGTGATGCATAAAGTAAGTGACCACGCAGTGGAATGCAGAATTGAAGCTTCTCAGCTATTGAGACCTAGATTTTAGCCCATGTTATGGTGTTGGATTGACTGATTTGTCTGCTTTTCTCTCCCGAAACTAATGGATCCTATGTTCTTTGTAACCCAATTGCAGTTAGAAAGTCTTCCAGCTATGGTTGCAGGCGTTTGGTCTGATGATAGAAACGTACAGCTCGACGCAACCACTCAGTTCCGGAAGTTACTCTCAATAGGTTTGATATTGCATCTTTTATATGCATATGATGGAGTTTTTTTTTATCCTTTCTTTTCTTTTCTTCTTTTTTCTTTTCCCCCTCAAGTTGTGTAGTTGGTTGTGTTTTTAATTGTCTTCAGAACGCAGTCCTCCAATTAATGAAGTTATACAATCCGGTGTTGTTCCTCGCTTTATAGAGTTTCTTTCAAGGGATGACTTTCCACAGCTTCAGGTTTCAATTATTTCATGTGTTATTTTGACTTAAGATTTGAATGCATTTTAATTAGTTTATTTGTTGACCAATTTTTTTTCCATTGTTTCTTCTCTTGTTGTTTTGGTGCTGTTCAGTTTGAGGCTGCCTGGGCTCTTACAAATATTGCTTCTGGAACATCAGAAAACACCAGAGTGGTGATTGATCATGGGGCTGTCCCCATATTTGTCAGACTTCTAAGTTCTCCCACCGATGATGTTCGTGAGCAGGTATAGGTTGCATATGGTCCTGTCTTAACTTATGCTTTGTTATCACATTTTTTCTTCTTTCATTGATATTTAGTCTAAAATGTCTATTTGGGATTGTAGGCTGTTTGGGCATTGGGAAATGTTGCTGGTGACTCACCTAAATGCCGTGATCTTGTTCTTAGTAATGGGGCCTTGATGCCATTGCTGGCACAATTCAATGAGCATGCCAAGCTTTCTATGTTGAGAAATGCAACATGGACATTATCAAACTTCTGCAGGGGCAAACCACAGCCTTTGTTTGAGCAGGTTGGACCTTCAAGTTAAACTTTTGGGTTTTATGTGCTTTTACCCCTTATTCTGGTTTCCTGATATTGTTGCTAATAACTGGTGCTTTTGAATTTCTATGAGCAGACAAGGCCTGCCCTTCCAGCTCTGGAGCGTCTTATACATTCGAATGATGATGAAGTGCTCACAGATGCTTGCTGGGCACTATCTTATCTTTCAGATGGTACCAATGACAAAATCCAAGCTGTTATTGAGGCAGGTGTTTGCCCCCGCCTAATTGAACTTTTACGGTGAGTATTGCATGTTCTTTTTGGTGTAACTGGTATTTCATGTTCTTTTCGGTGCAAGTATTTCATTTTCTATGAGTTTTAACAAGATATCACTTGTGAAATCTGAATCCTATTAACCTTTCTTCTTATTGGCAGTCATCCATCTCCATCAGTGCTCATCCCGGCTCTTCGCACGGTTGGAAATATTGTCACTGGTGATGATATGCAGACTCAGGTATTTTTAGGCTCTAAAACATTTGGTCAATCTCGTTATACTTTATACATTAGAAAACTAATAATAATATAAAATAATCTTGACATCCAATTTTTGAAATGACATTCTATTGGGAAAGTGCTTTCTTTCATGACAAGGTAGTGGTTTTAATATCAGAACCAAATAACTTTTGTAATATTTGGGCTTTTACTTCTACATCACTTCTTTTTTTTTCCTCATAGTGGCATGATGAAATTGTTTGGATGTTACTTGTATTAGTTCATACAAAATATGGAAGTTGAAATGATCTTTGTGGGAGTACGTTTTAGGCGTGTATCTTGACTTGCTGTTTTCAATTAATTGTTCTTGGAGGTAAAATGGTTTGTATCTGCTGCTTTTTCTGGTTCTAAAAATAATCCCCATTGTATTTGAAGCTCAATTTAAAGTTTATATTGGCTGATCTTAGTATAAGTCTGCCCTGTTCTCTTGAGCCTGAGATTGCCTGATTAGAGGATCACTTATCAGCAGGGCACTACTTTAATTTGTAATTGGTGATATTGTTGGATGAAGATTGTTTTTTTTGCTGTAGAATGTGGCTTTTATAACATTCTTAGTTAAAGCTCAATTAGTTCTTTCGGTAATATCTGCTCAGCAGCTTGTGAGGTTAAACAAAATTTATTCCTCAATTCTCTCTTTGCTATGCTATGAATATCTCTTAATGGTTTTTGAAGGATTTGTTAGGCTAATAAACCTTGGATTATGTAGCAAATTCTTGTCTATAGTGAAAGAAAATGCTAGAGTTTGTAGTTCTGCCTTTTGTGTATTTGGCTATTTGCTTTCTGAGCGGTGTTTGATCCCTTTATTTTTTGACAGTGTATAATAAACCATCAAGCTCTGCCATGCCTTTTGGATCTGTTAACACAAAATTATAAGAAGAGCATCAAGAAGGAAGCTTGTTGGACCATTTCAAACATCACTGCTGGAAATGTAAATCAGATACAGGTGAGCAAGTCATCCATATTGTTATTATAAAGCTGCAGATATTTTTATTGCATTTATGAGCTTTGTTGCCTGAAATACATACAGGCCATAATTGAAGCTGGTATCATAGGGCCCCTTGTTAATCTGCTTCTAAATGCTGAGTTTGAGATCAAGAAAGAGGCTGCATGGGCTGTTTCAAATGCGACATCTGGTGGCACTAATGAGCAAATTAAGTATAAATTCTTTTACGTCTCAAGATCTTGTTAGCCTTCTTTATTGTTTTCATACATACTAATAATCATTTTATTTATTTGGTAGGTTCTTGGTGAGCCAAGGGTGCATCAAGCCACTATGTGATCTACTAAACTGTCCGGACCCTAGAATTGTAACAGTTTGCCTGGAAGGGCTTGAGAACATTTTGAAGGCTGGGGAAGCTGAGAAGAATATGGGTAACACGGGTGGTGTAAACTTGTTTGCCCAAGCTATTGATGATGCGGAGGGGTTGGAAAAGATTGAAAACCTTCAGAGTCATGACAACACTGAGATATACGAGAAGGCAGTGAAGATTCTTGAGACATATTGGGTGGAGGAGGACGAAGATGAGCCTTTACCCCCAGGTGATGCTACCCAAGCTGGATTTGGCTTCGCAGGCAATGGACTTCCTGTTCCATCTGGTGGATTCAACTTTAGTTGAAGGTTTGTAACCATTCAGTCCACGACCATTTGTTTTAGATGTACTTACAAACAGAAGTTGAGTTGGGAAGTGCTAGGTGGACAGTACCTTCTGGCAGGGTATTGCCTAACCATTGGTTGCAATTTTTTTTCATTAAGAACATTTTGAGAAAAGAAAAATCACATGTTTTGATTTAATTGGATAGGTGGAATTAGTTTGATAAATTATACTGGATGCAACACTTTGGGTGTGTTATAGTTGGAACTGGCCAGACGCTTGCCTAGTGATATATTAGCAGTAAGATAGGATATTTTACTTGGGATTGGTGTTAGGTGTTGCTTTTGGTCATTTAGACAGTGAACATCTTCTTTCTGGTACTCGGGGTTTAAGTAGGTCAAATATTAAGAGGCGGATTTATGAGTTTGACCCATCTTTAGAAAAATAAAAATGTTTCTGATTTTAACGTGACACTGTTTGTGATTTGCAGGAAAACAATTGGATGTGGAATGAAGTTCAGAGTCCAGGTCTGGTGTCTATGATCATCAATTTCATGTGGGGGGAGGCTCCTTTTGCTGTTCTTTTATCTAGTTTTGGTCCAGATTCAAAATTGGTTGAAGATAGGCTGAGTAATGTGTGTCATTTTCAAGGG
This sequence comes from Citrus trifoliata, assembly GCA_018350135.1. Taxonomy (NCBI): domain Eukaryota; kingdom Viridiplantae; phylum Streptophyta; class Magnoliopsida; order Sapindales; family Rutaceae; genus Citrus; species Citrus trifoliata. Next base: position 39,114,873 of record CM031386.1, on the reverse strand, counting down.
TCAAGTAAAAGAGTTTTGAACAAAGATGGGAAAATTACACAGTATAGTCTCTTTTCATTTTCTTTTAGTAGTTAATTTTTTTCAGTGTCCTAGTTCCTGAAAGCAAGAGTGGGGCATACTGCTGCCGATTTAAACTCGTGCTGTTTACTGGTTTACAACTAAGAGCAGTGACAGAAAATAGATATATTTATTTTCTCTTAGAGGTGTTTTCTTCTTCTTTTCTTTCCTAGTGCGGGCATGATTTTGTATTTGACCAAGATAAGCATATTTTTTAGTTTGAAGAAGGAATTTTGGTTGTGTATTATGTCAAAATATACGAGGATTAATGAAGTGTATGGTATTGTTTCGGTTCCTTCTGGGTCATTATGCCTGCTTGTTAAGTGTTGATTTCTATTGGAACCAGGTACGGATCTGTACCCCCCAACCATCCTGGCATCCCCCATTTTGCGGACAAGCTGTTAATTAATAATATGATGGAAAGGCTTAACGGTAGTTTTATTTGTAGGATTGAGGAATGTAGACTCGGAATTGTTACTATTGTTTTACTTTTAAAAGTTTTTCACTATCTTATAATTAATGTATGATATATTCTTCACATAAATAATTAAAAGTGGGTTTTATTTATTTATTATTTATAAATGAGGAATGTATCATATATTGATTGTAAGATAGTGTTTGTCTTTTAAAATGAGTAGGAGTAGAACGAGAACGAGAATGAGTTAATGGGCTCTACAGGAACAAAAACTTAGATTTCTTCATGGATATTAAAAAACCCTCCCCAATTTACTGTATTTTCCAATTTACCCTCATTTGAAAAAACTAAACTGTTGCATCTGCCGTCACTGGTCGCGCGGTCGCTGACAGCAAGCCATCAATCTCGCGTCGAAGTAGCAGCATCTGCCGTCGTTCTCGCATCGAAGCGGCAGCAACCCCAAGTCATCAAATCGGCATTGCAGCACCCCAAAATCAAAGCCAGCAGCATCATCCGTTGCTGGTTACGCAACCGCTGACCCTTTGCCAGCCATCGATCTCCCGATTATTATTGTTATTATCAGTTGCTGTTGTTATTATTGTTTTTTTTATAATAACAATTATCTAAGGTATGTTTAGTGTATAGAATTATGGGGTATTAAAATATAATTTATAGAAAATTAATACTAGTACTATATTTGGAAGAAAATAGAAATGGGTTAGTGCTAATGTGGCAGTTACCATTGAGTCGCGTCTAATGCGGCAGTTAGCTTGCTTCTTTTTTTTTTTCTTTTGCTTTTGGTTAATAATAATAATAATAAAACTTTTTAATATAATATTATGTTATATACTTTTTTATTTTTACATTATAATTTATTATTAAATTTATAATTTATTATAACTAATAATAAATATGAATATAATCAATTTAAAATTAATAATATAAATAATAATATAAAATATTAATAAATTTAAGTATATAATATTAATATAATATAATACGTAATTTAAATTAATCTAAAAAGATTAATACAATACAGTGTAACACCAAACATTATAGAATATTATTATAATACAGTGTTAACACAATATAATATAATACATAAGGATGGCAAAAATACTCGCCCGAGTGTGGTCTCCGATCCGAACCCAGACAACACCCGAGCTTTGTTACTCGGTCCGGGATAAAGTTAGGCTGGTCTTGAGCATCACTTGATAAATCTAAAATCCAGTCTCAAACCTAAATTTTATTAAAAAATATTAAAAAATATATATTATTTAAATATTTATATTTATTTGACTCATCAATTACACATACTTAAAGTTTTAAATACTTAAAGTTTATATTTTCATGTCAAATTTTATTGAAATAAATTTAAAATTTATAAAATTACAAAAAATAAAAAACTATACATATATAATATTAAAAATATATAAAATACGAGTACTCGGTTTGCCTGGGCATTTAAAAATTGCATCTGGGCGAGGTCTGCGCATTACGATACCCAAACCCAGGACCCTAATAATATATTACATTAGCATTAAAATAAAATAATATAATATAGTGTGTCAAACGCACACTAAAAATATTACTTATAATAATTTACTTAAATTTTAAGATATATAAAATAAATACAGGAATATTTATCATTAGGACTTTTATTTCTGTTAATATCTTATTCTACCAGTCATTTTAATCTATTCTAGTTTTATTCGATTCTTATTTTCAATTAATAAACGCACCATAGTTGCTGCATCTGCAATCCTCTTAGCGCTTTAAAGTCTTCTAGAATTTGTTAACTTATGAGTATTTCTGAGTCGCATAGTAAATTGGATGTTAAATTAGACAGGGAAATATGTCGCTGTCTTACTAACAAGACGACGGCATGGATTTGACAAGCGAAGTTTCCTCCAGTAATACGACGGCTGTAGACGTTTTCCGGCCAAGTACATAAATCATTCTGACGAAAATGCCTATCTTTGCATTAACTTATTTCGTGATGAATGATCGATGATCGTGTAAGCGGGGGGTATCTAGTGGGAAATTAAAGAGAACCCAAAATACGTGAGCAGAAGTACACTGCAACAGTAATGTAGAAGTGCAAGAAAGATCTTGGAAGTAACCTCACGCTTTAAACCGACTTCCATACCTAACACTTGGGCAAGGCGGTACTATTTTTGGACAAGCTCAAGGTGTCTTTCCCCTTTGATACTTACTACAACAGTACCACTATTGTTTTAGAGCCAAACTGTTGTTCCGACCTTCCTTACTTAACACGCGAGCAAGGCGGTACTATTTTGGACAAGCTCACGGTGTCTTTCCCCTTTGATACTTACTACAACAGTGCCACTGCGTGAGCAAGTCGGTGCTATTGTTTTAGAACCAAACCAAGAGCCCAGTTACTACCATTAACTATGACCCTGTCCCTGCATTACTACCATAGCATACAAACAGCGGTATCAAAAAAGAGAGATGAAAAGCCAACTATCTTGCGGTGAGGTAGATGAGTACGATCCTTCTGGATTGGTGTATTGTTGGTGGAGATCAGCAGCAAAGTTTGATGAATGCGTTAAACTCAAGCTTGACCTCCCCAATATTTCGATACTGACACCTAGGCTCAGGGTGCTTAGAGAAATGGAGAGGTTGGCCCTGATTGCACCGGACGGACTCAATGAGCTTCGACACAAGTTTCTCAGCTATCGTTCTGGTGACTTCTGGATACCAATTGGAGGGATTCAAAAGGGAGGAATGGACATTCCTCCAGTGATCACCATTCTCTTGGTGGGTTTCTCTGGTTCAGGAAAAAGCTCGCTTCTCAACCTTATGTACAGTGTTCTTAGTCGTTCTGGACTTGTACTCTTCGCTCAAACATCATCGGGTAAGCTGCAAGCGATTTTCTCATGATCTGAGTTTTCTCTGAGCAAAATACTTGGATAATTGGTAACTATATATATATATATATATGAAGATAGTTAAATCTCAACTATAAATTATCACTAATGAACACGTGGAATATGATGTAGAAAACTGAATCAAGAGAGATCCTGATTTCACATTACAGTATGCTGATGCAGTTATCCTTTTTCCATTGCAGGAAATTCTTCGCACACCACAACTATGTATATGGAAGAGCACAATGTGATGAGGTCACTGCAAAGTGGATTTTGTGTGTACGATTCCAGGGGGTTTAATTACAATCGAGTGCATGAAGGTCTAGAGGAACTGTCATCTTGGATGAGCGAAGGGGTACATCATAATCAGCGGTGCTTGAGATCAGATGATTGTGCATTAATGAAAAATGATGCGGAAATTGATGACTTAAAATCATCTCCTAAGTACGTGCTTAGGAGGGTGAATTTCGCAATGGTAGTATCTAACATAGCTGAGATCTATAAAGCTTTAAAAGCGGGTGATTCCAAGCCTTTAGATGCCACCAAACGGCTCTTCAGTGCACCTGGTTTGAGAAAATGCAGTAAGATTTCCTTCTGTACCATGGTTTGTTTCTCAAAGTTCTTGCTTTATTACATGTAATTATGATTGTTTTATAGCCACATATACTTAATTGATTACTAACTTGTTGAAGTTGGCATCGCATTGAAGCTTTCCTGAAGCACATATTAGGACACCGATCCTTTTAGTGCTTTTTTAGCAAAACTTGTAGCACAGTAATTTCAGACTAAAAAACCATAAGTTTCAAAATTCATCGATTCTCAGTGAAGATTCCGATCCTCAAATCATTTCGTCGATAATGTAGCTGATGCCTAGAGTCCTTGCTCCTAGTATGACTTTTTTCTTTCTTTCTTTTTCTTTTTTTTCCCCCTTTTTTGTTCAATGCTGCTATCTCGACTCGTATCTGTAACTATTGAGTCATAATGCATGGCCAGACATACTGTACCAAAAATTGATCATTTAGATCACAGTCAGTGGACAAATTGTACTTCTACAGATTTATACCATCTTTATTGGATAATCGGTGCTACTTTTTGTTTTTATGAAGAGATTAATTAATTAGCATCTCTTCTCATAAATAGCAGCTACGCTCATTAAAGCAATCCGTGTGATAAAAAAAATGACTCAATGCCAGCTGAATAGTATATTATAAACCTTTATACTGTAGTAGCATAATGTTAAAACCAAAAATTTTACATTATGGGCTTTTATTTCTACTGTGACTGCAGATGAAAATCCCATCTTGATCTTGACACATGGTGACTTGTTATCAACTGAGGAGAGGCTGGATGCTAGGTTGAAAATATGTGAATATCTTGGTGTATCTGAGATCAGTGGAGTGTACGACATAGTGTGCCTCACAGAATATGGATTTCCCGCAGAAGAATGTGACCCCGTTACAGCCTACTCCATAGCTGAAGCTATATACAGGGCACTGCTAATATCAGACAGGGGCCACTCACCGAAGAAAACCTTCCGAGACTGGGCGGTTCTCATATTGTCATGTATGCTGTGCTTCATTGCCTCTTTCTTATCTTTGCTTGCTGATCTTTGTTCAAGGCTCGGACAAAGAGGTCAGAAATTGAAGATGTGATAGAGAATTAGAGACTGTTGCTGCTTAGTTGAGGAAGCAATTGTCATGTATTAATTGTATCACCTCTAGACTAGTGATTGGTTATGTACATTCTAAGTTTTAAGACTGTGGTACTGAGCTAGTGCCATGAACAACAGTATATATATATATATATATATATATATATACATACACATATATGCGTGTGTGTGTGTGTATTTTTGTAAATTGGGTTAAATTTAAAAATAATACTGGGATCTTTTTGGGTTAATCAATTAAGAATAACTTGATTGTGGATGAACGATCAGTTTTTGCAAAAACTTCTCACCTAAAATGACAAATTGTTCTTGTAAAACCGATAGCCTTTAAAATTTGCTAAAAACTGGTGCTTACACTTCAAAATCTGATTGCTCTTGCAAAAAATCAATCACTTGTTGCATCTTCTGGAACTAGTTTAAGAAAAAGCAGCGTTAGTTGTGATTTTATGTCATCAAGGTGCTTACTGAGTTCAGAGAGAGCATGTTCTTTTTAAAATGAGACGGCGTGCTGGTCATACTTCCGATTCTTTATTGTTAATGCGTTAGTCTGCGAGTGCTGGTATCATTAAAAGTCCTGGCTCGATCCCACGGATTTTGTTGAAAAATATTAAAAGGTGAAATGAGTAAAAAAACAAACGCATCAGGTTTTTTATTTTTGAAATTTTTAGTGGGAGGCAGAGCAGCCATATGGCCCATATGTATCACTCCGAGGGTTGTTTGGTATTTGCAGCGCTTTTGGATCACATTACGGTTGTGAAGGGTGTCAATTTATTTGTTCCGTATCGTGGGTTCCTCCCCTATATCTTTATGTGTAGACTGCGAGACAAAAAGAACAAAAGAAATGTCTGGCTGTCTCTGCATCTAAACCTGAACAAGTGGCTCGGGTTTGTCTCATCTTGCATCGTCGTCTAGGCTTACTTTTTAAGTCTACCTTGAACAACAAAACAAATAACTGGTTCTTTTTTCTAATCAGTGAATCTGTCTCGTGTCGCAACCACACACATTGGTGTAAGGCTTGGGTGGCTGACCTTCATTATATATAGAGAGAGAGAGTAAATCATCGTAAAAGAAATATATATTTCAAATGCTGTAGTTCCGTTATGCACAGAGTAAAGTAGTAAATTAAAAATTGTGTAAAATCACCGTGCACGGAATAAATGCGCTTTTTTTTTTTACTCTCAAAATAGCTAATATTAATTAATTGGCTAATAGAATTAGTCTGATCCAAATATGTGGTTATAAGGTTATTTGGTCTTCCCTAAATTGGTTGGGGGTGTCAGTCTATCTTATAATAAGGCATCTTCATTTGCATAATTAGCATGATAATGATGATAATTATTAGGACCTTGTTAAGTTACATTATAATGTAACTTACATAGACCATTAAATTGTAATTAGTGAATTAAAAATAGAACCAACTAAACTATTTTTTAGGTCACTAAATATATATTTTGGGTGAATGTAAGTTACATTATCATGTAACTTAACAACACCCTAATAATAATAATTATTATTATTATTAACTCACAAGTTCAAACCTAAAATCTGAATTTTAAAAAAGTTAATTCTTCACAGTTGGAACTAAACCTTAGACATCGTATAATTGACATGAGCTGATTAGTTGGAGGTGAAATAATTTGTGTAAAATTAAGTATTAAAATATATATATATATATATATACATAAAAAAAAAAAAAAAACCAAATGTAACATAAGCTTACCCCAAAGTCCTGGACCCACCTGTAGACTCTTAACATATGTAGACCTGGTGAGTGTCACATCGACCCCGGTAATATAATCCTGCATATTCGTTAATGCATTTTTAAGAAACCTCAAAAACCGTCAGGCCTCCCTTTATCCTCTAAACATAAGTTTTCGATGATGTGATAGTAATAATTCGATTCTAGATCCTTGCAGATCTTCAAAGACTTTACGAGTAAGCCAAATTAATCGGCGAATAGTAAGATCAGAAAAAGGATATATATTTTTTAGTTTTTTCTCTTAATCTCTCCCAATCTTTTAAATTTAGTGAAAAAAATTAATTTAAGTATTAGTAAAGTGAAGAAAACTTACTTAATTATCAATATTAAAATTTAAATTTAATCTTAACTATTTATTTTATTGAAAGAAACTAAGACATAAAAAATATTAGGAAAGAATTCTTATCGTCTATTGATATGTCCAGCTGCCGACAAGAGGAGCTACAAAGGAGTGTGCAGCCCCAAGATATTATTTTTTGAAAAAAAATCAAGTTCAGGTGTTATTATGATAATCTATTTAATTTTGAAAAGTAGTTCTGGTGGTATTTAAATAAGATATATGTGTGTACATAGAGGTTGTTATTGTAGTTTCCCTTCGTTGCCAGTTTCTCCGATCCATTGGCTCAAACATAGGTACAGTTTGTGATTCTCTCCTCTTCTCTCACCCAGTGGGCAGTACTAAATAAGTTGTGTCTTTCTGCGCTAATTAAATCTCTGTCTATCGATGTACTCCGGTGATCAATCGACCAAAAAAAGATCGATGTTTTAAAGTCACTTACGTACAACGCACTTGATCCTGGCCACAGGGCTCAAGCTTCATTCCTTTCTAATAGCTGCTAATTGGCTACAATGGATGTGAAGACAAAAGTGAGTACTGAGTAAGCTTTTGCTCTTTTTTGCTCTCTCCCTCATTCCCCCCAACACACACACACACACACACATATATATATATAGGTAGAGAAGGAACTTATGATCAAATCTCCCTTTGCTTTAAAGAAACAGAGAAGAGAGGCTGAGGAAATGATGAAAAGTTCACCACCAGGTACATTTAACGAGATGAAGAAGAGTTGTACTGATTGCCACACGACAAGAACCCCTCTTTGGAGAGGGGGTCCAGCTGGCCCTAGGGTATATTATATTCCTTCTGTTCAATTTTATCACGGAGTAGCTATTCAGATTGTTATTTGTCGTGGTCCTGATTTCGAATTTTTGACAATTGCGGTTGGCTTCCAGTCTCTCTGCAACGCATGTGGGATCAGGTACAGGAAAACAAAGAAGCTGGTTCTCTTAGGTCGGGACAAAGGAAGAGCACAGAAGCGTAAAAGAAAGTACGGTAGCAATACTAATAATAATAATAAAGGTGCTACCAAGCTTGGAATTTCTCTCAAGGCAGGATTAACGGCTGTAGGAAGCGGTATTGGAGAGGAAGAACAAGCGGCCATACTTCTGATGTCTCTATCCTACGGTTGTCTTTATGCTTAATTACCTTTTCTTGTTTTCTTTTTCTTTTTCTTTTTCTTTTTAGTATTTACCAACCTCAGTTACCTTATCACCATTCTTTCTTTTACCTTTTTGCCATCGATGGAATCGATGGTGTAAACGCAACATTTGATGCTCTTGGTTGACTGGGTTAGTTTGTTCTTTTTGGTGAAAGCCATTGTGTTGCTTCTCCTCCGATTACATTAATACTATTATAAGTTGCAATCGGGAAGAAGCCAGTATTCGTGTTAATTACTATAATAATTCCTCGAAATATACAATAATTCATTCTTTTACTTTGTACCTCCATGAATTTCTTCCAATTTATCAAGACTATATATTTCAATACAAAAAACAAATTATAGGAATAATAGTAGAGATTATTTTCAAAAACTGATAATAACAATAATAATGATCTCTTTTAGGATGTACTTTGAACCATACTGCTATTTAGTTTTTGGAAAAATTACTAAAATTTTCCTTATATATATTAGTAATTAAGAAGCACTTCCACCTAAACTCAAATTGAGTATGATATGTAATCCCTCGTCATTTATAAACATTCTACTTAATTCTTTTACATTAACAGAAGTTGATATTTTCTGATAAATTATTAAAAAGTTCATATTGCAGTTAACTAATTTAAGTTATTTTACAAATCGTATACATTGTGAAAATGGCATTTTCCATGGATTATTTTTACATATCTCCGCTGAGGTTTCACGTAATAACACTTTAATAAAAAGTATGACGATATTTTTACATCCCTCTGCTGTTGTTAGTATTTCCGTCGGTTGATCGTTTGTATCTTAAAAAAATGACAAAAATACCCTTTCAAGACTGAGAGGTACAATTTCTCAACTAATATTTAGCAATATTTGGCGGTAAAGACATATAAATATACTCAAAAGTTCAAGATACCCACATGAAACATAAATTTCACATTGCTTAGAAGTTTGAGATTTGGGGTAAAATTTTTTTTTTTAAATCCTAATATTACAGATGGAACAATGGCATTTATATACTTTACTAAACCCAGAACAGTGGTTGCGACTAATAATATATGATAGTACCAGCACAATTTCCACCCTTACAATCATGCATTACGAGATTAATTAACAAACATCCATCACATAAACCAAAAATGGCTATCATCTTGACCAGCCAGGCAGGGGAAAATTACTATTTCACACATAGATCCTCTGACCTCAACAGTAAAGCTTATATAATCCATTCCTAATGATAATGACTGCAACTTATAAAATTTGACAATACCAGCACAATTCGTATTCCTCTAGTCATGCATTACGAAATAAATAAACAAACAACCATTGCACAAACCCAAAAATCCATTATCATTTTCACTAGCCAAGTAGGGGAAAAAAACAAGCCATTTCACAATAACAGAGACTCTGACTTCAAACAAACAAAAAAGACCCATTTTTTTTTCCATTTCCAATCACATAAATGTTACATATTTAAGCTAAAGTACAAGATATGTTAAGCTCTGAACAATTTTTGCATAATTGATACATCACAGGATAATAACCAAACCAACATGATTTTTCTACTAATTTAACATACATTGAAATCCATAATCCTTTACAACAAACGTCCACAACACGGCAGTACCAATTTTTCCGGCTTATATATCCAAAACGAAGAAAACCAAAGCTATAATTTCATAGGTAAGTTTAAAATGGTGATGAATCTTGATCTTCAAACTCGATAATATTTGCTTGTTCTCACACTGATGTTACTGAGGGGTGAATTTTGTGTGAGTGTAAATCTTTTTGCGTAAGATTTACATTTTTGTGAAGGGATTTCTTTGGATAATGAATTGGAGAGGGTAATGGAGTGATGCTTCTCTTCATTTCGTGCTTACCAATGCTACTTAGTTAACTTTTTAAGTTTTTTTATTATTTTAAATGCTTTTATGATTTTAGCCTTATATACTTATGCTATCCATAATTTTATACTAACAGTAAAGGAGGGATATAAAAATACTGACATATTTTTTTATTAAAGTGTTATTACGTGAGACCTTAGGGGAGGTGTGTAAAAATAACCCTATTTTCCATTTACAAAATCATTAGCGACGTTAACGTGGTCCCACTGTTGGTGTTGATGAGTTACCAAGTCTCCGTTTTCGATTTTGCTAGAGAACTCTAGGTCAATTTGGTCAGCCGTCGTATCTTACTTTCTTCTAGTTGATCCTCGAAGCGGTAGGGGATTGGTAATGAACCATTTATATGAAGCAAATGAAAAGCGAGGGGACACGCATGGTACAGTAAGGCGCATTAAGCAATTGCCACGTTACAGAATAGGAATCGTGTCGTCTCTAGAACGTCCCTCTCACAGTCTCACTTCTCTTGCACATTCCTTTCTTTTCTTAATACCGACAAAGAAAAGTTGATCAACAATCAAACTGGAATTTGAGTAACAGCAAACACTCAAACATGCAATCAAGATTAGCAACCGCTGCAGGAAGATCTTGCTGGGTTTTCTCAACAGCTCGCAATAAATGTCTTCGACGAGAATTCGTTGCTGCTGCAGCCTCGACCGGTCGCACTGCTGACCCTGCTATTCACTCTGGTGAAGTTGAAAAAGGCCCCGATGTTCATTACGATGAACCTTTAGTAAGACTCCCTCTTTAAGATTTTTCTTATTATTAACTAATTATATGCAAATTAACGCTAGCTTTTCTTCAATTAGTTAATGACTCCTCCATAAGTTCACAGTCGTTTATATATGTTGCAGGGGTCATCGAATGAAGCAGCAGTTGCAGGAAACAATCCTAAAAATAAAGAGGCAGATACCGATCCCCTGGTGCCAGCTAACCCACCTCACGTTTCTTCTTCAAGGCTTGAAAGCTACGGAGTGAATCAGCCCTTAAAACCCTCACATTCAACAAAAGCGTCAGAGCAGTACTAAAGCAGAAGCTCTGGGTGAAGTGATTTGTGCTGCGGTAGATGGCACGCCACTGTCAAATGACATAGAGAATGAGCAAAGAGATAGGCACGAGAAAGTTGAGAGTGGCAAGGAATATTTTGGCCACAATAAGCCATCGCCGTTGTCGGAGATTGAGATGGCGGATACTAGGAAGCCGATAACACGGGCAACTGATGGAACGGCGGATGCGGTTGGAAGTGATGTGATTGGGTGGAGGCCAGAACAGCTTGACACTGCTGAGGAGGCTCTCAGGAGAGGTGCTGAGATATTTAGACAGAATGCTATGCGTGGGGATCCTGAGGTGTTTCCACACTCGAGGGTTTTGGGAGAGCTTCGTGGGGAGTGGTTTTGATCATGAAATTGTTCTCGTCTTTGTTGTAAACTTGGCCATCAAAGTAACAGTAATATCGGATAAGGTGTAAATTTTTGCAATAAAGAAAAATGGAATCCGCAAGATTATTCTATTGTTCCCTACCGCGCATGCACTTGAAATTTGAACAATTCAATTAAATACGTGAATGGTAATTGGTAAGGAGAGGTAGATAGTTGAAATAGGGTAAAACTGAGAACAGAACAACGAACTAATGATGCAATTTTCTAGTGCATTAGGTTTTAGCATAAACATTCATAAGACAAACTTCGTGGTTGATAAACTTTTGCATTATTAATTGTTCCAAGTAATTCTAACATGTTACACCGAGTGGGGAGGGTTTCCGCGGTGGACGTTGTCTTACTTTAATCAAATACTCGACTCGGCTCAAAAACTGCGGTTGTGGATACAGACAAAGTGAAACGTACCACCGCTTAACATCAGTTTTATGTTAATCGCAATTCGAACCAGTTACTAATGCTTTTGATTGTGATAATTTGTTGGCTTAATTGGCTCTACTCTCTTTGGATCCTTTGTTAATCCATTTCTTGTCACTTGTCCAGACTGGTTATGGGCTGCCGACAATCAAAGTGGTCCAAGAATAGAGTTATCATATCGAAGAATAATACAAAAATTAATCGTCATTGTAATACCATCTCAGCCAATACGTGTTTTATGTGATTATATATGAGTTTGATTTTTGCATATTCTCAAGAGTGCAATAGGAGTTATCTATGATTTCTTGATTTCAATTAATATAATCTGCTTCATAGGAAAGCCAGATCGCTCAATATGTAAATGTTAGGCGTAAAATAAACTAGCAAGCTGATCGCTTTCTTTTATTGTCATCCGTTTACCACCATGCGGAGGCCATAACAGAGTCCCAGATGCAGAATGAAAATGAGCGGTTGAGCTATAATCTTAAAGCACTTTCCTCCTCGCTTTTAAGTTGTGATGAATGATAAACGTTTTTTAATTTCTTTTTAGTTGTATTTCGCTGGATAGTGATAGCAAAAACTGGCTTTGAGCCGAATTATTAATGAAAGAGAGAGAGAGAGAGAGAGAGAGAAAGATTGGCCAAAATTGCGGTAAGCAAAATGGGGACGGAGCCAAGGGCAACCTCTTCATTTTACAATTTTTTTATTTTAAAAAAAAAAGGTAATTTTCTTGATTTTTTTTCATTTAAAAACGGTGCCGTAGAAGATAAAATCCAAGTGATAGTGCGGTCACCAAGACACATGCAATCCTCTGTCTTCAGTCTCCACCTTGTATCAAATATCAATAGCAAAGAGGATAATTAATCCAACAAAATCATCACTTCCCAAATTTCCTTTGTTTTCACAAAAACTATGGCAAAATCCACGATACCACTACTCAATCTTTTCACATTCTTCCTTGCATTGCAATCAAACTTGGCATTTACCGCATCGTCGCTAGAAACATTGATATCAACAACAAGTAAAGACCAAATTGCATGCACAGTCGTATGCGAGTCTTGCGAGAACCCTTGCCAACCATTGCCGTCTCCGCCACCGCCGGAATTGATCTTACCGCCGCCGCCTCAGCCGCCTTCTCCACCCCCGCCTTCACCACCCGCGTTACCAGAATGTCCTCCACCACCGGCACCACCCGCGTTACCAGAATGTCCCCCACCTCCAGCACCGCCAGAAGGCTGCTCTGTATGCACACCGTCGCCAGACGTTCCTCAGATTTCTCCGCCAAGGACGCCGATGCCGTTTCCACCTCCTTCAGGTGAGTTTCCGCCCCCGGAAAGTGGTGTCCCGAACGTTCCTGGTGTCAATAACCCACCGCCTTCTCCTGAGGCTTCTGACTCCACCAAATTAATTGGTGCTCAAGTTCATCAATATTTCCTCCGTCTTGCTCTTGCTTTCCTTACTCTGTTGCTTTTAAAACCTAAATGCAATGGTCATTGTTCCATCATCTCTTAGGCTCACTTACGGAAGCTGATCTAGTTTTATTAGTTCATGTCTTGGCCACAGCTAGCTTTTCCATGGAATATTGGAAATAGAAATAAGGCTTGTTTACTGCACAAATTATTGTGTCTTCATTTAGTATTTAACATGCATCGATTTCGAATAATATTGGATCCTCTCTATTGTTCATTAGTGCTGCAAAATGCAAAAAAAAAAAAAAAATTCTTGATATCAGTGGCTCCCCATTTTTTTTATTTCAGATTTATCGGTTTTTTTTTTTTTCAAATTAATGCATATACGTTTAAGTTTTAACTGCATATATAGTTAAAAGTGGGCTTTACATTTTGCTAGTTCACTCCAATCTGCCAATGTGCAAAGAAACATGCAATTTTGCCATGCACAACTCACTACGCTCATATCACTAACCTTCTCAATATGTAAGTACAAGTCAATAGGGGAAGATCATGCTATTTTCAAGTCTAATAGTGAGCCTCTAGCTATTTATTGAATTCTTTTTTTAAAAAAAAATCTTGCTACTTACTGAGATTTATCCTAAAAAAAAAAAAAAAAAAACCCCAAATCTTTATATATGTGTGCAGATCTCAAACCCGTACTTATTGCATCACCGAAATAAGCCCACTTTTTTTTTTTGAGAAATTAAATCATTTTTTTTTCTTACCAAATGTCAAAACTAGTTCTATTTCGTGTTTGTGTTTGAGGAAGAATGCGATAATGTATTGTGAAACAGAAAATTCAGATGAAATGAGATTGTAAATTAAAGTAAAAATGTAATAATTTAACCGAAAATAAGTTTTTCTTTAGGAAAAATAAGATGAAGCAGAAGAAGTTAATATTTATCGAGTTAAATTTTCACAGAACATGTGAATTTATTTTATTATTGTTGTTATTATTTTTAAGAAATCCTTTCGTCTAAAGTTGAAAAAGAAGAAAAAGAAAAGAAAAAGGAAATACCACTTAATTTTCAGTTCGTGTTCAATTTACTCGAAATCATGTTCGAGACGAGAGAATGTGAGAACATGAATGCACTTGTGGGGATAGGTAGTGTGTGTGTGTGTTCACCGACAATTCTAAAATGGATCATATCGAGTTTGCCTTGCATGTGCGGCTTGTACTCACGTACCACGATTCTATTCTATGATATTGATATGTATGTATGTATGTATGTATGTATGTGTGTATGTATGTGTGTGTGTATATATATATATATATATAATCTAGAATTTTAAAATACGAAAATATTTAGAAAAACGCATAAATTGTGTAATTTTATTTAAATTTTAAATTTTTAAAATTTTATAATTTTAAAGTTTTCTCAAAATTTTCTCGCATTTTAAAATTTTAAATCAGAAAACTATTATATATATATATATATATATATATAGTTAAATCTCAATTTCACACTTTTAATAGCGGACACGTGGTAGAAACCATTAAAAACTCGGATTATTAAATTCAGAAGGATTACTTTCAACTTTCTAATTGCCACCAAAATTATAACTAAAATTATAAGAGAAGATAATTTTTAGACCAGATTTTTAGCAGGCCTGCAAACAATTCAGTAAGGCCCAATTAGGCTCACGAAGAATCAACAAAAGCTCTGCAAAGCCCAATGCCCATTGCAATCCAATTAAATTCGACCTAAACGAAGCTCCACCAAGTCCTTGCGATTGACAAATTCGCATGCTTCTTATCTGCCTTTGAAGAACCATTGAGACCGATTTAAGTTAAAAATCTTTTCTCATTTGCATTTACCAATTGGAAACGATAAAAGAAATATTGGGAGAAAAAAAAAAGATTGAATCTGATTATTTTTCGAGGTTTTTTTTTAAAATTCTTTTTTGAGAATTTGAAATAAGCATATAAATAAAATAACTTGAAATATTTAATTGATTTGGCATCCTTCTAGAAAGATATATAAAAGTCTCATTGTATTAATATTCAAATTAAAAAAATATTTACCCGTTAAATAATAATTCCTCTGCTGAAAATTGCTGGACACGATGCACGGATCCGGATTCGAATTCCTCGGGCCTGAAGTGTGAAGTAAAGAAAGGACTAGTAAACATGGCTGAATCTCGCTTCTTGGGAGTGACAGAAACTATAAATTAATCAACAATTATATTGTATATACAACGACATCCATCCACATGGCCTTGAAATTTTCACTTCGGATTAACTTCTTTCACTTCACCGCCGAGCAATAACACGGCCGTTACGAGCCGAATTATTTATTGTCCCAAAAATGAAATATCATAGATTTTAAATTTTTATTTATCAAATGGAAGGAAAATTTTTAAGTGTTCTTGCAATATTGTTCTGCTTTTATTCGAATATATTTCGGTCAATGATAATGATATACAGACAGACACACATAATAGATAGTGAATAAATGAAAAATAATACTCTGAGAACTCAGCATTACCTGCTTAAGTCTAGTCAATATATGACATAATGACAAAGTAGCCATACCAACAAGACCACATCCACAACTACAATTGATGATGAAGAAAGACTTGATGGTTAAATATTTTAAGCAATTCTCATGGGTGTTGGCATGGACTATGTTTTATTCTCACAGGATTGCTGTTAGAACCCGAAAAATTTCTAACCTTCCGCATAAATCTTCTACTTTACGTAATGTATCGAAAATGAAAAGCTTAGAAATGTGTTTTTCAGAAACTGTTTTTAGTCTACACATAAACTCACAAAAGTCACACTAAGTTAGTAGCAAAAAAGTCAACTAGATGTACACTTTGTAGATGGTAAAGCACTGAGCCCTTGATAATTGTGGTCCATCAATTAGATTACAATTTTCAACCAACTCTTTTTTTGAGATTGAGAGTGAAGTGTAGTGTAGGCATGAAGCGCGAGGTCCCTCCAACTACTAATACCGTGCTCATAAATAACACACAACCATCTTCCACCGCCTGCATCATTATTATTCATATGAGGAGCCGACCCTGGCTCCCCTCTCTCGGCCGCTTTAATTTATTTTAATTAAACCATAGCTATCAAATAAATTTAGAAACTGCTAAATGAATTAAGATGGGAGGATGCCGAATTCTTCATTGTTCGAGGTGAGAGGACTTAAGGAATCCGAGTTCCTCCTAACGGAGGAGGAATTGCATTTTTAATAGAATCCACTGTCCTTCCCAATTTGGACAATCAACCAAAATACCCCTTCCTGTCTTATCTTACAGCCAACTAAACCTAAAACCCAACTATCTTTTTCGGATAAAACTGATTGGATAACGCCAGTGAAAAAGTTTAGCTAATAAGTAATCTGAGGTTTAGATTTGTATATATAAATCTGCTTGCATAAACTATGATTGTGATCCGGATTAGCATGTTTAAATTCAAAGTGTCAGGATATTTGAACCCCACCACAATATTCTCTACACCCATTTTTTAATAAAAGTTTTTATGACAATAATATTCTTAATTAAGATTACTATAGTAATCAAACATTAATTATGTTCGTTTCTCTCTCTAATGTTATTCTTTTTTCCACCAATTTTTTTTTTTTCTCTTTTCCTCTCCCTTACTCCCCAATTGTCTTCCAGTTCTATGTGGTTCTTATAATTTGAAGCTTCTCTTGGAGTCAAGTCTCTTTTAAAATTTGTCTTCTCCTTATCCACGAGTTATTGTTATAGGTATATGCAGGGGCAGATCTAGAAATTTAATTCGTTGGGAGCAAAACTCTAATAAAAAAAATGATAATTTATAAATTGACCCAATATCAAAATTTCTTTATAAATTTACCCACTCTGACAAAATTTTATGAAAACTTAATATAAAATAAAGGAATTTGATTGTCAAGTGAGGTCAACTGGCTACACCGCGCTCTATGTAAATCCATCCCAAATTATTTGCTCTTGATTAAGCTTTAGTAATGGGTTTCCATTAAATATTTAAATTTCAAAAAATAAGAAGATCACAAAACAAGTATCAAAAAGTTCACAAACTTATTTTTGTCATGTATTATATTGGTAGTAATTAAGATAAATAAAAGACTTAATATTTTTATTTGAAGTTGTTATGATAAAGGAAGAATAAAAAAAAAAGAAAAGGTCAAGCCACCGCAATTGCAACAATGGAGGATTTGTTAATAAAACTGTTATAAAGATAAAATTTAATTGATAAAAATAAGGCTTGATGGAAAGTAGAGAGAGAAACAACTAATAGAGATTTACTAAAGACGTATTAGGAATATTTGTGGGTTAATATAGTAAAAAATAAAATTTTAAATTTTAATAGTGCGTTTATTAAGTTTATAGGTTTATTGCGTTTATTAAGTTTATAGGTTTATTGAGTATTTTTGTATGTTCAAATAATATCACTCTTAAATAAATCTATTAACAAACTGCCTTCGGGCACAATTAAGCTACCATGGATGTACTTTGGATTTTCAGTCACTCGAATTTAAATTATAATAAAAGAATAAGCATGGTGTTTATTGAGTGAGATTTCTTATATTAATCCAAAGTTTTTTAGTAAAAAATTAATTAAGAAACTAAATCCACTCTCACATGTATGAAGTCAAAAGGATCATTTGAAATTTTGGGAAAAAAATGGAAACTATAATCACAGCTCACACTTTTTGTTTTTATTATAGTAGTAAAAATGACATTTCAAACATAAATTGTTTTTAATTTATATTGTGGTTGATAGTTATTGGAAAAAAAATTATATGTAATGTAAATTTGTGACATGATAAAAGATTATAAAAAACTCGACATTAGATTCAAAGTCTTCTTATTCTTAGATTGAGCACCAGTTTAATATCCTATTAATTATGAGTTTAATGTGATAGATTACTGATTATTAAGGGGCATTTACGCCTAAAATATTTTTTTGGCTACTAATTAAAAAATCGTAAATTAGATATTTTTATGAATTATCTATAATTTTAGGTAATTTTTGTAATTTTCCCAAATTATTTTCAATAATCATGATTTATATAGGACTTAAGTCAACGAAATGACTACACCAGTAATGGGAAAACTGGGAAGAAATTGTTTTGAACTTCAGAGCATGCCACGCGGGACCCTTTATCTTTATAGATCGAATCCAAGGCAATGAACATCTGCAAGTGGCACGTGCGAAGTCCATAAATCAATCAACAGACAAGGCAGCCGTGAGAAAAATCGGTGACTATTTATTGGATTAGCATATCTCATTAATTGTTTAAAAGAATAAAAAAACAAAGGGCATCTCTCATCAATTATGAAACACCTCCCATCTTCATAAGTTCTTATAATATATATAATATAATATAATAAATACATGCGGTAAGTATTTATTTTTATATATAAATACATCACATTTATTTGTCACACAACCATCTCCTAATTTCTATCTTCAAGACTTGAAATATCACCAACTTTTATCTTGCTCTCTATCTAAATTTGTCGAAACCAAGAGCAACACAAAATTTAAAGGAAAAAAAAAAAAAAGAACAAATGGAAGGCGTTTCAACGACGGTGTACAAGGGCTTGAGAGGCTACTGGAGGAGGAAAGGGTACGAGAAGCTAAACAGGGAGGGCCGGGGACGGCGGACGAGCCGGTCGGAGCTCGGTTCAACTTCAACCCGGAGAAGACGGTTCAGCTGGCGGATCAAGATCAAACCAAAGCTTAAAATCTCGAGACTGCCTTCCCCTAAGAAGTTCTTTATCTGGCTACGTGACGCGTACGTGAAAATGATGATGGGGTTCGCAAACTCGACAGTTTGCGCATCTGGTGGTTACGGCGGAGGAGCCATAGGCGGCAATGGGGCTTATGGGTTTGGAAAGGGCCCACATAAGGAGTATGATGAGAAGGTGATCGTCGAGATCTACAAGTCTTTAGTGATGGCGCAGGGTCAGTTGGTGCCCCGCGATGCAGCAAGGCTTGGCTCTCAGGTCGTTTGTCGAAGCTAACAGGAGGAGACTTTAGTTTAAGAGCATGGCCGTGTGCTAATGCCTATTCCCATCTCAGAAATTGCTGCGCACCAGAATCAATGTAAGAGCCATAAATACCTTCAATTTGGATTACAATTACATGCTGTTAAATTCATCGAGGAGATCAAAGAAAGAAGACAACAAATTTTCCTTTGCCCTGCTATTTTTGCTTTTACTAATGTTGTTCTGGCAAATGTAATAAATAAAATTGTGAAAAGTTCTTCTTTGCAACTGGAGTAGCTGCTGGCATTAAAACTTCTTCTTTCAAATAGGCCACCCTGGTCACTGGTAAAGACATCATAGAATATTTATGTGGATAACTTTTTTAAAATATTTATTAAAAAATTTGCAAGTATAAGATAAATTTCATAAAAAAAATGACTGATTTAGGTTAAGGAGATGAATGATTGTTATCTATCTGGGAGTGAGCATAGGGGTTTGCCATTGCCACACAAAGCCAGATATATGATTGATATACGTATGATTAAAATTGTTAACTGTGTGAATGCATACTAAGAATATTTATTTATGTGGTAAATAAAATAATAAAAAAATATTATATTTTTAAAAAAAATTAAATAAAATAAGTTAATATTATTTTAATTATATAATTAATTTTTTAAAGAGAAAGTCAATAATAATTAAAGTACTTCTCTCTCTTTTTTTAATAAAAAATAATAAAATATAAATTGAAAAGAGAGAAATTAATACTTTAAAATTAAAGAGAGTAAATTAATTTTTATTTAAAAAATCTTAATTAAAGTGTCGCTTTAAATATTGATGTGATTTTTTAAATAAGTAATAAAATTTTATTTGAAGAATTTTTTTAGTGATGCTCAAATATTTCAACACAAAATTGATAAATGTGAGCTCGAAACGCGTTTTTCTAGTCACTAGATTGAAATTGATCCAAAGGTTGATATTAGGGCTTGAGTGTTGCTTTTTAATCGTAAAAATGAATTAATTGACGTAGATCCCACAATATTAAATTTCCTCTCTCTTTGTCTCTTTACAACTCTTTTCTATTTCAAGGGCTTTCCAACTCCGTAAACCTTCCTTTACCGAACTTTATTGTACGGAATGAAACATCCATTTCAGCTCCTCTCAAAAACAAAATCCATTTGATTTAGAATTAAAAAAAAAATAATTTATATTATTAATTTTACTTATTAAATCCTATTGGTAAATCAATCTAAGTGGTATAAAATGGACTTACCATATTCATCTCTCTAGAGCGGACGTCTGCTTATTTTAAATTACAGATTCGCTGTATACACAACATAATATATACAATAAATCCACATTTTAAAAGATGTAAAAATTATATGCTTATATCAGACGTGTAGGTGTGGCACAGCTTTAGCTTATACCTTCCAAAGATTGTGAGAAAAGGAAGCTTTCCCTCTTTTCGGACGTATGTTAGAACTTAGAACATACCATGTGTGAGTTGCGTGTATGTTTAAACTTTTGCCCTTGATCCAGCTTACATGGTTACATATTAAATTATTATTATTATTATTTTTTTTGTTTTGGTGGGTATTTTAAGGATACGAATAATCTTTTATTATTATAATAATATTAAAAAGCATCAAGAGCCTTGGGTGGGAAAGAAGGATATGGCGGTGCATTGATGATAATGCGGTTACGGGCCCGCGAGGCATTATTTGTTGAACATGCTTGTCATGTAGTTTGGAAAGTGGAAAGAAGCATCAAGAGCTTTTTGAGTTTGAGACGACTTCATGTAATTCTTTCACGTCGTTTTCCACTTGTAAGGTAAAGGAAATGGGATCATGAACTCGCCTTTGATTTTTTGACATTGATTCGTCGGTGTAAATGCTTTTTTATATCACTATAGTTTGGGTTTTTTCAGTTAATAATTCCCATTAATGACAAAAAACAAAAAAGAGAAGATTGTGAATTATGTAATCTTATCTAATTTTTATGTTAATTTTTAAGGGAATAAAAAATACTAACAATAATAATCATAGTGAACGTTTTTAACTTATTATAATAAATATAATTGTTAGCTTGTTATTTCTCGTCAAGTTAATCATTTATTTTTATGCATTAATGTATTAACCAACACTAATTTAGGGACCATTTGGGTTTTTTTTAAAGGTTCAAAAACAATTTTAAAAAATTAAAATTTAATTTTGGTGTTTATTTTTTTAAAAAAATTACTCTTGACAAAATCATCACATCCTACAATAGATTTTGAAACTAATTTTATACTTAATATAATTTCATATATATCTTAAAATATATTATAAAATTATACTTATTCAATTAAGAAATAAAATCATAAAATTTTGGGTTATTTTTGCATTATGATTAGTTTTGAGCACATACTAGGCAATAATTCGTGCCTTGTGGAACGTGGAGTGCTAAAGCCAAACTGGCTAACCAAAATAAAATTGCCATCCTTGCAAGTGCCAGGTGCTCAAGTGTACTTGCAGGCTTTCTAGCTGGGAGGGTATACAAGTTCATAAGTGCATAACAACAGTGCATAGCTGGGAATTTGCTTAGGATTAGGAGGAATTAATGTACCAGCCCAACCCAAATCGAAATTCCGACATTTGGGCTTACTGGGCTCATAGAATCAGTGTGTAAATTACACACTTTTTTTTTTCACCTGTACATTGTTGACACCAAAGTCTAGATTGGCTGTAACAAACCAAAGCCGAAGGCCCGAATTCATGCCAGCAAGTAATAAAAATGAGGATATGTGATTCCTCCTCGACTTCCACAAACGAGTCGTTTTTTTTTTTTAAATAAAAATTATTGTTCATGATGATATTTACAATTATATATATACTGAGACTCATTTACATCAATTTTAATATGTTACCGCTCAGATTTTTAACCTCTCAAATATTCGAGGGACATCAACTCCCATCCTAAGAGAAATACTGCATTCACTCAAGTTCTAAAACTCCAAAAAAAGAAATTTAAATTAAACTCTACTAATACATCTGTGGAGGTTCGAACTCCTTCCCTCACAATGAGGGAATGGCTGTAACCACTTGGGCCAAAGTTTTGAATGGGAGAACTATTGGCGAGTCGTATTGAATGGGCCAAAGTTTCAATTGTGCTCTCCACGGGCCTTCACATGGAACTGACATCAAGCGGACCAAAAATGAAAGATTAAATTAGAAAGAAAATGCAATGTGCGAGACCGAACAATATTTCCAAGTGTAGACAATACTATAAGAATAAAATTAAAACAAAATTTACATAAAGGCAAAAAAACATAAAATACACGATGTATTGTGAAAATACTCAATTATGAATGTGGTTGATCCGAGAAGATTATGAGTTATGACAAACGACTTTTGTTTTTGTTTTTTTGTTTTAATCAATAATTCCACACTTGTCATATAATATTTCAATTGATTTCATTTGAAGTGATCCATCATTCACGTACTTGACGATAAAATTTTATAATTTATTAAATTTATCTTTCATATAATAAATGAATGTTACATTACTTAATATAAAATCTAATAAAAAGATGGTGAAAAATATAGTGTTATTTTTTATGAGATCCATAATATGCATCTTAAAAGGAAAATATCGTGTAACGTTTATTACTTTTCTTTCATAAAAGTCGTGATTGTTATGAGGTATGAATTTAATGTTAAAAATATGAACTAATTCCTTTATCTTTTAACGTTGATATTACTTGGACTTTATTTAGTATAACTTTTCAAATAAAGTTTATTTAAATAGAGTTTTTATAAGTAAAGTTTTTTATCAAAAAATTATAATTGTTTGTTAACAAGAGCTTTTATTAAATTAACTTAATAGGCAAGTTTTTTAAAATTTTGTTATGAAAATAATGAGATAAGATTTTCAAATAAGAAAGTGATATTGTATATATTTTAATGTTTACAAAAAGTTTTTCAACATCTACTCTCGATAGCTTAAGTGTCTATTTGTTATGTTTTATCTAATAGTTATAAGTGCTTACTTAAACTCATAAGCTCTTATTAAAAAAATTTGTTATTTAGCTGTTTTTTTCAGTAGACCTTTTGAAAATTAAATAAGTTATTTTTTCTCTACTAGTAAAAGTTAAAATTTTGGGCTTTTAGGAGTAGAGGTTGATTTTTTTTAAAGATAAAATATCTAAAATAATATCCACTTATTTAACAATTTTATTTTATATTTTTCATAACATAAATTTTAAAAAATTTGCCTAATAAAGTAATTTTGAAATTTTGAAATAATTAAATTTTTCTAGATAAAAGCTCTACTTAGAGATGACAAAATACGAGCTTGGGTCAGGTTTTTTCAAGCTTATGCGCAAGCCCCTTAGAATGGAAGTGCAGGGGCTAAGCTTGGGCCATGCTTGGGCTTTTGCTTTTTTTTATAAAAAAAAAATTGTTGTAAATTTAAAATGAATTAATAATAATCAAGTTATTATAATTAATTTTAAACTAAAAAATATAATATTTTAAAATAAAAATAATAAATAAAGAAAAAAATTTAGAGCTACTAATTTTTTAGTGCGGCCTTATCTAATTCAAGTATTTTCTTAATTAATTAATACTTAAAAGATAGTTAGTATGATAATTAAAATTTTTTGATTCATTATTTATATATGAATTAACAATTTAAGCTTTTTTAATTTTTAATTTATTATTCTAATTAATAAATTTATTTTTTAAGAAATATAAGGCTTGGGCCTAGTCCAGTTTTTTTTTGTCTTAAGTCTTTGTCCTGACCCTTATGTGCGAGGCTTAGGCCAAAGCCCGTGGGAATGAACTAGCTTTTTTGCTATCCCTATCTATACTTGTAAAAATTCTATTTGAAAAGTTGTAGAAACAAAACCTAAAATTTAAGTTTTTTTTTCTAATAAACATAAAATAGTATATTTAATTTCCAAAGTCTACTAAAAAAGAATTGAATAACAACAAAATTTTGATAAAAGATTATAAGATTAAGTAAGCACTTGTGAGTATTATATAAACTGTACCAAATAGGCACGGCATTGCATTGCATATATACAGTCACGGTTGGATTATGTTACATATAACATGATGTACAATAAGCTCATAAGTTGTCATTAATAAAACTTAATTATTTAATGTACTGTAATTTTTTTGTTTTAGATGACAAGTCAAGGGATGCTTTTGTGATTGTCGCGGAAGCTTTCTTCGCCTCCAAGTAACTTGACTTGACGCTTTAGAATCGCTTTCAGAGCTTTTTCCTTATTCTACATTTCCACTGCGATGCACTGTGCATCAGTTTGAATAAAGATACCAACAGCATTTCAAGGCACCTCTGCGTTTGCGATAAGTCATTCTTATGGTAAACTTATTAAATTTAAGTCAATCACAGCTTGTGAGTCATCAGCATATAAGGCTGTATACTGGATCCTTGAAGAATTATTCGTTTTCACATGATATAATCTAATATTTAGAATCAAATATTTAGGTTGCACTGCAACGGACATAATCTAAGAAGTGTTAACAAGTTTTTGCTGATAATTCTTTAATGGGTAATATAAAAAATTTACAAACATATCATCATTGTTGTTGTTATTATTATTATTATTATGAAAAAAGGCTAATTCATCCAGTCAAATGTGATACGAGGATTTAAAATATATAATAAGATTAATCATTGATTTTAGAGTCATTATTTATTTGTGATTAACTTCATTCGTGTTAATTAATAATCTAAGCGGTGGGAGACCGAGTCAAAGTTGTGTCTGGGAAGAAAGAGGTGCAGGACGACTGACCGTCCAACGGCTATGAAAGTAGAAAATTTGTATCGGTTCATTGGACGTGGAAATTAGCCACAAGCACGCACGCTGTGAAGTCAATCTAAAATCTAATTGGGTGCTAAGCGCCAACGGCTAGCCCTACCTATATAACGTCTACGAAACGACGCCACCATTTGATATTGATTTTAGTTTCTATCAGTTGACCTGACTGTCTTTACCAAATATCTCAATAATCACCCCGAATTGGTTATAATATAAACTCAGAATGTGTGGATCGGCGACAATAATGCAAACAAAGATCAAACACGATTTTACTTAATCAGATTAATTAGCTCAAGTGGTTAGAATCATTCTCTCACAAATGTGAGAGAAGTAATTTGAGTCTCTGCAGACGCATTGTACAAGTTTAATTTAAATTTTTTTTTTTGGAGCTCCAGAGTTTGAGTGAAGACAGTCTTTCTTGTCTTCACTCAGAATGAGAGTTGACGTCTCTCGAATATTTGAGAGAGTTAAAAATCTGAGCGGTGCCATATTAGAATTGATGTAAACAGATTTCAATATATATATGATTATAAATATCATCATGACTAATAGTTCTCATTAAAACAAAAACAAAAAAATTAATCGGCGTGAATGAGCCAGCCGTGCTGCAACTTATAGCACTTTTGGCACATTATTCAGCTGTCCATGCTATTAAGTTACACAGCTGAAACATTGCAACCTCCTGTAACATTTATTTATATTTTTATATTTATATTTACACACACACACATATTTATAGAGAGAGACAAAGAGAGAGAAGCTTTTTTAGATAGAGCATGATGATATGTTTTGTTGGTTGATGTAATGTAAGTTGGCACTTGTAGGGCAGTATCTGACTTTTTTAATGCAATACAATAATGTGTGTGAAATGGAGGCTTCTCAAGACCCAAAACCGGTAAATTAAATAGGAGCCTAACAAGGAGCGTGAAGCTGGAACTTGAATGGGTCAGGCAACTGGACGTCGATGTAACTCCTAACTACTATATCAAAACCTAATAATATCTTTACGTAATATCGTTGATTCATTCTTTTAACATAATTTTCTTGCCAAAATCAAAGTTAGTTGGTTATTATTATTATTATTATTATTTTAGTCGGGGTTTGGTTTTTAATTTAAAAATAAAATATTTAAATAACCAAGAGCAATCCGTCTTACGCCATTCAAAATTTATCAATAAAAACCTTTTTCAATTGAAATTATTAAAATAAATAAAGCCAAATTAATCATTTCTTATTTTAAAAATAAATTCAATTAATCACTTAAATGAATCTTTCTTTTAAATTTCTTTTTTACATCCATCCTATTTCATAAATTAGATTTATACATTTTTGTAACAGACACTTAAAAAAAAATAAAGGTAATAAATTTATTTGGACCACACACAAAAATACTTCAATAAACTTCACCTTGCCTACAATAGCATTTTTTAAATTGGTTAATTTTAGGTTTCGTAAAGTTATCAACCTCTCCAAATCATAATTAAAAATAGCCAACGAGCTGTGCCAACATCATCAATAGAAGGCTAACGTGTACTCGTACTCGTGTCGTATTGTGTCCACCATGTGCTTTGTGCTATATTATGCCCACTATGTGCTTCGTGTTATGCCGTGCCCACAATATATTTCGTGCCATGTCTTTTTTTTCCCCCTTAGGCCCGACATGCTATGCCGTGGGCTGCGCCTAAGAAAAAAGCACATCGGTTTTTTTTTTGTTTATAAAAGAGGGTATTCCAAGTTGCTGGCATATATTTTTTTAAACATATGTACTTTTTTTTAGATATATGTGTTTTTTGTTAAATTCAATATAATCAAAAGTTCAAAATTGAAATCCGTATTTAATTATAATAAAGTAATAATAGTAGGAGAATGTAATACTAATTACTAAGTTAGACCTTACGATATTTTAATTCTTTTTTAATACTTAACAATAACAATAATAAGAAATTTTTTTTAAGGGCTAAATTAATTGTTAACTTGGACTTATATAGAGTCATAGATCATATTCTATAATAACATTTAATACATAAATTTTATAAAATAATGATATTTATTAAAAATATGATATTGTTTATTCATTTAATAAATTATAAATACAAAACAATTGGCGTATTTTTTGAAATTAAGAATCAAATGAATTTAGAAAATTTACGCATATAAAATATATTAAAAAATTTAATTTTAAATTAATTATAAAATACAATTATCATTAGTCTTTTCACGTGTGTTTTTAAAACTATGCATTTTAAATTTTCAATCCAACCCACAAATTTGACTCTTGCTGTAAGAACAGACAAAGCCCCAAATTTATTCTATCCATCGACTTGGGCAAAGCCCATCTTTGCATAAACTTTAGGAAAAGACCCCATCATCGTCATCATGACCATCTGCTTCCCTACTTGTTTGTTCTGCCTTCATTTTCTTTTTATTTCTTCTTCGCGGAATCGGTCTTATTTTCTTCTTCTCTCACTGTTGCAGGTAGTTGTTGGCAGAGGGACGAATTGTGTTTATTTGCTTTTAGAATTGGCTAATTTAATTGATATAAATTATTTTGATTGTGCCATGGACATAAATTGAAGTTTAGTCTACGGTGCTTTCATAGCAACATTTGGTGCTGTTGTTATGGATACCAAGCTAAAGTAAGATGACGTTGGACATGTTATGAGGTTTAGTTTTTTTCGAATTGATTTTTTATTTTAATTTTTTGTTTTAATTTTCATTGTTGTATCATTTTTGTATTTTCATACAATTATAATTATTTTATTCTTTTAAGGAGTATAAAACTTTTTTATTTAAATTGATGTTTCAAAAAATTATTTATTATAATTTCTGGACATTCAAATGATATTAAGGGCAAAAAATAGCCAATTGATTAATGATTTTATATTCCAACAAAATAAATAAATGGTAAAATATGGATATATAGCATATTAATATTTATTAATAAATAATTTTTGTCATCTAATTGAAAATATCTCAAACTTCAGAGGGAAATAAAAACAATCCTCCTATCCTCACAAAACTGATAGATAGCACATTTTATTAGATTCAAAGATATTCTCATATTTTATTAAGTTAATATTAGTCAATTATTAAAAACAGCAAAATTTCATAGATAAATTAATGTTTTCACATGACATTTTAAAGATAGGTACTTTAGCTATTAGGGGTAATTCAAATGTTATTCATTTTAATATATAATCAATATTTTATACATTCCTATTATAAGTATAACTCTAATGATATTTATAATCAGATAATGATCGAGATTCTTTTTTATGATTCTAATATGATACAGTTCGATCAACGATCCTCATTTAATATTAGAAAAAAATCTATTCAACTTAAAGTAAAAAACGAAATAAATCTCTATCATAAGGAGAAGTTGGGTCCCAACTATTATTGGGACTCGAACTCATGCGCCCAAACGTGAGTTGCCGATTGGCTACGTCCCTATTAATATTTTATAACTTAAAATTAGGATTTTTTGAAAAATAAAAAAAATTAAAAGGGGTGCCAAAAGCCCCACTCGATGAGCAAATGCCAACTACATCAGAGGTAAACGGGCTTAACCAACCGACAATGTTAATACGGGCTTACGGGTCCGGCAGTACCCGAGTCAACCATTTAAAAACTCGATCAACACAACGCAACAAAACAACAAATATTTACAGTGGAGGACAGGCTGGAGTTAAACACAAGAGTAAGGTGTACGGACTGTTAATTTGTGCACTCACCAAGGAACACGCTTCACAAAGTATAATAATGTATTTGCACCCCTGCACTGCCTGAGACATCACTGGTTAATTTTTTTTTTTAATGGACGTGGCATAAACCCAATGGTACGACTGAACAGCTGTCTAGGCACTTAATTTGTACCAAAAGGAGGGCCTGACTCCTGAGCGAGTCTGATGTTTTCTGATCGGCTTCTCTCTCTGGATTCTCCATCTTTTTGAACGCCTTCTCCATCTTTACGTTTAATGTGCGCTACACGACAAAGAATAGTCGGTTATGGAGCCCATAGATTCTGCGGGACCCCGTCTGTCAGGACAGACTTGTCAGTTGGGGCTCACGTCTTCATTTGAAAAAAAATGCACATGTAAATTAATTTCTATGAAAGGTCGCTTGCGCCCCAACAAGAATCGATACTGTAATCCACAAAACAAGTAATTAAATAACAAGAGCCGCTCACTTTCCTTGTGGCTTCTGCATTATAGTCACGTTCTTAAAGGACAAATGACCAATAAAGTTCGGAAAACATGAAGTGCTGTACCAATAATTCTTGTGATGTTTCTTAAAGGCAAGTTAAACCGTATCGCATAAGCTCTAACTCTATCATATATTAACCTTTGAATAGTGATTCCATTTTAATACTTTGTTCGTTCGACAGACTTTAATACTGAAATTGACGTCATAATCATGCACAACAATTTTCTTAAACTGAAAAGGAAAGTAAAAGTAAAAAAGATAATTTATCGATAAATGAATGACATATGTAATTAGAAAATAAAATAAAATAAAATTTATTGATACCAAATTTTGGATTAATGATAATAGTTGAGAAAAAAAGTTATTTTTACTTGGGGAACAAACTCTAGAGAACTTGATGTCTTCAAAACTGCCATTGTTGTGAGTGAATAACTTGATAGTCAAAATTACCGTTGTTGTCGGGAGTTTTGTCGACGTAAACCTTTGATGCTTAATTTGAGTAGTATGATAACAAATAAATAATTTGAATGAAGAAAGAAAGTAAGAGAAAAGACTCGGAGGATATTGTTACTCCTCCTCTTATAGTCTTATATGCCTATTTCACTTGTCTTGTATTGTCTATCACTACTTTTGAATCGTAACCTCTTTATATAAGAGAGAGTAAGTTAGAAAAATTTATCTTTTATTTTATAAGATTTGAGTTTGACGACAATTAAGGCTTGTATTGTTTTATCATATTTAAATTAAAACATGTTATTGAATGTGAGTCCTTAGATTTGGGGCTCATTCGTTTATGTCAATGAATTAAGTTAGGTAAAAATACGAGTATAACAAAATCTAATTATTAAGAGTTGAAATCTCCAGCATTATTATAAAATACTAGTTCAATTTAAATCAAAACATTAATTTATCAAAAATATATATATTTGATATAATCAAAATAACTTTCACATCACATAGAAAGAAATACGACATACATTGTTTTATATATTTTTTTCATTACATCTTATTGCTTGGTTGCTTGCTAGTGCATGGAAGTTCGTAGCTTATTACTTCAAAGTTACCATTGGATTCCAAGTACTTAAAGATTGATTTTGATTTCCTTAAGTAAGTTAAAGGGATAATTAGTTGATTATAATTTGGGCAATTTGATACATTATATGGGTTTCGTACATTCGCAGTATACCCACTTGATAGGAACGAAAATTTTCTTTGCGAGCCATACATGTAAAATGCAGAGATGGTAGGAATAAACTTAATTAGTTTTCCTGATTATGGTCTAGGTTGTAGTTCATTCTAAAACAACTATAGAAAAAGATCAAAGCTGATAATTACATTTAAATTTTATAATTAAAATAGTCAAATCTGATGAGAATTTCTTCCCATACAAGAAAAAAAAGTAAAATTTATTACGTTATAATATGTATTATGCAGTAATCATCTTTCATTATATTAACCATCAATCATCTTAATCAAATCAAAATTAGAACTGAGAAACTAAAAATATCAAAAGAAAAAGAAAAAGAAAGGGCATTGAATGTTATACACTTGCTTTGAGTAAATCATCTTTTGCCTTAAAAGCAAAACCAGTTCACAAGAAGTCGACCGTCTACGCATGATCACTTCTTTTAGCTGACGCATAATTACGAACTGGCCTAACCCAAAACCCCTGATGCTAAGCTAATATGATGGTGATCCATTACCCACTTTTTGTAAAATAAAAGTGAAGACGAGTGGGCTCAGCCTCAGCTGAATCTTTGATCCAGTTAATAAAAGGGTAAACAAAATGGGTTAATTTCAAAGAACATTTTTTCACATCAAATGATAATATTTAAAATATTATTTAAAAAGTAATAATATATTCATAAATTTTTATATAAATTAATGTGATATAATAAAATTAATAAAATTAAATATTTATTGACCTACATGATTTATTTTTATTATTTTATATTTTCATTCATTTAATGAATTAATGACAGTCAATTTGTACAAAATAAAATTGTATAAGAGTTTATGGTTGTGTCATCATTCTTATTTAAATAATTATGAATATTAATTTACCTCTACTTTTATTAAAAGAATAAAAAATTACATCAATTCATTTTTTTTAAATTTTAAGTTAAAACTTTTAAAATTTATCATTTCATAAAGAGAATAACCCGAAATGTACTCAAACAAATGGTTAAAATGAGGTGTTCAGGTATCCAAGTACCATGTGTACATAATGTGCGCCCTGGAGCGGGGACGCAATCGTCATTGTGATAAAAGACAAGGACAGCTGGTTCTTTCTATTCGACAAAGCTCTTGTCAATTCGTGTTCGTGTTATTAAACATAATCTGTGTATATTTTTAGTATGGTATTATTGCTACCTACTGTAAAATATAAGGATACTAAAAAGAGGAAAATCTTTTTATTTGTTTATTTTCCCAATTAAACTTTATAAATAAAATTATCCCGCTACTGAATTTATCCATAAAAATTTTAATTTCATGTTTGGCCGTGGATTTCTATGGTGGAAAACGCAAAGCTAGGAAAAAAATAGAGAAAAGAAAGGGGGTCACTCTCTCTCTCTCTCTCTCTCTCTCTCAAGTATCCACTTGTGTCGTATTATTTGTTCCGCTACTATCACCTCCCCCACGCGAACAAATTTAATAGTGAGAGAGATAAGAGAGTGTAAGCAGAGCAGGGGAGAGAGACTGGGACGCCTATACGGCGGTGTACGGGGTAGCACCGGGCCCTGATTTTGCGGCCTGGCTCGGTTACATGGATTCTTCTTCTTTCTCTCTCCTCCAAAGTCGCTTCGTTCCCACGGCAATTATACTTTGATTCCCAGTAAAAGATCGATTCGTGAAAACACTTTTCCTTTTTATAGATTAATTAAATTTTTATTATTTTTGGTTAAACTCTGGCGGACCTAAAGGGGACCGAAGCGTTTCTAAGATTATCCTCGATTATAGCAGATCGAATCGATTTCAAATCAAAGAAAAAGAAGAGGAGAGGGATTTACCACGTGAAGATGCTGTGGATTATGAGATTGTCTGGATTTTTCTCAGCCGCTATGGTCATGATTGTTCTCTCCCCTTCTCTCCAATCCTTCCCTCCCGCCGAAGCCATTAGATCCTCACACCTCGACAGCTACCTCCGGTTACCCTCAAAGGTATCGCCTATTGATGCGAGCACGCGGTTTTCTTTTCGAAAAGCCTCCGTATTCCGCAATGCAGATGAATGTGGCTCCACTTCCTACAATGTCAACGGCGGGGGTGCCAGCGTTTGTGATCCCTCTCTGGTTCACGTCGCGATTACTCTCGACGTTGAGTACCTCCGTGGCTCAATCGCAGCCGTCCATTCCATTTTGCAACACTCCACGTGTCCCGAGAATATTTTCTTCCATTTTCTGGTCTCCGACACCAATTTGGAAACCCTCGTGAGATCCACTTTTCCACAATTGAAGTTTAAGGTCTATTATTTCGATCCAGAGACTGTACGGAACTTGATCTCGACTTCCGTTAGACAAGCGCTTGAGCAGCCGTTAAATTACGCCAGAAATTATTTAGCTGATCTGCTGGAACCATGTGTTCGTAGGGTCATTTATTTGGACTCTGATTTAGTGGTTGTCGACGATATTGCCAAACTCTGGACTACAAACTTGGGTTCTAGAACAATCGGTGCGCCTGAATACTGCCACGCAAACTTCAGCAAATATTTCACGGCCACGTTTTGGAGTGATAAGCGATTTTCCGCCACTTTTAACGGAAGGAAGCCGTGTTACTTCAATACTGGAGTTGTGGTCATAGATCTGGTGAAATGGAGGCGGGTCGGGTACACCAGGCGGATTGAGAGGTGGATGGAGATCCAAAAGAGCGACCGGATCTATGAGCTCGGTTCACTGCCTCCGTTCCTGTTAGTGTTTGCTGGACATGTGGCACCCATCGAACACAGGTGGAACCAGCACGGGTTGGGTGGGGACAACGTACGTGGCAGCTGCCGTAATCTACACCCTGGTCCTGTTAGCTTATTACATTGGTCCGGTAGCGGGAAGCCGTGGCTCAGGCTCGACTCCAGGCGACCCTGCCCGCTTGACGCATTATGGGCGCCCTATGATTTGTACGGACACTCACATTGAATCATCTCCTCGCGGTGGTATACACGCCGGTAAATCCATTCGAGGACTTATTTTTTTGTTTCTTTTGTTTCTTCTTCTTCTTCTTCTTTTTTTCTTTAAATATTTTTTTTTCTTTCATTAATTTGTGTCTTCTACATTTTCTTTTTCACTGTGAGTACTCTCATTTAATTATTTTAACTTCTGTTATAAAAATCATTTCTTGTATCCCATTATCACTGGCCATGAAAATAAAACGGAAAAAATAGTGATTTGTTATTTTGTGTTTTATACATTATGGCAGTGTTGTCACATGTCTAATATTGTAGTTATATAGTTGCAATTAGGGCAAGGAAAGCAACCTTGTGTTCTACCGGCTCTCTAGAGCACAAAGAAAAAGCTATCGTTCCCAACGGAGGACACGGTACACGTTGGCATAGTGGCATTAAAATGGAGGATTTGAAATGACCAACTTGCCCTTTGAGTTTTAATCGATTATTAATAGCAATTAGCAAATAGGCTGGTGTCGGTCAGTCTTGGGCTTTGCCGTTCGTATCTTGGGGATTTCTTCATCGTATTGCGTTTGTAGGTGCTGTCTTTATATATTAATTTATTTTTTGTTTTCCCTAAAATGCCCTCGACTGTCTTTGTCCGAAGAAGTTGATGAGATTTCATTTATCTGGTAGGGCACTTGGGCAAAATGTGGTACAATGCATTTTGGTAGGTCACTTGAAAATATCAGCTTTTTTTGCTTTTTGGCCTTTTGCACTTCACTTAGACATTTACCAGTGACTTGGAAGAACCATTGACACATAAGATGATAATTGGGAGAAATACAAGTGACAACAAAATAAGAAGTGCTTTTAAAATCATGAAGGTGGTATAGTAAATGAGTTAAAGGTGGAAGGGGGCATGTGAGTTGAAGTGTTTTGTTGGTTGTCCATTTTCAATCTTGGCCAAAATGAACCGACTAAGAGTAGGTTGGTCTCTAAAATTTGGGCGCGGGTTGCCGCCTGGAGATGTAAATAGGGCGGCATTAGAAGAATCCAAAGAGCTGATGATAGTAGCCAAGTCCAAGGGCTCCTTTTTGATAAGTTTAATTTGGTGGTGCCATCTGCAGAAGACTTGTGAACTACCACCCACCCTGTCCCTTGCGCACTTAGTTGGCATTGGCAATTCCCCTTATTATCTTTTGTTGTTTTTCCTTCTCTCTCAAATTTTTCATTGTTCCATTTGATATAAAACAACATTAGATATCTTAATTTATTCATGAAATATAGTGTAAAGTAATCAAGTTGTGTTAGTAAACAGTTAAGAAGCCGAGCAATCTCATTAAATGGTGACACGAACGAGGGACCCATCTCCCTTTGTAGCGTGAGATGTGTCCAAAGTAGGAATGGGGACGGATTCCGTTCGCCCTGGCATCACACGTGGCCAGTTGCTTTTAGTCTCGAAGAATCAGCGGCCTACATGTGGTCAGTCTGCAGTAGGTGATGAGATTGTTTTTCTTGATCTCATATTTAAGATTATCCAGAGTTTTAATTATGCTATGGCTATACTTAATAAAATTTTTCTAGGTTATTGTTATTTTTTTACTCTGTTAGCAGTTCGCTGCTGATTCAAAATTTTAGATAGATAGAGATGGGTACGTTTTTATTTATTTCTTGGTGTCATAAATTAGTTTGAATGCGGAGTATAGGACACAGCAGCAGACGCTGGCCCTGCCTAATTTAGGATGTGAAATTATATAAAAGATAAATCTGACCTTGGCAGCTTTTATGGTCCCCAATTATTCTTTCTAATCATATGCTAATGTAATTTTTTTTTAATCATTTGGTATGATTAGATGGATCTAGAAGGGGAAGATTACCGGGCAAGAGAGCTGGCGATTGATTGACCCAACCGATACATGCACTGCCTAAAGCCTGGACAGTTGTGGCTTTTGTATAACCAATCAATGGAGGAATTGAAATTAATTTTCTGGAGATAACATTTTGATCCCCCCTGGCCCTGGGGTTGAAGTTTGCTGGTGCGGTATAGCACCGAATTTGATGGATACATGAGGGGTTATTCTTTTTGTTCTTTTGTTTTTACGCGTGGAGGGAAAGAGTAGGTTATTCATGCGGATGGAATTGAATGCAAGTTGATTTTTGTAATGCGGATTCTTTTTTTAATTTCTTTCTTTCTTTCTTTCTTTTAGGAAAATAAATGAATTTTAGGGGAAATTAATCACATCACATGATCCTTACAAAAATGCCAAAATCTTACAGAAGGCCATTACGGTGTTGAGAGGTACAGGCATTGTAGCCTCATAAGTCATAACACATCGCGCTCAATTATTGGTCCCCTCTGGAATTTGCGCTTTACTTATTCAGTAAATGGGTTTACCAAATCATGTAAATTGCACCATCCAACTGTTAAATTATCTGAACCACAAGAAAATGGTGCTTTCAACATAAACCAGAATCATTTACCTTAATGTTCTGGTCTCGTGCCTTTTGTTCGAATGATGCACCAAGGGTAACTTTCAATTGAAGTGGCTAGTAGGATTAGTCTGTATCAGCAAGTGCTTGACTTGGTTAAAAAAATATTTGTGCCTTTTACTGATGCGTCCACATAACTTTGTGAAACAAAAAATAAACTCGAGATTAATCATCCTGCTGCCACTTAGGCTTGTTGGGAAAGGAACAGAAGAAGAAAAGAGAAAAGCACTCATGTAGTAGTAACCCAAAAAAAAAAAAGGAAAAAAAAAATTGGAGCTTGGTCCTTAAAAGCTCTTTACAGCTAGAAACAGCCATTGCCAATTGAGTTGATTTGCGGAAGAAGGGACCATCAACTGTCTATGGTCCACCACCACTAATTTTTATCTAGATTCACATACCTTAGTACAAATCAGGGGTTATCACATTTACAAACTTGCCTGCCAAACTTCAAGGAAAGGAAGGTACATGCTCCCTTTCAAATTATAGATTTCCTTCCGTCACCAAAATGAGTTAATGATATTCTTTGCTTGGCTCCAAATCTTCAGATTAACTTAAATTAGCAGAAATAATTTGATCACCCTCATCATATGGGAACTAATTGTAACTTCCATTAAACTTATCGAATTGACCAATCCAGGACTTGCTTTACCTGGCAAAGGGGCCTACAAATTTGATTATTAAAATTCCTGAGATAGCCAATTTCCTTGATTGTACTGGGAAAATTCTCTTAAATTCAGTATCAATGTCAGCTACAATGTGCTCACATTTTGAGGATAACAAATAAAGTAAGAAGCTTGCAGGATCCTGGGCGATGGGGGCAGTAGCTGGTTGGGAAATCTAAGTGAGACAGATAAAACATATGCATATATATCTTTGCCCCTCCCAGAGTCCCACTTTCGAATATCTCCTTCAAGATCACGATGAAGAGAGGACCACTTGAGGGAACGGCTCCTTTCAAGCCGAAACATCTGTTGAGACATCTTATTAAGTGAGTTATCAAGGACTTGTAACGCATTGCACGTGCAAAAATACCAAACAAATAAGCCCAAATGGAATACTAGGTCTGGAGTTGCTAGTTGTTCCTCTTCTAAGGATAAGACGAATCTTAACGGTGCTTTATGCCACAGGAAAAGATATCCTTTGCAGAAGTCCTTGTCTCGCTGTGCTTGCTTAACGCAGGGGACAGCATCTTCAAAATTCATAGTAGGCACCGTGGCTACAAGTGTAATCACAAGATGCAACAAGAGAGAGGACAGGAGGACAGCTGTTAAAACTTGGATTTTCCATTTTAATAAATTTACGGAGATTAATATGGGATACTGGACTCGAGAACAAGTTTGAGACAATGTGTCGAAAAGGTTCTATCTTGAATGTTTATATCACCTAACAACCTTAATCAGTAAATTTCATATTGTGACATTCAAAATTTGCAGTTAAATAAATTCTGCTACATTGTTCTGCCTGCTTCTCTTTCTGATATAGAGTCCCCCTATCCACGGTAGTAATCAGGCTTTTGGTTCGAAATCTTCTCTTGCACCCGAATTTTGAATCTAATGACCTAAATTTGTTTTTACAAGTCGCTTGCAGAATTACAGGAGGTAGAAACTCGGAACAAGAATGAGATGAGAACTAATCATTACATTCCAAATTAATGAATACAGGTTTTAGAAGTGGCAACATACAAGCAGCCACAATACTCGCATATTCAGTACAAGATCAAGATGAAGCTGAGAAACTTCACACATCAAGGGAACTGGAACTTCATGTAATCTTGCCTTCCAGATGGAGGGCTTATGTACACCCAGAGCAAGGATATAATGAGAGAGATCAATCCAGACCACAGAAACACAATGGTCGAAACTTTTCCTCTCCTTCCCATCAACCCCTTGGCAAATGGGTAAAGATGGCTCAATACCCATAGGCTGAAGAACACTCCTCCAATAAGCCTGCTCCACTGTGGAAATGGGCTGTACATTGTTCTTGCTACACCAACTGCAATAGCAATAACGTTTACCATCATGATCGTGATTGGGGGAACCATCAAAAAGCTCCACTTAACCTCATAAAGTTCTGCAAACTGATCATCTCCATCTTCAGGCGTGGCTGATTTAGATGTCAATGTGAACGAGATGTCAACTCCTGCTATGACCTTCAATAGTCCTTGTAATACAGCTGCAGGATGTGCACTTGTCCCACCGATCACCCAAAACTGTTCATTCCGCCACCAGTCATGGAGAGTAATGCCAGACCATTTGATTTCAAGGAGAGCAAGCATGCATAAGGTGACGGTGATGGCCAACAAGTAGATAAGAAAGCTTATACTGAGGGATTGGACGATAAACTGCCCGGAGAATAGAGACACAGCAGGTAGGATGCAGTAGACGAGGAGAAACATAGATGTGAAAGGGTACATTCCTACATTGAAGTATGCCACTCTCTGCAAAAACTTCATTCTCCGACTGGCAAGAAGAGCATTGTTCCTTGAGAAAAAGATCTCAACAGAGCCGGTTGCCCATCTAAGGACTTGATGGAGCCTGTCAGTTAGATTTATTGGTGCTGTCCCTCGAAAAGCATCCCTTTTGGTTACACAGTAAACAGATCTCCACCCTCTGTTGTGCATACGATAGCCAGTGACTACATCTTCTGTTACAGATCCATATATCCACCCCACCCTTTTTCCCCACTCAGTTTTGTCCTCATAGAAGCAAGAGACAACACTTATTGCCTCTGCAACAGTGGCAGCATCTAAAGGTTCACGAGGCACAGCAAGAGAACCAGGTGGCCTGCCTTGGTTACCCTTTCCTTGTAAATCTTGGAGCAGCCTGCCTTGATATTCTGCAACTGGGATAGATGCAGCCAGAGACGTGGAGTTCCCAAACCTCTTTGGAAGAAGCAGCGATTCGATATCTGCGTCATCATCATTGTGATCCCCATTAATTGGTAAAGCTATCTCATCGTCTACCTTCTTTGCTACCTTTGGTTTTCTCAAACACAACTTAATTTTCCTACTACCGAACCACCCGTGGTGTTCTGTGGCTCTAGGAGGGCTGAAACCGTAGAGAGCAGTTCTCCTAAAAATGCAGCCAGTGCCCACATACATTGGCCCCTGCAACCCATCAAGGGCTCTCATAGCCACATCAAAGAAGACAGTATTGTGATTTGCATACCGATCATTTGGATCAATCCCCTCAAACCTTTGTGGGAACTGGACATAGCAGATCCTATCACCACCTCTATCTAGCATGAAGCACATTCCTTCCCTCAGGGCCAAGGAGTTGTATATATAGTGATCACAGTCAAGATTGAGAATAAATGGACCATTAGACATTATAGCACTGGTTCTAACTAGAGCATTCATGGCTCCAGCTTTCTTGTTGTGATCATAACCAGGTCTTTTCTCGCGAGATACATAAACCAACATTGGCAGTCGAACATCCACTTCTGTTGAGTCAATCAAGTTCTCCCCATCTGCTTCGACCCCAAAAACCGGTTCTGCATTTGGTGGAGCCAGCATTGCCTGCAATCAGAAGGATGGAAATTTTAATGCTTCAAAATCAAATGCAATTCAATATGAGTAGTCCACACACAAAAAAATATAAAAATTACCTGAATTATACCAGCGTGATCCCCTCTCGAGTGGTCTGGCTCTCCAGAAGTCCAAGTTCCTGGCCAATGAGAACCATCTGACATCCAAGTAGCCTTTGGAACTTTAACAGGCTCTGCAGTACTGCCCCCCATTTCCATCTGTTTCTTCTTTGCTCGAAGTTCTTCATGAGCATTGTAAGCATCAGATCTTCTCCTTATGGATTCTGGTAATGAATTGATCCTCACCTTGAACTCATCATATTCTCTCTTCACCCTTCTCCTTTCTCTAACAAAATCAAGCCTTATTTTGTTCTTAAGAAAATTGCGCTTCTGCTCAAAGTATGCCTCAGGATTCCTTGGTTCTATATTATGCTTTCGACAGAACGGAACCCAAATTCTTGCAAAGCTAGCTGTCTCGGCAAGAGCTTCAAATGTCAAAAGAGATCCACCATCGTCAGACAAATAGCATGCAAGTTTTTCAACTGGA
The DNA here is from genome assembly GCA_018350135.1 of Citrus trifoliata. NCBI lineage: Eukaryota > Viridiplantae > Streptophyta > Magnoliopsida > Sapindales > Rutaceae > Citrus > Citrus trifoliata. Next base: position 39,074,753 of record CM031386.1, on the reverse strand, counting down.
TAATCAACAGCAAGGATTGACAAAATGGTGTTTGCTGTGACAAGAGGAGGCTCTTTCTCTGGATCAGCCGTCGAAACAAATACGTCAATACCAGGAAGGTCAGATCGTCCCTTAGGGTTACAAAGATTAGGAGATTCAAAACGGTCTTTGAGAACAGTAAGGTCAGTAACTCTGTTTACAGGGCAAAGCTTAGGGAGCTGATCAAATACCCATGAGAAGGCAAACCAAAACTCACAAGTTATCGACATCCCCCATAACCACATTGCTTCACGATTGGGATGTCGAATTCTCCATGCCAGAAACAAAGCAAGAGCAGCCAGACGTGTCACAATAATTAGCCTACAGGGCAATTCGATCACATTTCAAAATTAAAAGATCATATACCTTTGAAACAACATTATGAACATAAAAGTGTCTTCACTATCGAAATTTGTCCTATTGACCTCATTAGGCATATAAAAAGACTCCAAAAGGCATTTTTGATAAAACTTGAATAACAACAAAAGAGTGGCAAGCATATTGAAGTCTCCTTCATCAATAATTGGTATACAAATTTTAAGTAACCTATTCGAACTACCATATGTATATTAACGCACGAGAGACCATGCATACTGTTGATATAGATACCTAAAGGTATCTATATTAACAGTATGTAGTACATTACTAAATACCCCCGACATATTGTAGAAAGCAAGAGCTATCCCGCATAAAGCTCGTGTGAGTTCAAAATATAAGTTACCTGTATGGAATAAGAATTGGATAATCTAAACAGATTTAAAAGAATTTACCTGTATGGACTAATAATAGCAGTTGAGACCCCAATCTTTCTTGCCAAAGGCCTCCTGCATCTATCCCCAAAATCCGATGGGTGCTCAAACCCATTAGATCCAGATTCAGCTCCATACCCATCTTTAGGCCACAGAGCGTTCCCATACCCATAGGTCCCCTTGGTCTCAAACAACCAACGCGTGTGATCAAAGTCAGGCGGATGATTTTGAGCCTTAAATGATTTCACAAGCGAAAGCCTTTTGTCCAACTTGAAATCCGCCATTGAAGGCAATGGCAAAGCCTGGTCCCCTTCCTCGGATATAACCTCATCCTCAATTTCTCCATCACTAGCATCTTTGTATGGTTCTTTGCACCCAGGACAACGCCCTCCTCCATTTCCAGCACACTCCAAATAACATTCTCTACAAATCTTGAATCCACAATCACATTTATTTTGCATAACTTTCTCATCACAGCCTTTCATTCCACAAATCAGTCCTGATTTAACCGGCTCAGTTTGCTCAAAAGAACAGTCGATAACATGCCCTCTAGTCACTGAATTAAACCCCCCAGTAAAGATAGTACCTGAAATGAAACTCCTCTCGGGTTTGACCTCACTCTTGGTATCTTCATTGAGGCTTGTTTGTGAGGCCGACATGGGCTGATGATCAGGAGTGGGAGGTATTTGAACCGTGTACGTGACAAATTCTGAGCTCATCTCCTCCATGGCGTCGTCTTTCGACATCGAAACGTATCTTCCTCCACTCGAGCTCCTAGCACGATTTGCTCTGCCACTGAGAGGAGAATTAGGGTTGTTTGAAAATGAAGCGCGTGGTACTGGGCTTGTTAAGCCCATGCTTCTACTTCCTCCACCTTTACCTCCTGATGACACCGTTATGGTCACAGGAGATGAAGATGGAGACGAAGCACTCCTCACCATTTTTGTTCAAAAAAGCACTAAAATACTGTCAGATCTCAAAATGAAAGAAAAATCCCCTTCAAGATTCAAATGATACTGGAAAATCTTAGATCGGAATAAGCTACAAGGATATAAGGAGTTGAAGGAGGGAGAGAGCTTGTGCATATGGTGCCGGTGCTGCTATCTGAGCTTCGTTGAATTTGAATTTTAAGTGAGAAAAAGGAGTTTCTTTTAATTCCAACGGTCGACAAATCCCAACCATAGATGGACATCCAACGGTGGGTTTTTAACGGAAACGGTCGGTTGGGCTTCTGAGGCATCCAGTGGTCCCTCCCTTTCTGGAAACAGAGTCAAAATCTGGAGGGCCTTTATGACCTTTCAACGGTCGAATAATCTAAACGGCGCATACCGTTATGCTCAAAGTTTTGCCTTTTGTGCATAATTTATTGAGATTTTATAACACTGTGGAAAAAAAAATGTTACACGTCTATTTTTATATTTATAAACAATTAAGTAAAGTATTTTTATTGTTGTTATTCTAATTTAAAATTCATCGTTTCCACAAGGCTTTTCAACAAATTTTTATAACAAAACTACAGTGAATTTGAATTTCTTAAGCAATGTATGTTCTCAATAACAATAATAATTTATCGTCAAATTAAATCCAATTAATTAACCAAAGATAAACAATTTGCACATGGAAGGAAAAAAGAACTCAATTAGATAAGGACAAAGTAGAGGATTAGAGGCTCTAATGATCATTTTTCTTTTAATGGGATCAAATTTGGTATAATATAAGTATTACTCTTAATTAAAACACATAAAATAGGTTTAAACAAAAAAAAAAAAAAAGAACACAAAAGGGATGGAAAGAACTTAGCAGATAGACACATGTTAAATAAATAACAACATTATCTTCATAATTAATCTCCACTGGGTTCTAATTGTGGAATTAGAATCTAATGATCTATTTTAAAAAAATATGATACCACATTTCTACTAGTGATAATGTATGGTTGATTTTAAACTATTATTCTTACCCTTTTTGTCTACTAATTGTGTTACCCTACAAATTATAAAATAAAAAGGAAAATTTATTTAAATTAGGCATCAAGGTTGCTCTAGCCAAAAGCCAAGTGATAAATTATTGAACCACTCGGGCAGCAGCTCGAGTGGCCAGGGCTGCTGCCCTCCAACTTGGAGGGCAGCAGTTCGAGCCCCCACAAAAGCATTGTGGGGGTATTTTCTTCCTCAATTAATTTGAGTGAAGGTAGTCTTCTCCCTTACCCATGAGTGAGGAGTAGACATCCCTCGAATATTTGTGAGGGTTAAAATCTGGGCAGAGCTCCATTAGCATTGATGTCAGTTGGTCCCAGTAATAGTCTGATTTGTAAATATCAGTAATAGTCTCATGTATATGAGTTGTAATCTGAGCGATAGTCTCATGTAATCAAAAAAAAAAAGTGATAAATTATTGAAGAAACTTAGCGTTTTTAATGTATTGTACTTTAATGTGTTGTAGTGATTGGGTTGGGCGACTTCTTCAGGGGCCTGCAGCGGACTGCCCTGGTTGTTTGACCTAGCTTCACGAAAGGAACTTGCTAGACGTTGTCATGCATTACAGAACGAGATCGAATTAGGGCTGAAATGAGTTAATTTTTGAATTTCAAAATTTTGTCTTTTCCTTGTAAGAACCAATCGTTGACATTTGTATATTTCATATGGTGTGTTGACAACGATATTCAGAATTCAGTTGTTGGCTCAAATTAATCTCACCGTCGCCAGCAAGCCTGCAACTTGAGATGCAATGAGGAGGGGAGGGGAGGGGACTGGCATCCCTTCTCCCATTCCTGATATTTTTCATATATCTTATTTCCTCTGTCTCCATCAGAATTATTTGAATGGATCCATGTCAAGGTTTGACAATATATTTTACACTAATATTAATCAATTACAAAAATCATACTACAAAATGCAAATCATCAGAATAATTATTTCCGTGAATCTTCATAATCCTATAGTAAAAAAAAATTATTTTTATATTAATAATGAAATAAATGAAATGAGTATAGATACTGAAATTAATATTTTCAATAAAAAAAAACTTACTCCTGCACCTCGTGTTCTTCCTCAAGGAATGTGACAAATTGAGAGATAACATCAGGTTTCAAATGTAAAACAATAAAAATAATATAAGCAATATAACTCATAATTTAAAATAATTTTAGGCCAAAACTTTTAGAATAAGATCTGGTCGAATAGTAATTCAAGACTACAACTAATTAAGTACGCTCAAAATTTTTATATCAGATTTGTATAAAATATTTTGATATTTGTTATTTATACTAATATTTAATATTTTATAATTTAAATTTCATTATTCATTTATTAATAATTCTAGAAATAAAATTTAAATTAAAAATAAAGATAAGAAAATGGAGAAATGGGTAGGGGTTGAGGATTCTACCTCATCCTCGTTCCTTTTCCGAATAAAAAATTAGATAAAAAATTATACTCATCTCTTCTCTAAATAAAAAATTAAATATAAAATCGTCTACATACCCTTTTCAAATGAGAAAAATCCCCAAAATTTCCTATCCCGTATGAATTTTTGCCCATCTCTACCGGCAGCTGCAAAAAATGAGATTAAGTCCAGGAAGGCCCAACTCTAAACTTTAAATGGTTCCCAATCTCGCGCTTTTGGAGGTCGCGTTAATCTGTTTGTCATTTTTCTTTCTTTGACATTAATTTACACCAAAATCTAATGAATGCCTTGGAACGAGACGAGGCCACGTCATCTTGATTTAAAAAAAAAAAACTCAAGTCTCATGTCGCATAAGTGCCATGACCAGTTCTCTTCCCATGCAAGCAATGCAAGAACAGGCAGAGCAAATAGAGCCGGCACGTAAATTAATTAATTAAAACACACACTGAATCCCATAGTTTACAATAAATTTAACAGTTTATACGAAGCTTTCTTCATCATTCTTGTTTGCCTCATGCATAGGCTTTAATTCTCGCTCTCGCTCTCTCTTCATGAAACCATGGCTCTTAATCTTCGCATCATCTTCGTCATCACAATCTTACTCTCTCTTAACACTTCACATTCTCAACCAACTCCACAACAGCAACCGCCTCCGCCTCCATCACCGTCACTGTCAACAGCCTGCAACGGCGTATTCTTATCGTACACCCACACCACAGGATATCCAATCCCACCCACTAACCCAGCTAACCAAGCTTACAGGTTCGAGTCCACTGTGACCATTCTCAACAACGGCCTCAATGAGCTCAAGTCCTGGAGAGTCTTTGTTGGCTTTCAACATAACGAGCTTTTGGTTTCTGCGACTAATGCTGTTTTAGCTGATGGGACTTCTTCTCTTCCTGCTTTTGTTGGCAACGGTACCGTTTTTGCCGGCTTCCCGGAGACTGACCTTAAATCCGCGGTTGAAACCGCAGGAGATCGGACCCAAATGGAGGCTCAGATTCGGCTGGTGGGTACCCAGTTTGGTGTCGGGGCTCCGAATGTTCCTCTGCCGGCTAATATTACTCTAGCCAATGATGGGTACAATTGTCCTAGTCCCACAATCCAAAGTACTGTAATTAATTATGCTAATTTTGTTAATCTTTGTTACCTAATATCGCTTAATATGATTAAAACCACGATGTCTTATCTTTATTTTATTCATACGTAATTGTCTTTTCTGTTAGGATTTTCTTATGTAGGAATAACGATATATAACAATTTTGGTTTATGTAGGTAACAATGTGATGCACCTATGCTGCATCAAAGATGCAAGTTTCAGATCAAACATCACAGCAGAAAATGAGTTTCTGCCCCGCCAAGACGGTGATATTACCATTATGTATGATGTGATGAGGTCTTATGAGACAGATTATTGGGCTCAGGTTTCAATCTCAAACCACAACACTCTGAGGCGCCTTGATAATTGGAAACTAAGTTGGGAATGGATGAGGGATGAATTTATTTATGGCATGAAAGGAGCATACCCTTATGTTGTTGATACATCATATTGCATCTTTGGCCGTCAAGGTCAGTTCTACAAAGACATGGACTTTTCAGCTGCATTGAATTGTGAAAGAAGGCCAACAATTATTGATTTGCCTCCAACAAGAGCAAATGATACAAACCTTGGGGGGATTCCATTTTGTTGCCGAAATGGAACAATTCTGCCACCTAACATGGATCCTAGCAAGTCCAAATCAATTTTCCAAATGCAAGTCTACAAAATGCCACCAGATTTGAACAAGAGTGAGCTTATCCCACCCCAGAAATGGAAGATCATCAGTGGCACACCAAATCCAGATAATCAATATCAATGTGGGCCTCCAGTTCGAGTCAGCCCGAGTACATTCCCGGATTCAAGTGGGTTACCAACAGAATCAAGATCAATTGCGAGTTGGCAAGTGGTATGCAACATTACACGGCCCAAGCAGACAAGTCCAAGATGTTGTGTGTCATTCTCTGCTTTCTTCAATGATTCTGCTATCCCATGCAGTACCTGTGCATGTGGTTGTAACAATATTCCAATCCAAACTTGCAGTCCTATTGAGCGAGCTCTTCTTCTACCGCCTTATGCTCTTCTTATCCCATTTGAGAATCGTTCTGTTGAAGCTGTAGAGTGGGCAGAGATAAAACGTCGAAGTGTACCAAATCCATTGCCATGTGGGGACAACTGTGGAGTCAGCATCAACTGGCATTTATTGTCAGATTATAGAGGCGGCTGGACTGCTAGGATCACCCTTCTCAACTGGGGTGAAACTGACTTAGCTGATTGGTTTGCGGCGGTTCAATTGGACAATGCAGGGCCAGGATTTGAACAAGTTTACTCATTCAATGGAACAACTCTTGCTGGTTCCAACAATACAATATTCTTGCAAGGCATCAGCGACTTCAATAATCTTGCAGCAGAAAAGGATGATGCCAATCCAAGGAAGCATCCGAGGGTTCCTGGTTACCAGCAGTCAGTGATATTATTTACAAAAAAAACAACTCCTAATATTAATGTGGCTAGAGGAGATGGCTTCCCAAAAAAAGTAATCTTCAATGGCGACGAATGTGCCCTTCCTGCAGTGCTTCCAAGCAGCAGTGGTAGTAAGATCATGACTGCAACTACTGTCCTCGTTAGCCTAGCAACTGCTCTAGCTCCATTGTTAATGCAGTGATTGTCGTTTGAGAAGGGATGACTGCCTGATCTAATTTTTTTAACAGCCCCTCCTCAAATCTTTTTCATCGTTTGATTTATCTTAGCTAACTGTGTTGTTTAGCAATTAGGTTTCATATTTTATTGTGATTAATTATACAGGAAGCTTTTATGTTATTTACATGCTCCAATGTGGCTAGGCCTCAGAGAGATTGATGAGTTTATATTGTTAGTCAAGTATAACATATTTATCATTTAGAAAGTGCAATTTGCTTTTTAGTTTTGTCGACATTATGATATCCATAGAGCAAAAAGCAGTCGGGAAAATTTAAATACAAAACACTGATTTCATCCAACCTATTGAGGAACTGGAGTTGTTGATCGAGCAATGGTACATTATGAAACATTTCAGATCAAAATAGAAATTGAGAAGAAAATATCACAAACAATATCTGATTCTGTACTATAATTATCTTATTTGATTAAAAATGCCGGCATTACTACAAAATAAAAGCACACCAGAAGGGATGTCCGCAAGAGAAGCACTAATAATAGGTAGGATAGCTGTCAAACTTGGAGTCAAAATCTCAGCCAGGGCTGTATAACATAACAAAAATTTAGACAATGATATCCAGCACAAACGCTGACACGGAGGTGAAATAGATGGTAACCCCATGCGCCATGGTAATAAAAACAATCAGTAACCACTTTCCTTACAACGTCACAAGCACAGAATATTCAGAATTACTGAATGTAGTATAAGACTCCTTCGTCTTCGTCGCCTTTTTCTTCTATTGAATACTATATTTTCTCCCATTCCAATTTACACTATTTCAAAATCCCCTAAATTGTTCCAATTCTTATAGAGCAATTCTTTTTTCTAGCGTACGTGGTGCCGTGTGTATTTCATTCACTCCATCCCAACAGGTTACCAAATGTATTCACACGCACCATTAATGATACCTTTCATAACAACATCTTTTGCGTTACCTCAGACATCACCAAGTAAAGTTACAGAATTAGTGTTCAATCCGTTACAAGCCATATGATCGCCCAAATAATAATTTGTCACATTATTTCGCAAGTTTCATTATTATTCCGTTTGCAACTTCAATTGCCTTCTCATCGATTGCACTGGAACTCACATTTATATAGAACCACATGTCAATAGTAATATATAGGGTAATTTTTAAAAACCTTCCCTGAGGTTTGGGTTTGTTGCAAGTAGATGGTGAGAATCTGTTTATTTGTAAAAAACTCCCTACCGTTAGTTACTTTTAACATTGACCGTTAGTTGACTGTGTAAAGACAATATTACCCTTAACAACAGTTTGTAGATGAATTAACTAAAAAAAAAACTAAAATTATTGGTTATTTTACCCTCTTTAAATTATTAATATTTTCTTAAAGTTCCTACAAAAAAAATAAAATTAAAAAATTATCTTTAAATTATTGATATTTTTTTAAAGCTCCTACAAGAAAGATAAAATTAAAAACTTGAAAATAAAATAGTTATAATTTTTACCTATGATATTGTAAATATTTGAAATTGACAAGGATAAAATTATCAAAAAATAGAAATTGTGCTTTTCGCGCCAATAATTTTAATTTTTTTTTTTAGTTATGTCAGTCTACAAACTGTTGTTAAAGGCAATATTATATTTGTACAGTCAACCCAAACCTCATGGGAGGTTTTTAAAAATTACCCTAATATATATCCATTTTGCTTTTTCATAAAGACACTATTTGCTTAAACAGACTTTTAATAACAGAAACATTCTCGCAAGGTCAGGCAAAGGGACTACAAAAAAATAAACCCATTCCTCCTGTCAAAATTCTCAGCTATTGATCAATTATGAAAAGGGAGCCAGAAAAAGGTGAAGGAAAAAAAAAAAAAATACTCCAGCCTATATTTGTTTCGGTTACTATGTGTGTCCACAGCCATGTTCAAAATCTTCCCAATCAACTTGCTGATCCTTGCAGTTTCCTTACAATGCGTGCAGCACTAGCATGATACTCAGTAACAAACAGTTAATTTCACAAGAACAATTCTTTGAGAATCAAGAGGACTAGCACGATGAAGCACATAATGACCAGCACTGTAGCACAACTCGCCAACCCTCCTTTCTTCTGTGTTCTCTCTGCCTGCAATTGCAAGTACTCAATATGAATCTGTTTGCCATAACAATAATAATAACAAGTACAAAGCCAATTCTGCACAGGAAACTTTAGGACAAATCAATTGTGTCAATAACCTATGAACCTACCAAAATCAATGTTTTGAACGATCTATATACAATTACTGATAGAGGGCATTAGTGCTTGCAAGTACGAGCATGTTCATGTTATTGTGAGTGGGTTTATAATCTGAGGGAGAGAAGAAGACCTTCTACAGTTGTCTAAATCCCTCGTCAACTGATGTGGCAACATTCTCAATGTTGTGATCAATCCGATCAACAATTGTACCCTAGTCAAAAGCTTCAACATTTTTAGGCACCTTGCATCCTGCATCTCTCTGAGTGACATTAAATAAAGATGCAACTCAAACCTGGTCTATCACAAGAACTGATAGGTCCTTCATGATTTGAGCAAGCTCATGTACAGATCCAACAACCTACACAGAGACTTTGTATCAAATAAAATGGAATTGGTAAGTTTGTCTTTTTAAATGAAATCAGGTGACTCCAGTAACCTGTTTGATCTCGCTCTCTCTCTTTCCTTACTAAGATGCTCTCTCCTCTTTAACTTCATCATCTGATGCTCATCAAAACCCTGGATTGAACAAGCAAAAAATTATGATCTTCGAGAACAACAGATTTTTTATCTTGCACCCAGAAAGACTCAAAGCTATCTATATCAAGAATCCATAAATGGGTCACATTCTTAGCAATCCAGCATTCCATAACTTAAGAACTCAAAAATAAGATGCCAATCAGGCCCAACTAAGTACAGATATAAAGCAGGAATCAAGTACCAAAAATATGTATATAAGCAGATTTGCTCCATTCAAGCCATAGGTACAGAACCAACTTGAAATTTTCCAAATTCTTTTTCCGAAGCATGATCATCACTAACCTTTCACATATGCATTTACATTATGTGCCTAATTTCCTGCATTCGAAATGATCCTACCAAAAGCATCCATAAATAATAAACAGTATACCCCATCACTAAATCCATCATCTTCCAATCTATATTTGTCCTTGTTAAAGTTCATCTCCAAGTCAACACCATCACAGCCCTACAAAACATAAACAATTATATGAAAATAAATAATAATAAATCTACAATAATAACAACGACCAAAAATATTCAGGCAAACAGTGATCAGGCTATTTAGCGGTTTATAAACATGATCAAAAGTATACAACCAAGGTAAAAAATGAAAAGGTTTTGCATGATTATTTATGAGAATAAAAGTCAAGTAAGCTAATTATTCATATTGTTCCCTGCCGTTAGATTGATTATTCAGACCTCCTTTTGCTGCTGCAAATGCTTCAAATATGTTGAATGGTTTTTCCTAAGGTCCATTGAATGGTTCTGAAGGTCTGTTGCAAGAGAATGCTGTCCAAGTAGAAAATTGATAAAGGTCATACAAAATCATAGCACAAGACCACTCACCAAATCCATACAAGTAAAAGGCAATGAATTTAAGCGCAATGAGTGAAACAAGATAACAACCATCCACATTTAAAAAGTTAACCAAGGATGAGACAATGATTTCTCCAACATCACTAGGAAAAGTAAAAAAATTGATTGATAACAAATAACAACATATGTTTTGCATAAAACATCAAATTATATCTGCTGGATTTAGCTCCATTTTTACATCAAATTAAGAAAAAGTTAAGCCAATTGGCACCTATATGTAACATTTGTGTTAAATTAACATAGTACATTGTAAAAAACAAGTATGCCATCAAATGTAATTAGAATTAGAAGGAAATTAAGACCAAAGAAACAATAAATCTTTGCCAATAGTTTCAAAATTACATGCCGAGAATTACATAAAGTTTCCTCCAACAGAGAATACAACCATAATCATAATTATACCTGTACATGTTTTCTAAGATTTGAATCTTCTGAAGAGCCAGCAGCAGAAAGTTTATGTAATCTCGTCTCAGATCTCCTTAAAAGATCTGTAATCTCATATGTACGAATCTCGATCATGTGTTGATCATGTTTGCCATCTCCAAAAGATGACCAGTTCTGCCATTTTGACCCGAGCACATTGTACATTAACTGCTATTTCTTCAGCTTCATCCACCCATGCTGGTGGTAGACCTACCGAAAATGCGTCACTGCTGCACCAACCAAGGAAATACCATTCACTTGGAAGAATCTCACATATTTTTAACCCTACCTTCAGCAATGCAGAATTTAACAGCACGTGGCTTTTCAAACAGCTGAATGAGAAAGATCACAATTTGATGCCTGAATATATTACAAGCGTCATCAACAGAGAAAAATCCCACAATGCTCCCTCAACTCCCTATCCAATCACTCTGGACACGCCACTCCATGAAAATATTCAGTTAATATGTCAAAACTTCATCTTGATTAATACTGATTGAAAATCCATAAGTACACGATGTCAACTAAACTGACTACATAATAAGATTGGAAAAACTCATTCAATACTCTAATCCACTAAGTTCTAACTCAGAAAATATCTAATAAAATAAAATAAAACAAATTACCAAATAAATGCTCTGAGTCTATGACGCTAATTATGTTTCCAAACGAACAATATGACGAGTAAGTTTCTATGTTAAATCAAACGAAGTAAACAAATAATTACTGTTGCAGAACCACGACGAAAGTAGTAAAAACAATTCTCACATGCAATTTTCATTCTTACTTTTTCCAATTAATGCCATCTCACGTGGACAATTCTAGTATCTGACGAATGGAAACATAAATTCTGAAATAAAGAAGAAAGCCGTACCTAGAAGGACCGGGATCTTCAGTACTGAGAGGGGCATAAGAAGAGCGATTAGAGGGAAGTAACGAACCGCTCACCAATTCAATAACCGGACCTGCCGAACCGGAAGCCGATGAAGACAGAGGAGCACGCACGCTCTTCAATGAATCTCTTTTCTTTCTGTAAACACCCGTCCGGTTTCCCGTCGCCATGGAAAACGAAAATGGAAACTGAATTCGAAAGCAAGAATTAATGGATCGTAATTTGGATTTACAATTTCGAGTGAACAAGTTATTTGTTTAACGGATATTGAATTTAAGATTTGTGAGTTTTAGAAGAAAGTTGAATGAACTAACTCTTAAGCTTTAGCTTTGTCGTGAATCAAATCAATGTTTTGAAACCGAACGGTAGTGCGCTACTTTGCGCCTTTTTTTTTTTTTTTTTTTAACTTGGGCTTCGCTCCCACTTTTGGACTCTGAATTTATTTATTTATTAATAAATACGCCCCAACTTATTCTCAACAAACCTGCAGTTCCGAAATAAGAAAAAGCGCTTTACAATTTACTTAAATGGTTGAAGGGGAAGCTTTTTAAAGAAAGTATCAAGCTGATTACAAAAGTCGGTGACGGTGATCAAAGGATTATAATATGTTATCTTTAAATTAAAAAAAAAAAATTACCTGCAGATCTCATTACCGATTTCCATATTTATAATTTTTATTCTTTTTTTGGGTGGGGGACTGGGGGGAATAGAATATCCAAAATATTTTTGATATTGCTGCAAAACACTTGAGAGTTAACAAAAGAGAGGTATAGTATTTGGGGATTTTTTTTTTTTAGAAAGAAAAAATTTCACAAATGAGTTCTTTTAATTTTAATAAAATGATTAAGAAATAGAAAATGGGGCATGGATGTAAAAAAGAGCCTTTTTTTCATTGCACTTTTTTTTCCACTTTCCGTTCCTTCCTCAATCGGCACTTGCATGTTGCGGACAGGCACTTTTGACGTAGAAAATAAAACAAATGGGAGTGGGGCACCCCGCCGCGAATGGCCTTCCAAAACAGAAACATAAATCAAACCGACCAATGGGGAAGCGAAAAGACAAAAACAACCCCCATCGGGCACGCGCATTTCAATAAGACGAATCCCCCACTGTTAAAAGTAAATTAAAAACTTCACCTGATCACTCAAGTCAAAACGCAGCCTGGGCCATTTGCATTTGCTGGCCCAAACGGTAATCATAAAGAGTGGTCAGTCGGGTCAGTCTCTGGCAGTCGAGGGTAGTTTTATGTTAAAACGCGGGAGTTGGTGGTCATTTCGGTATCAGAAATCTTGCCCACTAAGAATCACACCCACACGTATAATGTATAAACACCCCAAACAGGTCCTTACCTTTCTTCCTAGAATTTCACTTCTTTCTTTCGTTGCTCCGCGTTAACGTACGCGTTATTTATAAACTCAGTGAGCCAGTCAAGACTCGAGCGCTTAAAATCAAAGGGGAAGTTTACTCGCTATTTTATGCTATCATCTGAATTGGGTTTTGTTTGTGAATTTTAATTAACAGAAGATTCAATGGATTACAGTAGATACTTTGGTCTTTCTACTTCATCATCAAGGAACTATCAGTCAACTCTCAAGTCTCAGTTTGGTTTGTTTCAAAAACCCTTCTTTTTTTTTCCCCCTTTTTCTTTATTGAAGTTTTTTTTTTGTTTTGCTGAATGGCTTGCTGTTGTAATTGAAGCAGCGGATTTTTGCATTGATTTTGAGGATATAGAAGAAGATGATTATGAGGAAGTGAAAGGAGAGTATGAGTATCCGTGCCCATTTTGTTCGGAGGATTTTGATTTAGTTGGATTATGCTGTCATATTGATGAGGAGCACCCTGTTGAAGCAAAGTCGGGGGTAATTAATTTTTTTTTTTGTCTTTTTTGGTTTAGAGCAATTAGAAATAGCATTTTTTTCAGACCTAGCATCAATTCAATCTTATTAAGAAATTTAAAAAAAATATATGTTTCTTGTTTAGTCCTTCTTTATACACACATCATTTACAACATTTAAAAAAAAAAAAAATTACTCACTTTATGTTACAGTTTTTCCATCAATATCATCATCTGCTTTTGCTCTCTCAATACCTAGAATTGTTTTTCACTTCATTCGTCTTGCTTGAATTACATGGTGATTGTTTCTTCTGCCTGTCTCTCATGTTAAATGATGACTTCTGGTACTGGATGAAATCATTTTGGTATTTTATGCCAACAAATGTTTGCCATTATTAGCCCATTATAATCATAGTTCTGCGTGAATTTTATTTTTTTTTTTTATTTTGAACTCATAGTTATAATCTTGATTGATTTTGTGAATTGAAATTCTAATCATCACCGAACATCTTGTTTAAATGCATATCGGTTAGATGTATACTTGTTCTTTTAAAAGTACACTTTCTCTTACAGATGGCACTTGTGTCTTTACAGGTATGCCCTGTTTGCGTTACAAGGGTAACGATGGACATGGTTGATCACATAACAACACAACATGGAAACAGTTCAAATATATCCTTCATGCGGTAGACTTGAAAAGTGCCATTCTTTATTTCTGCTTTATTTCCTCCTTGGAACTTCTTGTCTTTTCTTTTAACTCATTTTAGTTACTTTAGACTTCGCTTAAGTTCTTTACATGGCAATGATGATAAGTTGCTGCTATGCTTTGCTTTCCTTAACAAGAGTTTACAGTTGGCACAAATTAAAACTTCATAAAGGCAACTCTAATTCAACTATATCATCTTTGAGGAAAGAGTTGCAAAATGCACATTTTCAATCTCTTCTTGCAAGGTCATCCTCTTCTGTTTCTTCCTCCAAAAAGACATCTGATCCATGGCTATCATTTATTTACAACATGCCTACTGCTGAAGAGTCTGAAAGCATACAGCCTGCTTTGAGCACTGGAGAAGGAGCAGAAGATAAAAGCTCGTGTGAGAAAACATTTGAAACGTAAGCTGTTTGATTATGTGCAATAGGTTTTACTCTTTCATGTTTTATGCATGTTCTACACATTTTTCTTTTTCATGTTTGATGCTTGTTCTACACAATTTTCTTTTTCCTCAATTCATCATACTTGGAACAAGTTTTCAAGCATCGAGGATATTTGTCAGGTAAACACAGCTTTTAATTGAGAATGTATCGCGCTTTGAATTTAAAGAAAACTGCAAGCTTGTGATGATAGGGCTCTATCTAGCATAGTTGGTAAATGTATGCAAAATTAAGTGGTCTAGAGTTGTATTCGAGAATAGGGATGAAAATCCTTAAAAATGGAAATTTAATATGTAGAGGAAAGAGTTAATGCGGACAGTTTATGTGATATTATGCAATATTGAGAAATAACTCAAGCAGGATATGATGTTTAACTGGCAACCATTGATATCCTTGGCCGAGATAATCATGTTTGGATGGTTCAGTGGAAATAGTATAAATAACGGAGATCTATGCCTCTCTTTAAGAGATCTAACTAGTGCGCTATCTGAAGAATGCTAATCGAATGGGTTGAGGTTGTGCACTAGTGAGATAAGTTGCGGGGCCTAGGAATCAGTTAAAAGTGCAATAAATCTGTAAAGGTTGTGAAGTTAAAATGAATAATTAATAAAGAATTATGACTAAAAGGATGTTCAATCAAAAAGCATGCTAATACCCTGCATAATTGACAATAGGCAAACTTGTATTTAGTCTGGAATGCACTGCCTGATCATGTTATTAATTCCAAATAGCGAGAGAAGGAAGTTTGATGCAAATAGCAATTTTTTGTGTTAAAAAGTTGAATTTTTTTTTAGTGGAAATTAATATGTGGGAAAAATTGTCAGCCCCGTCATCTGTATAACAGTACCATGATTTTATCCTAACAAGTAGAAAGCCAAGAAAGAAAATGAGGGGAAGATAACCTACACAAATATGAAGGGGAAGACAAGTATGAGCTGGCCAAATGGTAGAATTGTGATGCACTTAGATTTTGCACCATTTAACTGTATTCTTTATGCATGGGCTGGGGACGGACTTCAAGAGTATATGGATAGCCTATTGCTTATTTGGCATGATGGTTTCATGATTTTGTTGTTAAGATTATTCTCAAAATTTTTGAATGACGAAATGACAATTTTAAATGAGGCTTGAAAAAGTGAGTGCTTTTATTGTTTTCTTTTTTTCCTTCTTTCCTACTGCCTACTTTTTGTGTCATGTAGTTCCACAAGTAGACTTTCTTAGTCTCTTTCAACCGAAGCTTCATTAGAATCAATGGCCTTCACAGTCCCTTTGTTTTGAGTTCACATATGGGCCAGGGGAGCCATTGCCTTCTTATTCGTGAACTTGATTGTTCTTTCTATGATTGCAGAAATGCTCAGCAATCTTCCTTGTCAGACGAGGACCATTTGGAGAAGGCAAACAGGAGCAATTTTGTACAGGGACTATTATTTTCTACCATCATGGATGATGTCTTATAAATGATATCAGTGGGGCTGTGGTTGTCAACTTTAAATTCCGAAGACTAGTTCACAGTTGACATTATCTTATTCGAATGTGCCAATTTATTGATGTAGAAAGTTAAGTTAGATGTAGGAATCAAATGTAATGATGCTACAATTTGACGTAGGCCTGAAGAGAATCATACTATTTGTTTCACTTTTCTTGGTTGTAGCCACGAGTTGTAGTATATATTCTTGCGGTTATCGGTCAGTTGAAACTTATATGTTCAGGATTTGTTCATTGTCCTGTAAATCTAATCCAAAAAATTGGCCAAAGAATATTAATTAAGAAAGGTAACAATAAAATCTACAACTGAGGACTAAGTTTACTTAACAACCATTTCTTTCGCGGATTAGTTTCTCAGGTTGAGGGGTGGCTGGTTCAGTTGCTTTCTTGAATGGAAATTTCGAGCTCTTTCACTTACGTTGCATACTACAGGAATGACTGTAATCCAAAAATCTGCCAAAGAATAAAAATTTATAAAGGTAACAATAGAATCTACAGCTGAGGACGAAGTTTCCTTAACAACCATTTCTTGCGTAGTTTAACATCTAGGGCCATGAATGTTTTAGCTTTCATTTCATCCTCTAGGAAATCACAAGCGTCCAAAATGAGATCTTCATCCATGTCTGGTAATGCCTGGACTGCTGCAATAACACACTCAATGGCAACCGAGTTCGAGTTCAAGTCACCACTCTTCCCATCTGAAAATGAAGAAACTGCATTTACCGCCTCACAAATTGTCCCCGGCATGCCCTCGTCTTTGCTTCGTGATTTTTTAAGAAATTCAGAGTCTGACCAATTTTCAAATTGGCGTTTATTCTTAGTACAAGAGAAAACAGGTTTTGAACCCATACGAGCCGCTGCCTCCAACAAATCACCAAGTTCGTCTTCACCAGATTCCGATGCCACAGGATGTTGAGAAATCTTTGATGCTCCCTGAAATTTGATCTCTTGGACTTCATTATGCATCTCCAAGTCTTGAATGGAGAAGCAATCATTTTCATCAATACTTGGATGACCACATATCACACAGAGATCTTTAAAGTATGGCACTGGTCGGGTCATGAATTGCCGTGCATCTGTATGCGTCTGCATGTAATCATATTAAAAGTCCCCTGAGAACTTTTGCAATGAAATGATACAAAGTACCAGCAGATAAGTTATGCCTGTATAAGTACCTTGACATAGTCTTGCCACACATAATCATCAGCAGTCACCATTTGACGAGCTTCATCCCAAACAAACCCATTCAAGTCCAAAAGATTCTTTATAACATTATATTGCCTTCTCAGTGTTTTATAGCGATTTTTCAGAATTTCTATGTCATACTTAAAGCCAAATTTAGCATTGAATGAGCCAATCATCTCTATCCATGCTTCCTTGCGAAATACACCATCAATCCGGTTCCCTTTCTGCACTTGCTCTAGCATAAGATCAATGAAATAACGGTCCATTGGCGGTTGCCAGTAAGTTCTAGAACGATTAGCCACTATAGATTCTGCTCCATTCGATATGACTTGCGGTGTATCATCCACATCTCCTTTGGACATAGAAACACTATTATCTTCATCAACTCTAATTTCATCACGATCCTCCGCTTCCCCCTCACTAGCACTCCTTGGATGAGTAGTATCTGCATCTTTTTCTTTCTCTTGCAATTGCAGCGACTCTAGCAACTTACCACCTACTTGTTCATTTAAACAAACCAATAAATCAACTTCGCATGTTATTGTCACAGACAACAATAACACTAGACTGTTACCTTTTTGTTCACTAGCTTTATTGCCGTATATCAAACACAGATCATTATAA
Source organism: Citrus trifoliata (assembly GCA_018350135.1). NCBI lineage: Eukaryota > Viridiplantae > Streptophyta > Magnoliopsida > Sapindales > Rutaceae > Citrus > Citrus trifoliata. Next base: position 39,056,658 of record CM031386.1, on the reverse strand, counting down.
TAAGGGACTGTTTTTATTCTGTATGAACGCGCTTCTGGATGCACCTGCAAGTAAAACACATAAGACATAAGCAAATAAGAACCCAGAAAAAGAATCATTCAGGTAATTAACACCCTAAGGAAAGCACCTTAATATACTCCTCCCAGATGGTATTGTCAGCCGTCACCATTTGTCTCATTTCATCCCAGCTGAAGCCCTTCTGATCAAGAAGACTCTTCACAGCCCTGTAAAGACTTCTCAGTGTTTTGTACCGATTTTTGAGAACATCTTTATGGTACTGAAATTTGAACTTTGCACTGAACACTGAAGTCATTTGCTTCCATGCTCGTTTACTGAATAAGGGATCATCAAATCTGTTCCCTTTACTGAGTTGCTCCAACATCAAGTCAATGAAATATCTATCCATCTCAGGAGTCCATACTGTCCTATTACGATCGCCGCCATTCTGGGGTCCCATGCTCATACTTGTACAATTTGACAGAACCTACCATTAATATAAAGAACATATGTCATTCATTTTAAGAGAAATTGCTCAATGATTTCACTCATTAACCAGTATAACGTCTTTTTCACTACAACTATGATTTACCAATTCCAGGAAACAAAGGGAGATACTTTAACCACAAGTGATAATCTAGTGTTCTAATTGAAGCGAGTTGCTTAATTGATCATATTGCCATGTCACCAAAATAAATTCAAAAGTTCCCCCTTTCTTGACCAGGTTTATTGAAGCTTCCATCATAAAGGAGTAACGCCATACTTATGGGTATTGAAAATTATCATAGAATCGCTAGAATTGATCGACTAGAACCCTTAAGATTGAATAATATATTGATAAAAAGTGAGTAAAGTTTTTATACTGACGAGATGGTTATGTGTTATTGATATGAAGAGAGAGCAAGGAGAAGGACAAACTTAAAACCTTACCTTGAGGTCGATTGGGGAGATCTGAAACGACTGGGTGTGGGTGTGAGTTTCTGCAAATTCGGGGATAAGGTTAACCTAAATCGGGTTGAAGTTGCCTTGTTGCCAGAGTAAAATGCAACCCTATCCTCGATTGCGCTAGCTTTCAACCTTGTTAAGTTTTATCTTATCCCGATTCCAATTCCCTATTTACTTATTTAGTCTCTTTTATCAATTTTTTTTAAGCTGTATTTTTAATAGAGTTTTTAAAGATTAAACGGTTATTTTAACTCAACTAAGTGTTTATTTAGTATGATTTGTTTAATGATTATAAACTTTTTTTTATCTAATAAATTCTTATCAAAATTTCTATTGTTGTTCAATTTTTTTAGTAGAGTTTTTGAATATTAAATAAATTATTTTATTTTTACTAACAAAAACTCAAATTTTAATTTTTGAGGGTAAAAGTTAAATCTTTTTTAAATGTTAAATATCTAAAATATCTAAAATATCATTTACTTATTTAACTTTATTCTTTTATAATATAACTTTAAAAAATTTATTTATTAAAAAATTTATAATTTTTAATAAAAACTTTCATTGACAACTAAACAATTAAAATATTTTGTATAAAAGCTTTACTTATAAAAGCCCGATTTAAATAAGTTGTATTTGAAAAAATATACTAAATAGAGCTTAACAAAAGTTCAAATTTTAAGTTTTTACGAGTAAAAGTCGAAAAAAATTTCTTAAATATTAAATTATCTAAAATATCATTTACTTATTTGATAATCTAATTTTATTATTTTCATTAAATAATTTTTAAAAATTTACCTATTAAAGTAATCTTATAATTTTAACAAAAACTCTCATTGACAACTAAATAACTAAAATCTTTTCGATAAAAACTCTACTTATAAAAGATTTATAAATAAAAATTTTGCTTAAATAAACTAACCTTAAAAAACCATACCAAATAGAACCTGAATAGCCGTACTCTATTATCTCTCCCCAATTTTTTCTTTAGTTAAAATCGTCACATTTCACATTTCAATAACCCTAAATATACCATCAAAATTATCAGATATCAAATTCATATAATAGTAAGTGACGTACACGACATGGCCTCATCAAATACTTAAAAGATTACATGCGAGTATGCGACAAATAAATAACTTAATACATTTAAAAGTAACATACAATTTAATAATTAAATTCATCGATTTTATAATTCGTAAAATTACTACATTTCTCCTGGGTGAATCATTTTTGCGGTCCGGTCAAGGTTGGCCCTCTGCGCTTTACCTGATGGTTACACTTCAGCTGACAGCTGGACGCCACACTGTCGGGAGGCATTCGAACAAACAAAAATGATGATATTTATGCAATATTCTTCGACTGATTGCGCAACTGGGCCTCATCAAGAAGAACATCACAAGTTAAAAAAGTACTAGTTCAGTTCTGTTACATGACTTCTGATCGCAGTGCGCGGTGAACCACGTACATCAATATTTCAAGAAACAAGGTATTAGGTTGCCAGTTCAGTATTGACCCCATGAACAATTCATGACAACCTTTCTTCCATTTCCACCCGGCAGACATTCGAACCTGCTTGTGGTTTGGCCACATCTAACAATCACACTGACAGCAATGGTGCTCAAAAAACAAAATAATAAAGAAAATGCTAAGTATCAAGAAAAACGAGAGAATGACGAGAGAATAAAATTTGTTCTGGGAGGAGAGAGAGAGAAAGAAAAAGCTGACAGAAGAGAGAGAGAAAAGACAATTCTCTCGTCCTTCTCTCGTAGTTCTTGATATTTAGCAGCCCTCAAATAATAATGATAATAGTAATAATGCATCAGCACAGGTGCCCATAATGCAGCAGCCTTAAGAAGAGACAACAAATACTGACATAAACAGCAAGTTTTCGGGAGACTAGAATGCAGAATTTGGGAAAACCCCTGACAAATGCATTGCCTGCTTGCAAAACTACAGGTACAGGTATAAATGTGCTTGTAAGATTACACATGTTTCAAATTTTCATCACATAACACAAACAACAAGACACAGTCACTGATTCATCGGACTGAAGCCACAAGCATTTCTTCATGCACAGGTAATTTCAATACAATCTGGCAGCATAATTAAATATGTTTTCCTTCAATGCACCGAACTGAAGCCACAAGCATTTCTTACTCCTTGTGAACATGCCGAGTATATGAATCCTTACAGCCTTACAGAACTCTGAAGGTGAGAAGGCTGAAAGCAAAACTATTTGTTAGGACAGTTTCATAGTAATGTCATCTTGTCTTTTAACACAGATCATTCCAAACTGGGACCTGGAACATCTCTGCCTATATGGGGGAGCAACTTTAAGTAAAATTTATGCTCCTATCATCTCCACTGCGAACTATGGGAGACAAAGAATTGGAAATCAGGAAGATAAACCTGCAAACCCCTTAGCCAATTGTCAGCAGCTTGCAGTAGAGAGTTCACTTGTTGCCATTCATTGGCTCCATTTGGTGTCAAAATTGAACCTCTCAATTTATACGAAGCAAGGCCAAAGACAGGTAGAGGAATCTTCGAAGATCCATCTACACTGAAGACCTTCCGGCCACTAGAAGAATTAAACTGTGGTTGATTTTTGCCTGTTAACATTCCGAAAAGAATAGTCAAAATCATGACTTATGGAAAGTCACATTGTGTTCACTGATTCTGAAAGAAAGAGAGTAAATTACAAATACTTTTAGCCGTTGATAAGGAATGAAAGGATAAAAAGGATGCATCCAGATTTTGTAGCGTTGGGCCTACAGGTATTCTGTATATTGGATACCTGGAACGAAAGTTCCAACTATATCAAAAATGTGCAACACAATAAGATAAGATAAATAAGCAGATCAACCACCATTCAATTCTTCAAAAGTTTCAGATATCTCACCATGCCACAGAAATCCAACTTGCAGGTAACAGATCACAGCTCTTGTAAGTTCTAATCTCTGGATTTTGAGATGCAAGACTTGAAACCTGGACATACAGTTAGGGACAAAAAGACTCAGCATGGACATGCTTCATTTAATATCACAAATATGGACTCAGGACAAGAAATCCTTCTACACAAAGCAAAATATGCTAGTATTTGTAAATATGTACTTGCCTTGTCATATAAAGGTTGCCTATGATGTGGTTGTTCTTGTTCCAAATATTCAAATACAAGCAATCCAGGAGAGTTGCAAACCTCAGTTTCATCGCTAGATGAACTCCTAGTAGGTTTATCTCTCAATGTAAGCCTGTTCAATATCTGGAGGTTCACATTCATAAGGTTTTGCTGACCCTGTGTCACACAAGCAACACCTTTGGCTCGCCTTTCTGCTTCACATTCACTACTTCCAGCACCACTTGTCTCCCTTGAAGACTCGGCATCACTTTCCTCACCAGGTCTTCTAATAGAATATTAGAATAATTTTCAAAAACAATAACCTATTAAAGTGTAAACCCACACAAGAAATTGTCTGACGAGTCTCTACTAGCTAGAAACAAACTTAGAAATCATGTCCTCTAAAGGAATGTTTTCCTTCAATAAAGCATGATAGTATCACATCTTTATTCCAGAGAAAACTTCAGTAAACATGAAAGAGAACTATTTCACAGGAAGAAGTTTGATTACTATCCATGCATCTTTGTACATGCTCAAAGTTTACTCAAGCAATTATGAATGTGTACTAGATATCTCACTTGAAATGGAAAACTAGTGTCTCGTGCTCCTTTTCTGCTTAAAAACTTGCTACATAAATTATAAACCTTGTCTGTTTCAGAGTTCTAATATCTGACGCGAGGATTCTATCTTCTGTAGATTACTGGTTACAATTCCATGAATGATGCACTGAGTCAACAATATATGTTAGATGATCACTTTTTTTTTCTTTTTTGATATTCAAGAAAACGCTGGGCTTCACTTTTGTCTAGGGACTAGTGCCCATTAGATAATCACATCTAGAACTAAAAACTGGCATTCTACAGCTAGAGAACATGATTTTCAGGTAAAACAGGACGAAAGATTGCTCCATAGGCACATATGAAGAACAAAAATAACATATCCTGTGTCTTCAGGGGAAAGTCAGATTTCCATTACAAAAATTATGTTGCAGGCAATTAGAATTTTTACACATGGACAGGATCTGAATAAACAAACAAACAAGAGAAACAAAAACAGGGAAAACACTATTAAATAGCTGCAAGGTGATATTTGATTGCACAAAGAAGGGCCAAATTAAAGATACTAGATGAACTAAAGTTTTAGTAATACTCTGCTGAAGTAAAATTTTGAAGACCAACAGAAATCCAGAAACTAAAGGGAAATTCAAAATTGCAAAGTTCACAAAGCAAGAAGACAATGTTGCCAGCATATAGCTGGTGAAAAAAACTGCATAATAAAAGTCATCCAAACAAGATCTAATTATGATAAACTTGTGTCTTCTACAGCCAAAATCAATCATTTATTGCCCGGTAAAGTGAGCTCATCCTATAACGAGACTTATGGCAGTTTGAACAGTAGAAGTGAAGAAAGACAATAAAACATATCAAGCTAAACTACAGAATAGGACTCTATTGCTGTCTAGCATGTACCGACAGGTTTGGAAGAATATCTCAATACACATTGCTCACAGATAGATGGCGAAAATAATTGCATAATAAAAATGTATCCAAACAAGATCTAAACACAATAAACACTGGCGGCCAAACATATTCATTTATTGCACGGTAACATGTGGCATCTATCTTCCAGGAACTATGCACGTGGCAGTTGGACTACATGTGAGCACTTCAAATGAAGAAAGATAATAAAACATACCAAGCTAAACGACAAAATTGAACAATCTCTGTCTAGCATGTACCGACAGGTTTGAAGGTTTGGAAGAATGTCTCAATAAAGGAGATAAGTATACAATTGACCGCAAAATATCAGTGATCACAACATAGAATTTTTGAGAAAACAATTAATATAAAGAAGCAGCAATAAGTAAGGAGCAATAGAATTTTGACTAACGGGCAAGTAAAGTGGAAACTGGAAAGTGTGAATAGGCTCACCTTAGCCTACAAGGGTCTATGTACAACTGAATGCCTGATAAGGATGGAACATAGTACTGTTTAACAGAGTCGTAACCATCTAATAGCAGTGGAACTTCCACTCCATACACACTCCACTCATTAAATGATTCCCATAGATCCCCAAGACTAAAGAATGGTTGTGCATCAGCTTCACCAGTTCTCCATCCCTTCATTCTCGTCTGCAGACCAAGAAAGCCAATCAGAAATATAAACAAACAACCTAGCGTTTCACTGGAATGCATGGACATTGTATGGATACTGTACTGCAAAAACATAGATGAATTCCAAAATTCTCGAATTCACAGGGCTAAAGTTTTGTCCATTTAACTGTCATATATAAACACACGACTCAAGCTCTTCACAGAAGTGGAAACTGAAACAAATAAAAAATGTAAATTTTACCATCAATAACATTCATCAGCTTTCTAACAACAAAAAATACGACCTTTAAACCTCCAATGAACCAAATATTAAAATCAACAACATGAATAATAGCTTAACAAATACCGTACTTCAGAGTATGATCACGTTAAAGTTATAAATTTCCGGAATCATACTTTCCCGGGAACCAAACAGCGACTAAATATCTTCACTACCTCGGGTAAGTACTGAACCGGAACATAAGGAGTGACAGAATCAATGAGCCGATCCAAATTACTCAAGTCGCCGTTTCTCGGTGACGCAGAGCAGACCGAGTCGGGCCTGTACAATGTGGACTCATCAGAGTCAGCCAGGGTCTCTGCCTCGACCGAATCAACTTGGCTCTTCCTCTGCAACTGCTTCTGTAGCCGTCTTTGCAGCTGAAGCTGCTGCTGCTGCCGTCTCATAGCCGGTGGGTTGTAAAACCGGTCACCGGAGTGAGCCCGGGTCACCGTAAAGCCCCCCGAGTTGGACATTATGTAATATAACCAAATTTTTAACAATCAAAATAATTGAACAAAAAAAAGTGAAGAACGAGAGATTAAAACTCTGGGGATAGAATGGGTATTTAGGGGTTTTGTAGGGGTTTTAAGAGGTAATTATAAAATTTTAGAATGACTGTGAAAGGCCACGAGCGTGTGATTGTGTTTTGCGTTTCATGCCTTTTTTTTATTTTTCGCGATTCGTAGGTTTAGATTTGGAGAATGGAAGAGTGTTGACTGAAAAGGAATAGCTGCCGTTGTGGATGATGCCGATGAAAGGGGGCTTTTCAATTGCTCAGTTTCGGCAAAAATTGTTGCCAGTGTCGTGTAAACTCATGTAGGCTTCGAATAACAAATGTTGGCACCAAATTGGGTTGGCCCGATTTTGTTAATGGACGCATGTGCCCTTTGATCTTCACCTAATTACAAATAGGTACAGTTGTAGAAAAGCAACATGAAAATCTTTTTTATATTTGGTTGGGAGGAAAAAAAGAAAAAAGAGAGGAAAGGAGGAAAGGCAAAAGAGAAAAGAAGAGATGATACCATTTCAAAACGAATAATGAAATTGGGGTTGATTATCTTGTTTTTTTTTTTTTTCTCACCCCTCTCTTATTTTTATTCCTTTCTTCTCATCTTTTCTCATTTCTTTCGAACAATCATGCACGTAAGAGAAATGTGTGTAGAATTTTATTTGTGAAAACTTACACTAATTTATCAACATAATTGTAATTTAGAATTTTAATTTTTTTTTTAAATCCAAGGGTTTGGTAGATAGGTTGTTTAATTCATAGTATCTCGTTGACCAATTAAGTTTAAGGTTCCGTTTGATATAATTTTTCAAGTAGAACTTATTTAAGTAGAATTTTTTTTAGTAGAATTTTTATCCAAAAATTTTAATTGCTTGTTTGACAATAAGAGTTTTTATTAAAAAATTAAAAAATTATTTTAATAGGTGAGTTTTTTAAAGTTATGTTATAAAAAATAAAATAATAGTGTCAAATAAGTATATGAGATTTTAATATTTAAAAAATAAGATTTTCAACTTTTACTCCCAAAAATGAAAATTTTGAGTTTTTAACTGTAGAGACAAAATAATTTATTTAATCTTTAAAAGCTCTACTTTAAAAAATAATAATAATTACAAAAAATTTGATAAAAACTTATGAGATTAAATAAACATTTATTAGAGATGGCAAAATCCTTCTCGAGTTTAGAGCTCCATGGGGCTCCACCACAACTGGGTTGAATTTTGAATAATTTTTTAAGAATAAGATGTGGAATGAGGGAAAATAATCCCCAAGTTCCTAACGAGTTGAGATTTGGTTTTATATTCCCTACCCCACCACAATCCCTATTATCTATGAATATTTTAATTTTTGTTTAATAATTTTTATTTTATCAATTACATAGTTGGTTAATAATTTTTTTATTTTTACCTAATATAAATAGATTATAAATAAAAGAAAACTCTATATTATAATTCTTATTCAATTCTAAAGCATTACTGCATTTTCCTTTTTCTCTCAATGTGCTGCTATCTTCAAACATTTTTTAGTTTTGATATCATTTCAAAGATATTGTTTCTACCATTTTGAGATTTTTTAAATAATTTAAATACTTTATAATATAATAATGATTTTATTTAAGTCTCTAGTTTTTAATGTACTGAAATTACTTACCCATACTTATTATAAAATAAGTAAATAAAAAATGAGGTGGCAATGAGAAAATCATTTTTCGCATGGGGATTCTTCATCCTCACCTTACTAAATTTATTGGGGGATGGGATGGAGAACAAAGACAAAATTTTTAAGAGGATAGGCCTCCCCACCCCACCCCATCACCATCCATAACACTTATAATCATTACGTAATCCACACCAACACCAACACTAAATCCTGAAGGAGATAGGAACCAAAAAATTAATTTTAACTTTATTTATTTCTCTACCTTTAAAAGAAAATTGTCAAATTTATCAAAACAATGCTTATAAATATTTTGGCCAGTTCATTTTATATAATACATAATTATTTTCTGGTATCTTATGTAAAGTATAGTTTAGTATCATGTGTAATAATGGGGTCCAGTTATGGTATTACAATGGTACCATATCACAGTTGGATCTAGCTATTGGATCTAGCTACTGTGGGCTGGATCCAACTACTATGAGCTGGATCTAATGGTTGGATCCAGTTATGGTATGGTACCATTATAATTTTGCAAATAATAATGACATTGTACCGCCGTATATAATGTCCTCCATCTTGAATTCAAAAATTGTATCGTCGCTTATTTAAATTTTATTATGTTCTTTATTTATTGTCTAGTAAAATCTAATTGAGGTAATGTCATTCATTTTAAAAATTAATATAAGTGCAAAAATCTAATTAAAATTTTAAGTGTTTTATACGCAAAATACGCTATTTTATTATTATTATTCCCTTAAAACTCTTTCACATCTCAAAAAATGAACATTGAAGAAGCACCTTCCAAAATCTAAACATGGCAAAGGAAAGAGGATATTTTGGTAAAATAGAAATGATAGATGTTTATAGTGAAAGATAAGGCTCTCTTTTTTAACTCCCTCTAAACCACTCCCATGTATATTACAACGAGAATGTGATATCAGTTATGTGTTTGTTGAATATTATGAACAATCAATGTAAGGACAGAACTGGGTTTTTAAAATATCTCATGAACAATCAACGTAGATGAACGGTAAACGTCAAAGGCCATATTATTAGATTTTCGAAGAGATAAATTTAGTATGCCATATGGGCTTCAGTTGTGCCTGTGAATCATTTATGAAGTGGTAATTGTTTCTTTAATCAGTTACCTTATATGGCCATATTTAATAATCTCACAATAAAATTCAGTCCTTTTATGGACAAATTATCTGTGAAATCAAATAATTTCCTTTTTATAGAAAATGAAAAAGCGCACACTTATTTGCCCTTTTTCAGCAAAGAGCTAGCCAAGGGCAAATGATCAATTATGAGCAGGTTTGTGATTGCTTAAAATTATTAAATAATCACTAATTTAATATTCAAGAGTACTAGTAAACACTCTTCAAATTTCATTATTTGAATATCTAATTGTGAAATAATCTATTTTTTTTATTGAATATTACAAGTTTATTAGGTGCAGCTTTTGAAAATTATATTTTTTAATATCGGATTTTATAATGTATATTACCAAAATTATCCTCATCTTAAAGTCATATTCCAAATATACCCTATACAAAATAGGTTTTATTTATATTTAAAATTTTTAATTGAAAATTAAAAAAAAAATGCAGTACTATCGTTGCCAGTAATTTCCTCTGGCAACGTCGTCGATTTCAGGCCAGTTACTCTTTACTCGACACCCCAAAGGTTCAAATTCAAAATTGTTCGCCCTACACAACAAAGATAAGATGATCGGTGGAATGGAATTGAAGATGATGCATGCACCTCCAATATAGAGCGGCCACCACAAAGCTGCCATCATATAGAAGCAAACGAAGCTGAGCTGCCGCCACAATATGATAAATCGGCAAACTCTAGCCTAGAATCAAGTGGTTTTTTTTTTTTTTTTTTTATCGTGAGACGCCATCGTTTAACAGTTGTCTTACGGTTTCCTCGCACACTTGGACAGCGCATGCTTCCCCAACAAGCCTTCGTTGTCAAAGAAAATTCTACCATTGAGTCTATCACAAGGTTCTTGATCCAATGGTACTTATTTTATGAACATATGTCAACAATTATTGTAGCCGGTGATGGAAATTTACTTTTTCAAATGATTAAATATTCATATTTGTTTACTAGAAATATATTTTTATTTAGTAAACAAGTTCTTTTTGTTAATAAAAAATATTAATTGTTATATTTTTATAATTATTTGAAATTCAAATAAAAATTCCATTTTTTAAATAAAATTTTGACATTTTAGTTATTGTATATGGACACCACACATTTAGGATCAATTTACCAAACATGTATAACAAATTTATTGAAAGGTAATTATTTCATAATCTTACCAAACATGTTATGAATTTATTTGAAAAACTTATTATTATGAAATCCAATATAGAAGTGATTAATTGAGAATCAAAGTAATCCCCGACATATCCTAAAGTTGGCTATAATTAGAGATTTATTAAAATTTAGTCATAAGTACATAGTTGGTGAGTTTTCGTTTCAGTTAGCAGCATCGGCTTTAACGTTTTAGGAACATATGCAAACACAAGCAAGTAAGCTTGTTATGGATCATATAAAAATGTCCATTGGATTCAGCCTTAATTGCATATTGTTGCTTGATTTTCTCTGCGAGTAGACATCTCAACGCCTCCTTAAAATTTATCATAAAATTCCTTGAAGTTATCTAAATAACTAAAAACAAATTAATTCATTTTTTGTTTTAAATAAAAATTCAATCAAAATATTCCTCTAAAAGACTTTTTACACCCACCCATTCCACAATTTTTATTTATATTTTAAATTTTAGTTGAATTTTTTTTTTTAAATGTAAGAATCTTAAGGTATGGAGATATAAATAATATAATAAGAAGAAAATAATTAAATATTTTATAATAAAAACTTATGAGGGATGCTTCTTTTATATTCTATAAATCAAAATTAGGGATATTTCAAGAAATAAAAGTTTAAGAGGGGTGTTATAAGAATTTTAGACGGGTATTAAAAGCTCTTATCTTTCTCAGCCCTAAGGCTCTGGATCTCACTTATCGCTGAGTTGGTGATAAGCAGGCTTCTGATTTGTGACCCACTGTTTATGAATCGAGTCGAACTGCTAGCAACCCCTCAATCAAAGATTTTGATAACATCCCACTTAATCCCAAAAATAACCCCAAATCAACTCCAGAGACAAAAATCCCAAGTGTCTTTATCAGCGGTGTTCCTACTGCTCAATCTTCTTAACTACTATAACTAATTATTTCTTTTAAAATCGATAATTCTCTGAACGAGCTTTCTAGTTTTTATAAAGATCAGAAAGTGGTATGAAAATTCGCGCTGCCTACGCCATGGTTAAACAAGTCTCAAGCTTCAAACAGTTACATGCTCCACTCTAAAAACTATTGCTTGCTGGAATTTGTCTAACAAATTGAAAATGCAGAGAATAGATTACTTTCAGGTTGCACAGAAAAATTCACGTGATTGAAAAATTAAAAAAAAAAAAAAAACTTATCTTAAAAAAACCCATAAAAAAATTGTAAGCTCGTAGATCAGAACTTCTCGTGGAATTTGAAAACCTGTCGAGTCTTTGCTAAGTTTGATGGCTTTGAGTGGAACTTCGGGGCAGACATGGGATACTGGTGTTACCGATCGTTCTTGGGGAAAACGAATTAAGAATGCATTTTATGAACTTTTATCGAATATAAATATGCCATTTTAGGTGATTTAACTTATGGGCAAAGATGTAAAAATCCAATGGGGGTCTTTTATAAGATTTGCTGAGGGTGCTTATGACTCTACTCTTATCAAATCTTGTGGAGAAAAATCACAACCAACTTTCTTAGAGTTATGTCGCGTTTAAAATATTCTTTTCTATTTTTTTAATTTCTTCCGCTCAACTTCAATTACAATGTTTTTACACAAAATTTTGAATGAATAAATCATATTTATTTAACTCCAAAAAAAATCATGTATATTTGAAATACTTGAGTTAAAACTGGATTCAAATAGTTAATTTTTAAGTTTTTTAAAAAATGATAAATAATAAAAAAATTATTATTTTAGATTATACATGAAATTAAAAATTGATGAAGAGATTGACAAGAGCGAGAATTGATAAGTAGTTGATAAGTAGAATAACACTGATTAAAATACAAAACGTTTGTGAGGAAACAAAAAATATGAAGTATATTAGAAGAGTTAAAAAGAGAAAAATACGAGAGTTTAAAATTAAATTTAGTATTTGCTTTAATATAATTATGATAGGTGAGGGGTTTTATAAGAATTAGAGAGGGGTGTCAAACTGTCAATCGTCCAACTTTTAATTTGCTATGGCTTATCAGGAGGTTCAACTCTGCTACAGTCTACAGCCAACAAGTTATATAAAAAATATAACAAAAAGTCAGCCACCTGTTTGGGCCTATATTTTGGTCCCTTCTCAGTCTATGACAATAATTTGGGGTTGGATACTATTTAGTTTATTTTGGTCCGTTCTCAAATCTGACCTAAACCTAAACCGATTGATTTGTAATTTTGTGAATCAAATATGAATTAAACATTAGAACTAAAGTGGACTTAACCAAATTAATTTAGTTCAGCTCGATTTGGTTCGATTAATTTTATCTCATAGATTTTATAAAAAATGATATAACAGTAATATACATATTACTCTAACAATCTTGAGTTTATAAATTTACAAATAATAAGCAACATAATAAAATTAATAAGTAGTATAGAAATCCACTACAAATTACAAAAGGAATTTCACTTTAAAGTTCTATTGTGGTTGAGCTCTCTCCCAATTACCACTTCTCAATCATTCAACTTTCATATCTATAATACATTTATTGTCTCTCAAAGTGAACCACTAGCCAAGCACCAATAATTAAACAAAATAAAATAGAGCATACAATATCACATTGATAATCATATTTATAAACTAATAAATAAAAGCGTCAGCTTTATTACCTAAACATTATTTATGTTGAACCACATGAATGAAAGCTAAACAAATCAAAATTGTGTAATCTACTTAAAATAAATTTAAATTTAAATTCTTTAAAACATATCTTTTGAAAATCGATCCATAAACTCATTTTTTTGAACTAATTGATTAAGGTTTGCTATTGTATCGAAGAAAAGAGAAGATTGTAACTAATTTTGTGTTAATATCAATGGGTCAACTATGTTAAGAGTCAAAGAATTTATATGTGGATCTAGTTTAGGTTAGGGTTTTCATTTTTCAAAATTTTATATTCATAAATTTATTTTTAATTTTTCCCCGTGAACCGTTTGGTTTAATGGTTTAGTTTGGTTTCAAATAGGATCAAACAAGAACCAATTGATTCTTAAAATTTTGAATCATTTGGTTTTTGTTGCCTAAGTCGAATTGAACCAAACTACCATAATACAGTTTGATTCAGTTTGGTATGAATTGAAAAAAAAAAGCATGAATTCCACTTGCGTTTTGAAGAGACATGCGACAAAAATAGTCCTATTTATTAAACTTCTTATCTGGATGAGAATCAAGAAATTTGAAATTTGAAATATTTCAATTATTTAAAGAAAAAAGAAGAGAAATATTTATTATGGTTTGAATAGCCTCTCGTGACTCTTCTAAGGATTTACTTATTACTAATTTAGTCTAGCCGCTTGTCACAAGATGAGTATTTTTTAGTGATATGAGACACGCTACTCTTCTTTAGACCCCTTGTTTCACTCCGATAGTATCATAAATCGGGATCGGTGCAGAAGAAATGAATGCATTTCCATACTATTAAGTAATATGGAATCTACCTTGTAATTAAACTCGTGCTTGAGAGAAATATTAGATGTATAGAATCAACAAATGAGGTGGGTTCATTAACAATTCATAGATGAAAAAATAACAAAAAAGAAAGCATTCATTCCCGTAACCGAATGCCCACCCCTAGTCCATGTAGGACCTATACCCCTTCTGATTGTGATCAAGCTGGGAAAAAGAAAAACAGTGTAGTTCCATTCTAGATCTCTTATTTTTGTATAATAAAGATTCAATTAAAAAAATTAATTTTAAATTATCCCTATGGTGAAATGATAATCTTTAACGTAACTACCAAATTATTATAAATTTTAATTTATCTCCTAATTTTATTGAGAAGAATAAAAAAAATTTTATCAACATGTCCTCAATTTTCTCTTTTAAAAAATAAAAATAGGGTAAATGGAAACTTGTAATAGTTTAGAAGATAATTTGAAAATTATTATTTTACAAGAGGCAATTTGAAATTAACTCGAACAAAAATATATAAATTTAGTGTGATGATATTTCCACCCCATAAAATCTGTAAATCTATCCCACTTTTAAAAAATAATTACAAAAAGCTCACATTATTTTAAAAAAAATTTAATTAGTTTTTGTGATATCTTAACTTTTTTTATGACTTAGTTTTTTTTTTATATTTAACAACTAAGATTGCTTTAGCCTAAAATCAAATTGATTATTTTATGTAAAATACCAAAAATTTATTTTAACTTCAATATTTGTTTTTATGTTATACAAAATTGATTGTTTATAAATTGTCAATTCTATTTTATTAGCATGATTATTAACCTTTAATTAAACTAACATAATATCTTTATAAGACAATACTCATGTAAATGATTAGGTTGTCAAATTTATATCATTTACATGTAAAATATTAAAAATTATCATACTCCATTTAAGAAGTTGGATTAGAAGTCACAAAAGAATAAATATTTTTATTGATTTATATTTTTTAGAAATAATATTAATTTTATTGTAAAAATATTTTAATTTATAAAAAAATATAAATTTCAATACAATATATGATAAAGTACATAAGTAAAATTTTCTTATATTATTTCCTGGAAGGGAAATTATCATTGTACCACATTTATTTTGTTTTATATTTATTCAACCACTACAAAATTCTAACATGAACTTTGCACTATCTTTCTTTTCACATTTGTATTAACTAGCCACTTTTGCATTAACACTATTAAATAATTTTAATAAAATGATAATTTTACTTCCAAATAAATTAAAAGACTATTTTATTTTATAAAAACTTTAAAAAAATAAAAAAAATTATAATGATAAAAAAATCCCTAATTTAATAAAAATAAATCCCAAAATTAGAATTTTTATTTTTAATAAAAATTATTTTAATATAAAATTATAATTATAAAAATAATTGCAAAATTTTGGAATTTAATAAAAATCCCCAAAATTATTAAAATTTTAGGATTTATTCTTTTAAGAAATAAATTCACTTATTTTAATAAAATTTTATAAAATTATAATTTTTTAATAAATAAATTCATTTATTTTTATTAAAAAATTTTAAAATTATAATTTTTAATAAAAATAATTATTAAAATTTTGTAAAATCTAAATTTAGTAAAAATCAGTTGAACACCTCTATTTGTGATTTGTTTTTAATTAAATTTATGGATATTTTTATGATTATAATTTTTAATTTTAAAAATTTTTTAAAGATAAAATAATTTTTTAATTTATTTAGAGGTAAAATTATTATTTTATTAAAATTATTTAATAATATTAATATAAAATGACTAATTAATAAAAATATAAAAAATAACATAAAATACATATTAAAATTTTATAATAATTAAATAAATATAAAATAAAATAAAGACGTGCAATACTAATTCCATTTCCTTGAATTAGTTGCACATGAGCCACAGCTCACGGCACACAAATAATCATTCTGAAAAGCGACAAAATAGGCCGTCAAAGAAATTATTGGAGCAGCCTTCCGGGAAAATTCTTCGACTGAAAACTTTACAAGAACTTTTATTAATATTAAATTATTATTTTTGCTCCATGGGACCAGCTGTGGCGAATCGTCCGTTAGTTGAGAGAGCTGAAAAATGAAATGAAAAAGCCTCGACATTTTCCACACGGGGGAAAAAAAAAAGGGATTTAACGATAATCCTCACTTCCCCAAATTTCATGGCGACTTAAAGCCTCCCTCTTTGCCTTAATCTTATCGATACCATTTAAACAAGATCGATTGCCCGAACCCTAACTTGACGATTCGACTCACTCACAAGTAAAACGCAGCTATACCATCTGGCCATGCGACTCTGGTCCACTGCGATCGCCCTCTCGAGAGAGGACTCCTTTAAATTATTCTCTGCTTTAGTCGCTGCCGCCGCCGCTGCATCTTTTCAGATTCGTTGTATTTGTTCGGATTCTCGAAATGACCAACGACTCTCATGCCCCTAACTCCAAGGGCGTCCTCTGCAATGCCGGCGCCGGTGCCGCTGCTGGTAGGTTGATTTTTTTTTTTTTGGTATTCTTGTTTTCATTTCTTCTGCTTAGCTGATAAGAAAATCAATGAAATGAGAATTATACGGAATTTTTTAATCTGTTTTTTTGTTTTAGCCGAGTTCAAGTATCGGTAGATTTTTTGGCTATTGATTATGACTCTTTTAATTGGCCATTTTGGGCTAAACGATTGTTTGACTTTGTGAATATGGCACAGGGATTATCGCTGCTACGTTTGTTTGTCCACTAGATGTTATAAAAACGAGACTTCAGGTTCACGGGGTGCCAAAGCTCACGAATGGAACTGTTAAAGGTATGCCACACGTACTGCCTTTTGCCAAATCTTCTGCAGGCTACCAAATTGAAATTAAATTCTGCTTTTTTGTGTAATAGCTTGAATGTTTCATTCTGTCTGTTCAGGTAGTCTGATAGTTGGTAGTTTGGAGCAAATATTTCAAAAAGAGGGGTTGCGTGGTATGTACCGTGGGCTCTCTCCCACAGTGCTTGCATTGCTTCCCAACTGGGCGGTGAGTTATGGCTTTCTCTGGTTTAGATGCTCCCTCTCTTTCTTTTTTTTTTTTTGGGGGTCACTGGATAGATTTAACTGAGGAATTCATTAAGTCAATTAGTGGTATTGATTCCCAAAGAGATGCAGTCAATTCTTTTTAGTTTAAATGGGTTATAAAATTTTATCTTTCGATATTGTTAATTAAACTTGCAATTATTTTCTTTACTGCTAATGTCTTTTGCTTGCTTGTTTTGATAGATTGCAGAACTGTCTTTGCTTGGTTTGCAATTGATCTGATGTGTTAATCTTTGCAGGTTTATTTTACAATGTACGAGCAGCTCAAAAGTTTCCTGTGCAGTGGAGGTTAGATGAAGACCCTTTGTTTTCATAATGGATCTTGTCCAATTTGTGATTTACATTTTTTTTTATTTCTTTCCTTTGACTCATCACATTGCTGTATCCTTTTTGTAATTTTGTTACTTTTATCTGCTTGGTGCATATACAGATAAGAATCATCATCTGTCTGTGGGTGCTAACGTGATAGCTGCTGCTGTTGCTGGTGCTGCAACAACCATTGCTACCAATCCTCTTTGGGTTGTAAAGACAAGACTGCAAGTGCGTACCAAGTTTCTGTTTTTTTTTTTTTGGGGGGGGGGGGGGGGTTTATATTTGCATGTACTGATATGTTATGAAAAGAAATCTAAAAGCTAATTCATTCGACAGTTCTCGCTCAAAAAGAAATCCAGCTTGCATTTGTCTAAGAAAACTCAGATGACCAAACATTGCTTTAAGTGGTATCAATAAGTTGGTCTATCCAATGGTCATACATTGATGTGATGAGCTGGCAGGACAGCTTGATGCTGTGAAAAAAAATTGGCATTGTTCTTTCTTTTAATGTTATTTACTTATCATGTGCATATATGATTACCCAATGGAAGAATTGAAGCTTTGAGCAATCTCATTTTTTCCCTTTTCCTTAAGCAGACTCAAGGAATGAGAGCAGGCGTGGTGCCATATAGAAGTACTCTTTCTGCTTTGAGTAGAATAGCTCAGGAGGAGGGTATTCGCGGGTTGTACAGGTTTTGTTTTGTCATTCATTAGTTTTGAACCGTGATCATAAGCTTCTACTTTGTTGAGAAACTGAATTCACTGATGCATGTGATATTCTCTGTGATGCACAGTGGTCTTGTTCCTGCCTTGGCTGGTATCAGTCATGTTGCCATTCAGTTTCCCACATATGAGAAAATCAAAATGCATTTGGCTGATCAAGGTAATTTTTTTTTTTCATTTGATTAGTGAACTTATCTAAGAAAATTCTCATTTTAATTGGATGTGGTAATATCAGGTAACACCTCAATGGATAAACTGAGTGCGCGTGATGTTGCGGTTGCCTCATCAGTCTCCAAAATATTTGCTTCGACATTGACTTATCCACATGAGGTACAATATCAAATAGATATTATAACTTAAAATTTTTCTGTCAAGATGTTGGAATTTCTATTTTACATTGATCTGATGATGGTTTAGTCACCAATCAAATTGAATTTAAAGCATGATGACATGTTGATACCTTTGCCCTGGGTTTAGGTACTGTATTTTTCTCACAATATCATTATTTTAGAATTACTCCTAGAACCAAACGTTAGAACTCTTCGATGACTATCGCGTCATCTCCTTGGATCTCTTTTAAGATCAATATAGGATTTATAGAGGCCAACTACATTCTGCATATATCTTAAAACTGATATTTTCTTTTTGACTCTTCAGAATGCCCCTACACTCGTCCGATACTCCTTCAGTACATATAGATATAGAAATCTAGCATAAGATATCCGATTGAGCCTTTTCTAGATAATCTTATCACACCAATTTGAGTAGGATTTTTACCATGATTCAACTGAGAATCTTTGGTCACTTTAATGCTAGCCAACAAAAGTAGTAACAGAATGAATTATCGTTATATTATGTAGGTGGTACGATCAAGACTTCAAGAACAGGGCCACCATTCTGAAAAGCGTTATTCTGGCGTGGTTGATTGCATTAAGAAAGTATTTCAGCAAGAAGGTCTCCCGGGATTTTACCGTGGTTGTGCAACCAACCTTCTGAGGACCACACCGGCTGCTGTTATCACATTCACCAGCTTTGAGATGATTCACAGATTTCTTGTTTCTTATTTCCCACCCGATCCACAGCCTCACACATTGTGAAGATGAGTTATTTACAAATTGAAGATATATAGCATTCAACAATATTTCTTCCCTGACATGAAATGGCCACTTGAAACAGCCATGCATTCTGTGGTGATGATTGGAGTTTCAAGAATGTGGTGTATCACAACTGTTTCTGGTAGATTTTAGTTCTATTCAACGATAACTTAGTCACCACCCTCATCAAAGTTTCCCTGACGGATGGTGACAATTCTATTTACTGACTGGGATAATGACGAAAATTGGGTAAACCTTGGACATTCATAGATACTACATTTTTCTTAGTGATTTTGTAATAATGGGAACTTCACCACTGTCTTTAGTGATGTTTTGTCCTCCTTTCCACACTTGCATTCAGATTAGGAAAAGTAGGTGTACCTCGACTGCTCAATTATCTTGTTTTGTATAGGTGTTAAAGATTTGTTGGACGGCTTTATTGGACGGCTTTATGTGTGTAGACTTTTTTGGGAACTTGAGAATTGAGTTGCATTCGGATTGCAATTGCCTATGGCTATGGATGGGCTTGATGCTTTTGTTGATAGCCATCAGGTTGTTTGCTTTGTGCTGCGTTAGTATAAATATATATATTTTTTCCGTGAACAAATGAGCATGAATTATAACTTGAAAAGGATAAAATGTACTTGTCAGTTTGCCTTGCAAAGAAAATTAATGAATTGTGAGAAAAATTTCTGGTTCTTTCTACTTGTACAATTGATGGGAGTGGAGTAAATTGGGTAAGCTGTCGCTTCAGTAAACAATGACGTTTAACCATGTTGGAATTCTCTGCGGATGTTGGAGAGGTTGAATTCCATAAAGAATTTAACATGGAGATTCCGGATTTGGAAATTAGAAATGAGCAATAATTTCATCTAAGATCACCCGGTCATTTCTGTGGACAAGGTGTATCTCGGATTCCCTTACATTTACTTCACATTTTTTAAGCCTTGGGCTTTTGGCCTCTAGCAATAGTATCTTGAATTGTCCAAATTTAAAGACCTTAAATTTACTAGCAACTCTTATATATATATATATATATATATATATATATATATAGAAATTTACAAACAACTTTACTAAACTAATTACTCATTTTCTTTCCCCCTTTTTTCCCTTCTGGATCCGATAAATGGGACATCATTCATGTTGATTTTTAAGTTCTTACCCCATAATAGAATTCAATTATTTTGTCCTTTAATAGTATACCCCACAAAAAAAAAGCCCACTATTAAAAAATGGACTTTGATTAGAAAAATCATCTCTATATTTCCGTCCCATTGCAAGTAATAAAGGAGGCGTGCCCATTAATCGACAACTCATCGGCCAAGAAAGGCAATCCTTTGAGCTTCATACTCTCATTGAAACATTAGAGACAATTAACAGACCCGATCAGTCAATCACTGACTGATTTATTGTGATCATAAGACGATGACATTGCTTTGACCACAGCACTAATTTCTTCGTACCACAAATGTAATATGAGTAGTTTGTGTTTAAATTAAAGCTTGCATTCAGCTTCCTCTTTGTCCGATTCTGAAAGAATTATCATTTTTCGGATATTTTTTGTGGATGTTGCTGAAAATATCAGAAACAAAATGCATTACAGGTACCGCAAAATAAGTAGAGGGGACGGGGGAAAAGGAATGTGAGGGGCAAAAGGACCGCCCTTTTTAACTCTCATCATGTGTTTGGTGGGCAGCATTCTATGGAGTCATTAAACGATACTTAGAGTGCAATTGTTTCATGATTTTCGTGAATGCTTGTTGCGTTGCCCCATTTGTTTTTTTTTTTTTTAATTTTTTTTTTAAAGCTATCATGATCTTTCTACAATTATTTTACGTTGATATTACTTTATTTTTAATTTAGATTAAAAAAATATAACAAACATTCTAACCAAGTATAACAACCGGCACTTAAACTTTGGATACTTGGGAGGGGGGAGGGAAAGACTACCTAATGCAGAGTTTGTTTCCTTAACAAATTTTCTAATTCTTGAAAATCAAGATTCAAGACTTGAATTTTTTAATGTACTTCCCAACATGAGACTAAGATTTGCCTTAAGATTTTATAACTGTAAGTGTGGTTAGAGGAGGCTGGCATTTGCTTTCCAGATGGGACTCCGATTCACAAAAAAAAAAAAAAAAAGGGAAATTGACATTAAGAAACTCTTTAGTCTTTCCAATTCCAGCCAGCTAACAAGTAACACTAATAATAATAATAATGATAATGATGGTGGTTGCTTTTTAACTTTGCAATTAACATGGGCACTATTGATTCGTTTACTATGTGGGTAGTAAATGGCAATCTTATTTTGTCTTTCCTTTTGGTCCACGGCTAGACTGCCAAATGTGAACAGTTGTGCTCCAAGAAATAAACAAAAATGGCCATAATTTGCTTGTACCCTTTGCTGCTCACTATTCCATTCCATACTCCATAGTGTAACAATTTTGTATAGTCTAGTTTGTCAATGAGACATTTTGTTTGGCTACACTTGCCAAGTTCCTTTGGCTAAATCCATAAACAAAATGCATCAAATTGGTGGCAACCGTTAAGTTACATATAATGTAATTTACAATAACTTAGAAATAATAACTATTTAATATTAAAAAAAATAATGATATGTAAAATAGATGAGAGACCATGAGTAATTATTTTTGAAATTACTGTTGCTTGCTCCATTTTACACGTTCTCAAATGCATTTATTTTGCAAAATTTGGTAGTACATATTTTATTAAAAAACATTCCTTACCTAACCCAAAAACCCAACGAAAGTGGTTAAAAGGATGAATACACAATACAACAGGATATTGTTTACTGGTATGTATTAATATTACTGGTGTGTGTGGATAAGAATTAAGATGACGCATGTGGGTTCTTTTATATATGATGTGGGCTTGCCACCTTCATGGCATGGGTGTTCAGATTCCTGTTACCAGAAAGTGATGTGCACTTAAAAATTGTAAATCCATGAATATAATCATCATGTTAAAGAGCCAGCATCAGCATAGCTGTGGGTTCACTCAACATGTGAAACGTTATAATTGATAAAAAAAAAAAAAAAAAAAAAAAGGAAAAGTATTTAGCAATCCATTAAACTTTTGGCCCTGAAATGTTTAAGCCTAACATTATCATCTTCGTTTAATTGTCATTTGCAATTATGGTTTAACAATTAACTACTTTTTTGGCTTCGGTTACAGCTATGAAGAATCACTCACTAGTGATTATGCAAATTCCATTTACTTCTGAAAGTGATTTATTTCCCAATCACACTGAACAATCAACCATGCTTCAACTTTAAGCTACACATATCAAGATGCCAGGATTATAATTTTATTTTCAATCTTCTCCGTAATCTTATGTTCAATTTTTGTCTGTTAACGTCTTGTCCAGGAAGGAAATGAAAATGAATGCAGTTAGGGTGCGTTTGGTAATTTGCATTTCATTGTATTATATTGCATTAAAACCAATATTTTTTTTATACAAATCTATATTTGGCTGTAAATTTTAATTGTATTGTGCTATGTTAAAAAGGTAGCAAATACAATGAAATGAGCATAAAATAAGCCCATGAAGAAATAGAGTTTAAGTTGTATTGTATTAAAATACTGTACAAATTCTAAATTTAATCATTTTACTTTTATTATTCAATAGTTTATGATAAATTTAATATTTTAAATATTTATTCATGTTCATTTTAAATAAAAATTAATTCAAATAATAATAATATAAAATACCAATAAACCTAAATATTTAATAAATAAATGATAATACATTACTTTAATTTTATGATATAAATTATTTTACTTTAAATATGTAAAAAGTATTTTAATTATTTAATCACTCATAAACTAAAATTCTAAATTTAAAAAAATTAAATCAAATAGTTATTTTTTAAATTAATAAATGAAAATTAATTTATGATTAAATGGAAATTTTATAAAATTAATATTATATTATTTATATTTATAATATTATATTAATTATTAAATTAATTTAATGTTATAAAATCAACATAAAAAATTATTCAATAATTAATTTCAAAACTGAATAATATAACACTTAAATATGAATAAATTATATAAGATAATACTAAAAAATAATATAATATATAATACAGTCTATAGTATACTAAACATTATATTATTACATTATAACTCAATATAATACATTATAATACAATATAGCTAATACAATGTAACAGTGCCAGATACACCATAGTTCATTCCATGTTTGGCTTTCGCCTTGTGGTGTAATGCACGCGCTATAAAAGTGCGCGTAGGTCTGTGCGTGACCGGTGGAAGGATTCTTTCCGCCCAAAAGTCTTAAGCGGACGGTGGCTTCAAAAATATCAACAAAAACATGCCACGTGGCGAGCAGTCCGATCACTGTGGGCGAGATGGCAGCTTCTGATTTGCCCGTTATAAAATTTATCTAAAAGGCCGTTATGTGATTTAGACTCGAACTTGGCGAATAAAATATTGAAAGCCTGCCGAGTGCCCGTGAAGTGGGTCCCAAGAAAGACGCGCCACATGGGCCTCTCAACGTCTCCCGAACCTATTAGGTTTGGTTCCATACCGTCGATTTGAATTTTTTGAACGTTGAAGCTACCAAGAGAATGAATGGTCACATATGCCCTCCAATTTTGAGAGACAATCCCTTCGTCTCACCGTTTGATTAATTTAATAAAGCTTTATTGGAACGTTATTTATTTATTTATTTTGGCCCCCCTTGTGGAAGCTTTATTGATTTCTGCCTATGTGCTAAGTCTAATCAACTGAATGATTTGGATCAAACTGATGATTTAATAGTTTTGAATTCAAGTGTTTTGTGTTGTTAGATGCATTATACGTAAATGAGCACTTAATCTTATTCATTTAATAATCGTGAAACTTTCCAATGAATTTAACATTAAATATTGTTGTCTTAGCTTAACATATCATTATATTTAATTTAAATTTATCGATTAAATGAATATATTTAATCTCTTTTGTGATGATATTGCATATGGCAAAAAAAAAAAACTTGTTTATTTTTATTTCAAAATATTGAAACCCCTTTTTTACTTTTTAAATGATTGAAAATGTAATATTTGTGTAAAATAAATTATAATAGATTTTGAATATTTAAAAAAAAAATAAAACTTATGGAACGGAGATAAGTAGCTCCATTTTTCCATGATCAAGTTATATTTCTTCTACACAATACTGTCAATTCAACATTGAATGTTGAATAATAAGATTGTTAAATGGTACTTGCAATTGAGAAAATATTTCTGTGTTACTAATTTGAAATCAAAAGTGAAATTAAACGGTACAACAAAATTAAATATGGAAAATCAACTTTTTTATGCAATATCACGCAATTAAAAAAAAATATATATATGATTCCCAAGTGATAAAAAAGAGAATTGCAAAAAATCTCTTACTTAAATCGCAAGATCGTGACGTCTTAATGGCATTTGGTTAATTGGATCATCATGGTCCTATATAGAGGGGCGAAAAAAAAGTTGGTAACCGTTTTCACCAACCATTTTCCACTTACTGAAAGCTACACTTTACCAATCCAATAAATGGTCATTTTCTTTTTAACTGTTTGATATATTAGTTTACTCAGCTAAAATGTTAGCTTTCAAATGAACTTGTTGCTTCGTTAAGAATGTATTGGTGAGTGGCAAAATTTTCGCTCTCTTTCTTGGCTTCAAAACTTAGCCAGTATCAAAAAGTTGGAATTCATGAATTTGGTTTACTATTTCAAAACAAAATCTTTCAATTTACTAGAATGAATTATTTTCACATCTTCGCAGTCCGTCTAAGTTCATGATTTTTTTTTATTTTTTTCTAAATATGCTTAAGTTCTCGAATGTACTTCGATATAACAAGTAACAAAGTTTCCTTAAATTATTTTTGGTAATTTACATTGAATATCATTTTGTTTAAAATAATATATGATCATCTCGAATTGCCAGAATTCTGTTCGGGTATAGCAAATCTCCAATCCCACCAAAATGCCCCATTTCGGAGATTCATCAAAATTGAATTTAGACTAAAATCAACTTACAAGTGTGGAAAAAGTAAAATAAGTAATCCATTCAGAAATGGAATTAAGTAATAAGTCACTAACATCTTTTACAGATAAAAGACCGAGAACTCATTCTTCCGACTCTCATTGTTAAGTTTTGTTTAAAAAGTTAGAAATAATTTTTTTAGGGATTAAAGTGAACAAATTACAGATTGAATAATAGTCGTGATATATGAGTGTTTAAAGTAATTAACTTATATTGGCTCGTAATAAATTGTCCTTAATAGTAATTTATATGATAAATATTTTATAATAAATTATTCTATTAAAATAATTGTTTAGAGTAGTTTTTATAGTATAGATAACTTCATTCCAATAAAAATTAGGTTGGTATGATTTAATAATAATGCTAGGCTATAAAATTGAAGGTGTTTCAAACCCTGAATACAATCACACATATGAAGAGTTTTTATTTATTTATTTTTTTGGGTGATGCTCTAAGTAAGTCCCCCTAATATTACAAATTAAGCAGAAGTATCTATGTACATATATATTTTTGCAACTTGATATTGTCTTTTTGTCTTCTTGAAGTCACCAAGGACAAAGTAAATAAGACATACATAAGTAAAAAGAGTTCCAAAACACTCTTTTAATGAGATTTTTCAAAACACTTCACCAATATGATAACAATTATAACATTTCTTTCTTTTTAAGAATAATGAGGTAAAGATAATATAATACTAAATTAAAGACTTCAAAAGACCCTTTAAATTTTATTCTTCAAATAACATAATATGTTTCTATCTTCAATCTTGAAGAGAGAAGGACAATTTTATTTGAAAAGTTTAATTTGAAGAGTCTTTTGGAATTCTTTTTGTTTATATGACTCTTAAAATAAAATAGTAAAATCTCATTTGAAAAGCTTTTTAGTGATATTATAATTAAATGTTATTTCTTATTTGAAAAATCGTATTAATATTATTTTTTTATGTCATTATTATTGAAGAGAGAGAAATGCTAAAATTGTCATTTTATTGGTGGAGGGATTGATTTGATTAAAATATTACAAACTTATTTCAATTTAAAAAGTCATTTAAAGAGTTAAATTTTTTTTGTTGGGGGGGGGGGGGGGGGGGGGGGGGTGGTTGCCTGGTTGGGGTAGGGGGGGACCGGGGGAGTAATACTCTTAACTTGAACATTTGAATTCACGTATTAATTTTAATGTTACGCACTGAAAACATACACGATTTAGCGGCTGGTGTGACGTGATGTGCTTGAGAATTAACGAAATGGACAAACAAAACAACCTTATGTTTTTTTTTGAATTTTGAACAATATAAATGGAGGCATCTATATTTAAAAGCTGAGCACGACATTACCTAAATATTGAACACGACCAATTTAATTGGGAGCCGGCAGAATTCAAAAACTTTGACTAAATTGAGATGGTTTTTATAAGATTCAAAAAAACTATAAACAACTTTATTATTAAGATATTTTAGAAAATTATTTTATAAATACACTTTGGAGAGTACCTAAATATTGAACACGACCAATTTAATTGGGAGCCGGCAGAATTCAAAAACTTCGACTAAATTGAGATGGTTTTGATAAGATTAAAAAAAACACTATAAACAACTTTATTATTAAGATATTTTAGAAAATTATTTTATAAATACACTTTGGAGACTGGAGAGTGATTAAGAAGAGAAGAGTGGCGGTAGACAAACCATTTTTGAAGGGGATTGATGTGGATCCAAAGAAGTGGGTGAAAAATAAAATAAAATAAAATAGGCTCGGTTATTATTATTATTATTATTATTATTTAACCACGTCAATCTGATTTTAATTTATGGGTTGAACAGAAGTACACGCGCTGTGAAGGCACCTGAACTCTGTTAATAGATTAGATACAGCGCTAGTTCAGTTACAATGCGAATAGGCTCGGAGATAGGCTCGGAGAGAGCTTGGGGAAACAGACGCAAGATAGTTAAAAGAGTATAAAGCAGAGTTTAGCTTTCTACTTTGGAAAGAGAGAGAGAAAAGCAAAAGGTCATGAAGAATGTGATGATGAGTATTGAGTAGTAGTGAGTGATATTAACAACATCCATCCACCAAAGGAGCAAAAATCAATCAAAGCTCTCTCTCTCTCTCTCTCTATCTCTATCTCTTTTGCTTTACCGGTTCCCTCTTCTCCGATCGCGCATTTCGCATTTGATGGTGGAATTGCGTCGCTGAAAAATTAAAGATTGTTCGTCAAATGGCCGGAGAGGGAACGCTGTCTTTTTCGGTTGCGTCAGTGGTGGAGGATGTACTGCAACAGCACGGCGTTAGACCGAGAGATCTTGATTTGGAGTCCAGAAAAGCTGAGGAAGCCGGTACTTCTTTTTTATTTTATTTTTTTGTTTTTCATTTTTGTCTCGTTACACTTATACATACGTAGATGTTTCTGATTATTTTTTGCTTTTTTTTTCCTCAAAAGACACATAGAGAATTTTAAATTATATTATTATTTTTCTGTTTAATATCTAAGGTGGTAAGTCAAATTTCGTACACGTACACATATGTGCGCATGGAAACAATGTGGTACCTATCTTCAATTTTTCCGTACGTGTGGAGTATGCAGATCTTTGTTGGAACAATTATTGATGTACTTTAAAATATGGATATTTTGTTTCACAGCATCAAGAAGGTATGAAGCGGCTGGGTGGCTAAGGAAAATGGTAGGAGTTGTTGCGGCTAGAGACTTGCCGGCTGAGCCTTCGGAGGAGGAATTTAGGCTTGGATTGAGGAGTGGGATTATACTCTGCAACGTCATAAATAAGGTCCAACCTGGAGCTGTGCCCAAGGTCAACATCTTCTTGATTTATACCTTGGCTCAATGTTAATTGATTGATTCTTTGATGAATAAATTCTCACATTGGATTACTGCTGTTAGGTAGTGGAAAGTCCTGATGCTGTTCTTGTCCCTGATGGGGCCGCATTATCGGCATATCAATACTTTGAAAATGTGAGGAACTTTCTCGTGGCTGTACAAGAGATGGGGCTTCCTACTTTTGAGGCATCTGATCTTGAACAAGTATGTTTTGTGTTTAAAATTCTTATCAAGACATCGATTGTATATGTAGTTTCAGGATTCAAGTATGAGTTTGAATGAAAAAGGTATTTCTTATTCAAAATATCATTTGCTTAATTTTCAGGGAGGGAAGTCTGCAAGGGTGGTGAATTGCGTTCTCGCACTTAAATCCTACAGCGAATGGAAACAGACAGGTGGAAATGGAGTATGGAAATTTGGTGGAACTATAAAATCTACTAGTTTGGGGACAAAGTCTTTTGTCAGGAAAAATTCTGAGCCATTCATGAATTCCTTGTCAAGGACCTCATCAATCAATGAGAAATCTTTGAATTCTCACTCTGATCTTGACTCTAATAAAATGGTTGGTAAGCTCAATTGGATTGATTTTGTATAAATACTATTCTGTCTAATGGTTTGCAAAAGTAACAATTTATAATTTTTTTCCCCACTTTCATTTTTTGCAGTCTAGCTCTGGTTCCTTTAGTATGCTTGTTCGTGCTGTCCTTTTAGATAAGAAGCCTGAGGAAATTCCAACAGTAAGGGTTTATTATGTGTTAATGTGCTGCTATACCACCACTACTCCTTGAAGTACTACAACTGCTATTATGCTTCAATGCTTTTTGTTACTGTTGTAGCTGACTAGCTGATACTTATTTTTCATATCATTTTCTGCTTGCAATAGGTGGTGGAATCTGTGCTAAGTAAGCTTGTGGAAGAGTTTGAGCATCGCATTGCTAGCCAATATGAACAAGTATGTTATTCTTGATATCATCCAAATGTCTCTTTATATAAAGTTGTCTTATTAATAAGCAATGTCACTAAATAATTTCTCTTGCATTTGCTCTGTAATTTGAAGATGAAAACGGCTCCTTATCATGTCAACAAGTCTCTATTGAAGTCTGCTATTGTTGATAAAAAGGTGATTTTTTTTTAAAAAATTTCTGATAACCAGGTACTATAGATTAACAGACTTTTAAACCAATGAAATAAGTGATTTAGTTTTGGTGTATTGAGCATGATACATTTAAAATAAACATGGAACTCAAAAATTTCTGATTCCTTTTAGCCAACTGCAATAATGATTCAGGTTGAGGACAAAAATGTTAAAGGGTCAAAGGGGGAGGAGTGCTTTCATAAAAACAACATTTCTGATGAGGAATTAAAGAGTCAGTCCCTGAAACAGAAAATGATTTTTGATCAGCAACACAGAGATATTCAGGTGGGATAAAGTTTATCTGTATCTCTATTCTTCTTTTTCGTATTATTTCTTGTAAGCAAGCAAAATGCTTAAGGTTATATTATATTGTTTCAGGAACTAAAGTGTACTTTGCAAACTACAAAAGCTGGAATTCAGTTTATGCAAATGAAATTTCATGAGGAGTTCAGTAATCTTGGTAGGACTTATGTTATTTTTCTCTTTTCTGTTGTGTGGTTGTGTATGGAGGGAGGGCTAAGAGGAGTTACTTTCATTTATAACTTTCTTTGTAGGCATTCATATTCATGGTCTCGCTCATGCTGCTTCTGGTTATCATAGAGTTCTTGAAGAAAACCGCAAACTGTACAATCAGGTGCAAGACCTCAAAGGTGGGTCACCGGTTGCCTAAATCATTATTTTCATGCTTGTTTTTTGTTTTGTATTTTATTGAACTTCAATGGATTTACTTTCATTTTACAGGAAGTATCCGTGTTTACTGTCGTGTGAGACCATTCTTATCTGGACAGTCAAACTATTTAAGCACCGTTGATCATATAGAAGAGGGAAATATCACTATCAACACTCCATCCAAGCATGGTAAAGGATGGAAGTCTTTCAGCTTCAACAAAGTCTATGGGCCATCTGCAACACAGGGTTAGTACATCTAGGGTTGTTCTGGTCTCAAAAGTTCCCTTCCTAAATTACTATATTCTTAACCTTACTTATAGATTGCTGTATATAATAATTGTATCGCAGCGGAGGTTTTCTCTGATATGCAGCCACTGATTCGATCTGTTCTGGACGGATACAATGTCTGTATTTTTGCATATGGCCAAACAGGGTCAGGAAAAACATACACTATGGTAAGTTATACCTCAAACAATACCCAAAAATATGATAGCAAGTATTTTCAAATGCTTATTAGATTAGTTGTACAAACTTCATTTGCTTTTGTTTGTATTCTCAGACCGGACCCAGGGAGCTCACAGAGAAAAGTCAAGGTGTTAACTACAGGGCACTAAGTGATTTGTTTCTTATAGCAGAGCAAAGGAAAGATATTTTCCGCTATGATGTTGCTGTTCAGATGTTGGAGATTTATAATGAGCAAGTAAGGGATCTGCTTGTTACTGATGGAAGCAACAGAAGATATCCTTTACCAATTATTTGAGTCTGCATTCCAAGTAAGGTTGTGATATTTGCATTATTATCAGTCCGACTAGTCTAGCAATAGGTTTTGACAGATTAATCAAATTTCCAAAATTTTGCATACATATTTGGATTGATATTGGACAATATTTTTATGATTTAAATTTTCATTTTTGTTTAAATATGAGAATGAAATGAGTTATTTCTCTATTTTACATAAGATTGATGTCCTTCTATTTCATCTTTCTGGGTTTGTCCTTAATCTGTTGCCACATTAGAAATTCGTAACAGTTCTCAAACAGGACTCAATGTACCAGATGCAAGCCTAATTCCTGTTTCATCAACAGTTGATGTTATTAATCTAATGAACCTTGGACAAAAGAACCGTGCAGTGGGCGCAACTGCCCTGAATGATCGTAGTAGTCGTTCACATAGGTAATAATTATTTTTGCTTCCCTATGCATGATTTTGTTGCATTTTCTCTTGCTGAGGCTTACTTCTTTTTTTATTTTCTTTTAAATCTATTTGCAGTTGCTTGACTGTGCATGTTCAAGGGAAAGACTTGACATCTGGAACCATGTATCGTGGATGCATGCATTTGGTTGATCTGGCTGGAAGTGAAAGAGTAAATAAGTCTGAGGTTACTGGAGATAGGCTAAAAGAGGCACAACACATAAACAGATCTCTCTCAGCTTTAGGAGATGTTATCGCCTCTCTTGCACAGAATAACCCACATGTCCCGTACAGAAACAGCAAACTCACACAATTGCTTCAAGACTCACTTGGTAATTTTCTCATCTCATATTGAAAGAAAATAAATTCTCAACCTTTGTCCAATGTTAAAAATCTTTCCTAGCATTGGAAGTTTACTTTTGGGCTAAAACATTTCAGGAGGGCAAGCAAAGACACTAATGTTTGTTCATATAAGCCCTGAACCTGATGCTGTTGGTGAAACAATAAGTACACTTAAATTTGCAGAACGAGTTGCTACTGTTGAGCTTGGTGCTGCTCGAGTGAATAAAGATAGTTCGGATGTTAAAGAGTTGAAAGAACAGGTTCTTACTCTCTCAGTGACGGTTATATGAATAGAATTTTGCAATTTCTGTTTCATTGTATTAAAGCAATTCGAATAACTTTCAGATTGCCAGCCTTAAGGCTGCATTAGCAAGGAAAGAGGGAGAATCAGAGCACAACCAATATTCCATGTCTGGCAGCTCTGAAAGATATAGAACAAAACCTAGTGAACTATCACCTTTTAATTCTAACCAAGGGGTTGGAGAAATGTTGGGTGATCAAAATAGCTATCGGCAACCTGTAGGTGATGTAGGGAACATAGAGGTAATTACATATTTGCATCCTGACTTGATGAAAATCTTCAATTTCTTTAAGCGTGTGTTTTAATGATGAAAATCATATGAAGTACAGAAAATTAAGGAGTGAATGACTATTTGAATACTTGTTGTGGAACAAAACCAATTATTTCGCCTAGTTTCATTTAGAGTAGTCATATATATCAGTAGCACTCGATCACCATCTAAGTATTTGCAATGTTTAGTCTCTAAGAGTCGAATTTGATTACGCAGGTTCAAACCAACTCCGCATTGAGGCAAAAGAGGCAAAGCTTTGATCTTGATGAGCTATTGGCAAATTCACCTCCCTGGCCCCCAGTTATTAGTCCTGCCCAACACTATGGGGATGATGATAAAGAAACGGGATCAGGTGAATGGGTGGATAAGGTCATGGTGAATAAGCAAGATGTCGTAAATAGAGTTGAAAATTCACTGGGATGTTGGGAAACAGACAATGGGCATTCGCCCGATGTCTTTTACCAGAAATATCTCCAAGATTCCTCTAAAATTTATCCGGAACAATCTTATAGTATGCTCATGGGAAACAACCGGTTCAATGTTGCTACTTCAGATGATCTGGATGATCTTGATGCTGCTGCTAGTGATTCATCAGAACCTGATTTGCTCTGGCAATTCAATCAGTCCAAATTTACTAGCATATCAAATGGTATTGAGACAAAGACTAGAAAGCAAAGTATAAAATCAGCAAAGAATCCAGGAATAAGGTACTGTCTATGGTTTTATGTTGGTATATTCTACTTTTATTTAATACATTCTTCCCAGTCAATATGAACTGTTTCGCTAACGATTTGTCAATTTGTTGCAGGAGCCCAAATCCTAAGCTAGGCGCTTCTCCATCAAGGAAACTAACAAATGGGGTTGGTGCACCTCTACACCGAAATGGGAGACAGCCTAAGCCTACAGGTGCAATTGGGAAACGAAAAACTTGAAATCAAATGTAGATATGTTGTTAGCCACGGCCACATTCTGAGGGGTGATTTATTTTTCTTTTCTTTCATTTTCTTGAGTTCTTTAGAGAGAGAAGGGAGGTCTTGATTTTTTATTTTTTTTTATATTGCAATTTTAATGGTATAGTAAAATGCAGCAATAAGTCCAGTTGCTCGTGTCTAATAGTGAGCTGCGTTCAGCATATGTATCCTGACTGCTTGGTTTTGGTGGCAGTTTTTGTTCATATTCCACTATTTTTAACTGAATGAAAACATAAAAATGGGCCTTATACTTGTTTGTATTACAACGACTTTCTGCATTAGCCAGTGGCTTTGAGTGGAGATTTTATTTTTATTCTTCTCTTCCTCTGACAGCTTTTGTACTTCTTCAAGAATTATTTACCCATGGTCCCTATGCTCCTATGTGAAAAAGTCTTCTTTCAGTACAACAGCTAATTAAACAGTGGAATCGGAATATTTGCTACCGGTTTCAATCAATTAGGTAACAAAAAAATACCAGAGTTCACTGGTTGATTCAAGTTTAGATAGCTAGAGAAGTAAATTCTTCTGAAATCTTTACCTTTAGCGTAAGGAGCTCATAAACTGAAATTTTCTTTATCAGCAAATCAATTCTTCATTTGAAATTTATTGTGACAAGCGTCGTGGTAGGAGTATGTTACTTTCTGATAGTCTCGCTCAACCAAGTCCGTGAATAGTTTTCGTTGCTCAACAAAAAAGCTAACCCTGTCAATTGGATCGATAACGCCGAATCGTTCAAAAGTATGCACCGCCCTGTCAACCAAAGTCCGTCATTACCCAATTTTTTAAAATCAAATTTAGGAAAAAAAAAAAAAAACACATACAAAATCAGTATTATATTAAAAACATATTACGCTATAGCATGTGCGCCGTGGACTCTGGTTCCAATTAGGACCCCGACTTTAAATAAATGTAGGCCACAAGCAAACTACGAGGACGGCCCACCACATTTTAAGAGAGTTGCATCGAAGGGTGAAAGCAAAGGCACTCAGAATTTGCGGACTAGAAAGCAAATATCTGCTACAGTTAGTTAAAAAGAAGCCTCTGGAACCTTCTCGCACTGGCTTTTTGGTAAAATCCGGGCACCCAATCAATCCTTGTCTTTTGCAAAAATTCATGTTTGCAAGCAGCTGCAGATTATTATAAATATATTATTAAAATCACAATCGCAATTCAGTTCAGTTAACCTTAAGAAGAAAAAAAAAAAAACCTCAATCGCGCTCTCGAAACTATCATTAAAGATGTCCGATACCGGGGCTTGTTACTACTCCGTGCTCGGATTACATAAACAGGCCTCTGCTTCTGAAATTCGGGATGCTTACAGGAAGCTCGCTCTGGTAATTCATATATTGATCATTATTGTTATTATTAATGCTCTTGCATTTTTTTATTTAGCTTAATATGGGATTGTGTTAATTTTACCTCCATTTTGTAATTCATTTCCAAATAATTTTTGTAGAAATGGCATCCAGACAGATGGATGAAAGATCCCGTAGCAGCTGGAGAAGCCAACCGGCGATTCCAGCAAATTCAAGAGGCTTATTCAGGTATATGTTTGTTTGCATGCATTTGCTTTACTAGATTTTTCAGTTAGAATATATATATACTGATTTGGCATGGCTTGGCTAAGCTAAAATTAACTTGCATGTCGCCTGCATGTCTTTTCAGTTTTATCAGATGCAGGAAAGAGAACAGTTTATGATGCTGGATTGCTTAGCCTCCTCGCTGATGATGACGACGAAGTGAGTTTCTGCTAATTTTGTGTATTCATTATGTACATGGTTTTTCTTCTTTCGATGGTGCTTTTGGATATCTACTGAATCGTGGTTATGCCGTGCAATTGTGGAAGCAGGAGTTTTGTGATTTCATGCAAGAAATGGCTTTGATGATGGAAAGTGTAAGCCCGCAGGTTGTACATTAAACGACCTGAGCCTACTACTTGTTATGCGAGTTTCTATACAAATAAATGCACGAATTGAATGATTAATTTAGAGTTTGTTTTTTGTAGGAGGGATACACTTTGGAGCATCTTCAAGGATTGTTGACGGACATGATTGCGAATGAACAAAGAATCGGATTTGGATTTGGATTTGTCGACGGTTGTGATTCTCATTTTCAATCCGCTAGAAAAAAGGGCTCGTGTTAGCCAGATGAAGTTTCATATTTGTATAACTCGATTTCTGCCCGCAGGCTTAGTGCATTATATTCTTTTTTGCCCTGTTTTGTGTGAAATGGGAAGAAGTATATCATCTTATCAAGAAAGTGATGATGAGCCTATACATCTCGCCTTTATGCTTGTGTGCTTATTCATATGAATTTTGATAAAACTCTACTCCGATGCAGCTGCTGGTTTTATCATTGCTTCTAGTGCTGCTACATTATTTCCACCCAAAAAAAAAAAAAAAGAAGAAAAATCCGAGCACAAATGCTGGTTTTTCTAATTTCTCAATTGCATCATGATATAAGCAAGTTACACAAATGCTGTTTCGAACTTAGCATGAAATTTTGTATCTCCTGTCTGTTGCAAAATTTCTGGGATCCACATTAATAATAGGATGATTCAAGTTTCCAGTCACTGAATCAGAAAAAAAACATCTTCATTCTACACCACTAAATTTCAGTGGAGGATTCAGGATAGAATGTAAATGAACCCTGGTATTTGGCTAATTCAATTATGCATAAATAGAACTAAGAACATAATTTAATCCATAACTTTAAATCGTTAAAGATGGGGCGAAGGAAATTTTATTTCTCTGTCTTAGCCTCTTTAATTCTAACGGAAATATTATTGTAATTTGTATGCAAACGCAATTGATGGCGTGATAGGAGGGTGCTTTAAGTAGAGAGGGTTGAATGAGATTTCGATGGAAAAAGATTTGGGCCTTATTCAGACTTAAGTGGGCCAGAACAGGCCTGGAATCACTTAAGCGATTGCGAAGTCTGTGATTCTAATGGAAGAGGAGTGCAGCTAATGGCGCACCTCTATTTCCCCTTTCTTGCCGCACCCCCAAAACTAAAACTAAATGAACAAATTGGTAATTATCAAGGTTTATTGGCGTATTATCAGCCATCTCCACCTGATGTTAGTGATCTGTTTGTTTGACCGTTTATTGTTTGGTGAAATCACAAAAATACTCTTGACTTGAAAAAAAAATATTTCTTTACACAAATTAAAGGATTGTGTGTTAGTAATAGCATGTATGTTTTGGTGCCAAAGTGGTCATAATAAAAATACTAAATCATCCTTGTGTCTCTCCAAAATGACTTGAATGAATAAAACAAATAATTTCAATTTTTTTTAATTAGAAAGGATTTGAAATTTCGAAGTTAATATTTGAAATTGAGCTGCAATTGTTACTGACATTATTATCATTTCCTTTAACAGATATATTGCCAGTACCTGTGGCTATATAACTTGTCATAAACAAGCTAAATCAGCAGCATACACTTTCAACTCAAACTGAAGAGAAAAATTAGCTTTCATTTCACTTCTAAGCAACCAACCCAACACTACCAACATCACTTCATCTCCTTATCAACCATCTCTGATGTATCTTTCAACAATCAATTAAAAAACCCAGCATTTTTACTATGATGTGATAGACAAAATGGTAGCATTTTTAAAGTGTTATAAGACTTTAATATGCAGCGTTTTTCCTATGTTACAAGAGACAATTTGATAACATTTTTCAAGTGCTACAAAAGGTAAAAGGATAGCATTCTAGTAAGCAAGAATGTAGCAACTCATGTAATTTTATCAACCCAATCCACTTTAAATACCATTATTGAAAATAAAAAATAAAATCCAATATCCTCGACATATTAATACACACTTCAAGTTATCTCCAACATTCAATCACATCTTCAATTTCACGAAAAATAGCATGCATCCCTATTCAACAATTAATGGCAGTAGCTTAAAAAATTCAAAATTTTCAATATCCATTGTCAATCATTCACAAGACATCAATTTGTAGGTGAAGCCATTTTGAATCAAAGTCAATTGAACACGCATTTATAACAATCATTAGCCTACAACTAACGCTAGTAGATGGACAAAAAAAAAGAAAAAGAGGAAGCATTATTGATATATTCTCAAAAATTTATCAACACCCATTACACAAATTTTACCAAATTGATTAGTTTCAACTAATAAAATTGACGTGCACAGTAGTAAGCCACTTTCATACCTCTTTCGTGGCTCGAACGAACTGGGGTTGTATGTGGGTCAACGGTGAAACTCATTAGGTCAGACTTCTTCCACTTAGTAGTCGTGATTCAGTCGTCCACGATGTTGGCGTCTTCGGGTTCGTCGTCATTGTTTCTTGCTTGTGGCACCCTTTCTTTATTAAAGCATAGTAGAAATAAATAAAATGGATGGAGTGTTGTTCTTGATAGTTTTGGTTTGAACTGAGTAAGGAGACGCCCATTATTCTTTTTTTTTTCTTGGGTGATAATATCTATTGGATATGAACAAAATATATATGTTGGCTTAAGTTTTTTACCTAGTGGATATGAACAAAATTCAAAGTATTCTCAGAACCCAATGTGATAATTTAAAGTTTGTTTGAATTTTTTTATTATTAATGAGTTCTATTACCATCTTGCCTTCACCAACTCAAAATATGGTATACTAACGTCAGGAAAATAGGTTGATAATACGCCAATACAATCTCTGAAACTAATTAAGAATACGCGAAACCTCAGGAGAGGTTTATGATAATTACACATAAACAAATGCAAAGTAATTTTGAAATCCAATTTAATTCCAAAACTAATCCTTTTCACGTTCTTTTTTTTCAAATAAACTCTCTCCCTTTAATTTGTCTTTTGTGAAGTTTGAATTTTTTAACAAAAGAAAAGAAAAATAAATAAATTCTCTCTCCCTCTTCAAAGATTTCTTGTGCTATTTAACAAGCTTGAATTTTCAATTATGATTTTTTTTTTATATTAGGAGAGAGAGAGATTGGATTGAAAACTAGAAGTTGCAACATAACTTCTAAATCTAGAAGAAGAAACTTATGCTAGCTCTAACAATAATAAGTATAATTAATTGCTACTTTTTTTTTATGGCGAGTATAGTCCTCTCATTGTTTGTAAAATTTACCCCCAAAAAAAAGTGAATTTATTTATTCTTCATTAAAGCAATGAGATTGAGAAAGTTGATGTTATAGCCAAATTACGAAACTGAGGTCGAAGGAAGATAATTTAATTTAATTTTTTTTTAAAAAAGGAAGGAGACCAGGGTAATTTTGAACCTAGCGTGGGTTTTTCAGAAGTGTTGCATAAAAAAAAAATTTAATTGGTGCATTTAGTATAGGGGTTTCTTCAGGAAGTAACACGGGTGCGAATAGCTCCATTACGGAAGAAAGAAGAGGGCTGGACTTCCCCGTTTCCCGCTTCCTGCTATTCATTGAAGAGCACCGTTTCAAGCTCGTTAAAAAATTTTAGAGTTTTCAAACAGCATAAAGCTATAAACTCCAAAGATTAAGAAAATAAAAATATATAAACAAACAAACAAACAAATAAATAAATAAATAAACGCACTGTTAGGGGGAAAAAAAAAAAACGCACCGTGTCTTTCTTGTTAGAGGGGGTTTTTTATTAAATATAAACCATTTACTTCAGAATATTAAATTTATATTCAAATTCAATTATATAGATATACTTTAAGGAGGAAAAAGTTAAAAATACCTAAAAAAATTTAAGAATAAATTGAGTAAGTTAAGTGTGTTATTAGTAAAATTTTTAAATAAATTTAGTAAAAGTCGAGTAAGTCAAGTGTGTCATTATTAAGTAAAATTTTAAATAAATCGAGTAAGAGCTGAAGTAAGTTTTTTTGAATGAATTAAGTAGAGTTGAATCAGTTTTTGAATTAAGTCGAGAATGCGTGGGATAAGTGTTTTTGTTGAACTTCAAATTATCTGTTCTGTGAGGATTTAAATTTAATTGAGTATTTTCATATTTTCGCAGAATTTTTTTTTTTTAAGCATGCATGTGTAAGATTAAAGGCGAAAGCATTTTAGCTGACCGGGGGTATATATATCCCACGCAATTCTGTCTAGTTGTAGGGTATTATTGCTAAACCCTAACGTTTATCACGACCGGCAGACGGCAGTAACAGAGCAGAGCAAAATCGGTTTAAACTTGAATTATCAGTCAACGATTATAAAGATATTAATCTTTGATCATACAACTCACCTATCAAGCCGAAGAAAATGGAAAGTGGTGCCAACGGAGATTCGATAGAGAAATTGCAGGGGCTTCAAATTACCCCTCTAGATGATGACGATGAAGAAGAACGAGAAATGGTGGCCTATGAATACGAGGATGACGATGAAGACGACGGCGAAGACGAGGAAGAACAAGAACCGGTGACGCTAGGTTTTCTAGAGAAGCCAAAAAATCGCTGGTCTCTTCTTCGCCATTTATTTCCCAGCAAAGCTGGAGGACCACCGGTAGCTACTCAGCTCTTATTATTTATTTCTACTTATTATTATTATTTTTATTATTTTGTCAATTTAAGTTGAATTATTTCTGCATCCCAGGCCTGGCTGGATCCAATTAATTTACCTACGGGAAGGTCCAGCCTTTGTGATATGTGTGGAGAACCTTTACAGTTCGTGCTTCAGGTATTTATCTTAATATTAACTGGAATTAGATTAATTATGTCCTATATGACGAGTAATGTGAGAAGTTGCAGTATGTTTATTCTTTTGTCGGGATCGCTTGGATTGCTAGGTTTATGCACCAATTATTGAAAAGGAATCGACATTTCATCGTACATTATTTTTGTTCATGTGTCCATCAATGGCTTGTCTTCGTCGAGATCAACATGAGCAATGGAAACGCCCACCTGAGAAGGCATCCCGGAGGTATTGTTTGGAAGTTGGACTCTTCTTTTAACGTTTTAATGTTCAGTTTGTTACATTAGGCAACATTAGTATGAATCAATCTAATTTACTCTCTCCATATATATTTTTTTCGCGATTGCTTACATTTTATTTTATGCTTGTGTGGTGGTTGCTAAAGTGTGAAGGTTTTCCGTTGCCAGTTACTGCGCTCTAATCCTTATTACTCAAGTGAGCCCCCAAAATGCAATGGAACTGACAAACCTTCTGGACCTGGAGGTAGTTTCTAGACTTAATTTAGTTGCCTATTCAGCCCTTAGGGTTGGCCAAATATACTATTTGGCTATGGTATGCCACAGTATAATATATCTTTTTCAAATTTAGTTACCAGTGATATTTACACAAGACTTTCAGAGCTTAGGCGGCAAAAATTTTTTAATATTAAATAACAGTTGGAAGATTTCATGTGAACCCATCTCACATATAGTTCATCCTAGGCATAAAAAAGGGAGACTAATTTCATTGATTGTATCAAAAAGATGTGGAGGTTTCTGACTACTACGCACTTTATATGCTTTTCAACCTATCTTATAGGTTCCTATTTTAAAAAAAATGTTTTATCGGTTCAGAATTAGAATTAATGTCAAAACATTATTGATGTGTCAAGAGATTTTTTTTCGGTGGCTAACATTAGAAATACAATCAATGCACACTTATTTTGGCTCACCAGGATAGATTTGCTTCTTTGTAATATAATTACCTCCTTTCTAAGTTGTTCATTTTGGTTCTTCATTCCCACAAAAGCAGCCTTTTTCTGATCAACCATCTACAGGTGCCCTGAATTTTGCCATTACATGGTGTTAGCTATTCTTTTTAACAATATGCAATTTTCCCTCTTTACAAAACTTTTATCATGTCTAGAATGGATCCTCCAATTTACGGTTAGTTCTGTATGTGTCAGAAACACCTACGGCTTTATACTTTTTGATTTTTAGCTGAATTAATTGAGTATCTGAGCATGTCTTTTCATTGACCACAAACTCCTGATTGTTTTTATTTTCTTGTTTATTTTAGTTTCCCTCTGTAATTGGTGTGGTACCTGGAAAGGAGATAAAGTCTGCAGTAGCTGTAGGAGAGCTCATTATTGCTCACAGAAACACCAGGTGATTAGTTTTGAAAATTCATTTTGTTGATAACTTCTAACCATGGTGACAGCAGTTAAAAACCCCTCGTTTTTCTTTTCTGGTTTTGCAGGTCACCCACTGGCGATCAGGTCATAAAGTTGAATGTCAACAGCTCAACCTTTCTTCTCCATCATCTGATTCTAACCTTGCAGATGCTGGAACCACTTCAGGTGAAAGACATAGATGCTAGTAAACTGATAGTGCACCAGGAGTACTTGGCTGAAATACTTAGTCATATATGTAATATATAAAAGTACCTTACACGGATAGCAGTTAATATGTCATGTCATCATAAAGAGTTTATGGAATACCTGAAACATTGCTTTGTTGAGTAAGATGACACAGTTCACTGACAAGCCCGAGTTTAATGGTGGAGAAAACTAGTTCACTTGTGAGTCAGACTTGAGCTAGCAAATTTTTATGCTAAAGATTTCTATGTGCCTGTATATCCATGCCCCAGTCAGTATTTAGTTGGCTTGCTTGAGCTCAATGAAATGTATCGTCATTGTGGTTCAACAAATTTGATTTCTGACTAAAATTTCATTTGCATACAGTTGCAAGCAATAGCCTGTGGCCAGAATATGAGATGATAAACGAGGATGAAAGTGATTATGATACAGAAATGTCTGAAGTGAATGGACAAACCAATGCATTGGTTTCTAAGACAGGAGTTGATGATACAATGAAATCGTTGTTGGACAGTTTTGAGGTACTAACTGTTTTGCTAATATGATTTGAAGTTGTGAGTGCTTTCATGAATCTCTTATGTGTTTGTCATTGATAAACAGGGAGATAGTGATCGAAGGAGTTGGGCCACTTTTCAAGAGCATTTAGCCAAAGCCCCTGAACAAGTATTAAGGTGATTAGATACTTCTCGACTTGAAAATAACAAATTCGTAGATGTGTATCACATAAAAATGTGGAGTGTGGATCCATCTGCACATGATAATTATGTATGGGAAATGCGGCACAGTTAGGTGGAACAAATGCAAATAAAACTTTCTAAAAGTGTAATTGTCAAAGTTAGCAATGTGAGCAACAACATATTATATGTGTGCTTTTGCACGGGTATGGGTGTCTGTATATGGAAGCTGGCAATGTGATAAACCATGTTTCCTTGGTAGCATACGGTCCATTGGATCTTCTTGTTTTCCAGTCACTAATCAAGACGATGCAATTGAAGATACTTAGAGATTTTGATGCAATTTGCAGAATTGATGCCTATGTACATGCTCCTTATTTGATTTATCTGAGAAGACCGTCCTATTTATTTTTACTTGATTAATAGTTAAGAATGCATATTCAAATCTTTGAGGTTGGAAACTGGACTTTCCATTTCTGGATGTTGGCTGAATCACCTTCTAGAATTGTGAATGTGTTTTTATAGAGTTGCTTATTATAGTATGTATGAACTAATATCAGTAACGATGTTAGTTATGACCTGCTGCTGGTTTGTGTAAACATATAGCATTTTATTTTCATAGTTGGATTATTTTTTTATTTTTCCCTTTAAAATAACAGGTATTGTAGGAGCGCTGGTGCGAAAGCTCTATGGCCTACATCAAGTGGCCAACTATCTAAGGCTGATATCCCTAAATGCAGCTACTGTGGCGGTCCTAGGTGTTTTGAATTTCAGGTGCAGTATCGTTTACCCTAATAAGCTATCTTTGTTCAGATCGAAACTC
The DNA here is from genome assembly GCA_018350135.1 of Citrus trifoliata. NCBI lineage: Eukaryota > Viridiplantae > Streptophyta > Magnoliopsida > Sapindales > Rutaceae > Citrus > Citrus trifoliata. The sequence goes on along the minus strand of CM031386.1, from coordinate 39,013,578 downwards.
AATATCTCCTGAAAAAAAAGAAAAAAAAAGAAGAGAGATAAAAAATAACTTTTTTTAGTCATATATTCCTTGCTCACATTCTATGATTTGGTCATATTTACCCATCTCACATTCTATGGTTTATTGTTTTTTCTTGAATCTGAAATTTAAATTTGTTAGAGCCTTTGGTTGATGTTTTGGTTTGTTGGTTTCAGATATTGCCTCAGTTGCTTTTTTACTTTGGTGTAAGTAATGATGTGGATTCTCTTGATTGGGCGACAATGGTCGTATACACGTGTGAAAGCTCTTGTGAGGCAAATGTGAGTTACAAAGATGAATTTGTTTGGGTTCAGCATTCTTTGTCATCTGTGCCTTGATGGCTAAGCATTTATTTGGTCGAGGAAAAGATGTTCCTCCTTGGAGTAAAATTTTGCTTGAATGAAAATTTTGTCTGGCTTTTCTAGTTCAAGGAATGGAATGAAAAGTTCTATGTAGCTTGAGGGAAATATTTCATCTTTTTTAGTGGAAGAGTTTTATCATTCTCTAATGATCACTTTAACAAAGTCAGGATGTCAATTGAATATACTAAGAGTCAAAATAATATAGTTTTCAATGAATTCAAATGTGTGTTTTTTTGTGTTTTAGTGATATTCTCACTTTAATGATGTCTCATTCAATAAGGACTCACACACGCCACAAATATACGAGAGATCAACTTGGTTACAAAAAATGTAAAATAATGGTTTTATTGACGAGATTGAGAGATCTAACATTAAAGGATTGTACCTATTACGATTTTGACGAGCTAGTAAAAGAAACTGTACTCGATCATGTTGCCATGTCGCATCACATCAGAACTGCTTTTGAGATTGAGAATGTTTGAAACGAGGGATGATGATAAAGTCAAAGACTGTCAATATTTTGTTGAAGGAAAAAAGAATGGGTTGTGAAGACAGTGTAAGAGAATGAGAAAATTACCTTTTTTGATCTTATAAAGATTTAACAGGAGTTCTAGAATATTAGAAAGAGAGCAAACAAGAGGAATTTGAAATTGAGCTTTGAGATTGGAACATTGTTCAGGCGACTCAGCATCTGAGGAACCTATAACATGGGAGCAAAGCCAAGAGGTTGAAGACTTAGAATTGATGGAAAAAGTGAAGACTTGGAATTGATGAAGTGATATTTGAAAGACGAGATTCTGTGAAAGGAAATTCAAAGATACCCCTAAAATTCCCAGCAACGGTTATATTTGCCCTGACCAAACTCTTAAATGTGATGCGAGTGACAATTAGTACCACTTTTGGATAAAATTTGAAATTTGTCATGTGGGCGCGAGCCGAAGTCACCTATGGCTCCAAGTGCCGAATGAACACTCGCCAGGTCGACATCCGATGCAAGAGCGGTTGCTATGCTCTGAACTTGCACATTACTACATATATTAAACAAGGCATGGTATCAATTCATCATTCCGAACTCTATCTTACATATATTGGACCAAATAGGAATACATTGTTCTGATTGATGAGAAATGGAATAAATGATGAGCCAACTAATAGAAAGTTGGCAAGCACCTGCAATATACCAGATGAAAGTACCAGGCAGGGGAGTTCAAGAAGGTTTAAGTATGAAATAGTGATATCATTGCAACTTATAAACTCCACAAGATGTGGCCGGCTATGATTTAAGTTACGAGAAACAAACAGCTGCCACCAGACAGCAACCTGCCAATCAATAGTTCCATTATTACCTGGTACAGTTGAATGTATGCGTGAGAAAAGGCATAGAAAAAAGTTTGCAGATAAACTGGAAATGGAGAGATGAAATCCATGCCTGTTATCACATGTCAGTTAAGTTATGCCTGCTAATCAGGCAGGCAATGGTATCTCCCATCTGCCAATTCAATACCCCGACCACAAGACGGAAGGGGTTCAACTAGTTCCCAGAGCGTATAATCCTGTAAAAGCTATAACAGTTAGCACGATTTCTGAAAGTTCACCCCAATTCTCTTCTTTTGATTAACCCCGACCACAATTACTTCATCAGCAAAAAAGAATGTTGTGAACTTTAAACAGAGGAAAATGAGCGAGCGAAGAAATTAGGCAAAGTTAGGGGCTTCTTTACATTTCCTTTTTCACTGTTTTTTTTTTTTTTAAAGTCTTTTTAGATGCATGTGAACTGGACACAATTTTCTAACAGGCAAGAACAAAATGTTCAGCGAAGCACCTGGGATCCAAGAATGGTAGCATCTCTTTCAAGGAAGAGGGTGAGGTGGCTAGTAAGGTTAAGGCTCAGTTGAATGTAATTATTGAAAATCACTAAAGAAAAAGAAGAAAAAAAGCTTTGAACTTACGCACCCTTGTCTGGTTGAAACCCGGCGCAGATAATATAAAGACGATTAACTTAAAAATTACGAGGAACAAAGATAAATATGATGCAGAACGATTGCCATGTTATCACAATGGTTGGAAAAAACCTTGAACAACGTCAAACTAAAGAAAGCGAGAATTATGAAAGAGAAACAAGTGTTATGAAGAATTTTAGAAAGGAACAAAATTTGAAACGAAATATCATTTCTGGAATTCAATGGCGTGCCAAAACTATCCAAACGTGATTAATTGGATGAAGATTAAATTGGGTCATTAATTAATTTGATACAAGAAAACACTAAAAGCTGCAGTAGTTCTAATTAAGGTTCCAGTTTCCGCGTAAATACAGATTTATAAACACAATTAAACATTGACTGAATCATATGTGACCTCGAGTGAGTATGTGTGATGTTTCATGTTGGAACTACCAACAGAGAATATTTTTACATATGTTAATGATTTTTAAGCTTAAAAACTAATTAATTAAAAGTTAAATAATTCCTTTTTTTTCTCTCTCTCTCCCTTTTTGTGGTTTGAAAAATTTGTTCATTTTTTTGACAAATTCAAAAACCAAAAAGCAAGAAACATTAACTTATTAAAAGTCATAAAAATAATTAATTGAGTTTTTGGAAGGCTTCTTCTCTCCATATGTCATCCTTATGAAGCTTCAAATTGGTGTTTCTTGGCTTTTGAATTTGGCCTTCACACTTGTATTATTGTGTCTATAATAATAAAAAAAGCACGTGGTTAAAATATGTCTGTAAGCATGACTCAAATTTAATAATAGGCTGCGCAGCCAAATGAAACGGGTTTTGTTATTACGGTTAAATCCTAAGGAAATTCCAAAATCAACCCACTATCCAGGCGCGTCCACGTGCAGTCCACTAGGCAGCGGCCATCCACATTATGGGCCTCAATCGTTTCACCTATTCAAATATTTGGTTATGGATTGACCAAAAGGTCCAAAACTAACCCCCTCTGCTGACTCTCGACGCACGCAGACGCAGTCACGACTGACCGACCATTTTTATCTCCAGTATTTTCGATTTAATACCTCGATTACTGCATCGACGCCGTCTCTGGATCGCGGGTATTCACTAACTGGCGGTTTTAGACATCTCATTTTGCGTGTGGTCTGTGAACGTGATTTATGTGTATATGATTTGCATTACGCCTGTGCTATGCGTGACAGTTGGTCATTTTTTGTTTGCGCAGTATTTGGTAGAGAAACAAATGGCAGTTTATGTTATATCACGGCGCCTCTTGGGTGGCGGATCAACAACTTCGCAGCTGGCAGGAACCTTGCGTTATGGCGCTTGCTGGAGATCCTACTCGACGTCGTTTAGAGAGGAAAAAGACACTTTCGGCCCAATCCTAGTTCCCTCCGATAAGTAATTTTTTTTTTTTCACTGTTCGAAAGTTTTCAGTTTGAATATTTTTGTTAATAAGGTTGGGTAATTACAATGGTTAAAACTTTGTATTGTTGCGACTGGTATGTTTCAGACTGTGGGGGGCACAAACTCAAAGGTCTTTGCAGAACTTTGATATTGGAGGCGAGCGGGAGCGAATGCCCGAACCAATTGTTCGAGCCTTTGGCATCCTCAAGAAATGTGCTGCCAAGGTTTCCTTATATGTTTCATTTACATATCTTCTTGGAAACTGTGTGCTTGATTTCATTTTTGTAAATCTAGCTGCCTTTGGATTAGATGTATGTTATGAATTATGTTGTAGGTGAACATGGAGTATGGTCTTGATCCGGCTATAGGGAAAGCAATTATGCAAGCAGCACAAGAAGTAGCTGAGGGGAAGCTAAACGATCACTTTCCACTTGTTGTCTGGCAAACTGGCAGTGGCACTCAAAGTAATATGAATGCTAATGAGGTCAGTTCCTTTTTTGTGCTCACTTGTTCTCTGTGTGGTTTCCTTTCTTCATTTTGGGAACTTGATGAATATGTTTGTTTCTGTTCTTTCTACTAAACCTATAAATGATGTTAGGTTTAAATTTTTGTATTTCATTTTTATGCATAGTTATTATTAGCTAAATGTGAGATAAGATGCATATGGCAATATATGTTCGTCCAAAGAAGGTTTTGGGTTTAGTTGAGAAGGAATGGATTAATGTGGAATAGCTGAAATTTATCTATTATATTTTATGAGAAGGAATGAATAGCTGTGACCATATGGGATTAAACATATTGCCTTGCTCTGTCTCTCTATCAAGGGTCTTCATTGAAGGATTAGTGGTCTTTTTTGAGAAGAAACTTAGTATGATCGAAGTTTTGATGTTCATTTACTATTTTATCATGTATTTGAATTTGAGGAGCTTCTATAATACTGATCAGGTTTGTCATCTGGCCACGTGATGTAAGGTTAATTTTTAATGTTCACTCATTTGATATCTAACACTGAAATGAATTCATCCAATTGGATGATGATTACTCTTTTGACTTTTGCCAATGAATTCTGAGCAAACAATTCTTTGAGCTTATTCAACTGTCTCCAAGCAGCTTGTTAGATGTCATACATCATTAATACTAGTCCTTTTTGAATTAATGTCTTGAAAGCTTCTGTGCTACTGGTGGTAAGGGGATGTGATAGCACTCAGTCGTTGACAACATCATCATTATTATTATTATTTTAATGAGCACATGCTTTCTATTGCTTAATAGAGTAGTTAGAAGTTTGGTATTTTTTAAAATTTCTGCCGGATCACAGTAACAATCGGGTTATTCTTCCAGGTTATTGCTAATAGAGCAGCTGAGATTCTTGGCCATAAGCGTGGTGAAAAGATCGTGCACCCAAATGACCATGTAAACAGATCTCAATCTTCAAATGACACGTTCCCAACTGTAAGTGTGGGCCTACACCTAAACGTTTACTTGATTCATGTTACACTTGTCAACTGTCCTTCCTCCTGCCATTTCACTTTGCTATCTCTGTAATACATAGCTAACCATCTGCCCTCAGTGTTATATTGTTGTGTCCATTTCATTGTTGAGCAACTGGTTTCATGCAGTTCTTTTAACGACTTGTTTCTGTGTCTTTTTTTTTTCCTCAGGTAATGCATATCGCAGCTGCAATGGAAATAAATTCAAGATTAATTCCAAATTTGAAAGTTTTGCATAACTCACTACGTTCAAAGGTTTGATATTCTCATTTTCTTTAAGAGCAAATAAATTCATGTTGCTGAATCCCAGTTTGCTGACTCTAAATGTCATGTACATTCATTGGCTGTTTCGTTTTGATGTCCCTTTAACCTGATTGGGAATGTAATCTGGCATCATGAGCTATATGGATGACTGCATCGTGTCTTCATGCTGCAACGAGATATGATATGCTTATTGAGCCTGGCAAGCTTGAGAGTCTTTGCTTACCATCTTTGTGTTATGGGTAGATCCTAACTATCTACTGCATCACTATGTTATCAGAAGATGGATTCTCCCCTGGCGCATTCTGTGTTTTCTGTTGCTGATCTTCTCTTATTGTATTAATTTACATATTTAGTTTAAAATTGATATTTTAAAACTTCTGAATTATCTTCTCTGGTTGTGTTGATAGTCATGACAATAATGAATGTTATTTAAATTTACCTAAGCATCAGCTTTTTCTCGCATGCTTTTCGTTTGTTGCTTATAGCAAATTTCTATTTTTTTTACCCCCATTGCATCTGTAGTCAAGTATTTGTTTTGAGAAGCCTTGTGATTTTTCGATTTGTTCATGTGGCACTGCTGTATCTTGTGATTTGCTTGTTTGTTTATATGTGCATGCTTTAATTTGTTGTTTCACAACCTTTAGCATTGTATTTTGCTTTTGCTTGTATAAGTCCAGCCGTTGCATCTGTGCCTTGCTGCTGCTGACTTTACTTTCCTTTGTCTTTTACATCAGTCTGTTGAATTCAAGGATATTGTTAAAATTGGGCGCACTCACACTCAAGATGCGACACCTTTGACTCTTGGGCAAGAATTTAGTGGCTATACTACACAAGTAATTTTTCCCCATTTCTGCAGTACTTCCTGTTGATACCATGAGATTAATCTGTCTTGATTGGAAGAGGGATGTGACAAGCTTGACATAATTGTAAGAGCTAAATTCTGATGGACTTGTGCTCTGTATTCAGGTGAAGTATGGCATTGACCGAGTCATGTGCTGTCTACCCCGTATGTATCAGGTTGTTAGCATTTTAATGTAAATTTCCTTCTCCTATCTTTGCATGCCTCCTTTCCCTGGGGAGTTCTTACAGATTTGAGATTTCATTTGAGCAGCTTGCGCAGGGTGGCACTGCTGTAGGAACTGGACTGAACACAAAGAAAGGGTATGTCCTTTCTTAGGTTGGAAGAATTTTGCTTCTCTGATTGTGTATGTGCGTGAGCGGGTCTCATTTGTACATTCTGTCATTCATATCATGAACTTATTTTCTGTGTATCTGCACATAAATTAATATTAAATATGCTTCTACCAAATGCAAATAATTGACTAGTTTATTGTTGCAATTGGCACAAATATCTGATCTAAATTCCTAAGATTGCGGTTTGAGGGAGGCCTTCTCGCATTAACTTAAGATTTTAATATGGCCTTGGCTCACACAATAAGTTCATTATGCCCTCCTTTTCTTAAAAAGACTATACTTTTTTTGCATACATTGCTTACTCTGACAGTGGTCAATTCTTTCATCGTTTATTTAGGTTTGATGTGAAGATAGCTTCAGCTGTAGCTGAAGAAACAAGTATGCCATTTGTCACAGCAGAAAACAAGTTTGAAGCTTTGGTGAGTTTTTAGTTTTTGTGGCTTTGCTTTTCTTTTATTTCTTCTTATTTTATTAGTGAATTATTACATATTTCTTGCACCGTATATAGCAAAGTAGATCACATTCCTAACTATTTCACTTTTTTCCAGGCTGCGCATGATGCTTTTGTTGAAACTAGTGGAGCCCTTAACACAGTTGCTGCTTCTCTAATGAAGATTGCGAATGATGTACGCTTATTGGGAAGGTTTGTTTATTACTTTGCTTGCACTTTTATTTTGGTTTACTTACTTTATTTTAATAGTTGTCATCGTGGTTTCTTTATTCAGCGGTCCTCGTTGTGGTCTCGGTGAACTTATTCTTCCTGAAAATGAGCCTGGCAGCAGTATTATGCCGGTAAACTCTTTATTTCTTCTTATTCTATTCATTTGTGACAAAAATCTTTCACTTTTGGTAGCATATTTTGTCAGGGCTTTTCTCTTCTAATCTTATTCTTATGACTGAACTAACTTTGTTACAGGGGAAGGTTAATCCTACTCAATGTGAAGCTCTCACAATGGTCTGTGCTCAGGTAAAAACGTTTGTGCAGTCTGACTAATTCAAAATATATATCAACTGTAATTCTATTTTCTAACTTAGAAATTTTTCATGTTAGAATTTAAGGTTCTTATTCTATTATGCAGTCATGCATTTATATTATTCATTGACTAATCTTTAAATGGTATCAGACAACCTACTGCGAATTTGAGCTTGTCTTTGCCCCTTTTTAAACTTTTCTTTTTATAATTGATCTTGCAGGTTATTGGGAACCATGTGGCCATCACAGTGGGTGGATCAAATGGCCATTTTGAACTAAATGTATTCAAGCCAATGATTGCTAGTGGTCTCCTACATGTATGTTTCCTCTTGCTATACTATTGCTACTTGTATATATGTGTGATGGAGAGAGTTTGTGTAATGGCACCATATTTTAACAGTAATTGTGACTAGCATACTTGGATGCATGCAATGTAATTTTCTAGTGGTATGGTGCAGTTGTCTAGAATGTTGTGTTGGATTACTTATGGTATTGTACATTTTCAGTTGATAACTAACATTTTTTTTTTTTTCTATTTCCTAAACAGTCACTGAGATTGCTGGGAGATGCATCTGCTTCTTTTGAGAAGAACTGTGTGAGAGGAATTCAAGCTAATAGGGAAAGGATTTCAAAATTGCTGCAAGAGGTCAGTTAATTTTAGATAAAGAATATTGAGTCTGTTTGTGCCATTTGACAGATAACACATCAAATTGTTTTATGTGGTTTCTTTTTGACAATTTGAATGTCCTTGCAGTCATTGATGCTTGTCACATCCTTGAATCCTGTAAGTTTTCAGCCCTGTTTTCATATTAGCATTCTCTCCAATTTGCAGTTATTTGAGTTTGAACTTATTTTGGTACTTGTATTCCAGAAAATTGGTTATGACAATGCTGCGGCAGTTGCCAAGAAGGCTCACAAGGAGGGAACTACACTTAAGGTGATAATTTTCTTATTTTTGCAAATTTTTAATGCATTTTAGTTTGAAAGCCTTTTTATAATATGTCTTTAGGAATGTTAGATGATTGAGTTTTAGTGACTCGACATGAAATACAATGTTTAAATGGACCAAAACTCAACTGCTAACAGATCTCATTAATCGTGTGAAACTGGTATTGTCAAAACCAATCTACGTGAGGAATTCTTTTCCCTATCTTGGATGCATAAGTTGTTTCTCAGAATTTTCTCTATAAAGGATAGACTGTACTTGCACTTGGTGGAAAGCTTGATGCTTATGTAGTTATAATTGGATGGTTTTGATGGCTAAAGATCAAATCTGACCATTGACCACTATTAAATTGTACAGGATGCTGCATTGAAACTCGGAGTACTCAATAGTGAAGAATTTGATAATCTTGTGGTACCTGAGAAAATGATTGGCCCATCCGACTAACCAGCTTATGTGGTTTAAACTCCTGGGATTTGCTTTTGGCTTTTGTATCATTTTGCGGGATATCTGTTTCTGCACCGTTTCTCTCCCTCAAGGCCTCAACTGAATCACTTGATAGGGATCCAAATAGTGATTTTGCTTTTATTTAAAAAAAAAAAACAAAGAAAGGGGCAAAAAAAAAAACTATATTCTTGAGGTTTTCCCAGGAGGAGGCTTCAGTGATTTGTCATTTCACGTGGTGACAGAATAGCAATTGGTAGGCTAATAAAGGGAAAACCTCCCTCATTTTTTTGTGCGACAGTGTAATAAAGAAATGTTAGATACAAGAATAAATGAGAATAATTTTGAGGCTAAAAGGAACCCTTAAATGAGCACTCAAGATCTTATTCAATTGAACAGATTTTTTGAATAATACGCATTTGGACTACATCTCTAACGTTATACTCCTTGGTCTGAAAAGATATTATTTTATGATCAATAGAGATTATATTCTATTACTTTCTTTAATCGAGGAGTGAAATAGCCGTTGGTTGCTATCCACAGTAATGGTGGTAAACAAATTGCAATTGCATCAAGTAGTAATATGGTTGAAGCTGCTTATTCCTAAATAATCTTCCATTCACTGTATTGCTTTAATTTCTTAGATATCCCTTCAATCAAACAGCAATTTTACAGTCCAAGCTGACCGGAAGCCATATGGCTGGCAGAAGAAATTTGCTGCCCCTAGCGCCGTAAGCATTGTAACTTGCCTTGCTTACCTTGTCAGCTTTCAAACCTCCAGGAAATCCTGCATAAGCTCCGGCACCAAATAGCCCTAGACATGCTGCAATAGACTCCAGTGGTGCCAAGGCATCACCCTGGAAATAGCCGGTCTTGAAAGGATCAGTAGCTGCTCCAGGAAGAACGCTGGCAATGTTAATAACCATGCCATCAGGCATAGTATAGGGTGTAATTCAACTTATTGTTTACTCTTTGTGTATTCTTAACTTATGATGCATGTGCAGTGAGGTAATTAATATCATGAATACCTATTTCTTCCTACTTGATTAGCATAGTGATTTATATTATTAGTCATTGCGTGTTGATATACGATAGAATTTCGTTGCTTTGATCTTGTGGTTTTATTCCACCTGTTGAGCCATTAAATTTTGCTGTTGGGCTAACAATCGATTCCACTAATTTTCTTTGTCTTCGCTGATGATGATTCAGTAGAAGAAAGTTTTGGTTAAATCTCCTTGTCTTTATCTTTTCTTAATATTGAATTACTTGTAATGGAGTTTATTTTTTTAATTCTTATCTTGATACTTAACAGCACATGATCTAATACCTTCTCTTGTTCTTCACAGGTTACGGCTCTTGTAAAGATTGTGCCGTTCTATGTGGTTTTTCTTTCTAAAAGGATGATGCCATTACTATGCGCCATGTGGTGATGATATCAGTTCCTGTAAATTATAGTCACTTCACAATGTGTTCATAAAAAATCATTAGTTCAGATAATAGATATAACTTGTGTTGGTCCCAATTCCCAAATTAAAGATCAATGCAAGTACGGGTTTTTATTGATTCTGGATTAGGAATCAATGCGGATATGGCTTACATTAACCATATATTGAAAATTAATTTTCATAAATTGACCCAAAAAAAAGATCTGGGAGAAAACAAGTGACAACCAAATCAAAAAATATTCGCAATTAGCAGCATGTGATTACTAACTAAATCATGTGCAAGCAATTTAGATACAGACAAAAATAGTTACCAGATCTAACGACGTAAATTAAATGGAGGAAATGGATGATTGGGATTTGGGTTTGAAATAATTTTGCCTATCCTATATCTTTAGGTATAAATAAAAACTAAAAGGATCGAGAAATTATCTTTTGACTATTTTTCATAATAAAGTCAAAAGAAATTTAGATCTAAACAATTTCAAATCCACAAACGTTAACTTGAATATTGGAAATTTTTTTGGCAGGTACACACTCGAATTCATTTTATCAAAATTTTCAAGAACCGTTTTGACTTTAAATTTGATTGTCTTTAAATCATCCATATTCGGATTAATGAAAGTTTTAAGAACCTTCAGTTTTAGAGAGAACAATTGTTTAGACATGACAATTTGTTGAGTTGGGTTTGGGCCCGATAAAAGCTCAAATTTTTAACTTTTTTTTTTAATTTTTAAATAATTTAAATTTACCTCCCTTAATATATTGAAATTAAATATAAAAATAACTCTAATCTATATCTCAACCATAAAATTATATAAATAACTAAATATAAACAAAAAAAAATTAATTCTAATTTAAATAAAGACACACATTTAAATAAAAACATATATTTTTTATTACTATTAAATAGTCAGATAGGTCCAGATTCATGTCGGATCAATAATCAAAATTCAAGTTGGTTTTTTTTTTTTTGTCATCCCCAACTATTGTTTGTCCAGGACAAAAGCAAAATATAGGGCTTGCTGTTACATCGCAGCCGTGTAGTATAATAATATTTTCAGGTAAAAGTGTGGCTGCTGCACTTTCCAAATTCTTGACGACAGCATGATGACGACCAGGCCTCAAGAAGATGCAGTGTATTTTACTATTTTATAATATTTGTAGCTCTCACAACTTGGAGAAAGATAGAGACTCGATAGACTTTGTAGTCGCCTTGGCCCCTTGGGTTGGGTGTGGTCCTCCTTTTGTCTTTATATGGATATCCGTTTGACTGCGATGGAATTTTACCTGACTTGTATTTTCATGTTTTTAACTTTAATTTTACATCTCTTGAAAGCCAAAAAAAAAAAAACCCCAGGACTAGATGCTTGCTCTTGTAATTAATTATGTGGCAACTTTTTTATTTTTTCTTCTCACCCCACTTTTCCTGAAGGCTTAAATTAAAAGTTAAAAAGAGCGACGATAAAGTACTACTGTTGGGGAGAAATCACGGGTTGATTACAGGGGCCGAAGATGTTATGTGCAAATTGCAATCAAAGGGGTCTCTAATTTTAGTAATTAATACATCACATGGTGGCACTATAGCAGTAAAGCACTAAAGCTTGAGATAGTTAATGGGGGTGGGTAATAGAGCTATAATAATATATAGGACTGACCAATTTTTTTTTTTATATTATTTAATATATGAGAAACATGATTTATTTATTAAGTTTTATAAAGCCAAACGCCAAGAGACATTATTTTTTTTTTTTCTATTTTTTCAACCTTTTTCCTGGCCCATATCCACCTACTTTGGTCTGAGCGAGAGGATTGGACCTTAAAATACTTTTCCATTTGGAGATTCCTAGAGTTCATTGAACGTGTACCCGGCTCACCATCACCAGCTCGAACGAGACACACGCGCGAGCAAGATTTCTAAGCGTCAACAGTACCCTCTTCGCACGTGCAGAAACTGGTGTTGCAACGTTTTGTCTCGTTGTCCAGTTGCAGTTGCCTCCACTTTCCTCATTCGTACTATTTTTTGCTTACATTACATGGAACAGCTAGTAGGCTCTTTTAGTTTTACAGCTTAAAATGGATGGCTCAGATCACTCACTGTTCCTCTGCCAATAATTTCTGGCGGCTGTGTACTCCTCTCCTTCGTATCAACTTGGTAATGAACCTGTTTGTGAATATCAGTCTTGAACTTTTTTACTCTATCGTCTTCTAAATTGCTGTTTTGGGGGGATAATCATGTCGTTAAATAAACAAACAGCTACTTTTGCTATTAGCTTTACAACCAAAAGCATCATTAGAGTGAATTTTGAGGGAGTTTGTAACTATGCATGCTTGATCTCCGACCCCTGGGGGTGATTTTTATGAACTGTAAAATTAGTGCAATTGTTTTTTTCTGGTAATTTTCAGGAAGAGAAGTGAGTTTGTTTCAAAACGTGTTGTTACCTACCTTTGAATAAAAATGGTGGTTTTTTCATATTAGATTTTTTTTTTTAAGGTTCAAGGGCAGATCTAAATTGAGGGTTATGAAGAGGATGATTAAATCAACACAATTCTGAAAGATGGGTGGATGCTTTAAAGAATTTAGAATATATATGGGAGTTATACTTTTTTTTTGAAATAATAGAGAAACTTAGACAGTTTGTAGAAGATGGGAAAGTTTTAATGGTGTAATTAACTTTAGTATTTCTTAGAAACACTATAAAGACCAAGATACTGAGAATTTCTGTTGATGCAGAATATTGTTGGATGTAATCTGTGCTTAATATCCTGCTTTACCTTATATTCCTTAGCTATAAGTATATATTCCTTAGCTATCCTTAGCTGTAAGTATGTTTCTCCTTTTGGTCTAGATATATGTTATATCATATTGGCATGATTATATTTCTCTTTGGAGACATCCGATATTGGCATGATTATACCTATTCTGCTTATTTTCAGATTGGTTGAGGCAACTTTTGGATATGGAGTCTTGTGATTGCATTGATACACAATGGCCCCCTGATGAACTCCTGGTGAGATATCAGTATATCTCAGATATACTGATTGCTCTAGCATATTTCTCCATACCCGTGGAACTTATATATTTTGTGCAAAAGTCAGCCTTCTTTCCATACAGATGGGTGCTTATGCAGTTTGGTTCTTTTATTATTCTTTGTGGACTGACTCACTTCATAAGCTTGTGGACATTCACTATGCACTCCAAAGCTGTTGCTGTGGTGATGACTATTGCAAAGATGGCTTGTGCTTTTGTGTCATGTATAACTGCTTTGATGCTTGTTCACATCATCCCCGATCTGTTGAGTGTCAAAACGAGGGAATTATTTCTGAAGAACAGGGCTGAAGAACTTGATAGAGAGATGGGCCTTATTCTTACTCAAGAAGAAACAGGAAGACATGTTAGAATGTTGACTCATGAAATTAGAAGCACACTAGACAGACATACAATTCTCAAAACCACTCTTGTTGAGCTGGGAAGAACGCTGGGCCTTGAGGAATGTGCATTGTGGATGCCATCACGAACTGGTCTAAATCTAGAACTTTCTTATACTCTAAACAACCAAATACAAATCGGATCTTCCGTGCCAATAAACCTTCCTATAGTCACTGATGTCTTTAATAGTGCTCAAGCAATGCGTTTACCCTATAACTGCCCATTGGCGAGGATCAGACCGCTTGTTGGAAGATACGTGCCCCCTGACATTGTTGCTGTTCGAGTACCTCTTTTACCTCTCTCAAATTTCCAAATTAATGATTGGCCTGAATTATCTGCAAAGAGCTATGCGGTCATGGTTCTGATGCTCCCTACTGACAGTGGTCGAAAATGGCGAGACCATGAGTTGGAGCTTATTGACGTTGTTGCAGATCAGGTATTTTGTGATTACTCTTTTCTTTCTCTCTCCTTAATAGGCTGTCTTCGAACTATAGCATAACTGACGTTGTCTCTGTGTAGGTAAGAATAATCTTTAAAAGTTCTCGCACAGGATTTCTTGCTAAGAATTCATCTTTTTGCACGGGATATCTTCACATTTTTTGTTAGTTTTATCTTACTTTTGTATTACTGTCTTAGATTAGTTATAGAATGGTTAGTAGTTTCTCAGATTTGGCAAAGATGGTAAAGACGTTGGACGGAGGCATGCCTTGAGAGTCAATTTTTAGTTTTCTTAGGTTGTGGTTCATCTATTGTTCCATATGCAAATGATCATAAGGATTCTGATTTTGCTTTGACAGTAGCCTCTGCTGAACCGTCCATTGCCAATACTTTTCATGGCCACGTGATTTAGTCTTGCAGTTACTCTGTTAAGTTATAACTGGACCCAAGGGATGCACCTTTTTTTGGATTGACATTTAAAATTTGCCCTTAGTATAATAATGCAGCTAGCAAGCTTGAATGTCTCTATTAACCACTCTGGAGGAACCTGCATTGAAAACTACCAGCAAAACTAACGTCCTTTAAAAGAACGTGAGAATGATGTTAAGTCATAATGGTTTCATTAGAACATTATAATCACAAGGTGTACCGTAGAGAGAGTTCCTAATGTGCTGCTTAAAAAACTATTATCTTCCATTCTGTAAGTTGTCTCATTTTGTATAGTAATTTTCACCTCAACTCCTCAACTTTATTTTGTTCATTGCTTTACTGGCTGGTATTCCCTTGTAATCTTGGAGAACTGTTTCTTTGGCATATTTTCCGTGATCAAATTCTATTTTGATAATCATGCAGGTAGCTGTTGCTCTTTCACATGCTGCTATTCTTGAGGAGTCTATGAGGGCCCGCAATCAGCTCATGGAGCAGAATGTTGCTTTAGATTCGGCTCGTCGAGAGGCAGAGAAGGCAATCCATGCTCGCAATGATTTCCGTGCTGTAATGAACCATGAAATGCGGACTCTGATGCATGCAATTATTGCATTGTCTTCACTTCTTTTGGAGACTGAACTAACTCCGGAGCAAAGGGTTATGATAGAGACAGTTCTAAAGAGTAGCAACCTTTTGACAACACTAGTTGATGATGTTTTAGATCTTTCCCGACTTGAAGATGGTAGCCTGGAATTAGACAATGGACCATTCAATCTTCAGATAGTTCTGAGAGAGGTAATTATTTTTAGTTCTGTACTTCAAAACTTTACCTATAGAGTTGGAATTAAGCTTGCACCGTGCAGTTCTTGCATGCGGGTGTCTGGATTACATTATTTATTTTAATGCCTGTGATTGTAGGTCATTAAGCTGATAAAGCCCGTTGCATCTTGTAAGAAGTTATCCATGACTTTGATTATGGCCCCAGAATTACCTACTTATGCTGTTGGGGATGAGAAACGGCTCATGCAAACTATTTTAAACATAGTGGGTAACGCTGTAAAGTTCACAAAAGAGGGTTATGTTTCGATCATAGCTTCTGTTGCAAAGCCGGAGTCTTTAAGTGACTGGCGGCCACCAGAATTTTACCCAGTGTCAACTGATGGCCACTTCTACCTACGTGTGCAGGTGTGTATTTAACTTTCGTTCAGCTTGTTTCATTTGGGTTTTTTGTTAGTCTACTGCATTTAACTTCCGTTTAGCTTATCTCATTTGGGTTTTTCAGTAGGCTTTTCCTTTGAAAACCCTGTTGTATTTGTTGCTGCACTGCAGGTTAATGATTCTGGCTGTGGCGTTCCTCCACAAGATATTCCACTTCTTTTTACAAAATTTGCTCAGTCTCGAGGTAGTTCATGCCAAACACCACGAGCAGGACTTGGACTGGCGATTTGTAGACGGTAATGTCATAAAATATATCTTTCAGTACACTTGAAGCAGAACCTTGGATTTGAAACTACCTAATAGGGTAAAGGTTTTTGCTTTCTCTCATTCCTTGCTCATTAAAATATTCCTCAACTTTTGCTTATGACTGGTTCAGGTTTGTAAATCTCATGGGCGGTCACATTTGGCTTGAGAGCGAAGGCCTTGACAAAGGAAGCACAGTTACATTCCTTGTTAAACTTGGGATTTGCAACAATCCTGGTTCATCCATACACCCAGTTGCACTGAAAGGCCGAGCCAGCCATGGAAGTGCAGATCTCACTGGACGTAAACCGTTATTTAGGGATAATGATCAAATAGCTTCAACCAAATCGCGTTACCAAAGAAGTGTTTAGGTACCGTGATATGGATAGAGCTTATTTGAGTGATGATTTTCCCTTTGATGCTGCTTGAGGCAAAGTGCAAGAGAGGAACTGGGATGCTGAACTTTATCATGTGTCAATAGAGAATGAAAGCTTATCTGAGTGCAGTATACTGTGTAGTGCTTTGATTATAATATTCAAAAGATTTTTAGGTCTACAGATTTCGGTTTATGCCCGAGCAGAGACTACAGAGAACTATTTACATGGTTCTCCAATTATTTTGGGTGTGGCCAAGTAAAATATATTTGCATACTGGGTTGTGTGATAATGCCAAGGGACGAGGACGCTTCTTATGGGCGCATCCCTTTTTCCGATCAACTATGAACTATTATATCCGTTAAACGCCCCTTTTCTTCCCTTAATGAAAATACTTGCTTCAAACGTTTTCTTTGTTCTGAAGACGTCTGTTTGGCATAAACAATATAACACAGCCTGCAACTGTATCTGTTATTAGTCGGATTATTCGGCACCTGCTGTAATGACAATTTTCCATCTTTCAAACCCATCTTAAACCAATCCTCAATTTGTGGAGCAATTTGAAGAGATGGAACAACTCATAACACCCACCATAACGAAATAGAACATCCAAATGGAATTGGATGAGACTTTTAGGGAAAACTAGATGCCATATTTATCTGCATTTGAATTTTGATATTATAATCAAAATTCAGAACGACTGAACTGCATCCATAGGCACTGACAAGCCCCGACAGTCATTAACCAATCAAAAGGATGTAGAGAACCACAGAAACTCGACAAAACCCATGTATATAAAACCAGTCAACAACCGAAAAGAAAAAAAAAAGATGGGGAAAAAAAATTGAATTAAGCAAGTATTAAGAAACCTCCTTTCATTTGCAATATTAAAGTAACAAGGTCCAAAAGAAACCAAAAAGAACATTCCTTTAACAAAACTGCTCTGCCACAGTAACTGAGGACGCAAGCTACCTACGGTCAAAATCCTTCACTGCTTTGTCAGGCGTTTTACTTCTTAGATTTTTTGGGTACCCTGCAAGGAGGATAAGAATTACCAAATTGATAAACAATCAGCTGCATTATAATTCACTCTTTCATAATATATACTTACTCAGTTGACTGAGATGCAGCAGCAGGTGGTGCGGTTGTTGGTGCTCCTCCAGGCCCCTGTGCACAGAACAAAGAATAATAAGAATGCTAAACAAATAGGATAAAAAGACATTGTTAAGAACATAGAGATTTGCTAAAAACTGCCGAAAAAAGAAGAAAAAAAACCAGGCTAATTACAGTTATATTCACGCCTAACAAGATGCACTAAGACAATGAGAGGATTGGAGAACAAAAGTTATTTGCTACAACATTATTGTCACTTGGATTACCAAAACGGGCATTTTATTAGTCTCAGAGAACCCCACAGCAGGCATCTATGTTCCAAGGCATGCACAATAGA
The DNA here is from genome assembly GCA_018350135.1 of Citrus trifoliata. Classification (NCBI taxonomy): domain Eukaryota; kingdom Viridiplantae; phylum Streptophyta; class Magnoliopsida; order Sapindales; family Rutaceae; genus Citrus; species Citrus trifoliata. Next base: position 38,995,507 of record CM031386.1, on the reverse strand, counting down.
AAATGGTAATATTACTTTACAAGCACTACACAGGCTTTAGTGTTGTGAGAGGCTCTGGGAGACAAATATCAGCTCTGAGTTTCTATAGTATATGCTAATAAAGCCCTTACCTGGGCTAAACGTTCCTCCCTCCTAGCAAATTTCCTCTCCCTGCTTGCCTTGTTCTTAGCCCGTTTAGCCTCAAACTGGTCAGACAAAGTTTTCTCCCTAGCCTTCTCAGCCTTCGACTTGTGGATACTCTCCATCAAAACTCGCTTATTCTTAAATACATTACCCTTAACCTTCATGTACATGTCATGATACATGTGTCTGTCAATCTTCTTTGCTTCCCTGTACTTGCGGAGCAAGCGCCTGAGGACACGCATCCTTCTCATCCACAGGACTTTTGTAGGCAGCCTTGCTTCTCTTGTACCTTTGCGCTTACCTGGAATAGTAAAGCAAAACTAAACTTCATTCAAACATCTTGATAATGAAATACAAAAAATATTAGCAGCCAATTTCACTGCACAGAACACCAATAGAGAAATCTACCTACAGCATCAAATTTTTTATAAGAAATCTACCCAAACATAATGGTTCCAAACCAAAAATGTCATAATATATAACGGACTGAAAAATACCATATCCAGAGTGGCGACCCTTCCTCTTAGCTTCCTTCATGCGTCGAGCTCGTGAACGGGAGTGAATCTTGGTTGGTTTTCTGATGATAAAGCCATCCTTGACCAGCTTCCTGATGTTCTGGCCTGCAATTTGAAAAAACATAAATGAACAAAAAAGTTATAAAAAGAGAAATAAATAAATAATTCCTAAACGTCCCTATAACTGTATTTAGGACGGATAACTAGAAAAAAACATCTATGTACTTGACAGCACCTGTAATAATTATCACAAGCAAGCACACAAATCCTGTATGTCAATGAGTATCCTCAATTTGTTCAGCATATGGTTGATTGACATTCAACACACAACTACTTGACGCATTTGAATAGTGCAGTTAATTTCCCGATATATATAAATAGCGAGAAATATTATGCTTAAACTCAAGTATTAAACGCAAATCTTAAAACGTTGCAAGTAATTCCGTACGAGCAAAACCAATCTTAAAACATTGCAAGTAATTCCGTACGAGCAAAACCGAATTACTATCGTAGAAAATTAGGGGCCATGAAAATGAGCATACATCAAGTATAAGCTAACAGTTCAGAAAAATAAAACGAGCTTAAAATCTTCTGCAAACATTACAACCTTAGTCCAAAAAGCACTCCAACTCTTCATTTCTTACATTATTTATTTATATTGAGTTCTCGGCAAGCTAAAAGAAACCCTAGAAACAAAAACTTACCGGATCAACGGAAAGAAAATAAAAGACAGGAAAAATATTGGGCAAAACTAGAGAGCGAAGACGTACGTGAGTTGGCCATGGATATTTCGTTGACTTCATTTGGATCAAGCCAGACCTTCCCTCTGCCACACTTGAGCACGCTCGCTGAGAGCCGTTTTTGGAGCTTGAGTGAAACCATCTCTCTCTTTGGAATTGGAGCTGCTGAATGAGAAGAGATAAGGTATGCTGTTTCTGTGATTCAAGTTTATATTCATGCCAAGTGTTTGCTCTGCTTCTAGGGTTTCCAACTGATGTGGGTTCGCTTTCGCTTTCTCGCCTTTTGGGCCGGTTCGGGTTTGATTCATTCAAGTTACGGTTATTTGGATGTCCACGTGTTAGAAATTTCTAATAATCGTCCTCAGAATATATAAGTTTGGGCTGGGTAGTGAGATGTGACAACTAACTAAACCCAAAATAGTAATAATATTTTGAGTTGTAGTATTGGGATCCCTTCATTAATCTTATAAAATTCATATGATATTATAATTACATTTAAGAACAAATATAAATAGAATTAATCTCATTTATATTTTCTTTCTCTCTTCAATTTCATTTTGCTTGCACAATATAATTTTTTTTTATCATCAGAATAATATGAATTTAAGAAGCAATCTATAAATTTTTTTTAATCATTAAATTAATCTAAATTTAAGAAGCAAATTTTTAAGCCAAAATAATACTCTTGCAATATATGTAGCAACAAAATTAGGATACAACAATGTGAGAAAATAAATTAAATAAAATTTTATCTCACTACAAATAATTTTTTAAGGATTCTCAAACTAATTGTTGCACCCAAAGTTTATATGTACGATAAAATTGTATTGGACTCATAAAATATTGAATATTTTATAAGGTTTTTTCTTACTTTTTCTTTTAGATTGTTTTTAGAAATTAAATAATAAAAAAAGCTTGAAGAGAGGAATACAATTATTAAGACTAAAAGAGTGAGAAAGTTATTAGAAATTGCAAGATTTATAAATGAAAATAATGTTTATTTAGAAAAAGGGGTACTTTTGACATTAAATGGAATATAATTGATAAATGGGTTCCAAAAGAATTTTGGAGGGGTGTTAATAGTCTCACTCTAATATTTTATTCTCCCCCTTCCTCTCACCCTCCCTCATCTCTCGCTCTTCGCTGACCATTAGTTCATCACCAAGATCACCGATCTCTATTAATAATTTCATTATTACCATCATCACCACCACATCCACTTATCTTCTTCATAATCAATTCATCACCTCGACTAACATATAATGAGTTTGAATATTGCATTTTGTTAAATTTTATGAACAAGTACTAAGTTTTGTTGTTATTGATAATATTAATTATGATTTTATGTGATTATCTAATGTTTTATTTAATTTCAATTTGAGATTTTATTAAGAGTTAATATTTGATTCAAATTGTGAATTATTTTTAAAAAAAAGGAGAGATATATGAGAGATGAGAAGTTAATCTATAGAGATCTTGGGAGAGAATAAAAAAAGTTTATTTTTTAGTTTTTTAATAAGAGTAATTCTAAAATAAATAATATTAATTGAAAAATAGGGACTGATAGGATAAATTGAGGGAGTCAAATATCACTACTTCAACTCAAATTTCTCCAAATCCACTAAATGTCTACTTTGATATTGTAATGATTGACGAAATAAGTTACATGTGTTGTGCAAAAGAAATAAGTTGCTAATTAAAAAAATAGTTTGATGCTTGATAAACGATGTTATTTGTGGTTGCTATGAGTTTAAAAAGCAAAGTATAGTCATACATTTGATAATATTATGAAAGTGTTGTTTTATTGTGTGATAACCAAAATCTATGTAAGCTTAAATTGTCTTTAATTTATATATTAGGGCTTATGTAAAAATGAAATATAATTGCCTTTTTGTTAACACTATTTACTTTTAAAATTCACTATCAAAATAGAGAAACTCATGAAACGCATATGTTACTAAATACACTTCACTACATTTCAATTTACACCACATTGAGATTTTTTCCTATTGCAAAATGGAAAATTCTCACTTTTTTTATTGACCTTTATTTTCTGTTCAAGAAACAAATATGAGAGGATTTACACGAGGAGTCCCTTTGTCGAATAAGAGATCTCTTATTTTAGTATATAGATGCTTACATATATATAAATTTTTATACAAATTTTTTCATGTATAAACAATGTGTGAATGCATTACTAGTAAAGGAATGATTTCACATGGCCCACTATATTAATTGTATTAACTTTTATATTTTTTATTCGCCCAATATATTAATTACATTCATTTTTATATTTTTATGTGGCCAATAATATATTGACACGTTAAATTATATAAGAATTTAAACGTTTATCAATACCCAAATATTATACCGTTTATACGAGCTGCACAATAATCATAATGCTGTATTCTATATAAAAAAATAAAAAAAAGCATCCATGTGATAAATGGTAGTAACGTGAAGTTACCATCTGTATGAATTTTAGACACACGTGTCACAAAGAGGACAAGTTCATCGCGATAGAAATTGGGCAGTACAACCCAAACTTGGATATGAAGTACAGTAGTAATATGTAGTACGAATAGCAAGAGACAGAAACGTACAAGCCTCCAAAGCCCAAACTGCGTGCGCCCACAGTGAAGAAAGGGTACAAACCCAGTAGCGCCAGCGCAGCTGGGATTGGAAAACGTACCAAAACCATATTCGCTGTTTGGCAAAACTCGCAAGTTGCATGCTTTACACCTTTGCTTCCTATTCCTCACCTACCACCGCGCCGCATTCGATACTCGGCTTTTCTCGCTGGTAGTGGGACTTCTAAATTCTTGCTAATCCTAATTTTTACTAAAATATATTTACAACGCGCACTGAATGGAATTGCGAGGATCACCAATTGGTTTTTTTTTTAAATATACATTGTCAGATGATTTAAGAATTGAAGCGAAGTCCAAATATTTTATTTATCTTTCTGCACAGAAAAGAGAGCTTTTTCAAACGCCAAGACCATATTCAATCAGACAGAAGATATACTATCATAAGTGTTTGAAGCTTCAGCCTTCAAGGGACAAGCCCAATTGGCTTGGCAAATAAGAGAGAGAGAGAGAGAGAGAGAGAGGGATAATTAATCAGAACGATATGAATGTTATATGAATTGAATGAAGTACAATTTCTGCTTCAGAAAATTACAAGATCATTTAACTCTCACAGCAATCTGAAGTTCGAGGCTCTATCCAACAAGATTCTTTAAAAATTAAACATAATCCTAAAACCCGAGATTATCAATGCCACTGAATTTATAAACATTTAAATAAAAAAGAAATACAGGATTAACAAATAAATCAAAAAGAAATACAGGAATAACAAATAAATCAAAGACACAGTTACAGAGCCTTGGAGTTCGCAGGGGCAGGGGCAACAGTAACATCATCAAAGCTCCAAAGATTACCGACAACACCTTCTTGAACAATATTATTATTATTATTATTATTATTATTAGACACTGGTGATTGCCCATCGAGATACGGAAGCTGATAGAACTTCATGAAATTCTCGTACGCCAAAAGCTCCTCAGACAGCTTTCGCACTTCGTTCTCTTCCTCTTCAGCTTTTCGCTTTTCTTCTTCTTCTTGTTCTTCGGCTTTCACCTTCATTTGAGCAAACGAACCATCATTGACATTCTGGTTGCAATTCAGCATAAGTTCTGTGGAATCGTACCCACCTTCTGAAACAGAACCAGAACCAGTCCCGGAATTCTCGTCACCACCAGAAGTAACAATCTGGGGGTTCAGATCATAACCATACAAGTCGAAACCAACACTACTTATAGATGAGTTATTACGACTAAAAAGATCTTCTTGGGATAGAGAAGGAAGGAAACTGGGAGTCGGATTAGGATTATGCTGATGATGATAGTAAGCATGGGCGGCAGCAGCAGGGGTGACGGTGAAGACGTCCTCTTCGTTGGGGAAGTTGACTTTGGCTTTCTTGCCGCGAATCTTGCGGGCTTCTTTGTCATAGGCTCGAGCTGCTTCTTCGGCAGTGTTGAATGTGCCGAGCCAGACTCGAACTCCTTTCCTTGGGTCACGAATCTCAGCTGCCCATTTGCCCCAGGGGCGTTGCCTTATTCCCCTGTAGAGATTCTTCCTCTGCCTCTTGGGCTTTCTCTCATCACCTGTTCAATATTATTCAAAGATCAGCGTCAGGCACTTGTAATTAATTATAAATAGAATTATTAAACAAAAAACAAAAAGGAAAAAAAAAAGGCTCAGATATTAACATTGTACGTACCTGAAGCTGAAGAGGAGTTTAGAGATGAAGGGGGTTGAGGGCGTTTGATTTTGGCCAGTGACTGGTGTTCATCGGAGAACGGAGTAGATTCAAAGTTGTGAGGGAGTTGTTTAGTAGCAGCGAAGGGTGAGTTGGGCCAGATGTCGGAAGCGGTGACGCGGCAGCGGCCGTGGCGAGGAAAGAAGTCTCCTAAGATAGCACCGCCACACATTCTTTTCGCAAGTAAATGTAATAATAAAGCACGGAAACTAAACTAGCGATCAGGTCAGGCTATGGTTTTGGCGATTAGTAAGAGAAAAGAAGATGCGAGAGAACTCAAGGGGTTTTACGAATTAATTTGATCGTGGATAAGAACATGGGAGAGGCCGAGGGGTTTTTGTAGAGGGGGGAAAGCAAGTTGGTGGGGCATGACAGTAGTACAACTATTACTGCTAATCGAGGATTCGAAGCTTCTCCACTCCTGCTTTTCCTATTCGTACTACAGTAATCAATATTCAATCTGTGCTGGATTTTTTTACTAAAAGTCGATGCTCTCTGCTTATATTATATGGCTGCTGACTAATCTATTATATATATTCGCCAAGGATTATGACCGGTCACGTTAATTGGATAAATTTTAAATTCTAACAGTAATATAGAACCGACTCCGTCTCTTCTGAGAGTGAGAGACAGAGGGCTTGCTTGTGTCGCACGCGGGACTTCTAACACGACACTACGTTTTATTTTCTAATTGATATTAATTTCATTATATAATTGGCGTATGCATATAATTAATTACTTAATTATTATGATTTTCTGATGTGGACTGCTATACTCAGCCAATAAGCCTTAATTTATTGTGCATTTCTTATGGGATTATGGATATATTTACGTAGTTGTACTTCACATACCAATAATATTCACTTCTTGTGACATATTATTGTCTATCCATTTGGATGACAGGCAGCTTAATTGGTTGTAAGTAGTCAAAGTCAAATTGTCATCTAGGCTTTTGGTAAGTTAAAGACTTTAAAACAAGAAAAGTCAGAGTTGATGACTAGTTCATACATAGTCAGTTTACAATGTGCTGATTAGGACATATGATTTGCCTATGTGAAACAACTATGCCCGTTGTTTTACGTACTTTAATAGTTTAATTAAGAGGCAAAGTTTATGTTACAAATAATGTAACAAACAATCAATGAATATAGGCTATTGATTTTGATATTCTTTAAATCCAATGGATAAAAATAATTTTAACATAAAACAAAGTACATGTGTAATAGATATTTACAGAAAATTTTATTTCTAATCATATGTTTACTCTTTTTTTTTCAAATAAGTCTTCATTGATTTTTTATAATTAAATGATTTTTTCATACCTCTTTTCTATATTTATTTTTAAAACTTTATAAAGTTTTTACAATATTTTTATAAAGATTTAAATGATTATTATATTCATAAAGATCCACAAATTTTAAATATATTTTTGCATTTACATTTATAATTTCCTGTCTCTCTTAAAACATAAACTAGATTTTTCTTCTAACACACACACACACATTCAATCTATTTTCCATCCTAAATACACATCATCAAGCTGTCACACAAATTTTGTAATCTAAATTTAATATGCTGAATTATAAGAAATATTATATGTGATAAATATCTTATAAATATAATGAATGATTAAAAAGATGGTACAATGAATAAATTACGAAAGCCTCTAATGAAAAGATTTCAAGTCTTTGATCTTATCAATGGTTCAAACATGTGGAGAAATAATCAATTAAATTGAATGTCACTATATTTATTAAATAAATTAGAAAACCCCAATTTATCTATAAATGATATAGAAAAGAAAACAAAATACTAGAAATTAATAATTTCAATGAAGGAAATATAAAATAAATTAAAAAGTTAAGAGATCAACTAAGTAAAGAATTTAATAAAGTTAAATAATTCATAAAAGACTTCAACATTAAAGATTATGATATATTAAACTAAAAGATTATTAATATAATGAATAAAAATTCAATAGATATAAAATTAAACAAGTTAGAGATCCAATTAAATAAAATAGAAAAAATTGTTCAGCAATTTGGTACTAACTTTGATATAAATATAAATGAAGAACTTCAAAAAAATTGAAATACTGCAGCTTGGGTGTAACACAGTCTGGGGTGTAAAGTAAAATTCTAAAACTTATTAACTTTTTTAATAATTATTATCTTTTCTAATTGCTTACAAATTTATAGCTGTAACATACAGCTAATGTAACATAAGCTAAGAAAGATTGCATGTATCTGACTCCTGTACAAATTTGTTCAAGCACAGGAGCTGTGCCCAAAAAATAACGTGTCTAGCTGGCAGTTATTGTACGTAGTTGGTGACTGGCCATTGTGGGTTGTAGGGTTGTTGTAGCCTTGCGATTTCTTAGTAAACGGCTTCTAATGAATTTATAGGTTGCGGCATGTTATTATAATCTCCGAGCAGAATTTTGGATCTCATGTTGTTCTAATTAGTGTAAAAGCATCTTGTGTCGTATGTATATAAAGTCCTTCACAAATGTGGAATTGGATTGTGGGGATGTCCGTGCTTTATTAAACTATTGTGCTTCCTAAGATATCCGACCTCAACACACACCGATCATATTTTCTTGTATTTACCCAATAGTATAATATCATATCATCAGTATACGATATCCAAATTCAAGCCATTCCGTTTCTTTGTGAATTGCGAACTCCGAAGTGTTTCTAACCACCTTGGCTGAAATACATATATCAGTTAACTAGCTATATTATTGCACTAAGGCATCGAATTAACTTGTCCTTTGGGGTTGGTAGGGTAGGCTTAATTTGCTAGCTGTCTAATGAACTATAAAATAACACTTTCTATTTATGTAGTTTGTATTTTACTAATTGCTTTATAGTTCTTGGACCTTTAACATCTTCACTAACAAGTTGATGTCAACTAAGTTACCCGCTCTCAAAACTATTGGATATATAGAGCTATAAGGTTGGAAAAAAAAATCTATTGTATATTGATATACAACTTTTCGGTCATAATATAATGTCTATCCTCTTATTTATGATTTGTTTGACAGGTTTTAACGTAAACCAATAAAAAAATATAGGACTTTATTGGTTTAATTTTACTTGTATGCATGAATGACATGGTCTTTACATTTTCTCATCCAAGCGAAGCAAAACGCATATAATTCTACAGTTAGACCGTAAGAGATATGGCACGTGTTGGTGCAAATTTTGTCCGAAATTACTAGGTTGTAATTCCAGCCAAGAATGACTCTCTTAAGATTGATTTTTTTTTTTGGATCAAATGATGATGAATTTCTTCTTTGGGTTAGTCTTCACAGGCCTATGAATTTTTCCTACCCGTCCACTTCCTTAGATAACGAGGAAACCTTTGTTATATGATGTTCTACAAACTCAAGAAAAAGATCAAAGTACTAGCTTTGTCGGTATGAATTTTCTAATGGTCATTGAATTTTTTAAATATAAATTTAGAGTGAGAAATTATAGAAAAAGAGAGTTAACATTTCATTTTATCAAGTGAGTGTTTTGCCTGCCTGCCTTCAGGTAAGAATAGAAAATGTATTTATATGCAAAATTGATTTGACCTGAGTCGTCGCTGATATGATGACAAGTCGCACTTGATGATATTTGTCTTTTTGTGCCCATGCTAATTTACACATGGACATGCAAACCTTCTCTTATATCATAACATGAAATATTTTAATCTTAAATTACCTTTCTTAGGATCTTGGGATAATGAGAATCTTGAAACCTAAAAAGTTTATTTTAGGTGGTTTGATTTAGAATTATAAGATCTTAGGAATCTTGAAACATTTGGAGTTTTGTTCTAAAATTCTAGGTTCTTAAAAATGATGGAACCTTGAAATCTAAAAGGTTTGTCATATTTGGTTTATCTTAAGAACCTTAGAATCTTAGGAGGTTTATCCTATATAGTTTGTCCTATAAATGATCTTGGGAGCCTTAGAAGTTATAAATCTTGGAACTTATGAAATTTTATCTTAAGGTGTATGTCCTACTAACGGTGGACGCTAAAAATCTCATAACCTAGAAGTAATTTGTGGTTTGTCCTAAAAATCTTAGAGAAATTCTCCAATTAATATATTATCAATATTATCAATAATACATACCATATGATCTATACAATAAATAAAATTATTATATAAAATCAATAATGTATATTATTCATTCATTTCATTTAAAATTTGTCAGAAAAATTACAGTTACAATGAAGAAATATACAAGAGAGTGAATGTATGGGAAAAAAATCATTGTATATACATGACAATTGGTGTATTTTAGACTTTCGTTCTCATCAAGTTTTCACTTCATTATGCCCATCATTTCGACTTACCCACACTTTAAATGCAAGAAAGAACTGGCAAATTGGGGTTTTGATCCTTGAGTTTCAAAAGAAATAAAATGCAAATATATGTACGTGTAAAACTTCATTTGATATAACTTTTCAAATAGAGTTTATTTAAGTAAAATTTATTAATAAAATTTTTAAAAATAGAGCTTTTATAAAAAAATAATTAGTTATTTGGTTGTCAATAAGAGTGTTTATTAAAAATTACAAAATTACTTAAATAGACAAGTTTTTTAAAGTTATGTTACAAAATTATCAAATAAATAAAGAATATTTTAGACATTTTAATATTTTAATATTTTTTTTAAAAAAAATCAATTTCTATCCCAAAAGCCCAAAATTTGAGTTTTTACAAGTTGAGGGAAAATAATTTATTTCATTTTTAAAAGTTCTACTAAAAAACAACCAAACAACAAACAAAAATTTTGATAAAAACTTATACAATTAAATAAATACTTATAATTCTTATATAAATCATATTAACATAAACTTAATATTTATGTTAAAATATAGCTTTATATTTTAACATAAAACTATATTTGGCATCACTTCATTTTTTTTAAAAAAAGTTTAGTTTAATATCAACATAATCTCCTTCATGAATAGAATTCAAATACTAAATTTTCTGTACTTGAATATAAAAAAATTTAGAATTCTAACTCAACTAGTTGGCAGCTTGATATTAATTAATTATGCGCATCTAAGGAAATATATGGAATCTTGTAATTGAGCGTGTGTTTCTTTTAGAATAAATAATAAGATAAAAGACGAATTTCAGTTGAATAAATACAGAGCATGCCCGCAAATTCCGCCGTCTTTAGGCATGTTGTGGGTTGGCTTTTAGCTAGCCTTCAGTTGCGTTAATGCGTATCACGTTCAGATGATCTACATTCTCTACGGAGGAAGCAAGCATTCACTATCACTGTTCAGTCCTCTGAATTTCATTTGTACTCTTCTTTCTCGTCAGTTGTACAGCTAAATTCTTCCACAGCTAGCTAGCTAGCTTGCACACTTTATTTTAAAAGAAAAAACAATTCCCTATTTAAGTCCACGGGCGTTACTCCTTCAATTCACCAATTTTTTTTTTTAAATTCTGTTATACATAGATTATTACTGATATTATATCAGATATTATAATTACAATATTTACATCAGATATTACAATTACAATATTTATAATCGTACTAAACAACTGGAACCATGGTCATACATTAACTCACTTAAGTACTTGCCCAAATATTTTAAATCATCTCTAATATTAGAGGCACACCCATTGAAGCACTTAGCCCAAATATTTTAAACACTCTCTAATATTCGAGGGGTGCCTACTCTATTTACATTTTGCTTTAAATCCTCTATAATATTCGAGACACATCCACTGAAATACTTGACTCAAATACTTTAAATCCTCTTTAATATTCAAGGGGTGCCTGCTCCACTTACATTTCGTAAGGGAGAGACTGTCTCCACTCAATTAGTTGATAATTGAGGAAGAACTAAAATTAATCTCCATAATACTCTTATAGAGGTTCGAACCTTTACACTCAACATTATAAGTGCAAAACTTCTCCATTAGGCCAAAAGGGTCATTGTTCCTTCAATTCACCAATATACTGAAGCTTAATTTCGATTTCATCACAAGTCACTTGTGCATATCGCACCATGGTTCTCATCCGTTTCTTCTTCGCAACATGTTTGCTTCTCTTGTTATTACTTTCAATTTCTTCTGCCGCTGATTATGTTAATACACAAGTCCCAGTACCTAACAAACCAATTAATCAAGATGTCCCACTTAATAATAACATCCCAAAGCCAGAACTTGACCAACTAAACAAACCAAAGGATTTCACTGATCACGTCCCTAAAACCGATTTAAGCGTTCCAAGTAAGCCCAAGGATCTTAGCAATAATGTTTCGAAACCCGACCTCGACAGATTGAAGCCTGAAGGTTACGGCGGCGGGGTTCTCCCAAAACAAGGACTTGGAAATCCGAAGCTATTAGATACGGAAAAGCTACTCCCCCTTTGCATTGAAGGCCTTGTTTTATGTAAATCAGGCCAAAAACTTACTCCTATCAAAGGTAATTTCTGCCTTGAATAATTTTTTTTAATTAATCTACGTTACTTTCGTGATCAAAATTGGCATATTTTTGTTTTATATATGTACGTATGTAAATTCATATTTGCCTATAAAAAAAAATATTTTAGGAGCTAAGGCAAGAATAACATGTATTGGTGATGATGAGAATGGGTACGAGACAACTCGGTCCATATTGAGTCCTGCAACTGATGAGAAAGGTTAGTTTTTTGCAACGTTGCCTGCTTCAATTTCCAAGCTGGGGAACTATTCAAAACTTACAGATTGCAAAGCAAAGGTGGATAACTCTCCATTGGAGAACTGTAAAGTTCCAACTGGTATCGATAACGGGATGAGTGGTGCTCCTCTTGACACTTATCGCATTCTCAAACACAAAACTATCAAATAATACCGACTCCGACCTTTCGTCTTCACCCCAGAACCTGACCTGAACCTAAGGGTTATTAAAATTCTAATGTCTAAAAGTTAAACCCTATAAGTCTGAGCTTTCATTTTTTTTTTCAAAATTATATAAAAAAAAAGAGTTCGAGGGTGTACGGTGAGACTGAGTTTTGTTGTTTGTAATTTGTATTATGTTTTGTTCTCTATTTTATTAATACAAAATCATTTGTAATAGTTCAATGTCATTTATTCTATGACTTGTAAGCCCATATTCTTACATAATATTTATTATTCTCTTTCTGATTGACTAATCAAGAGAATTATCAGAATGTATGTCTTTTTTTGCAATGAGAAGAGGACAATGAGCCTTACCTTTTGGAGAATAAGATATAAATTTTTAACATTTTATATATCAAAAGGATCTATAATCTCTTTTTTTTTAATAAATTTATTTTGTTTTTAATTAGGGTTGGCAAATTAGAAAAGAAGATATAAAACTTTTTAACGATTGAAAAAAGAACTATTATTAAAAACAAACTTAGGCCCTTTAAAAATGCGGGCTTAGGCCGGACTTAAGTAAAAAAAATATTTAAATGAGTAATGATATATTTACAAACTCTTATATAAATTGATGTAATATAATAAAGTTAGTTGAATTAAATATCTCTTAACCCATATGATTTATTTCTATTATTTTATATTTTCATTTAAATAATGAATTAATACCACATCAGTTTAAATAAGTTAAATTTATAAAAGAATTTGTAACTGTATCATCACTCTATTTAAATTTAAGATAACTATCAAATACGTAATAATCCAATACATGAAATATTAATAATACAATATAATAAATCACAAATACTAATATAAAAATTATATTAATTTAATATTTTGATTTTTATTTAAATTTAATTTATTTTTATTTATAAATTAAAAAGCATGGGCCAAGCTTAAACTTTTTTCTTAAGCCCTTATCCAGATTCAATCTATGTGGGTTTATAATTTTTTTGTTCATATCTAAGACCATGCGTGTCTGGCCCAAACTTTTTTACCAACCCTATTTTTAATTTAACAATAAAAAATTCAATATATTAATTGGACATATTTGATCAAATTTAGTCACCAACCTCTGGCGGCATGCGCTTCGACAATGGATTGGTGTTGAATACATGAAGTAAACAACGGTAGTTGTCGCAGACTTTATCTGGAGGCTATTCCAACAAAACGATTGCAAAAATATACCTCAACAGCAATGGAGTTATATGTTTTTTTTTTAAACATTAAGGGGTTTATATTCTTTTTTTTTCCCTAACATTAAGGGGTTCCTTGTTCTTTTTTCCCTTTTGAAAATTTCTATAAGATGATATCTAAACTTATGTTTGGTTGACAGAGATGTGAGTAGAAAAGAGGAACGAAAAAGAGAGAGGGGAGGGGAAAAGAGAAAAAAAAAATGATCAATCTCAATTTTATTGTTTGGTTTGACACCAAATTTATTGTTTCTTCTTTTGTTTCTTTTTCCTCTCCTCCTTTTCCTTTCTCTCCTTCCCTTTATTTCTTCAAATCAAACATGCCATTAAAGATGGAAAAATTCTAAAATATATAAGAGGTATCGCGTCAACATTAACGTCTAACTTAATTGTTTCTGGCTAAATGGTCAATGTCACTAGTATGGCTTCAAGTGTAAGACTACGATAATACAACGTAGCTCGCTCACTCATGAGCATCACCATTGCTTTAATTACCAGCTGTCACGCTTATGTCGTTTAGGATATTTACCACCTAATGAATTGAATCCACTGATCAGTTGATATTCAAAAGTTTACGCAGTGTGTTTCATTACAAACAATTAAATTGGGGAGTGCAAAGGAGATACTTTGGGTCATACCATATATCGTGCAACGGATGGAGGTTACATGACACGGCCCATACATAATAATTAGCTAAATATACATTGCAAGTTCGTTCTATGGCTGTTTGGTTGGGTAAGTTTTCAACTACTATTCTAGATATCTATGTAACTTTGTGTTTCTGGAATGCAATTGTTTACTTTCGAAGAAGGACAAAAATGTGTTTTGTCAATTTATATAATTTATATAGAACCTAGTATAACAGTGTCAAAACATGTAATGAAATCACAAACTAAAATCGAAATATATATATTGAAAAGCGAGTTCTTGTCTTCTCCAACAGTCCAGATCTTGTTCATATATTTGTACAAAATTCATCGACATTATGGCATTTAAATCTGTAAACGATAGCGAAATGACCGATATCATATACCATAATTAATAAGGTTATCAATGTCAAAGAGTTTAATTCAAGGGAAGCATTGATTTTGAATCTTGTTTCAGCAATTCAAATCTTTCTTTCTTTCTTTCTTTTAATTTTCTTCGGATCAGATTGCCAAATATTACATTACATGCCAGCCGTTATGTTATCTTGAGGCCGCTTCTCCTAATCTACTCCGTTGTTTTGTCTAATTGGTGATGCTGCAGTGGGAAGCTCACTCCTATTATTGAAAGCTTTCGTGATGATTTTACAATGATGTTCTATAATTTTGTCAATATATGAAGAAGGATTTGAAAGAGGATTTGGATTTTATAAAGTCTATAAACGGACTAGAAGCTTTCTCGGTTGGGTTCCGTAACTTAAAAACTGACTTAATTTTTCATCATTTTAATCTATATAATAGTGTCAATGTAAAGTGAGTAAGCAATATTTAAGTCATCATTCATATACTACTGGATTAAATAGATTTAATGCATGAAAAATTAGGTCATAATCTTTAGTCAGAAGTTTAACTAGATGACAACCTACTTCCATTCTCATCGTTCTTAAACGTGGTAGTTTATACTATTGTGAAATAAACTCAAAGGGTCAAACTAGCAGACAGCGACATTGAAGAAATTAGTCAGAAACATCGAATCTTAAAATATTAGCCAATGCAACTTGGATGGTAGTGGCTGTTGACAAGCCAAGGTGATACCTAATCGTTTTGCGAGAAAGAAAGCGAGGATAGTCTTATTGCCAGCCTTTGTTCCACTCAATAATCGTTGGAGTCCAAGACTTCGTGCATGTAGATAGTATTTGACTTGCTTAATAATCGATTCTTAATAAAAAAACAGGGTTGAAAAAGTAATAATAACTTGATTAATATTTCTCCATTCTTCTTAGCTTAGCCGTTTGCACGTTATGCTACAGATAATCGGAGCAGTGGGTTACGTATATGCATGCATACTTATTTGGCACCACTACCACGTAAGTCCTATAATTTAATTTATGTCGTGCCACCAAGTTACTTCCTACTCTTCCCAAGTTAATATTTTATTTTGGACGTAGTGAACAAGAAGATAGTGCCATCTCATCTCTATAAAAAGCTAGCCATATTGGTAACGTTCCATAAACCCAGTACTCATCAATCCTTCTTCTGTAATTAATAGATGAAAATGGCTCTCACTCGTTCCATCTTTGCAATCTCTATTCTTGTTTTGTCAATGATGGCCATCACTTCAGCCGGTGGGTATGAGTATGAACCCAATCCCTACGTTGAGAAACCAGAACAAGCAGAAATAGAAGGTCTACACTATACAAGATTGGGCATCCAAGGGCTTATTTTCTGCAGTTCACGCTCAAAAATCACCCCAATTGAAGGTAATTAGCAATCACTGGGTACGGTGTTATCTTCATTGACTTGTATAATGATAAAGGAAGTACCTATAGTGTCCTCTAAATTTGTGTCTTTTTCAAATTTAAATTACATGAAATAGGAGCCGTTGCAAGGATAACGTGTCTAGCAAACGACAAGCATGGCTACGAAGCAGCACCATTCTCAATATTGAGTGATGCAACAGATGCCAAAGGCTATTTCTTTGCGACATTGTCTCCTTCTGAGGTGGAGAATTTCTCGAGGCTTAAAGAGTGCAAGGCTTTTCTTGAGCTCTCCCCATCGAAGACTTGTAATGTTCCAACAAACATAAACAACGGGACCGCTGGTGCTCTTCTTTCTTCTTATCGCACCCTCAATAAAAGCAAGATGATATTATTCTCCGTTCCACCATTTTTCTATCGGTGCAACAGTACTAAAGCATACCCTAATGGTTATTGATTAATTACGAGTTTAATTAGCACTGTGAAGATGGAAGCATCTGAAGTTTTGGACTCCAATGAAAAATGTGAAGAATCTATGGGATATTTTACAGATTGACTTCAGTTGAAGGGGTCTAATTGATATTTCTCCATGACGTGGCAATTCCCTTAAACCATTTCCAGAAATATCAGAATAAAAGGGGCTGACGAGCAGCACCTGATATCAGGTCTTTTTCTTCTTCATTTGCTACTCAATTTGCATGGAATTTGATTCTTTGTGATCTATGAAATCTCTTCTGTAAAATTCAATTGTATCTTGATTGTTTTGATCAATAAGGAGAGTAGATTTTTCCTTCATAATTTGACTGCTTGCGACCTTGTTCTTCTTTACTGGATTTGTTCTGAGTCCTGTTTTGTTGTTCTAATTCGGTTTCATTGTGTTTAATTCATCAAGATTCTTAAGAATCAACTCGTAAAGATCCAACAAGCACTTGGCCTATCTCTAAATATACAATAGATCATGTGTTTTGCTTCTCTCAATTCAACGATATGTAATTTAAATTTCATCATACAATAGTATGATTATATTTTAAGGTTGAAGTCTCATTAGTCACTAGTGTACGTGCGTTACTATATCTATATATATATAATCATAATGTTTTATGTATTAAAAATGACGCAAGGTGAATTTGAAAGGCAGCAAATAAAATTTGGTCTCAACCACCCCACCGCCTACTGGCTAGCAAAGTCAAGACAAATATTAATGAAAAGTCATCCAGACGGCCACGGAGACACGATATTGTGACAGCTATTACATGTATCACGACGTAACAACACAGAGTAGTATTAGTATATTAGTTAACGTTGATGATAAATGCTTATTGTTACTATTAATTGGAGTGAGGGGGTCCGCGTGCTTTTGGTTTGAGGTGGGTGGGCGAGCGTGACACGAAAAACTCGAGTCGCCAACAAAACAAAGACATTGAAAAGGAGGTCACCGAACAGACGTGGTCACAGGCGGGTGAGAATAAAAGAATATCAAGGAGCGAACGAGTAAGAAGGAACGGGAGATACTGAGCAACAACAAATTGGGATGTCCGCTTCAAACTCCGAGTTTGATACTTAACACTCCTAACCAAATCAAGTCAATATTCTTTCCTCTTTAAAGCAACAAAACCGTTTCATTCATCACAGACGAACATAAAATTAAACATGGCGGAGGAGGACAAGAGCGCTCGTGAGAAAAAGAAATCACAGCTACGCTTCAACGTTGGTAGTGCAGGTGTTTTAGGAGGCGTTGTCTTGTTGGGTGGAGGATTGGCTGTTGCAGGCTTGATGGCCGCGTTTGCAATCATTAAGAATAGAAACGGTGGAAGTGATGATCAGAAGAATAAGGAGGATTCATCAGCAGCAGCAACAACGGCTTCGGAGAAAGTACATGATGGAACTCATGGGCTGAGCTCTGTTCTTCAAAATCCGACAACAGCTGTGCATCAAAATTATTGGTTAGCATCTCAGTTAAAAATTTTCCATTCTTTGTGATTGTTATTGTATTTGATTCTCTACCTTTCTAATGTGGTTGTTTTGCAGTTGTACAAACCATGTAACACCAACAAGTGGTGTCATTGAAAGCCCCATGGATTCCCGGGAGTTGGTCTCTGCCCATAATATGGCCTTGGTAATTGTTAGAAACATCTTTGTTGATAGAAAGAATTGTAGTATTATTATTATTAATAACTAACACTAGGTGCTGCCAAAAGCACAGTATTAACTAACATGTTGAGTAATTTGGTTCAGGAAGATAAACCTATTCCCAAAATTGATGCGGAAAAAGAAGAAGATCCTAGTAGCGGTTATCAACAGGAGATCCTCTTCTCTGACGAATTAAACAAGGAAATCACTGAATCATGCGATGAGATTCTTAACAATGAAGAGACTTCAGCGCCAGCACCACAAATCAAGATCAAGAATGAATCCGGTGAGAATTTTCAACTGATAGACATCATTGAAATGAAGAAAGAGGATGAACCAGCTGGGACAGAAGAATTGGCACTGGAAGAAAATTCATCCAAGCAATCAGAAGAAGGAGATGACGATGGCGCTATTGAGGAATATGTCATGGATAAAGAGGAAGGGAGCCTGGAAGGAGAAATATCTCCAAAAAAGAATTCAACAATGCAGCCAGTTGAGGAAGAACAAGAACAAGAAAAAGAATGTGATGAAGACGAGGAGAACTTAACAACGCAACCAGTTGAAGAAGAAGAAAGTGTTGAAGAAGACGATCATGATCATGGTGTCTTTGATGGCAACCATGACAACGATGACAGTAGCAGCGAAGAAGAAGATATCACAGAGAAAGAGGAAGAGAGCTCGGAAGGAACAGGCAGCTCTTCCAGGGAATCCAATGTCGAAGCAATTTGGCCAACAGATGTGATAGAGGCCTTATCACATGAACTCAAAGTAATGAATGCCAACACGATGGCCAAAACAGAATGCGATTACATAAACAGCAAATGTGAATACGGAAGCAAGAATGAAACTACTGAAAATGCACCGATTTTGAACAAGAAAACACCGCAGGAGTTTGTCATGGCAAAAGTTGAGACAATGCACTTACCAACACGGGAGGTTTGTGTTTGGACGTTGCTGGCGCTACTCTTGCTGCTGCTACTTCTGAACATTCATCGTACATCTCCGCTTCAGGATCTCTCTTATGAGAATTCTGTCATTGGTCCACGCGTTTAAAGAGTCATCACCGATGATTTAGAGAGAGTTTACATGTAATAAATGTCAGAATTCTGGTATATTTTCGACGTTTTTGGCAAATCAGCACAGTAAACCGCCTTCTGTCTATTGACTGTTATGTCCTTCGCTATTACAAAGTAAAAGTTCAATGTTTATATTAACAGCAAATCCATAATCGTGTCTTATTATTAAGAATCTGAGTACATTAGAGAGCCATATTAGCTACAGATTCCCAGCTACAAACACATTTAGCATCAGAACAAAGCATAAAAGAGCCAAATGGAAAATGGCATTCCTCCTCGAGGAAGTACGAAATACTTAATGTAGAATCAGCACTGGTGATATTCACTCTCTCCTACAATTTTTAGCTCTTTACCCTCTACTATATAACCCCACCACTGCCACCATCATCAGCAAAGCTGTTGTGTACCACCGCACCATCTCTATCTAAACATGCACCACATGCGCCATGTCTGTTTCTCTGTAAAGAATTTGACCAGCTAGATACAATATGACATACGCTGATGCATGACAAAGTGATGGAGGCCTAGACCTTTTATTATGCTCAGTGAGACATAATACAATTTACAGAACGATCAAGTGATCTAGTGAAGATTAAGGATTTAAACCACGATGAAATTTATATATAGCAGGAGACCTGTGCTTTGTATATATGTTCTGCCATCTTTTCATGGCAAGTACCTTTGCAGGTGTATACACATTCTAACTATCACTCTTTCTCTATATACAGTGCCCTGAATCCACAGACTAAGCTCAGAAGGCTCTGCTGGTTTATCTTGTTACTGGTGTCAACAAATAGATGAGAACTTTGTAACTAACTAACAAAATCTATTATAGCTCAGAACTCTGGGGACAAAACTTCATACCCAGTCTTGCACTTGCTGGGTGAACAATTTGGGCAAACGGGCTCCCTAATTGATTAGCATTCATGAAATTGCCAGTCTCCTTTGGAGCTTGGCCAGCTGCAACCCGTAGACCATCCCAATACACCCAGGATTAAATCCACACTTGAGCAAGCATTAACCTGACCAAAAAGAAACAGCTCCATGATATAAGAAAAAGAGGGAAAAGATAAAAGAACAAAAGACCCAAGTAGTAGCAGATTATTAGCATTAGTGAATGAACATTTGGCACGCTACCAAACTCTCAAGGTTCCCTTCGACATGAAACAGCATGACAGCTATTCCCCTTCCCCTGTCAATTTCAGCCTGAACACACAGTACAAGTGTCACAAACATCAGAGAGTCAAGCTACTAACAGTCGATGAATAAATACTTCATAAATTTTGACCACTCACCACACAAGAACATATAGTGACACCTACAGTTGCCAATGCCGTTGTGACGTCAGCCATGATGCCTGAAATCAGTGAGTTAATCAAATCTTTAACAGGAACAGCCAGATTGATTCAAAATCATGACACTCAAAATTGAGGCCTAAAGTTCAATGGAAAGACATTCTGATATCGAGAAGGCAGTAGACATTCCATTCAGAGATTAGGACAAAGACAGTATGACTTTCCATAAACAATAGAGCAATAATTTCTGTCCCAAATTCATGGACGGTCAATAAAAGCTGGAAAAGGCAACTAGAAACTTGTAAAAAAATGGTCTGATTGGGTTCCTGAATAATATTTCCAGATTCGAAGTTTTACAATCTCGATGTTGTCTACTGCCTATCGTGATTGCATGACTATTTCTACAGAATGAAAATTACCTCTTCGATCAATGCACACCACACTAAACCATTGGATAGAGTGCCCCTCGAGATTGTGCCAAGTAGCAATTTTACTGGCCTGCCAGCTTTCTAATCCGGGCAAAACTTCCTTATACATTGGAACATTGGCATGTATCATTTTGGCAAAACTATTTTCTTGAGATGACAACTCCCCCTCAGCTTTTGAACCAACATAATGCACATGCTTGTTATGTTTTCCATTGACTTTTGGAGCCCAAAGGCTAGCATTGTCATCAGAACAGACAGCTTTAGAATTTCTGACAGGTGACGACATTTGGACAACATTCATAAGGATTTTCTCCCACAAAGGTTTGTCCCGTTTGGAACCATCTGAGAGATCTTCTACTTCACTCTCCTCTCCAGAATCAGCAACGAAGTCACTTACAGTATCTGCTGTAATTTCTGAAGCAGATAGTGCAGCTTGCTCCCTTAAAAACTAATCACAAGATGAAATTTGATATTAAAGCAGAACTAACAGTCTTAGAGCTTTAAAAGAAGAAGGGGGGAAAAAGAAGGGCACAGGCAGTAAAGGGTTAAATGGGGGAAAAAAGCCAGTACTATTCTGAACAAGTAAACCTACCTTCATAATTTTGTGTCTGGCACTTCGTGTTTTAGCATGTTCCAACCACTGCTTATGCCTTTGGAAAGCTGATTTACTTGAGAGCGCCTGATAAAATGAGATAGTCAGGGAAGGCTAATCAACGTTGCACTTTTTAACTTCTTTTATTTTTTTTTGGGGGAGGGGGGGGGGGGGGGGGGGGAGAGGGAATGTATGAACTAGTAATAAATGTATGCACAACCTGATGAACTTTGATGAGTGGAAAAGAACTTAGAAAATAAAATCAAGTAGCATGACAGAACTTAGACTAAAATAACCATCACTAAGGTTAATGCTGAGATAGAACCAGCCTTCTGGATGTAATTTACTAGGATCATCATACAAAAATTAGAACATTATGGGTGCGTTTGGGATTGAGGTTAGACAGCTGTAGCTTAAAAGCTACAGCACTAAAATGTTTGGTAAACACTAGCTGCTGTAGCTTTTAAGCTATATTGATATGATTTTTCACTTGTATAATATAAAATCTATTATATCTTTAATAATTTTATCAAAATTTATATTTATTATATATTGTTAATTTTTGTTTCATAATTACAGCTTTTTTTTCACAGCAGCTGTAGCTTAAAAGCTACAACACCTCAATCCCAAACGCACCCTATGACTTGTTAATTGCTCAGTAAGGACAGTGTACGGTTTACAACAACATCAATCTTTGCAAGAAGTAGATCTAATGAGTTAAATTGGGCCAAAAAAACATAGTGATATATGACCAAACTAGCATGATGACAAATGCAGATATTCCTGAAACTCCCTGCATTGAGTAACTTTTCAATTTAGGAAGAAAAACTAAAAAGGATATGAAATAATTAAATAGAGATATTCTTCTCATCACACATGGTAAATCTAGACTTCAATATAATATCTAAAAAAATTTGCATACACTATTGTATGAGACCAGCAAATCATAATTATAAGGCTATGGTCAATGAAAGACTAACATTATAGGTGATTATCTCCACAACTTCAGCATTGGCAAGCACATGTGTTGGAGAAACAAGATTCCCATTGACCTGCAATAAGCTCAAGCATTTGAAAATTAGATTGACGCTTTGCTTTTACTTTGGTCTAATCCCTAAATAGAACCAATCAGAAGTGAGTAGAGTACCTTTGCAGCAACCATCTTGTTGCCAATTTCAGTGTGTATCATGTAAGCATAGTCAACAACTGTCGCTCCTTTAGGCAGATTTTTAATCTGTACATACATGAAGATGATTATCAAGTCCTAATCAACACAATCTGCTTATATATGAATTAAATAACCCTTAAAAAGGGAGAAATTCACTCATTTACCTCTCCCCTTGGCGTAAAAACGAAGACTCGACTACCTAAGAGATCTCTTGTAATGGTATCTACAAATTCTCTAGATGTCATGTTGCCCACAAACTCTTCTTGCCATTCTCTAATTGCATTGAGCCAGCTAATCTGGAGGAAAGACAGGACTTCATCCATAAAATTAGCATCCAAGTCAGGAGACTTGGGAAAGCTTAATAAAGAATTCTCTCTTTCAAGGATGACTTCTAATTATGACAATTCATCAAGTAAATAGGTAAATTACCCTCAGCGCAATATTAGCATTGTTAAGGCAAACTGTCTTTCCCCTTGGACTTCTACCATTAGGCCTTGCGTGTCCAACCAAACCAGTAACAAAAACTCTCCCACTATAATGAGCAGCGATGCCTCTTTCAGCAATTAGATCCATCTCTTCAGTTCTTATCTGCCAAAATATAGGGACATATATAACTAAATGCATTTCAAGAATCAAATCATGAACTCAAAACGACATTATGACAATTTTAGCAAGAATTGTTTTTCAATTAAGAAAATTAGCTAGTAAATGAATTTAAGTAAAAAAGCATTCTCAGCAACCAATGGAAAAGGGAACATGATTAAGAAAATGAACATTCAAGCTACCTGAACTTCCAGTCGAAACATACTCTCATACAAAAATGGAATCAAGGTTGTGTGGAGACTTTGGTAGCCATTAGGCTTTGGGGTTGCAATGTAATCTTTCATCTGTTAAGAAGAATAAAACACTACTTAAATTTCCACAACACAAAAACCGATTCTTCCTAGAGTTTGAAAAAGAAAAAGAAAAGACTGGAATACACACAGCTCGAGGAATAGGGGTCCAGATTCCATGTACCAACCCAAGCACATGGTAGCATATCTGCAGAAAGTATATAAATGAGAAAATTCCAAATGCTAAGCCAACTACAGATAACAGAAAAAGATGCCCAGTTCCTTTGGCATGGCCAATAAATCACCTGCTGAGGACTGCACAAAGGCCCAACACCACTACATGGCTTTGGTTTTATGATTATTCGAAGCTGGTTATAACAAACAGGAAGCAACAAATGAACAAGTGAATGAAAACCAATAAAGGTTTCTTTATCAAGATAATTAACATATTAAAGGCAAATACAAAAACAAACCTGTGCAATTTGGTTAACCTCATTGATTGAACCTTTTGATTTGAGCACAGCTTTGTAAATACTGCAGAAAACAAAAATTTTCATTAAAAAATGTTGCCCCAAGAGTCTTCCATAAAACACACAGAACAAGTCATGAGGTAAATGCGAAAGGCATGTGATATCTCATTGCCACATCAACCCAAGTCAGCAGTTAATAACCCATTTAAAGCCCCAACGTGATTAAACTCAGACATATATTATAGACTCTTTGTCAGATATATAGATGCATAAAGCAGAAAATCTATACATGTGAAGGTACAGAGTGCATTTGTGAGTAAGCTGCACTATATGGTAAAAAGCCTATCCCTAAGGTTGTTCAATTGCAGTGAAGAAAATGAAACATGGATCAATGGCTCAAACAATTAGCAAACAAGCTAAATAGATAAATGAAGGAATGGTAAAAGTAAGATTCATGACTTGACCTGTAAGGCTCCTTACATACAGAGCGAATTTCAGTTTTCACGGTCATAAGATCCAAGAACTGATCATCCTCAATCTTCTTCATCAAAATTTTGTTCGCCTAGTTAAAAGAAGAAAATTCCAATGACCAGTTAGATGCAAAATTTGCTTGAAAAAGTCAAAATTGACATTCACAAAAAACTTAACAGTTAGTTTTATCATCAAGCCAACTTGTAAGTGATAAATGAAACTTCTGCAGTCATATCCAAACATCAGTGTGCAAAAGGAGAAAAAGAGTACCTCCTCAAGTTCTTTTTCATGTTCTTTATAGAGGTCTGCAACTCTTCTTTTGACCTTGGCATAATCTTCAGCATTTGTGTACATAAAGGATAGATTTTCAAGTTCAGACTGCAATAATAGTAATATGAATTCAGACCATGAAACAACAGGATCATCAACCAGAAATAGGATGTGAATGGCAATTTAGATGAAAACAGTCCTAAATGCATAAGTTTAGCCAAAAATGGAAGGCAGGCGGGAATATAACTACAAATGAGCAAGTTGGTAGAGAGAAAAAGCCAAGCAGAATAGATAAGATGATCCGTATATGGCAGCTCTGAACAAAAATATTGGTGCCGCTGGAAAGATGCTGGCGTATATTTATCCAAATCAATGACTACGAAATGAAAATTTCAAAAGTCTCAAAATGAGATCATCAAAAGCTCTATCTTGTCTTGAATGATGAATAAGTCATCGACTGATCATGGGACTAAACAGAATGCAAAATCTTGAATATTAAGAGCAACTTTGGTTATTCTTAATGTAAAATTTATTATTCCCAAAAAAAAAGAACAAATTAACTAATGGAAATCTCAACCAGTCAGGAACTATGATAGTCCATCCAGATTCTACATCAAGATTAATATGTATCACCAGAAACTAAACAACAAACTACCATCAGCACCGCAAATGCACAAACACCATTTTTTAAAGATTGCAAATGAACCGCAAGGTCCACCTTAATTTGGTACATCCCTAACAATTTTGCCAAGGGAGCAAAGACCTGCAATGTCTCCGTTGCAATGCTGGACTGGAAAGAAAATAACAATGTTAAAAATAATGACAGAAAAATGACCTATAATGAATTATACTTGACCAATAGCAAACTACCTGCTTATGTGGAGGCATGTGTGAAAGAGTGCGCATGTTATGCAATCTATCAGCCAATTTGACTATGATAACACGGACCTGAAATAGCAGCTGCTTAGTAGCTGAATGGATTTTAAAATGTGTAACAAGAGCATAAAAAAGATTATGTTGACAAGTCACCTCCTCAGTCATGGCTAGAAACATTTGCCGTAGGTCATCAGCTTTAACATCTTGCACTGAATGGTTTTCATTCTTACACTTCAACTTTCCCAGCTTTGATACCTAACCAGGAAAAGGAAGAAATGGATTTAGACTGTGGTCAGATTAACCTAGATTCTTCGAAGTTCTGACATGACACTCGACTACTTGAGTTGCTGAAGAAATAAACAAATAAATTGCCTTAGTCTCTCCCTCTACAATGCGGCGTACAGTAGCTCCAAACTCCTCCTCTATTCTTTCAAAAGTAACAACATTTGTATCCTCAACCGTGTCATGTAGTAATCCCGCAGCAATAGATTCCCAATCCAGTTCCTACAATATCAGTAATGAGTTAAGTTAAATTGTCCAATGCAATGTTAATTATGTTCAAAATTATAGAATATTTCAATTTTTAATAACACACAAGTTCACCCAGAATACGAGCAACTTCAACTGGATGAATGATGAAAGGCTCTCCACTCCGTCTTTTCTGACCATCATGCGCCTCAAAAGCCAACTGTACCAACCAAAATACTACATTTAGATATAATAACCACCTCTTGTGAAATAAAGAAACAGGATTCACAAGAAATTCAATGGTAAAATTATTGAAAAAGCAGACATGTTACCATCAGAGCTCTACGGACCAATTCCAATTCATTAGGTGAAAGGTATGATATGGTGGGCCTAAGATCCTGAGCCAACAGTCAAATAATAATAAGTACAACACCCAAACTTTATAGTAATTGTTGCAGAAATAGAGGTTCAAAAATAGTCAATTATACCTC
Source organism: Citrus trifoliata (assembly GCA_018350135.1). NCBI lineage: Eukaryota > Viridiplantae > Streptophyta > Magnoliopsida > Sapindales > Rutaceae > Citrus > Citrus trifoliata. Next base: position 38,968,747 of record CM031386.1, on the reverse strand, counting down.
CCACAACCTTTCAGGAGAATCCTCTTTGAAGGCATCCGAAGAGTCAGATGGAGACCAACACAGCCGCCATCTTTTACAAGCAACATGAAGTAAACTTGACCTAGGGAGTTTGCCAAGAAGAACAAGGTCAGAACCTTCAGTGCACCAACTTCCCACATCAAAGGCTTCGCATCTCTGCCAAGAGCACGAGACTGAACAGTTAATAACTACACTAATAATAATAATAATGCAACTAGTCTACCAGTAAAACTAAAGCATACAGCAGATCTATCTGTATAGCATTCCAACAGACCTATTAGATAAGTTGCATCGACTAATTAACATCTGTTCAGCCATGAACTGCATTTACTGCTTTATTACCACTGCTAAAACTATCGACTACGCCGATACAATCCAAGCCATACCAAAGTAAGCAGAGTTACCGAAATAGGTGTTTAAAGTTACTTTAATTCCGAAAAAATTAAACTAAAATGCTATCTATTTTCCTCAGCAAGCCATCTTTTTGAAATATAACATTAAGGTAATAGCATCAAGTATCAAAAATCAATTATCGTACAGAATCATGATTATAACTAAATATTCTCACAAATATGTAATAAATAAAAAGAGAAACTTTTATTCATACACATATACAATAACACATACCACATCACTGAAACTCTCAAGTAAAAGAAGCTTACAGAATTGATTCGATTTCTTCTGCCGGTTGGACCAAGCGATAATGATGAAGAGTGAGCAGGATGCGTAGTGCTGGCAAGAAATCCGGTCAGAGCTCTCGGAGCTTTCCAAGCACACGAGAGAACGCTGCAGTCATAATATCTTCCACTTCCATCGCCTTTTGGTAACTTACAAATGTTAACGCATTCCACTGACACTAGAAAAGTCGAATTGCCGTGCAATTCAAGATTAGTTCAGTAAATTACCAACAAATTTAGAATTTTCCAGAATTTCACACATTTTCTCAGCAGCGAAACATGGAGAGATAAAAGTTAAAGAGAGAGAAAATGAACCTGACATGGAAGCAGCGGAAGCCATTTGTAGTGAAGAAGAGCAATCTCATTGAATCGAACTAAGCATTAAACAATACACAAACATAAAACAACTCAATTGACAAGAGCGAGATAGTTGATAATTGTTCTTTCTGGAGTTTGGAATCGATAGAACGTTGCGTTTTATGTTTGTGGAAATGTTGTTGGAGGGCTTTGGACAAATAATCGATGGATTTGAAGGAAGGAGGTGAAGAGATAATCTAGAGAGAGAGAGAGAGATTGAGCTTCGCCAACGCCACACAAATACCGTTCGATATATAGATATTTTTCTTTTCTTTTCTTTCGCTTTTCTATAATGTAGGTGATAGATAAAATTTTAAAAATTCTTTGAATTCCTTTTTTTTTTTTTTCCCTTTTCGTAATTTTTATAATTCATTTTCAAGGTAATTCCTAGGTAAGTGTCGAATCGTAAAACTTTTGTTTATTTTTCCATGCGTTGTGTGTGTCACGTCGGACGGGATTTTTTCGCACTGAAGGCAAGGAAAGACACTAGGCAACAACTATACATTTGGTACATCGGTCCGGGTATGTCAATTCCAATAGCTATGCCAGGCTATGATCATGCAGTTATGTTGTTGTTGCTTCTTCAACGTACAATCCCAACGTAGCTATCGTCTCTAAGTATGTTTGGATGACGGTAGTTTTCTTAAAATTTTGCCTAAATTACTAAAACTATCCAAAATCATAAATATTTTTTACTCATGAAATTTATTCACATTGTTTTAAGATTTTGTAATGGATCAACCACTCTATCTTTAACTGAATAGTTAGAATCACTCTCTTATAATTGTGAAAGTAGTGATTCAAACTCTCACAAAAATATTATGAGGGTTTAATTTTTTTTATTAAATTTGAGTGAAGACGATTTTTTGTCTTTTAAAATGTGAATGGAGTTGGTGTTTATTAAATATTAGAGAGAGTTAAAATCTGAACAGTACTATATAAGATTTAATGTAAATTAGTCTTAATAATTATTCGATTATAAATATTAATTATAATCTCATTTAATATAAATTATAATGTAAACAATACTCTCATATAATTAGAAAAAAGAAGGTTTTGTAATGGATTTCTTTGCACGAGAACAACGTCCAATGAACTGCCACATAAATTGTCAATAATTGACAATTAATGAACGAACAAAGAATTAACGCACAGTATTGCTTCGATGCACTAGCTTTTGTTGGGAAATTATGACGTCGGTGTTTATGTAAAGAGCAAGCTTATTGTGGAACTATGAAGTGACATTCGCGGCCCGTAAAACACAAAGATTGTAATGGCAATTTTGACATCTAAACACCCCACGACGAAGCGTGGTGTAGGAAGTTTTATTTTAGAATTTTGTTATTTTAGATTTTTTATATTTTTTATTTTTAATTAGAATCAATTGTGTATATATTTTTTGTATTTTATTTTCAGTACAATTATGATTTAATTTTAAGTAAATAGGAAAGTGTGTACTTAGAAGTAATTTTATCATATAATAAAAATGAAGATCTTGTTATTCAAGTTCAATTCTTTTATAAAAACCTCTCTTTCATAATTCCCTTAAGATTATCTAATGTAGTGTAGAGACATTTTGATTAGAATAACGTCTAATTTTGCTGTAAAATATTATCAGAATCTCATGAAAATCATTTCAATTAGAAGGATAACTAATCACACTTCGATTAGGCGTAAGTTAATAAGATCATTCTTAAAATAATATCTAATATCATGTTGACTCAAAATATTCCTAAAATAATATCTAATATTTATCTACCTTTGATAATCTTCTCGCGCTACCTTGCTGCGTCAGAGTCTCCAAGCACATTACCGCAGTCAATATTTACCTGCAGGGATGAAATAGTGGTGGTTTTGAATTGTTCACCTACACCGGCAGATCTGTGTCACAAAAAGGTGAAGTTAATAATTATAGAAAATAATCTAAAAGCTGCGTTGGGTACTTGGGTTATTTGATAATTGATACATAGCTTGATATTGGGGCATGATTAGATTTCTGTTCATCCACGCGAGTGAATTTAACAAAGTCATATAAAAAGATGGAAAAGAAAAAAACACACAAAAATAAAATAATGGTTTGGTTGACTTTGCTTTGTGAGGAAAAAAAAAAAAAGGGATTGTTGGGCCCTTTGAGCTTCAATTAATTACGCCGCTGCATAAATATTATGCCTTTGTCTTTGTCTAAAGAGAGCATCCACTAATCTACAAATTGCAATGGGATATCTGCTTTAATTTCTCATTGAAATGTGAAAGGGCGATTTTGATTTTCAATTTTCAAAATGGGTTTAATCGGTTATGTGTGGTGGCAACCAAACGAGTCTGTCTCACGGCATCAAATGTCAGCATGAATAGCTTCGCTGAAGCCAGTTACAGATAATTACTGGATAAGAAGAGGAGAGATATACTTGGACCTAATTATCTATAGATAATTATGTGTGGTGGCAACCAAACAAGTCTATCACGGCATCAAATGTCAGCATGAATAGCTTCGCTGAAGCCAGTTACAGATAATTACTGGATAAGAAGGGGAGAAATAGAGAGCATATACTAGGACCTAATTATCTATAGAATTTTCAAAGGTGAATAATCATGGCTTTGGACAAATCAATGTTTCTTATATATTACGGCATTTGGTTGCTTTATTATACATGCCTCTTTTGGGGCAATTACACAAGTCCAAATATAGTCCACTCTCTCTCCCATGTTTTTCGGGTGAAGTTTCAGCACTTGGCCCTGACAGTACGATGCTTCAATAACATATACATGAAGCAATGGCCCGGGTGGATCATATTTTTGCTTCCTTTTCATGGACTGCTCTCTCCGGATGGAGTTGATTGTATACCACTGAAGTTTTCCCCTTTTAGAATGGAAATCACCTGGATGGATGAATGGTGATCAGAGATAATTAATTGTAAAGGAAAAATATAAGCCAATTATATATATATATATATACACACACATGAATTGATTGCATGGCAATTACAGTACCTCGCTCATACAGGGTCGTGAAGTTGGCTTACTGATGGTGCATTGAGTTGCCGCAGCCATTACCCTGTAAATTCCATGCATGTCCGAAAAATCCAAATCTTCCTCCAACAACTCATGAAATTTTCTTTGAAGCATCAATGGCCGAGCCTGTCAAACAAATTGCAATTATTAAAGACAGTTTGGTAAATGGGAAAAAAAAAAGGTTGTGACAGCTGAAGGCGTTGAATAAAGCCATTTCAGTAAGACTGATTCATAATACAAGGGATATTTTCACTAAAGTTGTTCCATTTGTAATTTACATTTATGGCCTTCTCCAGCGTGTATTAAAGTGAAAAATAAATGTTTACTGACCCATTCAATCAAACTTCTGTAGTCCTGTGGCATTGATCTTCGACCAAACAGCCGTAAGAGTAGAATCCCAAAGGAGAAGACATCTGCTTTTAGTAATTCCATTGATTCGCGATTTAATGTATCCTTAAGCTGCCACCTTATAAGCCAAAACAAACTTCTTTTTCAGCCACATATGTTTGTGCAAAATTGTTGTATTGGATGGTATTTCTCGAAGTGAATATAATCAAAAAAGAAAAAAAAACTATCAAATTGAATTAAACCAATTTTGACTAGTACCTATTATTGGAGATTGATGCATGTTCATGATGAAGCCATGTTGTTTTTCCAAAGCCAGAGATCTATTAATTATGGGGGGTGGAAAAAAAAAAGAAACATGGTTATTGAACAGGAATGATTAAGCCTTGGAAGAAACTTGGTTATTAATTTTGAGATATTCACCATGGGCCGCAAGTCATGTCGTAGAAAAATGTTGTGAAGCTGTAATTCACCGTGAGCAATTGGGCCTCGAGGACACTCTTGGTGCATGTATCGAACACCTTCAGCTATTCCTATGGCAATCTTCAACTTTTGTTGGAATTTCAATTTCAGCTCATTATGCGGGGAGGCTGAACTAATTCAGAAGTTGCAGTTAACAAGAGTATCTCAATCAAGAAGAATATCATTTGCATTAAACAAGGACTGATGGCCTTTTTCTGTAAATAATCTCAAATAAAGAGCATAGGGTTAGAACTCACGGCAAAGCATATTGTCCAGTGTCCCTTCTCTTGGATGCGGATAGACTAAAACTGATGCACTTTCACTCTGGTGGTAACCAAGCAACCCCAGTATGTTTTTATGGTGCATGGACCAGGCTGCTTTCTTTTCTGCTTCAAGAATGCTGCTGGAATCTCCTGTGAATCTCTTTACCAGGACAAACGCGTGATACTCCGATAAATACCCAAGATAACCCACATAGTTCTTGCATTGCCCCATTAAAGCCCTTGTGGTAAACTTATCTGTTATCTCCATAATCACTTCCCAGCTTAGCTGCAGTGGCTGGCCTAGCATTAATTTGCCCTTTGAAAACTTTATTGGACTGTTATTTTGTACATCCTTTCTTGGTGACTCCACATCAGTTATATTTTCATTGTCCAGCTGTGCCTCAGACAGCGTTTGATTTTCACTTTGTTTGCTTGTATTAGCCAAAAAAGAAGGAGAAGAAGGCTGCTGTTCTGGCAGTAAGGAGGAATTAACACGTAGGTCTTCTTGCAATATGAATCCTTTCATGAGCTTCGGAGATTTTGGTTTGTGCATTTCTTCCATGATCATTGAACATTCTGATCTATCATATGAATCTAAGTGATGATCATGGACCATGGCTTCATCATCATTGCTCACCAATGATACATTGCAGTCTGTGCCACTCAACCGGAAACTGACGTGTCTTGAAAAGCAACTGCAACAAGAAATACACAAGGATCGACTATTTAGTATCTAGATAATCACGGTGGTGCGTAAGAGCCTAACAATCTTTGCCTGCGGCTTCTTCCATTTTTATGTCAAATTCATTGTATTACTTACAAGATTGATATGTTTAAAAAGATACATTTACATAATTAGTTATATATGAGAGCATGTAGCAAAAGGGAAAGGAGTGGCGAAACCTATCCATTACAATCCAAGTAGCCCTTGAATTGTTAGCTTCCTCAATTATAACATCCCTTGGCCGGAAGCCTGCAGCAATTTTTACCTGAAATTTCACCTGCGACAGAAGTAACTGATTCGTTATGCTAGCCAAGGGTATTACAAGTTAAGAGTTTACTTAATTTTCTGGAAGAAAAAATGACCAAACAAAAACTTAGGAGTGCAAGAATATTTTCCATTATTATGGAAAACTGAAACAAAAAACGTAGAAAAATGCTCTCAAAACTTATTATCTCAGAGCCAAAAATTCACGCAAGTGACTTGTTTCAAAAATATAAATCAATAAAAGCAGGTGATACTGATGCTCCAGCGCTTGCAGGGCGGGGAACAAATCCAGAAGGACTTACTCCCTTAGATTTGCAGCTATCATAAGAAGGCCTGAAAATTTGCTTGTAAACTTCCTTTCTGTCACTGATCTCTTGGCGGAGGAAGCTGATGTGTGGATCTTCCTCACACAATTGATTGCACTGCTGATCTCCCCTGCAACCTGCGTAAGATGAGGACCCAGTTGCCTCCATAGCGTGCAGAAGTGTGAGAACCAATATCTCATCCTCTGCATTATTCACTTGTCTCACGGCCTTCAAAAGTGGTGCAACACCTGTATTCTCTATGCAGACCTTGATTCCTTCTAAAACCACGATCACACTCTGTTTGGTCTCTCTCCTTTTTCTAATGCTCATCATTGTTACAAGGAATTTACAGCTCCTATTGGCTGCTACTAATTGATATCAATTGAAATGTTTTGTTTTGTTTTTTTTTTTTTCTATTTTTGTTTGTTTGGTTAGCTGTGCGCGCGGTTCATGCCTAGCTATGTGATCCAAATACACGATCTTATTGTATTCATCTTGAACTGGTGGCATATTATGTCCGCATAGTGATTCTTGTTTCCGACTTTGAGTCTAACGCACAACTTTGTAATAACCGAAAGAGAATGTTTTGTTGCTGCTATTCGATTCGCCACGTCAAGGATACAATTAATAATCTGGCAAAGTGTTGCTAATGCAAACTATATATATAATTAGATCAAATATAAAAAAGGAGCACATCATTGAGCTTTATGATAATACCAAGTTTATATTCTTCCTCATTGTATCATGGATTTTACAATTTCGACAATATTAATTGGCAAACAAACACCAGTGCCCTCCTAGCTGTCAAAGTTTGGCATGGCTGCATCTAGAACAAAGAATAGTGGCATATGGCTTTGAAACTTGAACATGGATTTTACCCACCAAGTTTTGATGAACATGATTTTTACCCACCAAGCTTTGATGAACATGATTTTGAAGGAGTTTTTAATATCCATGGCTTTGACTTCCTTGGCCTTGATTTTGCTATAAATACAAGTGAATGTGAAGAGCTTATTCATTCCATGTTTGAGAGCAATTAAGGGAGTTAAGAGAGAGTGTAAGAGCTTGCATTTATAAGCTCTTATGTTAGTGATTTGAGAGTTTGGGTGTATTGGAGTTTGGGTAGGGAGCTAAAATACTACAATACTTGTAACTCCTTTTTACTAGTAAAATATTTCCTTCTGTCTTCGCCTGTGGATGTAGGTTAAAAGCCGAACCACGTAATTTATGGTGTCCTCTAGTGTGCTTGTTCTGTATTTTATTTCCAATTTTATTATAGCTGCGGTCCTGCTGCACTAACCAATTTCTTAACAGTGGTATCAGAGCTATTGATTGTATTTTTGGAGTCAGGAATTGTTCACGTATTCACGTATACGACGTATGGCACTATTCACGTATACGGTATACGACACTATTCACGTATACGGTACTATTCACGTGAAACGGTGGAAGCGATCCAAGAATTTTGCGGTGCAAAGCATGGAATAGTGGTGTGAGTAAAGCAACTGTGTGGTTCTGTACATGTCTAGGAAAGTTCTGTCACAAAGTCGATAAGAGCCTAAGGAGTTTGGGTTTTAAGTGGGACCATGTGACCCCTCCAGTCTTTCCTGAGAACTTTCCTGGTGTGTATTCTCACACATACTCACAACTATTCAAGGTGGTACACTAACTTGTGTGCAGTATTTATCAACAAAATGGCAGCAAAGTATGAAATTGAGAAGTTTAACGAAATAATTTTTCGTTGAGGAAAATGAAGATGAAAGCTGTATTGAGGAAAAATAATTGCTTGGCAGCAATTAGAGAAAGGCCCATGGAGATAACTAATGACAAGTGGAACGAGGTAGACGGCAACGCCATTTCTGATCTACACTTGGCACTTGCAGATAGAGTATTATCCAGTGTGGCAGAGAAAAATACGGCGAAGGAAATATGGGATACTCTCACAAAATTGTATGAGGCCAAGTCACTACACAACAAAATTTTCTTGAAGAGAAAACTCTATACTCTTCGAATGGCGGAATCTACAATGGTGACCGACCACATCAACACATTGAAGACTATATTTTCACAACTCACAACGTTGGGTCATAATATAGAGGAAAATGAACGTGCAGAGCTTATACTTCAAAGTCTACCAGATTCGTATGATCAACTCATCATCAACCTGACGAACAACAATCCAGTGGAGAGTCTAGTTTTCGACGATGTTGCAGCCTCCGTATTAAATGAGGAGAGCAGGCGGAAAAACAAGAAAACAGACAAGCAAGTTCGCAGCAAGCAGAAGCGCTATCGGTGACGAGAGGGAGATCAACAGAACGTGGTCCCAGTGGGAGTCAAAATTAGGGTAGATCAAAATTCAGAAGTAAGAAGAATGTTAAATGTTACAACTGTGGCAAGAAAGGGCACGTCAAGAAAGAATGTTGGAGTAACCAGAAGAGAAAAGAGGGCAAAGAACCTGAGTCATCAAATGCTCAGGGTTGTGTAGCAAGTACCTCGGATGATGGCGAAATTCTTCACAACGAGGCAACAACTGTTTCAGAAGGCAAAAAATGACTTTCTAATGTCTGGTTTATAGACTCAGGAGCTACCTGGCACATGACCTCTAGGAGAGAATGGTTCCACACATATGAAGCTATCTCAGGAGGATCTGTATATATGTGAGATGATCATGCCTTGGAGATCGCTAGTATTGGTACTATCAAAATAAAAATGTTTGATGGGACAATTCGCACAATTGAAGAGGTACGACATGTCAACGGCCTGAAGAAAAATCTATTGTCTTTGGGACAAATGAATAGTCATGCGTACAAAACTAATGTGGAGAATGGAATAATGAAAATCGTTAAAGGCGCGCTTGTATTGATGAAGGCAGAAAAGATCGGTGCTAATTTATTTATGCTTAAAGGAGAAACACTACAGGAGGCTGATGCGTGTGTCGCGTCAAATGGAGAAGAATCAACGATGATGTGGCATCTCAAACTTGGCCACATGTCAGAACAAGGCTTGAAGATTCTCTTTGAGCGAAAATTGCTTCCGGGGCTCAAATCGGTAAGTTTACCATTTTGCGAGCATTGTGTTACAAGTAAGCAACTATAGATTAAAATTTAGTAGATCTATTGCTAGAAGTAAATGCATTTTAGACTTGATTCATTCTGATGTTTGGGAATCATCGGATATATCCATGAGAGGTGCAAAGTACATGGTGACTTTCATTGATGATTATTCCCGAAGATGTTGGGTGTATCCAATTAAGAAAAGTCAGATATATTTCATGTGTTTAAAGATTACAAAGCGCGGGTGGAACTTGAATCTGGTAAAAAGATCAAGTGCTTGAGGACAGATAATGGTGGAGAATATACAGACGGCGAATTTCTTGCTTTCTGTAAGAAAGAAGGTATTCAGAAGCAGTTCACGGTGGCATACACTCCTCAACAAAACGGAGTAGCGGAGCGGATGAACAGAACTCTTACAGAAAGAATAAGAGATATGTTGAGGACTGCTGGTTTACCCAATTCATTCTGGGCAGAAGCAGCCAAAACCGCCTGTTATATAGTAAATTGATCGCCATCTACAGCTATTGGGTTGAAGACAGCAATGGAGATATGGACTGGAAAGCCAGGTGATTATTCCTACCTACATGCATTTGGATGTCCTATGTACGTGATGTACAATGCCCAAGAAAGAACAAAGCTGGATGCAAAATCTAGAAGATGTATCTTCTTGGGGTATGCTGATGGAGTAAAGGGGTATCGTCATCAAGATTCTAGGGATGAACTGAGTCTGTTGTATCCAAGGCTCAATATATTGTAATGTCTGCTACCAACATGTCGTTCACATACAACAGTAAAATAATGAAATCATTATCTTCAAATCTCTTGTAATATGCACAATGGTCTGAACTGAGTCTGTTGTATCCAAGGCTCATGATGAAGGAATCAAATCTCTTATACCAACACCTCAGCGCCTGTTTGAGACCGTAAAGAGATTTGTTCAACCTGCAAACCAAGTTCTCCTTTCATGTTTCTGCAAAACCTTCTGGTTGAAGCATATATATTTCTTCTTCAAGTTCTCCATGAAGAAATGCAGTTTTCACATCTAACTGCTTAAGATGTAGGTCAAATGTAGCACACATCGCCAAGACTATTCTAACTGTTGTGAGTCGAACCACGGGCGAAAATATCTCGTTGAAGTCAATCCATTCTTTCTGAGCATATCCTTTCACCACCAATCTCGCACGATACCGCTCCACTTGGTCATTGCCATCACGTTTGATCTTGTAAACCCATTTGTTTCCAATGGCTTTTCTTCCATGTGGTAGTGGTACAAGTTCCCATATCTTGTTCTTGTGTAGAGCTTCAATTTCTTCCTGCATTGCTGTCATCCACAAAGCAATATCTGAGCTTTCCAAAGATTTATGGAAAGTTGAAAGCTCTCCATCCTCTGTTAGAAGACAGTATGCAACGTTGATCTCTGTGACATACTCGAGTGCCACGTTGGCGGTCGTCTCTCACGAGTTGACCGACGAACTTCTGGAGCCTCGGACTCGACTGGTTCTTGTTCCTCGTGCTCTGGTGCTGCTTCAGAAGAATCTGTATTTTCTGGATTATTTTCGACATATACTGGCACAGTCTCTGACTTTTCTTTTACAGTGTCATCATCTCCATCTTTTCTTTGCAGTTGATCTTCTACAAAGATAACAACTCTGCTGATGACGATCTTGTGGGCAGTTGGGACCTGCTACCAACAAGATTCTAGGGATGCAAATTCACCGAGACAGAAATAACAGGAAGATTTGGCTTTCGCTGAAGAATTACTTGACGAAAATCTTGCGACGCTTCAACATACAAGATTGTAAGTCAATTTTTACCCCACTTCCTGTTAATTTCAAATTATCCTCAAGTATGTGTCCTAGTAATGAAGCAGAGAGGAAAGAGATGTCTCGAGTACCGTATGCATCAGTAGTGGGAAGTTTAATGTTCGCTATGATATGTACAAGACCGGACATTGCACAAGCAGTGGGAGCAGTCAGTCGATACATGGCGAATCCTGGCGGAGAGCATTGGATAGCTGTGAAGAGGGTTCTGAGATACATCAGAGGAACCTCAGATGTTGCATTATGTTATGGAGGATCAGAGTTTACTGTCAGGGGTTATGTGGATTCAGATTTTGCAGGAGATCTTGATAAAAGAAAATCCACTACTGGTTATGTGTTTACACTTGCAGGAGCATCTGTAAGCTGAGTTTCGAAACTGCAGACCGTTGTGGCTTTATCTACAACAGAAGCAGAATACATGGCAGCTACACAAGCTTGCAAGGAAGCTATTTGGATGCAAAGGTTATTGGAGGAGCTTGGGCACAAACAACAGAAAATTTCTGTGTTTTGTGACAGTCAAAGTGCCTTGCACATTGCAAGGAATCCAGCCTTTCATTCCAGGACAAAGCACATAGGAGTTCAGTATCACTTCGTTCGAGAAGTAGTGGAAGATGAAGTGTGGATTTACAGAAAATCCATACTAAAGAGAACCTAGCAGATGTTTTGACCAAGCCGATAAATACTGATAAGTTTGTCTGGAGTAGATCCTCTTGTGGCCTAGCAGAAACGTAGGCAACATGATTATGGCGAAGTAGAAAGGATGGTTTGGAGATTGATTGTTTTTCAATTTAATCTCCAAGTGGAAGAATGTCAAAGTTTGGCATGGCTGCATCTAGAATACATCTAGAAGCTTGGCATAAACAAAGAATAGTGGCACATGGCTTTGAAACTTGAACATGGATATTACCCACCAAGTTTTGATGAACATGGTTTTTACCCACCAAGCTTTGATGAACATGGTTTTGAAGGAGTTTTTAATATCCATGGCTTTGACTTCCTTGGCCTTGATTTTGCTATAAATACAAGTGAATTTGAAGAGCTTATTCATTCCATTTTTTAGAGCAATTAAGGGAGTTAAGAGAGAGTTTAAGAGCTTGCATTTATAAGCTCTTATTTTAGTTATTTGAGAGTTTGGGTGTATTGGGGTTTTGGGTAGTGAGCTAAAATACTACAACACTTGTAACTCATTTTCACTAGTAAAATATTTCCTTCTGTCTTCGCCCGTGGATGTAGGTTAAAAGCCGAACCACGTAATTTCTGGTGTCCTCTAGTGTGCTTGTTCTTTATTTTCTTCCAATTTCGTTTTAGCTGCGGTCCTGCTTCACCCACTAATTTCCTAACACTAGCTTCCTCATGATTTATCTCCTTCTTCAACTCTCTCTAGCTTCCCCTAGAAATCTCCAACATCATCGCATCATATCACCACCATAGAGATTTCCAATGCCTATGTTCAATCATAAGACAGTTTAGGCTCTTTGCTTTGAACTATCCAACGTTCTTAATCGAGACAGCTGGATCGTTCTTCAAAGGCCCACAACAAAATAACTGCCACATTGTTAATACTTTATAGGAGCTAAGCTAAATTTGTTGGCTTAATGTTTTATGATTTTCTTTTTGAAATTCTATAAATTAATTGTACATTATTTTATTCTAGTGAAATTTAGATAATGTTACCTCCTTTTGGTTTAATTGTGTAATGCTCTCTCATTAGCTGCACTACCAGCTTAATGTATGTATATATGTATATATATATATATATATATATATATAGAGAGAGAGAGAGAGGGAGAGAGAGAGTGAGTGCTAAAGGCATTCAAAATTTCAAATTCAAGCTCCATTGTTTTTATTTAAATACATGATCATCTGAATTAATCTGATAACAGCCATCTGTTATTTGAGATGAATAATAAATTTAAAGGCGTTTACACAAACCACGCATTAATTTAGTGGAAAACACTTAATTGTAAATGAATGTAATTGCACAATATTGTGTGAGACTCGTTTGTCACTAGCACGGTGGTGGGCTGATCTTGCCCTCAAACTTGGCTTCAGCGTTTGCACATGAAGATGAGAACGGCAAATTAGCTTCAGATTTCTTGGCAGAGCCGACGTCAAAGGCCAAATCCACGCCAACCAATTCAACACCATCACAAGGAACCGCTGAACTGCAATTTAGATTAACACCTACATTTGTAATTGAGGTTCCCTTAATGTTCTTGTAATGAACATCGGAAATCTTAACGCGCGATGGCTGCAAAATATAACTAAAATAATTAGCAAATTTATGACAATTCCATGTTAACTTATATGTATTAAAATATATACTCCAATGCAATGTATTTTATTGTATAATATATTAAAATATATATTTTATTATCTTTTAGTTTTCTCAAGTGCAGGCACCCCCATTTTTTTTTAATGCAGATATGCTTTTAAACCGTATAGTTTACGAGAGTTAAAAATTAACTCTCTTAAACTGCATGATTTAAAAGTATGTCTGTATGAAAAAAAAAAATATTTGAGAACACCCACACTACAGAATGACTCTCTCTCTCTCTCTCTATGTATGCATGTATCCATTTGAAAAATTGTTGTTTGCTGAGCTTAATACCTCATTCTTTTTGGCACCATAGTTTTGGTCTATGATAATGGGATTCTTAACCTTGTCCATGATAATATTGTCATAAAAGATGCGTGAAGCTTTAAGAGAAGCTGATCCCCGCTTTGTCTTAATTCTCAGGCCATTTGTGGTGTTAATTAGTGTACAATTGAACACAGTGATCCCATTCACATCCATCTCGTCCGGTTTGTTTCCAAGGCTGCCAACGCTGGTATTACACAGAACGTTAAATATATGAGTAGGAATTGGCATTGGTATAAATTAACATTTTAAGAGGGTTATAATTTGTAACTAACTTACCTGATGCCATGTCCAGGACCACAAGTGATTTGGGAGACGGAAATATCCGTGGAACCATGTCCAATGGAAACACAATCATCGCCGGTTCCAATCTTGCTGTTGGTGATGTTAACAAGACTAGACAAGCTTAAATGGATACCGTCAGTGTTAGGGCTTTCATCCGGAGCAGTGATGTTGAGGTTACTGGCCGTGAAGTTTTGGCAGAAGACAAGGAGGATGTGGAAGCCTTTGCTGTTGAGGGAATTGATCCCAGTAACAACGGAATTGTTCACATGGTTGAATTTGATTGAAATTGGGAGAAGGTCACACTTAGTAGCAGAATGCTGGGGATTACAGTCTTTTAATTTCCATGAAGCAGCACCTTGGCCATCAAAAGTACCTCCACCAGTGAGAAGCAAACCATCTATGTTTTCAAACAGGATCCAGTCTCCATCAGCGTATTCCTTGAGGTCAGTTGTGGCTTTTACAATGCCCCGAACTTCAACAGTTATAGCGCCTTTGCATGGCCCTGAAAAAACTACTGGCCCTGTCAGAAATATTCCTGAGGGTATAAGAACCTTTGCTGGAGCACCAGATCCGCATGCCTTTGCCCAAGTCTCAGTAAATGCCTGCAGCATGCATATATATATGATCAATTAATTAAGAATTTGTAAAATGACCATTTTCATTTTTGCATTATATACATATCTATATGTTTCTTGATTCTTATGAATATTTTACGAGGGCTAGGTGACGCATGGGCATGGCTTTTTCAATGAATTTATTACCTGTGCATTATTTTTGTCGCCATTTGCCTCAGCACCAAATTTTGTAACATCAAAATCTAAGCTATAGTTGGGTTCTGCCCCTTGCACCACAGAAGATAGAAAAGTTAATCCTAGGAGAAGAACAGCCTTGACAACAAATCTCTCTTGTCTTGCCATGGTGCTCTTAGCTAGCCACGAGCTATAGTTTCGATTCTCTGAAGATTTTTCTTTCTTTTTTTTTAATGATAAATCATTCGGAGACTTATTGAATTTATACTCAAACTTATTTCTATCTATAGTTAACTTATACAAAAATGAGTTGTTTCCTATTTTTCTCCGTCTTTAGCGCGATAAGCTAAGCAGTTTACTGATTTAGTTTGCAACTAGAAAAACCATATTGGATTTTGTTTGGATTTGAATCCTCTCGTTTTTTTTTTTCTCCCTCTCAATAATCTTGTGGCGAACCCTAAACCGAATTAATAATACTTATTTATCAGCATTCATTACTTTGACATAGCTTAGGTGTTCTAAAAATTTTGAAAAAAAAAGTTGGATTGTAAAAATTTTGATAAAACATATGAGAAGATGGGAAAAAAAACGAAATTAATCGAAGCGCCCCATGTTATAAAACACATATGATTTTATTATTTTATCTTTTATCATTGTTTGATGTTGGGAATATGAACACCTTTAACTATTTAATTAATTAAATAATTTTTAATCATAATTAATTTAAAAATTAAATTTAGAATTATGAGAAAAAGTATATATAACATCATTTTTCAACTTATTATTCTCCAAAAAATAGCTTATGTATATATATTAATTTCGCATTTAAGTTTTAATTAATTACGATTAAAAAATATTCAATTAATTAAAAAATGATAATTTCCTTTCTTTTTCTCATAATTTTAAATTTTAATTAATTATGATTAAAAAATTATAATTTTTTTAGTGAGAAAATCCTTATTGTACCAAAGTGAGGATGTCATTAACAAACACAAAATACAAATTTTAGTCATTAACAGACAAAAAACACAATCTTCAATGTGTGTGTGTATATGTATATGAGTGATGATACAGCCACAAATTATTGTACAAATTTATCTTGTACAAACTGATGTGATATTAATTCATTGATTAAATGAAAAATACAAAATAATATAAATAATCATGTGGGTCAAGAGATATTTAATTCAACCAATTAATTAACATCACATTATTTTGTACAAAATAAGTTTGTAAAAGAGTTTGTATCTATATCATTACTCATATGTATATATACTATTTTTATTGTTTTAAATATCCTCAACTCAATATTCTTCCAAAAATAGTATATATAGATACGTTAATTTTGATTTATTTTTCAATTAATTCAGAAAATTTTCAGAATTAATTGAAAAATTATGATAGTTCCCTTACTTTTTCCCATAATTTTGCATTTAGTTTTTAAATTAATTATGACAAAAAAAGTCATTCAATTAAGTAAATAATTATAGATATTCATATGGGTGAGGTTTTTTGCACTCTAAAACTTACTTTGAACATTCTATTTCTTTGTACACTCATATACTAATTTTAAAAATTTAAGTTTTACACTCTTTAAAATTTCAAAAACACCCTTAGTCAAACTATTTAAATTAATTAATTTTATTTACTTAAAACACTAATAAAGCTATTCAATACACTCAATTTCAAGAGATCTAACAAATTTTTACAACAATATGATCAAGTCAAGCTGTAAACAAACTATTTAATAAAAATATAGTTATTAGTTTTTTGTTATATTAATATTGGATTTTGCACCCAAAATGACTTGCAATCAGAAAATAATAATAAGAAATACTCCATAAACAGAAAAAAAAAAAAGAGAAAGAGAGGAGAAGAAGAAAAAGAAGAGATAAAAAGCAAAAAAAAAAAGATGTTTTATAGTACTTTTGTTTACTTTATTTTTGAAAAAATAAAAAAATGAGTGAAATTTTTATTTTATTTATGAAAAAAATAAAAATATTGATTTCATCATTATTTATCAAAGTATTGATTAAGGTATTGGAAATAAAAAAATTTTACGTCCAAAGCACTATAATTATGTACTTTGAACAATAATGTGTTTTATGACTGTTGAATATAATTATGCAATATTGGCTAATATCACACACATATTTTATATACACACACATATTACTGGGTCTCCTCACTTCTCTTCCCAAAAAACGATAACAAGTAACGGCCGTTTGCTTTTATTGCTTTCGGTGGGCACTGCATCTGGTATTGCTAATGAAAATTGTTTCTATGTGCTACAGTGCCAGAGTGGGCAGACATCGGGCATATGAACGTGTAAAAACAGTACCTATTTTACATGATATTTTGGGTTAAAATGCTTAAGGTCGTTCATGTATATATGGACCACTTCTTCGAATATACGGCTAGGATAAGTGGAGGGAAGAATAAGGGATAGAGAGAACATATGCTAATACGCTGAGGAATGTTCCTATCCTTTTGGCATGGTGTGCGTGTATATATATATCCCTTGGCTGCTGGCCATGAGATAAAGCCACAAAGGGACAAAGATACAAGAACCAAATAAATATCATCTTATATATTAGCTTAATTTATTGCAAAGTCACTTTAACTGCTGATTGATATTATAAAGTGAGCTATTTAAACTGTACCATACCTTAATTAATGACCATGTCAATAGAAACAAAATATCATAACCTTATTACCAAGACGACCATTCTACATTAGCATTCTTGATACGTAAGCAATATTCGACGCTAACTGTTTCGTTTGTAAGCCTCGGAACGGGGCCAATTTTGATTGCTTTTCTTTTCTGGTCTATCAGTTGGTTCGAGAATAACAAATCCCTTAATTCAAGAGTAACAGGCTATTGTTTAGCACGAGGTGCTCGCTCTGTAGGTCTCTGCTTTCTCATGGGATCTATTAGTTCCATCTCCTTTGGACGTCTAAGAGATTCTTATTTAGTGCGCTTTATCCCGTTGGACTTTCGTGTACATTCATGGCTCTATTTAACAGCATCCCCGAATTGTGATGAAAAGGACTCGATGGGCGTGGAATTTGATCTCATTTTGGGCTTCATACTTGGGCCTAAACGTTCGACATATTCCTAACCCCATCTTCGTTTTCCTCATGACTATAATCGACATTGTAAAGTGCTAAAGTTAGGATAATTTTTAAAAACCTCCCCTGAGGTTTGGGTTTGTTGCAAGTAGATGGCGAGAATCTATTTATTTGTAAAAAATTTCCTACCGTTAGTTACTTTTAACATTAACCGTTAGTTGACTGTGTAAAGACAATATTACCCTTAACAACAGTTTATAGATGGAATTAACTAAAAAAAAACTAAAATTATTGGTTATTTTATCCTCTTTAAATTATTAATATTTTCTTAAAGTTCCTACAAAAAAAATAAAATTAAAAAATTATCTTTAAATTATTGATATTTTTTTAAAGCTCCTACAAGAAAGATAAAATTAAAAACTTGAAAATGAAATAGTTATAATTTTTACCTATGATATTGTAAATATTTGGAATTGACAAGGATAAAATTATCAAAAAAATAAAGATTGTGCTTTTCACGCCAACAATTTTAATTTTTTTTTTAGTTATGTCAGTGTACAAACTGTTGTTAAGGACAATATTGTCTTTGTACAGTCAACTAACGGTTAATGTTAAAATTAACTGACGGTAGGGGGTATTTTACAAATAAATAGATTATCGCCATCTACTTGCAACAAGCCCAAATCTCAGGGGAGGTTTTTAAAAATTACCCGCTAAAATTACCACCTCTCAAAAGAATTAAAAAAAAAAAAATTTGACCAAAGATGATTTCATGGGATGAGTACTTTCCGATGCTCATAATATAGGCTATAGGCCTTTGTGTTTTTGGGTGTATAATATATTATTTCAAAATTTATGATAAGACGAACTAAATTCAAAATCATTTGAGTCATTCTATTCCATGGTCGAGTTGAAAATTATTTTTTTTTTCGTCATTTTTTAATTTAAAGATTTTTTAAAATTTTTTCTATTACTTTCAAGATTTTTATTTTTTTTCTAGATATTTGATTTGGGTACTATTTATTTTATTATAAAATTAATATTTTAAATTTACTTATTTTTATAAATTCACGATATTTAATATTATAATATAAAGAAACCAAATCCAAAGTTTGTTAATTCATATTTTTCTTAACAAAACTTTCATTATTCAAAATTTTATTTTCTTCTATCAATCAATTTTTAACGTTTCCACCTCGCCAATAAAAGGATAAGACAGATAAGTTCTTTTTTTTTTTTTTTTTTTTTGAGAAGGACAGATAAGTTCTTAGAAGACCTGCTGACTGTTGTTGGAAACTTGGAATATGTCGTTTCTGAGAGGGATATTCAATAAGATACCTCTATAAAAGTGGAATTTCTTAAAAATAAAGAAAAAAATCATTGCCCTTGACTAACTACCGTTCGGATTAACCAAACCCATCCATCCCCACGTTATCCCTTTCAACAAATAAAAAATTGCATTATTGGATAAGGTTTGCTTAGTGCTTCTTCAAATCCGCTGGCGTTTGATGGTTTGTAATGATGGGCCCACACCATTCTCAGAGGATCAGTAAAGCTGCCAATCAAACATTATCAAAGAATAAAGTACAATGATTAATGACAAACCAAAGGCACATGAAGTTATGCCAATTGGGATTCCAACGGCACCGAAAAAGAGGAGTAAAGTGGTACAAAGGTAAAATAACTAAGGATACCCAAAAATATTGAATTGAAATACGAATCGAGAATAATTGATTCTATTTATTTGTTATTTTAAGGAATGGAATATAAATTGAGAATTAAGTTTTTATTTTTTAAACTCTCCATTTTATCTCACTTAAACTTTGTAATTTTACTTTTGTCCTTAATTAAATTATTATTATTGTAATTATTGTTAATAATAATAACCAATTAGAGCATTTGAAATTTCTTCTCAACTCTTTAACAACATCATCCACTGATATTGTTGGCTCTTCTGACTAATTCGATAATATATTTCCAAAACAAATCGATTTGAAGCTTGAATGTCTTAGATTTGAGCTTTAGAGAGTTCAAATCTAGAAAAAAAATCCACCATATTTTGCAAAATACCGATTGAGATGGCAACAACCTCTATAGATATGAAAGTTCATCATTAGACAATTTGTGCATATTAATAATTTGGTTATGGCTATACTGGAGTTCACCTACAGTGGAACACAAATCTCAGTCACACACGCAAAATGATAAATTGTAAAAACCACATTATAACTATTTATTTATTGTTTATTACTTTATGTATATGGCTGAAATTCATGTGTCCACCATAAGTGACTTCAATATAACTAAACACTAATAATTTTTGTTACACTAAATAATTTTTAAGAGTCATGTTATCACCCGTGGATATCAGACTCTTGGATCAGGCTACGGTACCACAGTGGTACCGTGCCACATACTTTGTCTTTTGTGGCTGCAGTATTGTAAATTTTCATATAACTCCCTTTTACTCGTTTTTATTTAAACTTTGATTCACAAATATTAAGCTAATATCTATTGCATCCATATGAACATTTTAGTTAGCACCTTATACTATTTATTATTTATAAATTCTTATTCTATATTGCACTTATATCACAATACTCCCTCTGTGAATCGAAATGCGCATGCCGAACCCACAAACCCGACCCGGATGCTATTTCCATTTCCGGCCACTTCCCCGGCCAAGGTTGGTACCGATCAGAAGATCGTGCGATGCCAATCATCTCCATGCCAATCTTGTGGCCGAAAAGCGTTCGGAAAGCTGCCGATTGAAGCCGTGAAAAGTCGCGGAACTGCCGCTTCATTTCGCCGCGATTTCTCCGGTTTCCGGTGATGTTATCACTTGGGTTTTGCTTCCCACGATTCCCTCTGTATTTTCCGACCAATCACAGCCACCGGGGGAGCCAATTTACCGTCGATCGGTCATTGAAGGATTCACGGCTTTGGGAGCTCGATCCGGCGCCATCAGCACGCGTGAGAGGTCACCACCGCCACCGTTGGACTCAGCTCGGCCAGAAGTGTCTAACTCGAGTTTTCGGTCGCCGTCAGTTGAAATCCGGTCATCGATGGTCGGCATTGGTATTTCGGTAATGTTCACATGGATGCATTTGAAATTAACTTAATATTTGTAAAGTAAAGTTTAAATAAAAAAGAGTGAAAGGAGTTATTTAAAAATTTGTCACAAAAAATAAAAGGAAGTGGCACGGTGCCACTTTGGTACTGCAGGCTGATCCCAGACTCTTCTTAAGATAACTGATTTGACGCGGCACAATATGGTTTTGTCCAGAGCTAAAGAATTAAACTGCAAGTACGGGACATTTTCATCACTTTTCCGTTGCTGTTTTTCCCAGCTCCCAATCAAAATCAAGCGCTAGAAAAAACGTCACTCTCGCACTCATAAATTCAATCACGTATCCGGTATTCTCGTTCTTTCCTGTAGCCTTTATTTATATTTTTTTAATAAAATTCTGTAGCCTTTATTTAGTATATGCTAGCCAGTACAATTTGTCCACCGCTCCACCCTAACTCGTCAGTCCCAGACTCCCAGTATATAAAGACAGAACCGCAACTCTGATGCTTCGCGTACTGCCACGACTTACACTTGTCACCTCCTTGTTTGCTTAACTTTTTATCTTTTTGATCATCACACACTCTTTTTTGAAACAAAGTTCGGTGATTCACGAGCAACAAAATCATGGCAGCTCGGCTAAGTCGGATTCCGAGCATCAGAGAGCGCGTGGAGGACACTCTCTCTGTTCATCGTAATGAACTCGTTTCTCTCCTCTCCAGGTTCTGAACTGATCAAATTCATTTCTCGCTTTGTTAGTTTGATATTAAGTTCGCTTAGCGTTTGAGATGAAGACTGACGGTGGTTTTTGGATTTTTTTCCCTTATTATTTAGGTATGTGGCTCAAGGCAAAGGGATTTTGCAACCCCATGTACTGATCGATGAGCTTGATAACGTTTTTGGCGACGATGAAGCTCGGCAGAACCTTAGGGATGGTCCTTTTAGCGAAGTTATCAAATCTGCTCAGGTAAATTTCTATTTGCTTCCGTTTGATGACGATTTTCTTTAATGACACTGATTTGAGATTTCTATAAGGAATTATTTTGTTTTTTTTGTTAGTATTTTCAAAATGTTTGTTTTGGCTTTCTCTTTTTTTTTTTTCCCTTTTTTCATGTATTTTGTTTTCTTAAATATATTAATTGAGGAATCTTTGGACGTTGAAGAAACTTGTTGATCAAGGCATTGAAGTTGGTTGAAAATCTTCTTGATTTAAATGATGACTGGCTTTAATTATCCAATTCTTTGGAATATCTCTATCTACTTAATTTGTAGAGGAAATTTGTTTGATCATTGACACATGAACTAGTCTCATCTATTTAATGTGATTTCAAATTTGGCTGTCAAGTCTATATGGCTTGCTGCACTATATAAATTGTGATCTCAATGAAGATCGAGAATAGTAGTGAAGAGGAACCAGACTCGTGAAGAAGAAAAAGGGAAAAAAAAAATGTTTATTGGTTGTTTGCTCCTTGTCTGGGTTCTAGTTTCCTTCAGAACTACACAGGTTAGGAGATTTCAATTTGTGTATATTTTGCTGACAGGAAGCGATAGTTCTGCCTCCGTTTGTGGCTATAGCAGTCCGTCCAAGACCAGGTGTTTGGGAATATGTCCGTGTTAATGTCCATGAACTTAGCGTGGAGCAATTAAGTGTTTCTGAATACCTTCACTTCAAAGAAGAACTTGTCGATGGGGCGTAAGCACCCTCTGTGTTTATGAGCTTTGTGTATTTAATTAGTGATTCTAACAACCCACTGAGGCATTTTTTTTTTTTAGGTTTAATGAAAGATTTGTGCTTGAGCTTGATTTTGAACCATTCAATGCAACTTTTCCTCGCCCGAATCGGTCTTCATCAATTGGTAATGGGGTTCAGTTCCTCAACCGTCACCTTTCTTCAAGTATGTTCCGCAACAAAGACTGTTTGGAGCCCTTACTTGATTTCCTTCGAGCACACAAATATAAAGGGCATGTAAGTATGAGATAACGGGATTTTGTTTAAACTGATTTTGATTGTTAATGTGTGATTTTTCTAGATTGAAGATTAAAATTTGCTATGCCTACTTATTGTTCTGTTTTATTCAGAGATTTTGTGGAGTTCAATGATTGATTATGTATTATATGCAGCTATTGATGTTGAATGATCGGATTCAAAGCATTTCCCAACTTCAGTCGTCTCTGTCCAAGGCAGAGGACCATCTTTCTAAGCTTCCACCCGATACACCCTTTTCTCAGTTTGAATATGTGTGAGCTCCTAGATATCTTTCATCTCTTTTACTTATTGTTTTTGTTAATGGTATATAAAATCAGGCAACTGTTATTGAACTTATCATTTGTGTGCCTGCTATTTCCATTCTTCCATGTGTGCAGGTTACAAGGAATGGGTTTTGAGAAAGGTTGGGGAGATACTGCAGAGCATGTGCTGGAGATGATGCATCTTCTCTTGGATATCCTTCAGGCTCCTGATCCCTCTACATTAGAGAAATTCCTTGGAAGATTACCGATGGTGTTTAATGTTGTTATCTTGTCCCCACATGGATATTTTGGGCAAGCCAATGTTCTAGGTCTCCCTGACACTGGTGGACAGGTATTCATAATTCTATTACATGTCACAAGGCATATTTTGTGCCTCAAACATGGATATCTTTTCTCCTAGTCTTTGTTCATCTCCTCAAGTTAGTTCTTCTCCTATTACATGTATGAATTCAATTGTAGTTCATTGTGAATTTTATAAGAGTGAAAAATCAATCACCACCTTGAGATCTCAACTTTGTAAGATTTCTTTATTCTTTTATTTATTTATTATTTAGTATTATTTTTTTTTCTTTGGCCTATACAATGTGAAGGTTGTTTATATTCTGGACCAAGTGCGTGCTTTGGAGAATGAAATGCTTCTTAGAATAAAGAGGCAAGGACTGGACATCTCTCCCAAAATTCTTATCGTAAGTTTCTTTGTTTTTGGGTCATGAAGGTTTCTTATTCCTTCCATTTCTTTTGCTTTAGGTTCTTATCAGTAATTCTTACACTTTTTTCTGGTTCTTCAAGGTGACTAGGTTAATACCTGATGCAAAAGGGACTACCTGCAACCAAAGGCTTGAAAGAGTCAGTGGAACAGAACACACCCATATTCTGCGTGTTCCTTTTAGATCAGAGAAAGGCATTCTTCGTCAGTGGCTCTCGAGATTCGATGTCTGGCCTTACTTGGAGACCTTTACTGAGGTAAGCCATGTCTAGCTTTCAAAATTCCTTTTATTTTTGCTTGTGTGTAATGCTTTGAATGATGATTCTGATGGTAGTGCATAGGGATAGAAAATGCCAGATGATGAAGAATTTGAACTCTTTCCTTGTGTCTGATTACAGTAGTGTGGGATCAAGCTTAATTACTTGGTGATTTTGTTGTTATGAATAACATAGTCTTAGATTGAATGATGTCAGATCAAATAAACTATGAATGGAAGAATATATGATAAACCTTAAAACTGGAAAGCCATATTTAATTTACTAATTTTTTTCCCTTTTGGGCCATTTCTTTACAATGTTCAATTTAATGAAACCTAATAAGCACATGTTGTGCTTATCTTCGTCATCTATGTTTTTGTTATGCAATCCTGGATCTCTGTCCACATGAAGTTGTCCCCTGCTTGTTGTCACATCCATTAGTAATTCTGTGCTGCTTGAAATACTTTCATTTTTCCTGCCTTCTAAGTCTAGCATTGCTGCAATTCCATGCCAAATTCTGCTATCTCACTTCTTCACCATCGTTATCAGTAAACCATTTTTGCAATAATCCCCATCTTTTTGACCACCACAACTTGTTTACCCCTTGACACTGCATTTAGGGCACTGTAAAGTTGAAGCATCTTTTCATTCACATTTTTAAATTTATAATGTTGGCATGCTTTTCTAATTTGGCTTTAAAGACTAATCTGTTCTGCATATGATCAGGATGTAGCAAGCGAAATCACTGCTGAATTGCAGGGTTTCCCTGATTTTATTATTGGCAACTACAGTGATGGAAACCTTGTTGCATCTTTGTTAGCATATAAAATGGGAATTACCCAGGTAAGCAACAATAATATAGAAATGTGAGGCATACCAAATTATCTTTACGTTTAGCAACTCATGTTTTAATGTTGCTGTGTATAGTGCACCATTGCACATGCATTGGAGAAAACAAAGTACCCAGATTCAGATATATATTGGAAGAAGTTTGATGAAAAATATCATTTTTCATGCCAATTCACTGCTGACCTGATAGCCATGAACAATGCAGATTTTATCATCACCAGTACATACCAAGAGATTGCCGGAACGTAAGTTTCACCCTTTGTAGGTTTGAATCGGTTGCTTGGCTACTCATTCTTACATGCTATCAAACTGAATGTGTTCCTCATGACATTTTTTCCCCACTTCTGTACTTGAACTAAGATTTATTAGCTGGAATGATTATTAAGGTTTTACTCAGCTTTTCTGCTCAGTGTTGATTAGTTTAATTTGCTATTCCAGTTGATAATCAGCTTGCCTTTACAACTTCTTCATCTTTATTTAACACCTGCAGAACCTCTTGTACTGTGGAATTGCTTGGAATACTTCCAATTATTCTTACTGCATCAATTGCTTTACTTGGATGCTCTTCCTTTCAGGAAAAATACTGTTGGTCAGTATGAGAGCCACACTGCATTCACTCTTCCAGGCTTATATCGAGTTGTTCATGGCATTGATGTTTTTGATCCAAAGTTCAATATTGTGTCCCCTGGGGCAGACATGGACATTTATTTCCCATACTCTGAAAAGCAGAAAAGACTCACAGCCCTACATGGTTCTATAGAACAGTTGCTATTTGATCCTGAACAGAATGATGAGCATGTGTGAGTCTCTTACTAACTCTATAATTTTTCTCAACCTTAATACAGTTTTATTCTATACATCATTGAAATAGTTATAGGTTTTGTTGGTAAGAATTCTGTTCATGTTATTTCAACTGATGCTATTGTTCTACAAGCATATCTTATAGAATATTGTAAGGTTGCCATTTGGAGGATCAAATGCAAGAACAAATAGATGTATTCCCTTTAAAGCCATTGAGTGCTAGAAACTGTTTTTCAAGACAAAATTTGGCATTTAAGTTAGATTCTTCAAAGGAGCTCCTCTTTTATAATCTGCTTCTTCATATCTGCAGTGGTACATTGAGTGATCGGTCGAAGCCCATTGTCTTTTCCATGGCGAGGCTTGACCATGTGAAAAACATGACAGGGTTGGTTGAGTGCTATGGTAAGAATAGCCGACTGAGGGAACTGGTTAACCTTGTAGTGGTAGCTGGTTACATAGATGTAAAGAAGTCCAAAGACAGAGAAGAGATAGCAGAAATTGAGAAGATGCATGAGCTTATGAAGACGTACAAGTTGGATGGTCAGTTTCGTTGGATAGCAGCTCAAACAAATAGGGCACGTAATGGCGAGCTCTATCGCTATATAGGTGACACCAAAGGTGCTTTTGTGCAGGTATATGTCCACCCAATACCACTGAACTTTTTAAACCTTCTTACAAAGTATAGTAAGGTGTTATGATAACTTAACCCTCAACTCTGTTTTTTCCTTTTTCTTTTCTTTTTTAATTTTATGGCAGCCTGCTTTTTATGAAGCTTTTGGACTAACAGTTGTGGAAGCTATGACTTGTGGACTTCCAACATTCGCCACTTGCCATGGTGGCCCTGCAGAGATTATCGAGCATGGTGTGTCAGGGTTCCATATTGATCCATATCACCCTGATCAAGCTGCTGAACTCATGGCAGATTTCTTTGTAAAGTGCAAGGAAAATCCAAGCCATTGGAAAAAAATCTCTGATGGAGGGCTTAAAAGGATTTATGAAAGGTTAGTAGTATCTAGTGATGGAATTGTTGATCCTTCACCATTTGTTATCAATGTGATTTCCATGCTGACACAATATCATAATTTGTAGGTACACCTGGAAGATTTATTCTGAAAGGCTAATGACATTGGCTGGGGTATATGGTTTCTGGAAGTATGTTTCAAAACTTGAGAGGCGTGAGACCCGGAGGTACCTTGAGATGTTCTACATTCTAAAGTTCCGTGATTTGGTGAGTGCTTCAAATCATTTATAATAGTTACTATTGTTGATTGAGATTTCTTGATTTACAGTTGCACTCTTGTTTTTCACGTTGCTACAACTCCTTAAAACCTTTTTGAATGATGAAATTCAATAGTATCTGAGGAGTTAAAAGAGTGGTGTGCCATAGCAGTTTTCATTTATTAGCGGCATCATTGTTTAATCCTACTTCAGATTCTACATCTTCTGCATCAAATTTTAATGTGCTTGCATTATTTCAGGTGAAGTCTGTTCCTTTGGCAAGTGAGAACCAACATTAAGCTGCTGGTACTGAAGGAACTGCTAATAATTACCCAGCTACCTCCCGTAACTATAGTGCAAAAATAAAGAGTACTTTTTATATGTATATGTAATGCTTTATGTTGTATGGTTAAAAGGATATTCGAGTCTCTCGACACTTAATCTTCCTGTGCTATTATTGTCGACAGTGTTCACAATCGTGGCTGTCGTGAAAATTTGATTGCTAAGACATTTTAATATTATTATGTTTTCTTGGTAGCTGGACATTTACTTTATATTATGCCGGGCTTGAAGGGACTCGAATTCCCCTCTCAATTTACCCCAATAGATTTGTAATTGCAAATAGCAGTAAAGGCCAATTTATTAATATGGTATTTCTTAAAATAATTGTTGTTAGTTATAAAAGTAATTAATTGTCAAGAGAATCATTTAAATGTTTGGTCAAATTTAAGTTTTAAAAGTGTGGTAAATTTTAAAAATAATTATATGTGTTTGATAAATTTAATTATTAAATTATTATAAGAATATAAATTACTAAGTGAAATGTAATGTCAAATAAAATTTATTTATACATTTATAAATATGTATATTAATATTTTTATTACATATATATAATAATTAGTAATTAAAATAAATATTTTATATTATTAATTTTATTTTTATTTGATATATAATAAAGATAGTTTTAAATTTTTACTCAAAATCAAATTTTGAAAAGTCATTCATTCTCTCTTTTTTTTTTAATTTGACTGTAGGATAAGGTGATTTGTCAAAAGTGATTTTTTAAAAAAATTATCACACGCAAAATTAACTTTTAACTTTTTAAAATTACTTTTGACCCTCTCGAAAGTAATTTTAAACTGACCCTAAGAGTTCTAAAAGGCTTTTTAAATTTTTAAATAAAATTATTATTCTTTCTCCTCAATATTAAAAAGTGGTTTTTTCTTTTATTAAAAATATTATAGTATTTTTTGTCATTATTTATTAAAGAGAGAGAAGTATTATGACCACATTGCCAAAAAAAATTGGGGGATAATTAAATTTGATGAGAGAAGAATTTGATTAAAATAATATAAATTAATTTTTATTTGAAAAATCTTAGCAGAGAGATTTTTTTTTCTTTACTAATTTATTTATCACATAAGGAAGTAAATAAGTTTTTTAAAAAATAAATCATATAAGTCTTTGCTGATGTTTTAGGCATAAAATTTATGAGATCAAATTCCCAATCAACAATAAATAAATAAGTGCCTGATTCTTAAAAAGGCTTTCCTAATTATTTTACACCTGCAATTTTCAACTAAGGCCCGTTTGGGCAGCTGCGGTGCCAAACCTTTAATTTATAGATTTGAGGCAGCTGTCCCAAACGGGGCTTAACTAAAGGATCTTAAATAAAGGATTTCTTAAAAAATAAGTCTAATTAAAAATAATTATTTGAATAAAAACACCATGTTGAAGTAGATCCAAGTCCTAACTTGTCATAATGATATATATTCTAAAAAGATGAAAAGAATAGAAATTATTTTTTTTTTCAGGTAAAACAACGGACAAAACCCAAATTATTTTTTTAACTGTTTACCTCCTAAAATAATATTTTTTAGCACTTATTTATTGAGACATATGCGTAAACAGTAAGCATATTGGTTTTTTTATTTCTTTTCCTAAAGTTTGACACAATATGTAGTTTTGGAACAGCGTTTGGTAATAGTTCATAGAAGTGTTAAATATTTAAATAGTCTCGACGGCTTGGCTTGTTAGCTGCAAAACGCACAAAGAGATTATTAAATCTTAATGAGTCTTCTGGGGAGATCACAATAACAGAGTTTATAGGACATTTTTAATTAATTAATAGGATGTTTTTATATGTGGAGATTGGGGAATGTCTCTTTGTCTCTCTAATTTCTTTTTCCGTTGAATAATGATTGAAAGTCAACTCTAATTCCACCTCAACTCCATTAATTGATAATTTACTAGAAAGAGTTAGAATATAGATACGAACTTTCCTTGCCTTAGACACTTTTCCAGGCACAAGCAATGCATGAGCGTGTCCCTGCCAAAGGGACTCTTACGCTATCGTTAGTTTGTATTTAGACAATTTTTAGTAAATCCCGATAAAATATTTTAGTTTTCTCTTAATTTGGTTAGAAAATGGTCAAAAGTCCCTTTCTAAGCTATGTTTGCCTTTATTTATAGGCTGATCGGGTTGGCAAAAAAATCCTGAATCGACCGACTCATGCTTGTGGGTCTATAGGCCAGCCTACATCGATTGGGCCTAAATATGAATTAAAAATATATAAAACTCGCACGGATTGAGCTGACTGATTAAGGACTTAAGAAAAAAAAGTTGAATTTTTTAATTTATAAATAAAAATTAAATTAAAAAATCAAAATATTAAAATTTTTATTTATTATATTGTGTTACTAATATTTTGTATATTGGATTATTATTCTGTTATGTATTGAATAATTTTTTTTAGTTTTGAATTGTTTTACTTTTATTAAAAATTTATTTCAAAATTAATAGAAAAGCTTAATCCTGACCAAGAGTGTCCATGCCTAGCCTAAGCTTGGTCAATCCAAACTTAGACGAGTTTTTAAAGGGCCTGGGCTTGTAAAAGCCCAACCCAAGCCCACAATTTACTGACCAGATTGAAAAAGTGAATTTGCCGTGAGATTTTGATTTTGGACCTAAATCTCCATTGTCCAACTTTTGTAATTTTTTATAATATTAAACTGGTATTTTTCAATTGTATTGGTTGGTAGAGAATTATGATTGAGAGTAAGACAACCATTGGTGGCCAATGGAGTAGTAATACTAGCTTAATATTATAAAAAATTACATTATCAATTTTTTTAGAAAAATCAATATTTTAATTCAAGAGTGTGTTTCACAAAAATTAATATATATTTTTTATTTTTTGGTGTTAAACTGGTTATTTTATTTTTTTTCTTTTTAATAATGTCTAAAAAAATTATTATAATAGGGAAATATTGCAAAAATAAGTTAAAAAGAACAAAAGATAATGGTAAAAATGTCAATAATTTAATAGTAGGGATGGTTTGAGGTATTTTTAAAAATATAGGGACTAAACGGACACTAACTTCAAAATATAGGGACTAAACGAGTTTTTACCCTTATAAAAATTATTGTTTTGATTTATTCATCCTTAGTACAAGCAAAATAGAAGTAAAGTATGTGGTATATTGATATATATATAATTAATAGAGCATTTCCAATCTAATGTATAGACATTGATAAAAGAGATTGATATAGTTTCAAAAAACTATTACATATAATTACCATTTATGTAGTGTTGGGAATATCAAATATGCAAAATTATCTTATTAAAAGTCCAATGAATAAATTATTGTTCCAGACAACTTTAGAAAAATATTTTATTCCATCTTAAACATTTAATGTAACATAACATTTTTTTAATATATAGATAATTATTATTATGTGGAGGCAAATTCTTTAAGACGGCCCCCCAAGGGCGTGGTCGGGTTAATGGTTGTAATGTAGCTGTAACCTCTACCAAAACCCGGGTTCGATTCTTGGGGGTAGTAAGGAGGGAAAAAATTGTATTTGAACTTATCCACCCCCCTTACCTTTAAAAAAAAAAATTCTTTAAGGCAGGGTTTGAAAAAATTATAACTTATAACAGTGTAAAGTTTATTCTTATTTATAATTAGCCCAAATTGAGACAATTTTTTTTTTTTTGACTAAATGCAAATTATTCCTATATACAATATCACTATAGAGAGATTTTACTATATTATGACACTTATAGATATCTTTAAAATTTAAACTTTTAACAAATGAGTAGTCTTGATGAAGTAATGGCAGGTGAATTAGTAGAATTTGAAGAGGGTACAATAGGCATTGCTCTGAATTTGGAATCAACTAATGTTGGTGTTGTTTTAATGGGTGACGGTTTAATGATACAAGAAGGAAGTTCTGTAAAAGCAACTGAAAATTACTGAGGTACCACGAAGCAAAGCCTTATTTAGGGAGATCTCAATAAAAAACAGAAGTGTAAGGACATGAAGTAATTGAGTTTATAAATATTTGACCTTTTAAAATTATTTCAGCAATCCCCACTTTTTAATTAACATTAACCCCGACTTATTTTCAAAATTACCCTACTAAAAAGAAGAGAACAATAATATATTATTTATATTTCTTTTATTTCCTTGTCTACTCTATAACATAACAAAACTGAGAACACAGCCAGAGATTCCAAGTAACTTGAACCGTGAACATATGAGAACCCTGGGACGAATCGATTTGTTTTTGAAAAGTGATTATTTGGTAGAAGGTGAGGAGGATAAGGAGTTTTTGAATTTGAATGGAGTTATGGAGATGGTGAGGAGCGAGAAAATATTTCGTGAATTTAATATTATTCGTCAAGGTTACTATTTTCACCCATAGGCCTAAAGTTTCCTGCCTCTTGCTAATACTGGATAGTGGGAAAAGAATGTTAGTTGTAAAAGAATAAGAATTTTTTTTCATAGGCAACGGAACTATGTAATAAAAAACAAGTAATTAATCAATTTTTTTTAATTTAAAATTAATTACAACTCTTCCATATTTGATGATTGATGATGATGGATTTGGTTGTGATGAAAATAAGTTATCGGTGATGATGGTGGTGATAGAAAGAGAAAGTATTAATTTTTTTTTTAATTTTGTAATAAGGATAATTTAAAATAGATGGATTTGATTAAAAAGTGTGGAATAATGAGATAATTTTAAAGCCAAATATCACTACTCTCTAACAAAATTGAGGTCAGGTGGTTCGCTGCTGAGCCATTGGCATTTAGGGGATTTGCATTTTCATTTTTCTTTCCCGTTGAGCAACGTTATGTTATACGTCGTATGTATCCAGTCACTCATGGCTTTGGGCTCTCTTATTTAACTGTCTCAAAAGCCAAGTTCAGTTCTGACACACTGGAAAAAAAAAAAAAAAAACTGTAAAACCACAGCTTTTTTGACCATCTCACACTCTCACAACCTTCAAAAAGCATCACATGGGCATGGCTGACTCATTCTTCTTTTCTTTGTTTGTTTCATCTCCTTCTCTCTCCTTCCTTTCCCTCCCTCCATTTTGAACAGTCAAATTACACTGCCCATCAAAGGTAAAATATTCATTAACAAGTTTAAAACATTATCCACTGACTATTGGTTTTAGTTAATTTGTTATCAAATATCCATCTAGTTGTTTTATATCTTCTTTTTGTTAGTTTCAAGATCAATAACATACATCTAATATGACAAAATTTAATAATATTTAAATAAATATCAGCTTCTGTGGTACCTTAATCCCTTCCTATTGATTAAATCCACTTGCTTACAAACACACATAAACGGAAAAAGCAGAGAGAGAGAGAGAGAGATTGAAATCTTGAAAAATTCTTGCAACTGAAGGCACTAGTAGAGACATAACAAGTCCCAAAAGGCAGACTTTAACATGCTATAT
The DNA here is from genome assembly GCA_018350135.1 of Citrus trifoliata. NCBI lineage: Eukaryota > Viridiplantae > Streptophyta > Magnoliopsida > Sapindales > Rutaceae > Citrus > Citrus trifoliata. The sequence continues at coordinate 38,935,796 of CM031386.1, read as the reverse complement.
TACAATCACAAGCTATTCTATTGGAGCTCTCTAATGGTCTTACTATAGAAACACCGTTCTTGGCACGAAACTTGCACTCACGCCACAGGCTACCTACATAATATACTAATAATAATAACAATACGCCAATGGGATCACTTATCTCTCCTTGACCACTGTGCTTCAAGGCTTGGGACTCGAGCTTTAGGCTTCGACATCCCCAATCACCTCATGCACTTCCTGGAATTCTAACACTCTTTTTAACATTAAAAACGACAAAATATAAAAGATAAACGAGCTCTTGTATCTAGTAACTAGAGTTAAAGCTGGCCAAATGAGTGTGCGAGATATGCTAAAGCTCCAACTAGGGGTGCGTTCATGTAAGTGGATGGCTCTGATTGCTCGTAATCTGGCCGTTCATCCGGGAACCTATCGTGCTGATCTGGCCCACCAACAATTGCACCTACCAGAACGTTGGGGTTGGGAGATTGAGATTTCATGATACTGAAGCCAGAGGAGCATTGAATCTTGGCTGGATGTGCGCCCACGGACGGCAGTGATGATCCCCTGTGGTGTATCCTTAGTGGGTACCTTGGACCATATCCCACCATGTAGGACATCTTCAATGGGTTGTCCCCCAAAATATAGTCCACCTGGTAATGCACAAAATCAGAGCAAAAATTAGTTTAACTTGAAAAGGAGAAAATGGGTTGCAAAAAAATTAAGATAAATTATCAAAATTTTGACCTGTCTCTTGGCAATTGTCCGAAGCCTCTTTGCGGTAACAGTGGTACCACCACAGTTAACAACTCTATGGGCAGAGGTTAAATACTTGGCATATGTTAACAGCAAGAATGAAGTGGAGGTGACATACTGCATGTTGCTATCACTCATTTTGAACAGAAGCCCACCTGTTGCATCAATTAATATGTACAAACAAAATTAGCCGTTACAGAAGAAACTGCATATTTTGGCATTTGCAGTGAGAACAATAGAGTGAAGAACACCGGGGAAACCTGGGGTGTACTGGGCGGAAGAGAAAGAGGCCCCCGGAATTAGAGAACAAATGAAATTATCTGCATGGTCCTTGTACTCATGGAGGGACTGTAACTTCTGGACCAAAAATGCCTGAAAATGCAGGATAAAAAATCAACACTAAGAGCCGTTCCATTTCGATCAACAATTAGTCAATAAATCAGGACGTTATTGTTGGATTGTGAGACCTTAGAGAGAAGAATCCTAGCTCCAACATGTTTGTTATCCCATCCAAATGTGTTATCATACTCTGCAGCTCCTAGAATCTGTCCATTAACTTGAATGTAGTTGAGGTAGGTTGGGTTCCTGGTGGCCTTGTGCAGCCAAGCAGCGCCCCACAACAGCTCATCCTTCGTTCGTTAACACAAGACAAGAAAATATATGTTGAACTTTCTCAACCTAGACAACAATGACACTTGAAAGTAGAAGGGAAAGTTTCAATTGCATTACCTGATAACCAGAATATGAGCAGTAGAATGGGCAGACAAATTTCTTCAACCCATTGCTGTAGGCTCCTCTGTACTTGTCAGCAAACTGAAAAACCTGTAACATTATATTATAAATAAAAGGGTAAAATTAATCTCAGCTTTTGTATTCGAATAAATTGGATGACAAGGAAGAACGCCCTTATTTTAATATAGTAATCCAGTTATAGCTCTGTTAGAAGTTTTACCCTGATAGCTCTCCTGACCAAAAGCTTGGAATAGGTTGGGTCACTTCTCCTGAAGACCAAAGAAGCAGCGGCTAAAGCAGCAGCAGTTTCCCCAGCCACATCAGAACCAGGATAGTTCCTGTCAATTTTGATGACAGTTCTTGGGGTATCCATATCTTCAGGTCTCTCCCAACAAGCGTGGTCCTTGTTAGCATCACCCACCTACAAAAATGTAAAACCCGAAAAATCAATCTCTTTGTTTTAGGTCCTCATCAAAAGTTTATAATGAACATTCTGTTTTCTAAAAAGAGACCTGAACATAGATGGTGTCTGGGTGTACGGTAGCTTTAAGGAGATAATCAGTAGCCCAACGAATGGCCTCTCTGGCATTCCGCAGCTCACCTTTCATCAACCCGCCAAACTCAATGACACTCCATGAAAGCATGGTGGTTGTGAAAGCCATAGGAAACCCAAACTTCACGTTGTCCCCTGCATCGTAGTACCCACCAACCAAATCAACCTGCATTTCCATTTTTGATACTCACATCAGCAAAACCCACAAGATGAACAAAAAAAAAAAAAAAAAGAGTTCGGTGAAAACGTACATGCATGGCTGCTCCATCAGTGAGACCAGAGTCTCTCCTCCAAGTCATCCTCTGGTTAGGTGGGAGCTTTCCAGACCTTTGGCCTTCAAAAAAGAGGATTGACTTGGTGAGAGCATCTCTGTAGTTGTGTTTAGCAAAGCGGGGGTGGTGGTGGTGCGGGTGAAAAGCAGCAGGGAAGCCATTGCAGAGAAGCAGGGAAGTGGTGAACCAACAAAGGAGGACCAGGCGAGTAAAAAGAGAAAGGGACAGAGCCATTTTTTTGGATTGGGGCTGCTCCTCAGAATAAAGAAACCAAACCAACAAACCGACCAACCAACTACCAAAGCCGCAGTGAAGAGCAGAGGTCTGTAGCTCTCATTATTTATAAAGCAAAAGCTGACACTGTTTAACGTCCTGCTTCGTTACAACAGCTATTCAATCCACATCCTCTTACAGTTACAGCCTTAACAGTAACAAGCGCTTTGCCTTTATTAACTAATTCATCAATTAAGGGTTAACAGAATTCATTAATTAATTCTTTCTTCTTATTTTGATTTGGATGGGGATGTTTATGCGCATTGTTTCAGGAGTTAAATGACCAAATAGATATTCCAAAAATTTTAAAAGACTGGCTTAATTAGATCAGTATTCAATTTGAACTCTTGATAAAGATTCGTCTATCCATTAGGAAGAAATTAAATTGAAGTCTTCAGGGAGGACTCATTTTATATGGCAAATATTTATGTGTAAGATTAAGATACATAGATTAAAAAATCTATTTGTAAGTGATGGAGATTTCGTCCATATTGAGGGTAGATATTTGACTATAACTTGGTAGAGTCCGATGACGTGATAGATAGATAGCGCATATTTTTCATTTGTGCTAGAAAGAAAGCAACATATGAAAATAATCAAACATTGTTTATTATGTTCATGTGTACCCAAAATTCCCAATACGTAAATGCAAAGCTTTACTATGTGCGCCAAAATTGTTATCCAGCATTCAGCATATCTTATAACATTACTAATTGAAGAACTATGTGACAGATATTAATGAATAGTAATACGCTTTCATCTCAAAATTCTAAAAAAAATTCAAAATCCACACAAACATGAAATAAGTACTCCGAGTTAAGCTGGTCCTACTTACGGACCAAAGGGTCAAGGACTGGTCACGGGTTCAGAGTGCTGATACTAATGGTGAGTTTCAAACACATGACATGAGCATCGAATAACTAGACAGTGAACCTCATTATACTTTATTTATTAGGTATATATCACATAGTAAGGAAAAAAAATAAAAAAAAAATAAAAAACCACGGTTTGCTCTGCCGCTAGCCGCTAGCCGCTAGGTGAATCAATGGAACTAATCTCCCGCTACATTGGAACAAGCTTTATATTAATCCATTACATGCCCACAAACTGAGGCAAAGAGACAACGAATTTATGGGGCTGGTGCAAAATATTCTTGAGTGCAAGTCACAAAATGGGTCAATAAAAGCCCATGCATTTGCAGTACTTCGTGATGGAACCCGTCAATCGAGAAATGTGGACAAGCTCAATGAGCCTCTTGATACTCATCCCCGTAACAAGATACCAAGACAGTCCATCCATTCAAATCAAACCCGCAACTGGAAGCACGGATCACTGCTGCAATTGCCTTATATATTCTTATTAATACTTTTTAATATTTTAAGAGTTAAGATAAAATTATAAATTATTGTACAAATTAATGTAGTATAATTCAATTGATTGGTTAAATTTTTTTTTAATCCACATAATTAATTTTTATTATTTTATATTTTCATTCAACCAGTAAATTTATACTTTATCAATTAGTAAAAAAAGTTTTATAAAAATTTGTAATTCTATAACCACACTTTGTTTTATATTTTTAAAAATGATTGACACTACGACAGTGTGTGTAATTTGTTATACAGTAATTCATCAACTTTACCTTGGCAATTGAAGTGTACAATTTTCATCAATCAAAAGTTCAATCCCGTGAATTTTTAATTAACTAAAGCAATTAATAATTGGAAAATGCTAACCATCACAAGGGGTGAGAGAATGTTAAGAGAAACGGCAGTTTAGTTAGCTAATGTTAAAATATTTAAAAAAGAGAAAAATAAATAAATCACATGTGCTGTTTAATTTTTTACTCAGCTTGTACTACCATTTATCTCAATATTCTCTCAGCGTTCTCTAATTTAATACTACCGTTAATAATTTATCTAACACTCTTCAAATAAATAATGTCAATTCGTGTAGATCATCACATGAAGAAGTGTGAATCTAGATGTGGGAGAGAATTATCTTTAAGGATCTCTTTTTAATGATTGGGCCTTTTTTTTTTATTTGAACATGCAGCATTATTTGATTAGGAATTCGCTTAACTAATAACTGCTTAGTGCTTAGTCAGTGCAAGCGTGCGAGAGAAGCCTCAATTGCTGCAAAATGAACACGTAAAGAGAAGCACCAAGGCCCCAAGGCATGTTGCCTCGACACAGAATGTTCGGCAAGCTATCGATACAACGGGACCAACCAGAGGTAAATAATGAAAAAGCATCACAAAAGATGACCAGAGAGACTTGTGTGCATTATTGAAATATACAAAGTTACGTGTTATAGATTACAAAAAATAATGGAATGTGGGATAATTTATTTTAAAAATTGAAAAAGGGATTGCAAATGTTTGATGAGAAAGCGATATTGGATTGATCGAATCAGTAAGATCATGTGCTATTCTGATTTCCGCCCACATGCAAAAGGACGCATCCATGTTCATCTTCTTCTATCTATGTGCCTCTCTGTCAAAAAGGAGATATGACTTATAACTCACACTGCAACAAAAAGCTGACACAACATTTCTCTTTGAAGACTAAATTGGTCTGAAAATGCAGGTATAGGCCTGAACTTGAATGGAGTTACAACTGAATCTTTTACCTTATTTGTGAAACCTAGACTTAAATAGCAATTTGAATGCCTTATTTCTAGTTTTGCAGCCGCGTATACTTGCTAGAGGTTGCATATAGAACTTTGTGTATTCTGATCGTCACAGTCCCCACGCCACTACTCCAAGTATACATGAATCATGAATGGGTTCAAGTCCATTTGTATTATATAATTTACAGTAACTCAAAATTAATTATCCAATACAAGAAAATGATATATGTGAAACAAGTGAAAAATTATAAATGACTATTTTTAGATTTAATATAAGTTACATATATGTTACTTAACAAAACCTAGATAGGGTTGGCAAAATTCGAATTCGAATGTAGCTGCATTTGGATCTTGATCCGCATTTATATCTATATATTCGAATCTGTAAAATCTGCAACGGATGCGGGCAGATATTCCGCATATACAGATTCGTAAAAATTAAAATTTAATAATTTAATATATAATTTAAAATTTTAACAATTTACTTAGTAATATCAAATAAAATTCAATCATAATTCAACATAAAGATCATACAACAACATCATCAATTCACAAAAAAAAAAATGACAATATAAATCAAATATAAAAAATAACATAAATTCAAGTACACCACCATTAAAATCTGCAAATAAAAACACTACAAATCCATGGAAATTTTAAACTACGAATCCAACACATCATGCTGCTATATCATCAATCATCAGGATCTTCCACTCCTTTATTAAACAATTACCCACAATACCAAATTATTAACCAGAAAAAAGACATGGAATTAATAAAAAGAACACAAAATTAATAGAAACAAGGGAACAAATTACTTGGCAAGAACGATCCAATTAGGCAAGGCTTGACGACGGTGATGCGTGCATCAACAGCGGGCATGGTGAGCTACTTCGATTTTGGGCATTAGCAATAGCAAGGTGAAACTTGAATGCCATATGTCTTAGGGTTACGGACTATATATTTTTTAAAGTAAATATATTATATATATTTTAATTTAAAACAAAATACATTCGGATCCAAATTCTAATTTTCTAGATGTAAGTGCATTCGGATCCGTGCGAATTTTTATTTTTCAGATCCATATCTTTTGAATCCTTACGGATGTGGGCTGGATCCAAATTTATTACTATGCCTGGAACCTAGATATACAACCCTTAAAAAAGGAAAAAGACAAAGAAAAAACAATTGTATAGTTTCAAAATGAAAGTTTGACTTTAGACAGCGTTTGGGTATCCGAAACATGGTGCGGGAAAGGTAACTGTCAGCCGTCAGTTTCATCATTACGACCACTGTTTACCATTTTTTTTCTTTTTCCCCCTTCTCTGAAGTCTGAAATCTGCTTACATTATCATTATATTATTTCTAGCCTCACATCCCGTGACTTCCGGTTCTTGCAGGAATGACTATGATTCTTCGTAGACTATGGCCTACGAGCTTCATCATATCATATGTCTGCCCCGGGGACCATACCCCTACCTTTACGGCTCTACCCCTAATTGCGATTAAGACAAATCTACCACTTTTGCATGATGCTTATTCATTAAAAAAACATTATTGGATGGGGTTATTTATTTATTTATTTATTTTTATTTTGACTAAATTGGGTGGCGATTATTTTAAACGAGAACAAAGAAAAAAAAAAAAAAAGATGAACTGACGGAGTTATGATTCAGGTGACTGTTTCCTTTTTATGAACGGTTTATCGCGACAAAAACATAATTAAATAGTTAAGTAGTGCCTCAAATTATCTTATTAACCTCAACCCCTACCTTTCACATAATCTCATTTATTTTTAAAATTATCCTTATAAAAAAAAGTTAAAATAATATTTAAAAAATTGCACTTCTATAATCTATCTGCCATCGGCATCTCTTTCTCTCAAGTCTCAATATCTCATCTGCTCCGAACTTTTTTACTGTTGGATCAGAAACGTGATGAACTTAGATACACGTAACAATGCCAATTACATACAAATCATTCATAAGAATAGAGAAAACCCAAGCCATTTTCAAGCGCCATTACATACCTCCGCGGCTCCGCATCATTAGAAATTCAACTGTTCACAATTCAAAAGAAACTCCGTTGGAAGCAGATATATTGCCCTAAAGTCAAAAGCAATATATTTGGCAAATTTCACCGGTACCAGAAGTAAACGCAAAATGATTCAGGCTGATCCGTTTTGCAAATCTAGGTGGTGAGTGGTGACAACGAAAGTAAATGATGGAGAAAAGATAAAAATTTTAAAAACAAATCAGGTTTTTAACTTTTTAAAATTTATAAAACCAATGGATTTATTGAAAAATGAGACAATAGATCGAGGCTGTTTTAACCCACTAAAATATTCACTGAACTCATTTATTTAACCCATCATTAAAATTTAAAATTTTAATTTTATTCTATAAATCCATCTTAATACCTATTAAACTTTTATTAAACAATAATTTGTGTTATTATTATTATTATTGCTTCTTCAACCCTTAGATATATATTTTTTCCTCTTCAAGGACCAACACGATGGTGGGGATTTGATGGAGCGCCTAATTCTAATTTAAATCATCATAAGGCAAAGAAATATGGAGAGGCACATAAATCAAAATCTTTAAATGGAAGAAAAATATAAAAAAGCATAACAATATACCAAAAAACAGGAGTCAATAGCAAACTACCAAAAAAATAAAAGAAAAGAAAAACTATTTTCTAATATAAGGAATCACTTGTTCATCCACATAAATGGATACCAGACAAACTAAAAGAAAAACCTTAAAAATCTAATAAATACTGACGAATCCAATGAGTATGAACTCAGTTAATTATGAAATCTGTTGCAAAAGTAACCTTGCAAAAAATATGCCTGATTACCCCTAAATATTTATCTCACTAATTATTTTTTAGATTTTCACCATTGCATGTGTGTAAGGTTGACTCTCTAATTCAATCTTTTTTCCTCTATGATTTTTTTTTTATAGGATGTAATATGTACTGTCATAACTCATAAACTCAAAATTATGAAAATCACATTGAGTAGGCACAAGTTCTCTCCTCACCATTTATTTGCAGATTCTCATAGAATCCTTTTCTTTATTTTCAATATGCAGAAATCTTAATTTAGAAAGAGAGAATGTACCACTTAAATCCCAAAAAACTAAGCTATGAAGGGCCTATTAGCCAAATCCAAGAGGATATTTTCCAAGTACAAATTTTTAGCCAAATCCAACTTCCTTCGGTCTTTGTTGCATTAAAGAGGAGCACGTGAGAAAAAAGGGGGAAAAAAAACGGACTTTTGTTCCTCCAAGACTTTGCTTGACAAAAGACCATTTCGTAGATTGCTGAATTTATATCGTAATTATTTGAATGCCCATCGAACAAAACAAGAAAACAATGTAAAAGAGATCAATATGGTAGATTGCGAGGAATAATCTTTTAAAACTTTATTTAACCCTATTATCTTGTCTAAAATTGTAGTTTACATTTGGAATATTTTAATAGTAATTTTTTTTCATTAAAAAGTGAATTTATTAAATATTTTAATGAATTCATATAGTCTCACTCTAATTTGAGAGGGTCAAATATATCATCAATATAAATTATTTTGTACCTCTCTTTATTTTTGTGGACCTTAGGCATATTGGGTTGTGTCTAATAATTTTGTTGAGATTGGTTTAGGTTTTAATGTAAAAGCATAGGCCAGCCTAGGGGTGTTCGCGGATCGGATTTTACGAATTAACATATCAATCCATATCTGATCCATTATTATACGGATTATAATTTTTCAATCCAATCTAATCATGTATTTATAAAATTCAATCCATACATTTGCGAATTGGATGCAGATTTGACTTAATCCATATATAATCCATACGTCTGCGGATTTTGACTCAATCCATATGCAATCCACCATTTTGCGCATTAGTTTTCGAATTAAAAATTTTTAGTTCTCTCCAACTAATGAAATAAAAAAATCAAATATAAAAATAATTTTGCTACCAATTAAATTTAAAATTGAATAAATTTTAAATAAATTAATCGTTTAAATAAAGCTAAAATAATACATTTAAAGTTTCTAAATATAATACATCGAGACTAATTATTCAAATAAATTTACAATAATACGTTCAAAGTTTCAAAATATAACATACCAAGTTTAATTGTTCAAATAAAGTTACAATAACACGTTAATATAATACCGAAATTAATTGTTCAAATAAAGGCACAATTAATTGAAATTGCGAAGTTTCAGAAACCAAACACAGTCTGATCCTTCACCAGGGTTGTTGCGCTTGTCGAAAAGTGGTGATTACGGAGCCATCCACGATGGGAACCAGGAGAATCCGTACAGGTAGCGATCTTGAATGTTGTGATAGTGAAATTGCTCAGCTGGAACCAGTAAATGTGAAGTCGCTCGATGGACTTGGGAAAGAAGATGGCTTGCTCTCGTCGGAATCATGCGGTCGATGTCCTTTAAATTCGTGTCGAGAGTGTATCCAACTAGTATTGAGAGTTGCTAGTGTGTGTGACGGCAACTTAGGGTTTTTTGTTTGCAAATTGTTGGTGACTTGACGTTATATTACTTTGCTTTTGCTAGTGTGTGTGACTTTACTTTTATTTTGTTTTATAATTTTTACAAGTTATATTTGTATATTTGATTATTTAATTATTTTTTATTTTATATTAGTATTGGGTAATGATTAAGATATGTTATAATGCTTAGTAACTATGCAATGTCACATTTATAATTTTTTAAATTAAATTTATAATATTTTTTTAATTATATATATAATTATATTTTTTTTTTACGCACCCACGGATTTCTGCGGATTTACAGAAATAAATTCATATCCAATTCACCGACTGCGTAATTTTAAATTTTTAATTCATATCCAATCTATCAATCCACGGAATGGATTTATACGGATCAGATTCAGCGGATCGAACAGATTCAATGAATCAGACAGATTCAGTGGATCGGATTGGATTCTGAATACCCCTAGGCCAGCTGGTCCAGCTCAAATGAAAATTCAAATGTCAAAATCTATTTAGAGATGTGTTGCATAGCCATCTAAGATAAATTATAACAGTTCGGTGGTGATCTGGTGAAATAAATTGGGAAGAACCATTAATATTTTAGGTTGAGCTATTTGTAATATATTGTTTTATTAAAATTAAAGTGCTTAATGACCCTCTCAATTTTAATTTTTTAATAAAAAGACCGTTAAGATGGCCATCTTTTTTGCTTTTGATTTTCAAAAGAAATTAAAAATTAAATGTATGTAAACCCCAAACTTCTTCTTCTTTCTCGATTGCACTGCAAACCATATTGAACATCTTCTTTGGGGAGCAAAAACAATATTGAACTCATTCTTCAATAAACCATAATTAATTACTCAAATTGTATTAAGATTTTTTTTTCAGACTTAAATTTTTTTCAGTATTATAAGTATATATTAGATTTCTTTAAAACTTTATTTGGATGTGCTAAACAGTTTTATTTGTATTTTGAGTAAATAAAAATAATTAATTTAATTGGTTGTAAAGATTTTTTTTTGTATTTTAAAAGTATATATAAAATAAAACTTGATTTTTTTAATTTATTGGATCAGTGTATGTAATAATAAAATGTCAGAGAATAATTTTCAGAGTGCAAGTAGCCTGAGCCTGACACGTTGCACAACTTACACCTTGCAGAGAAATTGAGCTTTGATCAGCGCACAAAACAATGAAATCTTTATAAAATTTGACTTTTATTCCATTAGATAAGTAATAATAAATTTTCTAAAGGGATAATTGTAATTCATTCCATTCCAATGCTAGTGCTCGAGCCTTCAGCACTACGGCAGACAATATGCACTAAAAAGTTCACCCTCAAGGAGTCAAATTGAGATAGAAAGGAATGCCAGTAGAATTTAGCCATTCACTTCCTTGCAAGAATGGCCCGGCCGTAAATTGAGCTGCCACAGCCGAGTTATTGATCACCCTGTAACCAGGCCACGTTACTCTGGCACTTGTGTTAGAACCAGGGCCCCTGTTCTTGTACTCCCCATAAAAGAGTGTACTCAATGCAAATGTACCATTCCATTCTAACCATCCAGCCGGCGCTATCAAATCGCCCAAATAAGATAGCATAAAAACCGTCCTCGAATATTCTTTCCAAGGACGACCAAGGTATGTTTTAAACTCTGTTTGATATGGAATCAAGTCCGAAGCAGCAGCAACTTTGCAATTCAAGATTGATATCCCTGTATTTTGATTAGGGTCTTCTCTCCCCTGTGCAGTGATAATATTTTTTTGGTTTGCATTTGGCTTACGGGCATATAAGTTGCAGATTTGGAACACCACAGCTGCATTGCCAAAGATGAAATCAACTGTGCCATATACGTCGCATTCACGATAAAATTGTCTGAGGGAATGAACATATAGAGTGTCTTGGTACCCAACGAAGCTGCATTTGTAGAAAGCTGAGAGATCTGAGCCACTCCTTAAGGCTACTGCTTGGTGTTTGCTTGGACCAGCTGAGTTCTCAACTGTAATGCCTTTGGCGATAAACCCGGTCCCCACCACAGCTGAAAACAACAAGAAGCACCCAGAACATATCACGTTATAATAATGGTCACAACGGGCCGCGTGGGCCAAGTCCAGCCCAACAGAATTTGCTTATATCGTCACCCTGACCCACACGCCAGCGTGACTGTTTGTCAGATTTTGAGCATCAAGCTCTCAGTGGACAAACTGCAGAAATGAGGCCAGCATTTTATATCATATTTTGAGATTTATTAAGACAAGAGAAAGTACAAACTGGGTCAGGCACGTAAATTGTGGAGGGAAAATCATATTGTTAAATAATGTCCCGAGATGTTCATTTTATACCAAAATCATTCTTAGTCCATTTCATTCGTTTGGTTTATTCATTAAAAGATCCCCAAAAAGAGTATATTTAAATTTATCCAAGATGAGGAAAGAATTAAACGAGGAAGACCCACCAAAATTTATGTGATTTGAAATTCTTGACAACTTCTAATCCAAGATCTTGACAAGTTTAGAATAAGCAAAACAAAAAGATAATCAGAAAAGTACCAAAAAGAAAGAAGGAAAAGACAGATTCTTTTTGGGACAAAATCGTTTAATTACGCGCTTCAATGATCCAAGAAACACGGCTACCAGGTGATGCGGTTCCTCTGCTACCGACACCGTAAGCGAATCTCATTACGGCCACATCTCAAAACTCCAAATGCCTTTATCTTAAGGATTTCTCTACGTTACATTATTTAATGGAAGATACATCCCTCATAAATTAAGAGAATGTAAGATACATCCCTCATAAATTGAACTGTGGATCCTACTTGAACCCATCTGGTTTTGGAATTCACTCAGCATAACATGCCAAAATCGTAGCATCAGAAACGAACCATGCTTGGTGAGCCCCTATCCACGGCCCACAACCCACTACCGACGACCGTTTATATATTGATTATTATTGGGAGACAGAATCTTAATTATCTGAATTTAAGTGGCTTCAAAATACTTGAATCCACCACTTATGGGATTCACAATTGTGATAAATAATTTATCTACAGGTTATTAATTATTAATAACTCTTCCTACGTATCTCACTGGAAGCAAAGATGCTCACAGTCAGTAACCCACCAACCCGTGATGGGAGACCAACATCATCGATGGCCCCGCCCCGACTTTATCATTTGGAATACGATCGCTGTCGCACATCGATCGGTCCACATCAATTCAAAAAGAAAAGAAAGAAAGAAATTCAAAATTTCCAACAAAAAGATTTAAGTAAATTTTGAAACTCACCGACAGTGGCTGACCGGAAAGTAGTCCATCCATCAACGACGCTTCTATTGGCCTTCACTACTGTTTTGCCGATCCCATCTCCTACGAACATCAACATCGTCTTCTTTTTATCCACCTCCACGTTCTCAAAATAAGCCCCAGCTTTTATGTAAATCACAAACCTGTCAAAGCAATTAAATTTTGTTATGTATTGATAAATTTTCCATTTTGTATAATACGAGAAAATATCCAATCCAACCCACCGAGTATTGGATTTGTTTGGAGCTGCTTCCACTGCTTCAGTAATGGTAGTGAAATTCCCAGAGCCATCTTTAGCCACTATCAGATCAAATTTGGTCAAATTAACGGACTTCTGTAACAATTTGCGATCATTTAAAGACAACCAAGTTGGGAATCCTCTCTTAATACGCCCATACTCAGGAAAAACCTCGTACTTGGAAGACATGTTATCACCGGGGATTTTCTTGAGCATGACCAAAGAGTTGCTCACGTGCCTGGAAATGTTGTACAAGCTGCTCTTAATAACGTCCCTCACGTTTCCGTCACTGTAAGCGAACCCATCAAGACACGTGTACTGGTTTGTCATTGCACCGCTAAACAAAGTTTGCAAATCATGGTAATGCCTGGAGGGCGATTTCTTGGGGGAGAGATCATTGAGAGCTGATTTGAGCTCAACAATGGTGTCATGAAACAGCTCGAGACAGTCATTGATTGCTCTCTTTTCAAGGATGTTAAAATTTGGGTAACTCTGTCCAATGCTGGAGCAGTTTGAGGAGGAGGCTCCGAGCTCGGACAATGTGCGGTTTATGGTTACGGAGATGAGTTCAGGGACTCTTTTTGAAGCGAGATCTGGGACTGAAAGCAGAGTCGAAACGCAGAGTTCAGGATAGAGTGTGCCTTCGCATACGGAATGAGCAACCTGGAAATGTTTATGGACTCGCAAGTGTGGGGCATCTGTTGTTTTGGGGTTCTTTTTTAGGGTGGTTACACTTACAACTGATAGTACAAATAGTAGCAAGAAAATAGCTGAACTGGGTAAGAGAGCAAGTAAGAGTCTGGTTCTTCGCCTGGGACTGGGAGTGGGACTATACATTTTTTTTTTGGTGGTTCAGTTCAGCTCTGAGGGAGAGATTAAAACTGAGTGAGATGTAAGCAAGCAGAGAAGAATAATAGTGACCTGGTGCGTCTTGTATTTGGATTTTGGAACTCAGAAGGACAGCATCAAAAGCAACTTTATTTGCATCTGCGCTGGAGGAAAATTTTTAGAATAATTTTGAGTTACTGTAATAAAAAAGTAAATAATTTTATTTTATTTTATTTTGTATTTATATTTATTTTAAAAAATTAATAAGTAATGATTATATAATTTTTTTTATATATATACATATTAATTAATTATATTATCTCTAATATATTTTAAAATTTATTTCAATATATTTTGAATATGTTAATTAATTGCTTAAAAATATTTGTAAATTAACTGTGAACGATCGAGCCCATATATCTTTATATGTGGATATGTTAAACCACGTCCACCAAGCAAATTACATACGAGGACAATTCATTTCTTCCATATCTGCTCACAGATCAGCAAGGGCATAAACATCTGGGTTGTCATTTTACACTTCCTTTCGAACCTTGCGGAGGTTGCGTACAATTAAGACCGTTGCTAATAAATTTCTTCCAGTGTGCCCATTCCTGCAGAAAATAGGTTAACTAAATTATTTGGACACAAACCTCTCAATTTCTGACCCTGTTATTTATTGTTTTCCTTTACAGTAAAACATCTATCATTTAATACCCAATAAATTAATAACCTCTATTACATAATAATTTTTTGTTATATTGACTTGGGCCGAAGAATTAAGTTAATAGTTTTAATAAATTAATAAGATAATATTTTTTTAGAAAACTCTTACACAACTTAGTGGTCTCATTCATATTATAAATTAATAATTTATTGAAATTATAAATATTGTTATATTATTTTATTAAATAAAACATAACTCTATTATTACTTATTTTTTCTTTAAATATAGTTGGATCTCATATCTAGTTTCACTTAATGCTTATAGAAGCTTTGGAATTGAATTCTAAAATTACAAGAACTTTATATTTTTATTAATTTGATTTATATTTAGTGGATTAATTCATTTTTAATTTATTAGATTGGTAAAATACAATGAATTTTAGTTGATTATAATGTACCTTCAATGAATTGTATATACAATCTATAAGTTATTAATTTATTAATTTATCGATTAATTAATACATCTTTAAATTAATAGGTTTTGAAATTATTAATTTACAGACAATGGCGAACCCATATACTTAAATTGGGGGGAGGAGGTGAGGGGCGGCGTGGGCTTAGTTCAAATTTTTTTTTTTCAATTTGAGGGATTTTTTTTTAATTGTTCATTTGAATATATTTAAAATAAAAAAAATAACAACATAATTTATTTATTTTAAATTGGACTACCATGTTTCAAAAATCACTAAATAGAATTCTTATGATTGAACTATAAAAATTTTGTTTTGTAGAAAATGGGATCAAAATTTTTATTTGACTCTTTCAGAAGGGGCTTAAGCATACTTAAAAGAAAAAAAAAAACAATGGCATAAAAAGAGCTGAAGCCCTTCATGAGCCTTGATGGATCTACCTATATTTATAGAAGTTTCAATTTTAACGATATCTTAAGCTCATAAACACTTAATTATTAATTGTTAATTTGATTTAAGAATAGTCACTTCAATGCACATTGATATTCAGCACTAAATATTAACTAAGGAAATTTTGCTATCAAATGCATAAATGAGTTCACTTAATGACTTTCCACACCTGAATGTTCTTTTGATGTTCATGATTTTCAGGTCCCAGATTTGTATTATTAAGGGTTTATTTGAGATTGAAATTAGGTAAACTAAGGTGTTTAGTAAACACTAATTATTGTAGGTTAAAAATTATGTTGATGTAATTTTTCACTTGTATGATGAAAAATATATTATATCTTTAATAATTTTATCAAAATTATTATTTAAAATGTATATTTATTTTATACTATTAACTTTTGCTTCATAATTATAATTTTTTTTTCACATCAATTATAACTTAAAAGTTACAGCACCTCAATTCTAAATAGGATCTAAATGTTACACTCATGTTTACATGCTAAAAATAGGCAGCCAAATAACTAATTTGTTGAAAAAGACTTTTTTCTTTTTTTTTGGGAGTATTTAATTAGACTGAAATTGACATATACAAGCTAAGTATTCTGAAATCTGAAAACGAATTAAGAAATTGCAAATTGTAAATATATTAATAGAATAAACGGGTGGGGTTGAAATTGTAACTTTTTGATTACAGGATTTGGACGCCGACAAGCCTTGCTCTGCTTCCTCTTTTATATTTGGGGAGGTGATATTTTCACCAACAAACCCACCTCGCTTTGAAAAAAAAAAAAACTAATTATTATAACAATTCTATGTTATTCTTTAAAAATATAAATAAAGGAAGAAACTTAGATAATTGATCAAATAAAATTAGATATCTATTTATTAGAAATAAGAACATAGGCTTTTTCTAAAGTAATTTGATTATTTTATATTGTTATGATAAACTAGTCAGATAAAACCTATCTTAAATCAATAATAATAAGTAAAGATACCTATGTAAAAATAATAATAAGAAGAAGGATTTAATTGATTAATTGTTATAACTTTTTTGTTGATTTGTATATTTTATAAATAATGTAAACTTATGACATTTATATTTTTGAAATTGGGATGGTTTTATAGAAGTAGTGGGATAGGAAATGATCAAATTATCAATGTGGACACCTGATTTGTTTCTTATTTATTTATTTATGCAATAACAATATTTGTAAAGAAAATAGTATAAAATTTAACACAAAAAAAAATAAAAGAACATTATTGTTTCACTATTTTAGCAAGTGTGGGGATATTTTCGCCGCACTACCTATGTAAACCCACCCCACTTCTAAAAAATATTTACTGCAATTTTATATTATTTTTAATGAATATAAATTAGTACTAAATTTTTTTTCAATTAATCAATTAAATCCTTCTTGTAACTTTTTTTATTATTTACATTTCTTTGACTATACAACTTGCTTTAATATAAGTTTTATTCCACTATTTTACCCTCGTAAATAATATGAAAAAAATGCAATATATCAAATGACAAGAAAATATATTGTAATTTATGGTTTTACAAATTTAGTTTTACAAAACCGATCATTTTACTACATTTTCATTAACACTATTAGTTGATTAGTTAATTGACTAATAAAATAATAATTTTATCCTTTAATAAAAATTTTTGTCCAAAAAAACAAAGCACTACAGTATTAAAATATTAGTCAATTAACTGATCAATTAAAGATACTACGAAAAACATAATAAAATAATAAATTTTGTAAAATATAATAATAAGACGATAAATTATAATATTTCTTGTACTAATTTGATATTTATAATTGTTAGGGTAATTAAACAATAATGACACTCCCCCACACCGCGGGCCGAAAAGGACATTTCTTTTTATCTTTTGTTGAATTAAGGTCCACCCACCATCTTCATGGTCCAGTTAGTTATGACTTGGGCTTCTAGTACATGCGCGGATGTGCGCATGTGATGTCTTGTCGGAAACTGATTCTGCCACAATTAAGCCAAGGATTTTGCTACCTTCCGTTTAACGTAAGAAGCAAGGTACAGCCCCTTACACAACTGACCCGTGAACCCCACTCGTAAGGTAGCAAGTCCTGTCAGTCAATTGAGCAGTGATGGCGCTTCCCGGCTTCCCATTTATATATTCAGGAACCAAAACAAGTACAATTTGCAGTTTTTGCCCATATACCACCCCCAATCTAATAGATTCTGACCCTAAGCAAATATTATATTAGCGGAACCGATTAGAAAATGCATGTGATTGGATTAATTTCAGACTGAGTGATTGTATACATTCATGCATGCTTGATTGCTAGGATCAGGACACACTGTGTTCAAGAGACCCATGGCGCAGCTGTTGTAACTTGTAATGAGACTGCTAGAGTAGGTAGCTTGGTTATTTTATGATATGTACGAACTTTTATTTAATTTTTTTATTGTTTTCTTCTGTTATTTTTAGCCAAATTCCTTTGATGGAAAGATGAAAAAGAAAGAGCAACGACGCAGCACCATTAGTTGGTGACTGACCACTGACTACAATATATGCAATTACATTAACATCAATAAATGCATGTGCATGGTACGATAGTTTGTTTTTAGCTATATTTCTTCTCAGTAGTAGATTCATCAATCAATATAAAAATATTAAGAATTACGTTATCATTTATGGCGTACTCCAGCTCTCAGCAGCTATATATATGCAGAAAGCATGTCAAGTTATGTGTGTAGACTCTGGGAAGTGAACTGGGAACCCTATACATGCAATTACATTAGCATTGATCTGATCACTTCAGGTCTATACTCTGTAGGAGCTCTTTCCAGTTGAAAGGGGCTCACAATTTGCCTACTTCGGTTTCTTTTAGGAGAAATTATTGCGGGAGTTAGGACTGTTAGCACTTGTCTTAGTTTTGAAAATGCCCTTGTTATAAATTATAATTTCTTATGGGCCGAGCTGCTTCAATTTTTGACTGAAAGTTTTTACGTAAATTTTGAGCCATAAATTTTAAACAATCCAATGATCGACAATGAAATTCAACGTATTATTTAATCACGACTATCATCCACCGTTGGATTGTTTAAAATCAATGGCTCAAGATTTGAGTCCAAAATTTAAGTACAAAATCTAGTTTCGTCGGGCTTTTCTTGGTTGAGAAAATGACAGCACAACTTGCTGCAAAGCGGGTGCATCTTTCTTGAAGCTACCTGGTCTGATAAATGTAGCATCCAGATCCCCCGCGATTGGGTACTTCGATCTGAAAACCTGGTTCATGGAGCTATTGGCTCCCGGTTTCTGCAAGAACAGAAAATTAAGCCTTGTCTCACACGGTGAAAAAT
Source organism: Citrus trifoliata (assembly GCA_018350135.1). Taxonomy (NCBI): domain Eukaryota; kingdom Viridiplantae; phylum Streptophyta; class Magnoliopsida; order Sapindales; family Rutaceae; genus Citrus; species Citrus trifoliata. The sequence continues at coordinate 38,916,773 of CM031386.1, read as the reverse complement.
ATAGATCATAGTCTCATTAGTCACATTCCTGTCTAATTGCCTCATATGGTGAAATATAAATAATAGTCCCATTAGTCACATTCCTTTCCAAGAAGGCATATTTCTTGTAACAAAATATTGAAAAGGGTAACATACTAGATAATTTGCAGTCTTTCTATTGGGGATAAGTTGATAAGCAATTCCGACAGATAAAACTGTAAGGAAAAGATGTACTTACGACCAACTTCAGTTTCGATGTTTGATTAGACCGAAGCCACACTCTGTTAATGGTATTATACATCTTCCATATATTCTCATTTAAGTCCAAACGGGCATAATCTTCCTTTGTCTTAGATATGGCAAGTCCTACAACTACAACACACTTATTCAGAGACAAACAGAACAATACAAGATACATAGTCTGGAGTAGACAAGGCCTAGACTGTTGTGTTGAGAAGTCAATATTAGTCCAAAATAAGTCCACACCTAAATTATTTTGATGTCATTGCTTACATTAATTTAGTTAGGTGAAAATTAGGTATTTTTCTCATGTTTAATTTTAATGGTTTAAATTAGTTTGTGGTTATTTTAATGAGTGGTTTAGATTGTTTCTTATAACCTATAAATATCTCATTTGTATTTGAGTTTTATTATTCAACAATCAAAGCTTTATTATAAGCATTTGAAAGTTTTCTTAAGAGTTTTTCTCTTTTGCAATTTTGTGAGATTATTCTAAAGAGAGTTTTTCTTCTTCTTGATCAATTAGAGTTTTTACTCTATTTTGATTCAACATTTGGTATTAGAGCATTGGTTGTAAAGTCTCTTGAAATTCCGAGTATGCTCTGTGGTTGCAGTTTTGACTGATCTTCCACATCAGAAAAGATTTCTTGAGATTATTGCTGGGGTTATCACAAACCTTGAGAGGGAGCTTCTTTGTGTCAAGAGTAGTGTATTACTCTGCACGGTAGTCACTCAAGCTTGTTCGATGTAGTCAAAGTCTTGTCGATACGATGAGTGATCTTCAAGTTGTTGGAGGAATCAAGAAGCTCAACAACCAAAACTATAACACGTGGGCAATGTGTATAGAGTCTTACCTTCAAGGTCAAGACTTGTGGGAGGTTGTCGGTGGTAGTGAAGTTACACAACCGGCAGCGGAAGATGCTAACGGCGTCTTGCGGAAGTGGAAAATTAAAGCAGGCAAAGCAATGTTTGCTTTAAAGACCACAATAGAAGAAGAAATGTTGGAGCACATTCGGGATGCTAAATCACTAAAGGAAGCGTGGGACACCTTCGCTACACTCTTTTCGAAGAGGAACGATACAAAATTACAACTTCTCGAGAATGAACTTCTATCAATGGCGCAACACGACATGGCGGTTGCCCAATACTTTCACAAGGTGAAGTCGATATGCCGCGAAATTTCAGAATTAGATCCGACAACTGCTATTGGGGAAGCTAGGATAAAAAGAATAATTGTCCATGGCTTGAGACCCGAATACCGAAGCTTTGTAGCCGCTGTACAAGGATGGCCGACACAACCATCACTTGATGAGTTTGAAAATTTGCTGACAGGCCAAGAAACTATGGCCAAGAAAATGGGAGGAGTCTCACTAAAGGGTGAAGAGGAAGCGCTTTACACCAACCAAAGTAGAAGTGGTTCAAGACAGCACAACAAAGGCGGATCTAGAAAGACTGGTGAACAGACAAAAAGTCATCAGGGAGGGAATGACTCTCGTTCAGGGGGAGTTTCGAAGAATCGCGACAGTAATAGAAAGTTCGATGTCGAATGTTACAATTGTGGGAAAAAGGGCCATATGAAGAGAGATTGTTGGTCCAAAAAGAAGTCTACCGAAAGTAATATTGCTACTTCTAGTTCTAAAGAAGATAGTGAAGATAGCTGGGATGCCGAAGCATTACTCGTTATGGAGGAAGAAGAATTAGCTCTCACGGTAACAACACCCGAAAAGATTAACTACGAGAATGATTGGATCATAGACTCAGGCTGCTCAAATCACATGACGGGTGATAGACAGAAGTTGCAAAACTGTTCTGAGTACAAGGGAAATCGTGTGGTGGTAACAGCTGACAACTCAAGGTTACCGATAGCTCACATCGGTAAAGCGATCGTTACACCTCGATATAGTCCCAACCAAGTGCCACTTCAAGATGTCTACCATGTTCCAGGAATGAAGAAAAATTTACTATCCGTAGCTCAATTGACATCATCAGGCCACTATGTCTTGTTTGGTCCACAAAATGTGAAGGTATTTCGAGACCTGAAGATCTCAGAAAAGCCTACGATAGAGGGACGACGATTGGAGTCAGTTTATGTGATGTCAGCTGAGTTTGCATACATGGACAAGACAAGAAGGAATGAGATGGCAGATCTGTAGCACATGCGGCTAGGTCATATTAGTTATTCCAAGCTAAGTGTGATGGTGAAGAAGTTGATGCTTAAGGGACTTCCACAACTTGACGTGAGAACAAATACTGTTTGCGCGGGATGTCAATATGGTAAAGCACATCAATTGCCATACGAGGAGTCAAAGTTTAAAGCAAAGAAACCATTAGAGTTAATTCACTCTGATGTGTTTGGACCCGTTAAGCAACCATCAATTGGTGGAATGCGGTATATGGTTACGTTCATTGATGATTTCTCCAGATATGTATGGACTTTCTTCATGAAAGAAAAATCTGAAGCATTCTCAAAGTTCAAAGAGTTCAAAAAGATAGTCGAAGGAGAAGTGGAGCAAAAGATTCGTTGCTTGCGCACAGACAACAGGGGTGAGTATAGCTCGAGAGAGTTTTCTCAATACCTACGGGAATGCCAAATACGTCATCAGTATACTTGTGCCAATACGCCACAACAAAATGGTGTAGCAGAGAGGAAGAATCGGCACCTTGCTGAAATTTGCCGAAGTATGCTACATGCGAAGAATGTACCTGGAAGATTTTGGGCCGAAGGTATGAGAACTGCAGCTCATGTCATCAACAAGCTTCCTCAAGCAAGGTTGGAGTTTGTTTCACCCTTTGAGAAATTGTGGAACAAGAAACCTACAGTTAGCTATCTTCGAGTATTCGGCTGTGTATGCTATGTATTTGTTCCTGACCATCTACGTAGCAAGATCGATAAGAAAGCAGTCAGATGTATCTTTGTGGGATACGACAACCAGCGAAAAGGGCGGAAGTGTTGTAATCCAGTAAATGGAAAGTGCTACACATCACGAGATGTGGTGTTTGATGAAGCATCCTCATGGTGGACCTCAGAAAAAGAAGTGTTGCCAGACTCGAAAGAATTCGGAGACATGCTACAACAAAATATGGGAGAGCATACTATCCAAATTCATCTAAGCTCGGCTGGGGATCTATGCGATAGTGATAGCGAACGAAGAGTAACTCTAAATCCTTGGCAATCTGTGGTGTATCGACAACCAGATGAAGAATGTGTGCCTAGTGAAACGGAAGAATCAACTCCATTACGAAGGTCAACAAGAACCTGAAGGCCAAATCCCAAATATGCTAATGCAGTCATAGTTGAAGAAGCAACTGGAATAGAACCTGAGACGTTCGAAGAAGCATCACAAAGTTCTAAGTGGATGACAGCTATGAAAGATGAGATCACTGCACTTAAACAAAATCAGACATGGGAACTCGTGCTAAAGCCAAAAGATGTGAAACCTATATCCTGCAAATGGATTTACAAAATAAAATACCGTCCAGATGGGTCAATCGAGAGGTACAAGGCTCGATTGGTAGCTCGTGGTTTCTCTCAACAATATGAACTAGATTATGGCGAAACGTTTAGTCCAGTGGCAAAACTTACAACCGTCCGAGTCTTACTTGCACTTGCAGCCAACAAAAGCTGGAACTTGTGGCAGATGGACGTGAAGAATGCCTTTCTCTATGGAGAGCTGGATCGGGAGATCTACATGATTCAACCGATGGGTTTTCAGAACCAAGGTCATCCTAAGTATGTGTGTAAACTGAGAAAGGCTCTCTACGGACTAAAACAAGCACCCAGGGCGTGGTATGGCAAGATTGCTAAATTTCTAACTCAAAGTGGGTATTCAGTAACATCTGCAGACTCCAGCTTGTTTGCTAAAGCTAATGGAGAAAGGATAGCTATTGTGCTCGTATACGTAGATGATCTAATCATCACTGGAGATGATGTTGAAGAAATTTTCCGAACAAAGGAAAACTTGTCAGTTCGTTTTCAAATGAAAGAACTTGGACAACTTAAGCATTTCCTTGGGCTAGAGGTTGATCAGACGAAAGAAGAGATATTTCTTTGTCAACAGAAATATATCAAAGATTTGTTGAAGAAGTTTGGGATGCTAGAATGTAAGCCGATCTCAACACCGATAGAACCAAATGCCAAGATGTGTGCACATGAAGGCAAAGACCTAGAAGATGCATCGATGTATCGACAATTAGTGGGTAGTCTAATTTACTTAACCTTGACTCAACCTGACATTTCTTATGCAGTTGGCATGATGAGTCGATACATGCAAAATCCGAAGAAGTCTCATTTAGAAGCGGTTCGGCGAGTACTCATATATGTGAAGAGTACAATAGACTATGGTCTTCTATACAAGAAATGTGGAAATTGCAAACTAGTTGGCTACTGTGATGCTGACTATGCAGGAGATCACGATACTCGCAGATCAACTACTGGGTATATGTTTACCCTTGGATCTGGAACGATTTCTTGGCGTAGCAAGAGACAACCGACTGTGTCCTTGTCAACTACGGAAGTAGAGTATCGAGCAGCAGCAATGGCAGCTCAAGAAAGCACGTGGCTGATACAACTAATGAATGATCTACATCAACCAATAGATTATGCAGTTCTGTTGTATTGTGACAACCAATCGGCAATTCGGCTGGCGGAGAATCCTGTTTTTCATGCAAGAACTAAACATGTGGAAGTGCATTACCACTTTGTTAGGGAAAAAGTTCTGCAAGAAGAGATTGAGATGAGGCAAGTCAAGACAGATGAGCAAATTGCTGACTTGTTTACAAAAAGCTTGAGTGTTGGAAAGTTTGAACATTTCCGTCGTCAGCTTGGCGTGATTCAAAGAATGGGGGCTAACATTGAGGGGGAGTGTTGAGAAGTCAATATTAGCCCAAAATAAGTCCACACCTAAATTAATTTGACGTCATTTCTTACATCAATTTAGTTAGGTGAAAATTAGGTATTTTTCCCATGTTTAATTTTAATGGTTTAAATTAGTTTGTGGTTATTTTAATAAGTGGTTTAAATTGTTTCTTGTAACCTATAAATACATCATTTGTATTTGAGTTTTATTATTCAACAATCAAAACTTTATTATAAGCATTTGAAAGTTTTCTTAAGAGTTCTTCTCTTTTACAATTTTGTGAGATTATTCTAAAGAGAGTTTTTCTTCTTCTTGATCAATTAGAGTTTTTATTCTATTTTGATTCAACATGTTGGTATGGTGGAATTAATAAAACTTTAGATCATAACTCTTATGGAGATGCATGGCATGCTGAGATGGTCAATGACGAAGCTCCATCAGAACTTCTTGATGAACTCATAGACGTGTGCACCAACTTCTTCTGCCTTTTCTTGGTTGATAAAGTGAGCTACCCCTTCCATGACAACTACATCCTGCAGATATGGTACATATTTCTTGAAGCCACCATTGTGTATATATTCCTTCATACCTTTGTTGTTATAGACAAGATCCTGGTCACCCACGACAAACTTGACTGGTACTTTGATTTGTACCCCAGCCATGCCATCAGCTCCCAGTTTCTATAAGAAAGAGAAAAATTACTTAAATATACCATACTCCACAATAGGCAGCATATTGCTTTCATATAAAGTATCCAATAACTGCACTAGTATTAGTAAAATTATGTGCCACCTAGATACCAAAACAAGATTTGAAAAATGGACATCCATAACATGTCCTGATACTTCCAGCCATGAAAGTAGTCATGGATGTGTGAGTTCGATGTTTCATATCAGTCTCAGACATGGATCAAAGATCACCAATTATATGTAGATGAAGTAAGAAATTTCTAGAACATAACAGTTAGGTACATGATGAAAGGCAAGATTGGCCCTACATAAAATGTATTCATCGAATACTAGAAAATATTGTCCAGATAAAAGATTGATAACTAACTCTTTAATTATGATAGCCATATATAAGTTTTTGGAACATACAGATCCGAACATCGATAATAATTCACTGGTCCAGTGAAGCCTTTCTGGTTAAATTTGGAGGCATAATAATTGACATCTTCTTCTGACAGCCAAGAGGGCAAGGCTGAAGGATCCGGTACAGTACTGAGTCCCATATCTTTGGGTATACAAAGTGGTTTTGCAATGCGCAAACACAGAAATTTCTTTATAAGTCTTGCAGTATCAATCTGAGCAAACTCTTCTTCAATCTCTCCAGGTTCCTACAGCAGAAGTTAGAAATGTTTTGAACGAGAATCAGCTCATGAGATTGGAGAATGATGCACTTAAATAGATACTTCTAGAGTACGAATACGGAAGATTAGAGAAACATTTGGGAACAATTCGAGAACCAAAATCAAATTACAATCTACTTCAGTGTCATTGCTTCCAAGTATAATGGTTTTGCTCACAATTTTAACACTGATCAAGAGAATACAACCACTGTTTTCATGACTGGAGGAAATCAACAATATATTGCAAAACATACCCATGGCACAAATTTTGCAACAATAAGAGTTATTTCTTAATACATGCACAGAAATGTTGTTAGAGAAAAAAAGGAAAAAAATCACCTGAAATCTGCAGATATAATAATCATCACCATAGACAGCCCTGAAGTTATTAAGAGGTCTCACAGCCGGGTTTCTGGGAGGAAAGGGGACGCTCATGTTGACTAAGGCCTTGACTCTGTCCGGCCTAAACAAACAAAAATACCAAGCAATCAAAGCACCCCAGTCATGACCCACTAGGAAAACTTGATCGATACCCAATTTATCAAGGAGGCCGATGAGGTCACCGACGAGGTGGAGTGCCGTGTACGACGTGACCGAGGGCGGGGCGTCGGTGTCGCCGTAGCCGCGAAGGTCTGGGGCAATGGCTCGGTAGCCGCGGGAAGAGAGATAGAGGAGCTGGTTGCGCCAGGAATACCAGAGTTCAGGGAAGCCGTGAATGAAGAGAACTACTGGGCCGGTCCCTATTGATGCCACGTGCATGTTTATGCCGTTAGTGGCCACTGTTGTATGCTCTATTTTCTCCATTGTTTGTTTGTGTTTTGTTTTGGTGCAACTCTGAAAGTCTGAAGGTTTCAAGATTCGGCTCTGTTTTACTTGAATGAAAGGAACGTGAAAGAGGACGGCTCTTGTTTGATGATTCAGCTAAATATGAAATGGATAACATGAATAAGACGGACAGATGTCATCCGACTAAATGAGTAAGCACAAGAGAGCTGTATTTAAAATTTTAATGATTGACAAGAAGTAATCCCATTTTCTTGTCATCGGTAAACGCAACCACATTACACCCGAGGTAAGTTCCGCATATTTTTGTCTTTTGCGACACTAAATTTCGCTTGACACCTTGCTTTCTTTTGTATTTACAATTCATTTATAAGTATTACCATAATTTCATTTGCCTATTTCTTCTTAAAAATTTTCAGATTATATCATTATCATTGGTATGAAAAATGTAATTGCATAAATAGAAATTAAAAAATGTAATAATATTAGTAAATAACAAAGAGCGAGGTTATATGAATTCACTAAAATACTTATTAAATTCATTAATTAAAAAAATCCACCATAACAATTTGAAAATTCATATTTTACTCTACAAACCTACCTAAATACCAAATAAACCCTTAACAAACTTATCATTAGAAGACTATTTTTCTTGAATAAATCTATTTTATGTACTTTGTTTTCTAAAATAATAAAATTTCTTCTCCTTTTTTTAATTAATTGTATCTTAATAAAATATAAATAGGAATGGTGAATTAATTATTTTGGCATCAATGTTTCTTTTGTAATTGATGCATGGTGGTTACACATGTTTTGTAAATATTCAAAAGTAACTGAATATATTCGGTTGATGATAATCTTGTACTGGCTTTGAGCTAGGAAATAAGAGAGTTTAATGAGTAATTCGTTTGTCCATTATTATAATTTAGTTTGTAGACATTTTAAAAATAAAAATTATAAAAAAATAGACATTTTTAGAAATAAAAATTATAATGAGTTTTTTTTAGGGATGGCAAAAATCCCCATGGGAACGGGTATCCTCGGGGATTTTTCCCATTAAGGGAGTGTATGAGGATAATTTCATACCCAATTTCTTATTCGGGGAAGGGACGGGGAAATTTTTTTATCCAATTTCTTATTCGAGGAGGGGACGGGGATGAGGTGGAATCCCCATCCCCTACCCATTTACCCATTTTAATTTTATTATTTTTTAAAAAAATTACTAGTAAATAAATAATAAAATTTGAATTATAAAATTATAAATATTGGTAAAAAATAACAAATATCAAAATATTTATATTATTAAACTTTTAGACCTAATTAACTAATTAAAGTCCTACATTTTTATTTAGGACATTAAAAAAACCGAGTAAATTCTATTAGCCCAAAAATTTTGTTTTAATTTTAATATTCTTTAAATGTTTTAAACTTAAATATATTTTTTATTTATTTTTAGATGTTATAATTGCCCACAGCGAATCACAATTTTAATATTTATTCTTAATTTGCTCCGACTTAATTATTGTGCTATAAAGGGAATAATCCACATTTATTATGTGCCATGCCACCATTGAAAAAGTAAATTTTGAATCTAAATTCGATTTTATTTGTAACAATTTTGTATTAGACTACTAATTTATTCACGATAGTTTGTAAAAGAAGTTTGTATCCCTTACATGCTGCGTTACTTACTAATTTAATGCATGTGACTTTTGTAATGGATATTAATGTAAGATATATTTTAAACTTTACTTTTATTTGAATTTTTTATTTTAATATAATTAACTCAAAATCAAAAACAAAAAATGTATTAGTTATTCGGGGATCATGGACCCTTGGAGATCCCCTATTATTATTCGAGGAGGGAATGAGGATTCTCTCAAGTAATTCTGACGGGGACAGAGAGAGGACGGGGACATACGCAAAATATCGGGGATAGGTACGGGGAGATTGGTCCCCTCCCCTCCCCTCCCCTCCCCATTGCCATCCCTAGTTTTTTTTTTTTTTCCTTTTTATTAGCTTCTGCATTGATGCTTTCATGTGCTAATTTTGCAGTGCTCACTTTCCATCCTGATATTCTCAACCAAATGTAAAAAGAAATATGAGTTCAACAAGAGAGAAGCAAGAGAGACAATGTTCAGAAGCTAATTCAAGTAAAACCAAGAGAGTTTGAGAGCGAGAGATATTCAAGCAGTAACCTATATGTATTAATACTTTTACTCACAACAGATATTAAGTAATACAGTTTTAATTTGGACTAAGTTGTGAATGACCAGATACACTCTTTTATCCACACTTACTTCGAAGGCTTCACTTCTTCGTCATTGAGTAGTCCATGACATCTAAAAGGTAATCTGAAACCAAAGAAACACATGATATATTCACATTGTACAGTAAAATGATACGAGGCAACAATATGGGTATAAAAAGACCTACTAGCATCTTCTTTTGTGAAGCAAAGAGGAGGAGCAACTCTGAAAACCATTTCCATAAAATCCACCTTTGCCGATCAATACTCCCATTTCTATAACAAAGTGGTCTCTATGTAGCTAGAAGCTTAAAGCAATATGACTGGATTATTACTGAGAGGATAAGAAAACACATATACGTTTCATTTTGTCAATTACATCTAGAGTTTCAGCCTTTCTCAATTGGCGATCAGTGACAAAACTCCAAGCATAAATTCCCATCCCCTCGCATCTCCAATAGTTTCATATTTATCCTCAAGTGCAGTGTGTCTTTCTTTCAAATACGATCCAACAACATGGGCATTATGCTGAAGTTTATCTTTCAAAACAACGTGCCTTGCAGCTGTACATACGGGATTCCCAGGTGTTTGAAGTAACTGCCGTGAGTCAAGGCCTCTGCGATCTCCGGAGTAGTTACTAATGCGCACCAAGGGGAATACTATTTCCAATGCCCTTTGCCATTGTCACAACGTCAAATAACCCTTCCAATAAGATAGAAGCTAAAATTTTAGGAGAAATTATAAAACTCTTACGCGAATTAGCATCAAATTGCAATTAAAAAAAATCATCAAATTATTAAGCCCTAACCTAATGTACATTAATTTCCCAAAATCTAACTCAAATTGATCTCAATTAGGGGTGGCAAAAAAGCCCGGACTGGCCCAGATCCGCTGGCCTAAAGCCCGACCCGCAAGGGTGGGCCTGAATATGGGCCTAAAAATTACAAATCCCACATATGTTGGGCTTGGACAAGGACTTAGTAAAAAAGTTCGAACTTGGCCCAGGCTTTTTAAATTTATGAATAAAAAATAAATTCAATTTAAATAAAAAAGAAAAAACTCAAAATATTAAATTAGTTTAATTTTTTATATTAGTATTTGTTATTTTATTAGGTTGTATTACTAATATTTTATGTATTGGACTATTATTCTATTTATATATTAGATGATTATCTTTAATTTAAATATTTTTTCTTAATTTAAAAAATATTTTATAATTAATTTAAAAAGCCCGAGCCCGGCCCGTTCAAGTTTGAAAAGCCTGGCTCAAGCCCTTAAATTACCATCCCTAATCTCAATATACCAAACCCTAACCCAATACCGAATTGGTTTCAAATATCCAAACACTAACATCATCATTTTAAGAGCAGCGACAACAATAATTTGGAGAAGCAATGGTTGTCCCGCTTCATGGCAGCTCTGCAACAGCTGGCTTTGCAGCGTTGTTTGACATTATAGTAGCAGGTGCGCGTGCGGCATGGTTTTGCAATCTAGTGGCAGCCGACCGTTGATGTGGTTGGTAATAATGACTTTCTAATGGTTAAGGCATGTTTGATTATCTCTAATCGAATAAGATTAAAAAAAGTAAGTTAATGATTTTTAATTGTCTAATTATTTATAATTTAGACTTATATGTTAGAAATTTATCTCTTTAACTTTTAAGAATTTTCATAAACAGTAGGAAGTATAATGTTAAAATTCAAACTAATGCAATTCATCCGTTTTAACTATTTTTTTAATGGACCCAATGGTGACGGATTGAAATTAGAAAAAGTTCAAATTGGTGGTACCTTGCAACAGTTGCAAGGTAGGTGAATCCATCCTATTTTCTTATATATATTAGCTGCGGTATTATTTTCTTAAATAATACACAATTTACATACTAGCTGTTTTCATATATAATACTCTAAAATATAAACTTGATATTGGTAATATATTCTTATCAGTCCCCTCAACCAAATCTCCTGTGTTTCCACTTTTCACTAGCAAATGTAAAGAGTTTGCAAGAAGTAAAAGACGTATATTACGCTCGTGGGTGGGCTTAGACGTGGACGGTAAGAGTTATGTGAGAAGGAGAACGGAGGGGTTTTATAAGATTAATAGAGGTCTGGTAATAGTACTGCCCCTATTACAACACCTGTTAACCCCCCTCCCCCCTCTCTTACTGGGGACTACATATTTACCATTGGATTGTTTGAGTTCCTGAAGAGCCTTGGGCCACATATGCCAGTGGCGGTCAACATTACATCTCTGCAGTGGCCTCTGTGAAACCAATGGGCCTGAAGTTTCTAAAGGCCAAGCTCTTGAAAGCTTCCAAAATCCAAAAGATATATTACCAGCGGTAATCTTGTTTTCCAGTTCTTTTCCAACCCCACCCAACAGAAACAACTGACACGACATGAATTGAAACAAATTTATCTGCAAGAAGGAAACATGATTGGTAATTAGTAATTACATTCTACATGCAGATGCAGAGAGAGACTAAATGACAGTTGATTTACCGTCTTAATAGGAAATCCAACAGATGTACGACGGCAAAGGAAAAAACAATGGCATCAAATTCAAAACATGTACAAACAGTACCAATTGAAACTCGCAGTTTTGAATAACAAGTTGTACGGATTGGCTTTCAGATTAATTACATCTAAGAACCATGCGTGTTGTTGTATCTTTGCTGTGAATTTTTGTAGCATTTATCAAATAAGGACCATTTCGGCAAAGGTTCCCGTCTTAATAAAATGCAGCCCTACTTATTTCAAAGCAAAATGCTCGTAATTTTTACTGATAATATGCACCAAATTGCTCATATGATTACCCAGAAATGCTCGTCTTTTTCTTCTATAAACCCTTGCGCTTGTTTTCTATTTAGCTAGATTAGTATTTAGAAAGGGGATTAAGAATTGTGTGCACGCAAACAAAAACAAAATAATCAGATAAGAACAAACCAATGCCTAACTTTATATTAATCCACAAATTAATAGAGAGAATTACGGGAGGAGAATGCTATCTTGCTAAGTGGGCAGGATAGCATAGCAACGCATCAACTTGATTACTCAAAAAATCAAGCAATTTGGTCTTTTGAGAAAGCCGCCACTACGTGGAAAAGTAAACGAAATAGTAAATTAGAAATTGCACGAGTCATACGCGTCGTCGGTGTCAAAATGTTAACAACTAGGCCCGGTGCTGCCTGCTGAAAACCACCAGCAAAATAAATAGAATCGGCTCGCCAGCCTGTTCGTAGCTGTTTGTCAAAGTTTTACATACCAAATTTTCTTATGATTAATATTGTCTAATCGTTTAAATCCTTATACGCCTTCCCTTTGAATTCTTTCAAAATTTTGGCAGCTAAGAATATATATAATAGTCGACACGTTTGACTTTGTTAGGCGAATTTAAAGTTTCTTCAACTAATAGGAACATATTAAAAATTTTTAGTCAACAATAACCAAAGTATCGATAGTTGTTTAGTAATTAAATTATGAGCATGCAGATCAGATGCAGGAGACATTGTAATGGCAATACTGCAAATATTATATATTCTAAAACAAGTTGGAAGTGTTGAACGACGAGAGAGCAAATGTTCGAGGAATCTTCTTCATAGTTCCGTAAGCACCAATTTCTAATGTATTGCTAACTTTTTGTGACAGTAATGATTTGAGTTTCTACAATATATTTTTTCTATTAATTAAATATTGAGATAGATATAGATATTTATTGTATTTATAGGAGTGAAATAAATATCTTAAATATTAACAAGGTTAAAATTTTATATTATACTTCATAATTTTGATTAAGAAATATGTTTCAATAAATATATGATTGTAAATATCAATATTATTTTTATTGTAATAACACATATCGGCATTAGAAAAAAAACAAAAAAAGCTTAAAATAATTTTACTTACCAGTCTGTTTGATCGAAATCGGTTCCGAAAACTGCAAAATGGAAAAAAATAAATAAAATTACGCGCTTGTGGAACGTGTGTCATTGAATCAAAATATGCAGAATATATGACGTGTATTTCTAAATATGTCAACTTGGGGGAGGTAATCTTGAAATCAATAATACTTGAAGCAAAACGAAAGCAGCCTTTTGTCGGAGTTAATATACATTGAGTGAGATTCGATTCATATTAATCTTCGATCATTTAAATCATTTCCTAATATTTATATATTTGTTTGTGTTGTCGTATTATCAGACAAAGAACCAATCATCTAACAAATATTAGAAGTGAACGGGCTGGTTGACTATATGCTGGTTTTATTCCATGGCAAATCTAACTCAATCAAAATACAACCTTACCAACCGAAACCCGATCGGCCAAGAAGCAAACAAGAACTAAAAATTCAATACATATAATTAAATTAATAGTGGAGTGGTTGGGCTCAGCATTAGCTTGACTTTCTAGACACATCTTTCCAATTGAAAATAAATAAATAAATTCGTCTTAACTAAGCTTTTAGCTAAAATAGTTGAAAAAAAAAAGAGCTACAATGCTAATAAGGTTTGTGGTGTGTGTGTGAGTCTATATATATATATATATATATATATATATATATATATATATATATAATAGTTTTCTGACCAGTGATTTTAAAGTGTAAGAAAATTTAAAAAAATTTTAAAACCGCACGGCTCTAAAGGTTTACAGTTTAAACCTTTAAAATTATGCGGTTTTTCAAGTTTTCTTATATTTTTCCGTACTTTAAAATTTCGGATTAGAATATTTCTCTATATATATATATATGTGTGTGTGTGTGTATCAATTCTGCTTGCTTTTTATTTTTAATCTTCAAAGTTTTGTTAATTGTCTCATTTGTTGGTGGATAAATTTGGTTAACCCAATTTAAGAGTTTCATGTGGATTAAAGGAAAGAAAATAGGACAGCGACACGTGCTCTTAGATAGAATTATCTCCTTCACCTCACTCTTCACTAAAGGAGACTAAGGTGATATTGTAAATAGTTAATTTTAGGCCAACGATGGAAGAAAAAGTATTAATGATGAGAAGGATATGTGAGAGAAGCATCAGGCAGGCATGATAGCTAGGCTTCAGAAGGGCCCTAGGTTCTACAAAGGATCCTGCAGGAACGCAATCAACAGACGAAGAGTAAGATACAAAGGGAATACAGTAAATGGAGGAACGCCAAAGCCTGCATAGGTGCCTTATGATTTAGAAGCTGCTTTTTCATTTTCAAAAGTCAAACATTAGGACTCTAAAGGACATGAAAGCATCTCCAATTAGAATCACCCAGCTCAAAGGAAACACGTGTGTCATTAATAGACGATCGCCAATTCAGAAGGAAGGAGACCTTAACTTGTGTCTCAAGTTTATCTCGACACTCTTAGAGCATCACCAAAAAACTCTTCAAATAAGATTTTATTACTTATTTAAAGAGTCACATTAATATTTAAAGCTCCAAAAGACACTTCAATTAAAATTCTTCAAATAAGAATTGATTCTCTCTCTTCAAATTTGGAGAGTTAATTTCTCTCTCTTCAATTTGTATTTTATTACTTTTCATTAAAGAAAGAGAGATAAATACTTTAATTGCTATTGACTTTTCCTTTAAAAAAATAATTATTTGATTAAAATAATATTAATTTATTTCTATTTCTTTTGGAGATTATTATATTTTTTTATCCTTCTATTTGCCACATAGGTAAACAAATAGATATTTAAAGAGTAAAATTTATAAAGGCTTTTGGAGATACTCTTACTCGCTATCATATGAAACAGTGGTCCCTAAGGACAAATAGGCGTGTCGCTATCAAGAAGCTCATGAGGTGCTTGATACACTTGCCAAATGTCAGGGCAAATCAAATGCAGTACGTGAAAATGGACTACAAAGTTCTTAGGTAAAAAAAGATCCTTTAATTAGAAATCGTCTCGTGTAATATAAGATGAATTCAAAGAACTTTAAATATTTGAACTCCGACTAAAAGAGGACCTGCCAATTGAGTTCCATTATGTGTTTTGAGAGACTTGAGGATACCCTTAGCAACCTTATTATATAAATTAAGCTTGATCTTAGAAAGGGTCTCATTCCTTTTTTAATTATTTTCTTTATCTTTTTCTTCTTCTTCATTGTCTGTAAAAATAAAGGTAGTTTACTTTTCCAACTTCTCCAAAAAAACTCTTCACTTTTTTCATTCTTAGAGCTCTTACATCTGAACATCATGCACCATACAAGTTCTTATTTTCACTCCTCATCTTTTTCTCGATCCTCATCTTTCTAAGAGGCTAGTGCTACTTATATGCTTCTTTGTGGTTGACACAACACAACGATCTTCCCTATTATCCTTCACACCCAAAGACACTCCTCAAAAGTGCCTTCGCAGACAAACATATAGCTCTCTTAAGGAGCCTAAGAGGAAAAAACACTGGGAAAATTCCTTTTATGTTATTTATCAATTATAATGTAAAGAATCCTTTGTAACATCATGTTTTACATAATGGATCGGTTAACAAGACATTGCCCTTGGATATAAGATGTAGGTCGAACCACGTAAATCTTGTGTGTCTTTTATATTTATGCTTATGTATGCCTTATGCTTTTTCTAGGGCATCCTCGGATCTCCTTGAGCCCCCCAAAGCATTTTTAGAGTTTTCTCAGGGCTCTTTAAAGGAACCTATACGTTTTCTAAGGCTCTTTTGGCTCACTGAGGCCTGTAGAGTCTTCGAGGCTCCTCTAGACACAACTTTTTAATTGATCTGAAGCAACATTTCACCTTCTCCAATCAAACAAATCTTTGATGTCCCCTGGCTTGCACCACTAAGATGAAAAAAAAAAAGGCTTGAAACATTTGGCACTGTCTGGAAAAATTTTACTGCTGCCCTATTGAGGTATTGTCCAGCATTTTTTACTCGGTTTTGTCCACTGTGTGCCTCATAAGCCTTCTAAGGCTCACTAAGTCTTGTAGAATCCCACAAGCTCCTCTAGACACAACTTTTTAACTGATCCAAGGCATCACTTAACCATTCCAATCAAACAAATCTTTAATGTCCATCAGCTCACACCACTCAGATGAGTGAAAAATGGGTCGAAACACCATGCATGATGCATCTACTGTATAAGAGAGCTTCTAGGCACTTCACACTATCTGATGATGGTGTTTAAAGTTAAGTATTGTATAATAATGGAATTGATTGGTGGTAACTTGCACTAATAGGTCTAATTAATGGTTAAAGATTATCTCCATATATGAGCTCTTATAAGTTTTTAATGATATTGTGCCATGTGTCTTTATATAATAGTGTATGAGTATAATTTAATTTTTTCATTTTATTTATTTATTAACTATCAATCACCCACGTATTTTTTTACTTAGAAGGAGATCAGATCATCAAAGAATTCTAATCCCTAATTAATAAGCATAATCAAAGATGGTGAGTAATTCGACATGCATGTGTCACCTTTGAGTTTTGACAATCCAAATGTGATCAATTGCGAAAGCATGAATGTATAACTACATTCTATCAAGAGTTACATGCATTATTAAAAGGGAAGATACATGGATAAATATATATCAAATTATACAAACGCGTTTTCCACCTAAAAGTCCAAGATGTTGACTTCTATGCATACTTCTCCGTAATTAATTAATGCATCACAATATGAACTATGAAGCAAAGCTCAGTACCCGTCTTTCCTATAAATACATCAAAGTACAAATTAAAGCCATTCAAGATAACTGCATATCTTATTCAATCCCCAGTCTCGTCCAAAATTAATTAATGGCTTCAAAGCTCTTCTTTCTCATAACAATACCTATTCTTATTGCACTTCTTCCTGTCTTTGCTCGCCCATCACATGCAACAGATGTCGCTCCAACGACTCCTGTTTCAGCTGGATCGGTTTGCAAATCCACTCCGGACCCATCCTTTTGCAAATCTGTGCTCCCTAACCAAACTGCAAATGTCTACACCTACGGCCGGTTCTCCATTCGCAAAGCTTTGCGGCAATCTCGTAAATTCTTGAACCTAGTTGACAAATATCTCAGACGCCGCGCCACATTATCAGCCACCGCCATACGTGCTCTAGAGGATTGCCGTTTACTAGCTGGTTTCAACATGGACTTTCTTTTAAGCTCCTTTGAAACTGTCAATTCTACTAGTAAAACTTTACCCACCATGCAAGCGGATGACGTGCAGACTTTCCTTAGTGCCATTTTAACAAACCAACAAACCTGTTTTGAAGGCTTACAGGACACGGCTTCCGCTTGGAGCATCAAGAATGGTCTCTCACTCCCTCTTTCCAACGACACAAAACTCTACAGTGTCTCTCTTGCTCTTTTCACAAAAGCTTGGGTCCCTAAGAAGAAGAAAGCAACCGCATGGCAGACTACAAGGAAGCAACGTCTGTTCCGGAACGGACGGCTACCTCTGAAAATGTCTGAGAAAACACGTGTAGTTTACGAGACTGTAAGCAGAAGAAAACTTCTCCAAGCTGCTCCGGATGATGAAGTCTTGGTGAGCGATATTGTCACGGTGAGTCAAGACGGGAGTGGGAATTTCACTACCATCACTGATGCTATTAATGTTGCTCCAAACAATACAGATGTTACCAATGGATACTTCTTGATTTATATCACGGCGGGTGTTTATGAGGAATATGTATCCATTTCTAAGAACAAGAAAAATTTGATGATCATTGGAGACGGCATCAACCGGACAGTAATCACTGGCAACAGAAGCGTTGTTGATGGATGGACCACGTTCAATTCTGCGACTTTTGGTAATCATACATACATATATACACACACACACACTTGTATTTTATTTTTTCGATTTTAAATTTTGTTAATTGTAGTATTGGAAGATGATTATGCCATTCTAATGATTTTCTTTTGGTGATAAAAATTGCAGCCGTGGTGGCACCGAACTTTGTCGCAGTGAATATAACCATCCGCAATACGGCTGGAGCAATCAAGCATCAGGCTGTGGCACTACGCAATGGGGCAGATTTGTCTACATTTTATAGCTGCAGCTTTGAAGCGTACCAAGATACATTATATACACATTCTCTAAGGCAGTTCTACAGGGAATGTGACATTTATGGTACAGTTGATTTCATATTCGGAAACGCAGCCGTTGTTCTCCAAAACTGCAACATTTATCCCCGGCTGCCGATGAGTGGACAATTCAACGCCATTACAGCACAAGGTCGGACCGATCCTAACCAGAATACCGGCACGTCCATCCATAATTGCACAATTATAGCATCCAGTGATCTGGCGTCGGGCAGTCAAACGGTGCAGACATATCTGGGGAGGCCATGGAAGGAGTACTCTAGAACCGTTTATATGCAATCTTTCATGGATAGTTCGATAAACCCTGCCGGTTGGCGGAATTGGAGTGGAGATTTCGCGCTAAGTACATTGTATTATGCCGAGTACAATAACACCGGACCTGGGTCAAACACTGCCAATAGGGTTACGTGGCCTGGTTACCATGTGACCATCAATGCAACCGATGCCGCTAATTTTACTGTGTCTAACTTCCTGTTGGGAGATGAGTGGATACCACAAACCGGAGTGTCATACACTGGTGCCTTAATTTAAAGCTACTACTCAGTACTCATTCAATATCTGTTCTGGTTCTTCTTTTATTTTAATTTCTGAGGGTAATTGTTTTGCAAAAGCAATTCGTTGTAAACTGCCAGCTATTCTTATGTACAGCGTGGTATTAATTGATTCTGTGCAATAATTGATTTGTCAATTCGAGCAAATGATCGCATTTTCTTCTTTCTCAGCAGTAGTACTAAAATAAAATCATTATTATTGTTTTTCTTCATTGATTTGTTATAGATAAGGACAGATCCAGAACTCTTTTCATTGGTCGATCATGTGAGATTTTGACACTTCACTGGGGATACGGGCGACCTTCCTGAACCAATAATTCATGACTTCAAATAGTTTCGAGACATTATACAATGGATTTGAACATGGAATAATAGTAGGTGGGCCCACGAATGATTTTACTTTTACCCAAAGAAGGACGTAGTTCGATCTATTTTAGATAAATAGATCCGCGACAGCATAACTGCTTTGTAAAACTACGAAAGACCCTCGTATTTTGGGTTAATTTCGACCAACCACATTTAAACGAGAAAATTCAACAAAATACTCGTTAAACTCATTTATTCAATAAACATTCTACTAAGATTTAAAATTTGAAACTACGCTCTATACAAATACAACTACTTAAATACTAAAAATACCCTCATATAATTAAATTCTTTTAGATATTGTTTGGAAAATAAAACCCACCAAAACTATTTACACAACTATTGATAAGCAATATTAAACCAATGAGAATAACAAAAATTCAATTGCAGCCAACCAATTAATCCTAAAATTTTCAGCTCTAGTTAACTGAAAATATTTTGATTAAGGAAAAAAAAAGTATGCGATTAAAATGAATATACGAATTAATAAATTATGCTTTAATTTGTAGTTGTGTTTAATATTTCAGTTGTCCTTTCTCAGTTTCCCTATCAATTTCCTTGCCCAACTAAGATATAAATCACAGGTTGAAATTTTTACTCTTATAAATTAAATTCTATAGCTTCTTTGTTAGCAATCTACTTAGACCCTGTGATTTGCATTATAATTTGCTCTGAGACCTGACGTTATCTGGGATGATCCGACTTGAATATTCATTTTGGGATTTTGCTAGTAAAGCTTGAGATTAAACACAATGCAATTAACTATAAACAAGAAGGCGTGGAGTGTACTTTTTATAGGTTCAAATATCCAACCCTTAATATCAATAATGATAGGAATACTAACATTTAGATAACAACTGAAATCCAAAGGTACATGTATTCCAGTTATGCTTATTATTCCAATAAAGGTCACTAGGTCATGGACCGATTTTATACAAAATTAACAAGTTATATGTTTACTCGAATAAACGTAGAAACACATGGCTCAAATGTTATTACTACTTCTTTTTTTAATAAAGAAAACTATGAGAGAATTTTAAAATAGTCTAAGGAAGCTTCACTGTTTCGTCGTCACACAGTTTCCATGTTGAAATTACAAGAATTAATACAATTAGTTGTAAGTTACACATTAAAACTCTGGTTCCAATCTCCAATGATCAAGTTGGATGGACATGGCGCGTGTTTCGTCTGACTAATGTACTAAGAAAACCAGTACATATTTTACGCGCTTGCACCGTGTGAATCATTCAGCCAAGTGTGGGTGTGCGTGTGTGTCTATATATATATATATAGATATAACACGGTATTTCAAAATATATTACCTTGGGAAGTGAAATAATAATGCAATATACGTGACCGTCGTGCAAAACGGGGGCGGCTCGTTGTATTTTTTATTCAATGGAGTGAGTGAGACTCGAATGACAAAATCGTTGGATGATTCTGAGGTGAGATCATTGAAATCCAAGATGGCACGTCTTTGATGAAGCGAGAGATGTACATAGTTCAAATATCAAAAGGAGCAGGATCTGAGCTAATTTGTTTGTTTGACCTACAAGCGAGGAAAAAGAACGTGCCGTCTTCCGATTGGGCCGGTGTACCGGGGCCAGGCCCAATCTTCATTCAATAGGCCTCTCCTAAGCTTGTCCCAAAATTCTGAAAGGACTCAATGAAGAAAGGAAGTTGGGGGAAAGGTTTCATACTTTCATTAACAAAATACCAAGTACTAAAACTAAACAGGGTAAAAGTACATTCCGATATAAATTCTGTTCATAATGCTAGTTATAGTTTTAGCTTCTTCTTTTTTTTTCTTATTTAAATTGATGTAATATAATAAAATTGGTGGGTTGAAATCACCATATAATTTATTTTTTTTTTCTTTTTATATTTTCATTCAACCACTATATATATATATATAAGACTTTCACTTTCTCCAAATAAATTTATGCAAAGCTTGTGATTATGACACTATTCAAATTCTAAAAGCCAAAACTAATGAAGATTCAAACATGAAAATATTAATTCGAGGTATACTGGCATTCTTACTTCTTAAATATTATATAATATGTGATATGATATAAAAATGGGCTAAGGAAGTCCAAATCTATCTACAATTTTTCAATTGCCAATGTTCTTCTCTTATCTGTTATTCTTCTCTTGTTTAAGGGCTTAAGCAACATTCTACTTCACCATTGATCCACGCCCACGTACGTGTTTATCTAAAAAATAACCCTAAACATTTTTTTGGATAAGACCCTAAACGTTTCAATTATATAGATCATTGCTAAAATCCAATTGTATCTTTATTCAACCCTCTTTCTCTCTCTATATATAAAACTCTATTCAATGAAAATCGGTGCCACTTGTCCGTTGGTGAAAGTTCTTAACTAGAAATAGGATTTTAGATATTTGAACTTCACTACATGGGTGGAAAGAAATTATGTTACAATTAAGCTATTAAAAAAAAAATTCCATCAGTTTATATAGTTAGCTGACGTTAACTAAATGTTTGTTTGGTAGCGTGTTAAGTAGTTCTAACTTAAAAATTAGAGCATTAAAATATTTACCCTGCTATGATTTAGAGGAGAGGTTAATTTGATTTTACACTTGTACGATGAAAAATTTATAATATTTTATTATTTTTTTAAAATTATATTTATCACACAATTTCTATTTCACAACTGTAGTTTTTATTTTACTACAACCATGACACCTCAATGGTAGATGGGGCCCGATTGATTTCTCTTTGGTTACGTTCACTTGTTATTAAACAAAGAATCAATCCCCAAGCATAAGTTGCCTCGACATTCTTTGATATTATTTTATTACAACATAAGTGGGACGTGAGCATCACAACAATTGGGCGTTTTGACCATGTATTGTCTTTATTCCACGCCTTATCTAAAAACACACGTACCCACCGAACCTTGGTCGATCGACAAGCAGACAAGAATAAGAATTTCAATACGTCTTCGGATTGGTTGGGTTCAGACTTCAGAAGTACTTGCAGCTAGACACGTACGTGTGACTTTAAAATCATTGCATCTTCACTAAGAATAATTGATGTGTTAGTGTTGCTGAGGTTTCATACTATCGTTTGTTGTAGAACTTCTTGCCCGTCTATATCTACTTTAGGAGCTACCAAGCTCATCGAAAGATCACCAAAGGAAATTAATACCCACTTAGAAGACGAATCAGGATCTCAAAATTCATTCTGCGCCCAATGAAAGTTGTATTAATTCTGTGAGAAAATGTACATGTATTCTTTTAACCCAGTAAATGCGCTAACTACTAAGAAAGAGTAATGATATTTGGGTGCGTGGATTCATATATATTCTTTTCATTGCAAGTCATAACAAACCATTGAAATTTTTCCCTTTTCATATATTCTCAATATCACATCCGCAACTAGCTACCTTATCAAGTTGTAATCATTAAAGTCTAAGTCCCGGTTTATTTATGTTGCCCAGCTGCCGGGTTGCTGCCACGGCGGTGTTTGGTAACCGTCACAATTGGACTGTGGCAGGTTTTCCCTCTCTCTCTCTCTTTTTTTTTTTTTTCAATTTCGTTTATCCTTGAGCCTTACGTAATGTATCGCCGAAAACTTAAGAAGTTAGTTTTTATTTCATAATAGCTCAAAAGTTAGGCTCCAACTACGTTAAAGATTTTGTAACTCACAGCAAAGCTGTTCTGATTTGTTGGATTAGACGACATAAATCTAATGCCAGATGGTGCGGAAGAAAAATGTAAGAATTAAATTGAGGTGGAGGGTAACCTGCTAATATATTGAAATTCATATTATCACTCTGTGACCTGCGGTCCCTGCAGACCCCAAAAAAGATATATATTTATATAAGCTGCATATTATAATTTGAGCTTAAGAAATTGAGAATCTTGTACTTTGGCCCCAGTCAAGTTAAATGTTATACACTTAATCATTTACCCTCAGTTTTATGAAGTATTTTTCAGAATATGGCACTTAAACTTAACACCTTTGACAGTTTGGCTCCAAAGAATGTCAATTTTGGCTCCGTCTTTGACCCTCAACTTCGTATTTCACCCGCAATTCAAAGTTAGAAAATTAATTAGTTTAACATGTGCTCCTTTCCCTTTTTTAGTATTCCAACTAACACTGCTTCATAGCACAATTTGCACCGTATTTATCACAGTTTAATTCTAAGTATTCAACATTTGTAGGATCCCTCAAAACTCATGCTCAAAGTGTCTCTTTGATATAATTTGATTTCGAAGTAAAATTTAATAAAAGCACGTTATATTGTGTAAGGTAATGTTATAGGTTTTTACATAGTTATATCTACGACATCACAACGATACATTTTCTATGGCTTATTTTAGTAGTGAAAATTGATGATGACGAATGTATTTTATAATTGATAACTTAAGAGTCCTGAACGCACGACATTTAATAAAAATTTTTATAATAGTGAAAAAAATTAGTACTGGTAGTGTTAGCAATACTAATAATAATGGCTGTAGCAGTAATAGTAAAAAATAAACCATACTACAATGTACCACCTTTTGCCGGTCATCATGTCTTAGGACTTTGATTAATTGACCAAGTGCCAATATTTGAGTGATGATCATGTCAAATCACTAGCTGTTACTTGCATAATCTGTAACGTAGTCGGAACTCATATGGCCTCGTGCTCGGAATAACTGGTCAAAATTTGAAACCGCGGATCATATGCTTTGCTGGATTAATTAACCAAAATTAGTAATAGTGGATCACCGGTGGTGGGGGAATTTATGTCGCCGTTGACAATAATAGTGGGCAATATAAAGCAAAGTATTCCGAAAAATGAATATAAAAATGCAAGTACTTCCATCAAGGGATAAAAGGAATAACAATTTTATTTTCAGATTTGGTTGCATGCATTAGATTATCAATTATCGAGACAAACAAGTTTTCTTTGTTTAATAAATTCTTACAGTTGACTTCCATATTTTTAAGACCATCACAAATATGAAGGAATTAAAGCTACACTTGCCTCCTATAAATACATCACATTAACAACACCCAAATCATTCTAATTCGATCTCTTTAATTCCCTAGCCAGTCTAGAACAATTATGGCTTCAAAGCTCTTTTTTCTCATAACAATACCTATTCTCATTGCCCTTCCTTTTATTGCCTATCCATCTTATGCAGCAGATAATGTTGATCCACCAACAACTCCTGTCCCACCAGAAACTATTTGCATGTACACTCCAAAACCTAACGATTGCAAATCGGTGCTCCCTGCTACCCCTAACCAAACCGCAGATACCTACACATATTGTCGATTATCCATCCGCAAAGCTTTATCACAAACTCAAAAATTCCTCAACTTAGTTGACAATTATCTTAAATCCGGATCCACATTACCACTCAGTGCAATCCGCACTCTAGATGATTGCCGTTTACTAGCTGGTCTCAACTTGGACTATCTTTCAAGCTCTTATCAAGCTGCCAACACCACTAGCCGAATTCTGAAAACCATCCAAGCTGATGACGTGCAAGCTCAGCTTAGTGCCATCTTAACGAACCAAAATACCTGTTTAGACGACATTCAAGACTCTGCTTTGTCCGAGAGCGTAAAGAATGGCCTCTCTGTTCCGTTACTTGAGGACATAAAACTTAGCAGTGTCTTGCTTGCTCTTTTCAGAAAGGGTTGGGTTGGTGAGAAGAAGATAGTCACCTCATGGCAGCCTTCAAAGACACAAAGTATGTTCGGCCACAATGGACGTTTACCGCTGATTATGTCTGACCGAATTCGAGCAATCTACGACTCTGTAAGAGGAAGAAAACTCACAGGTGGTGATGAAGGAGTCCTGGTGACCGATATTGTGACTGTTGCTCTAGATGGCACTGGAAATTTCTCCACAATCACTGATGCTATTAATGTAGCTCCAAACAATACAAATCCTGACAATGGATACTTTTTGATTTATGTCATCGCGGGCGTCTATCAAGAATACATCTCCATTCCTAAGAATAAGAAAAATTTGATGATGATCGGAGACGGCATCAATCAGACAATAATCACCGGCAACAGAAACGTTGTTGATGGATGGACTACTTCCAATTCTGCAACCTTCAGTAAGCTACCTACCTACCTATACATGCACAATTAGTCTTTTTTATGTTCTAGTGCCAAAAATATATTAATAAACTCGATTATTCTAATATTGACTTTATTGTCAACAAATTAAATATATTGCAGTCGTGGTGGCACCAAACTTTGTTGCATCGGACATAACTATCCGCAATACGGCTGGAGCAGTCAAGCACCAGGCTGTGGCACTGCGCAGTGCGGCTGATTTGTCTACATTTTATAGCTGCAGCTTTGAAGGGTACCAAGATACATTATACACGCATTCTCTAAGGCAGTTCTACAGAGAATGCGATATATATGGTACAGTTGATTTCATATTCGGAAACGCAGCCGTTGTTCTCCAAAACTGCAACATTTATCCCCGGCTGCCGATGAGTGGACAATTCAACGCCATTACAGCACAAGGTCGGACCGATCCTAACCAGAATACCGGCACGTCCATCCATAATTGCACAATTAGAGCATCCAGTGATCTGGCGTCGGGCAGTCAAACGGTGCAGACATATCTGGGGAGGCCATGGAAGGAGTACTCTAGAACTGTTTACATGCAAACTTTCATGGATAGTTTGATAAACCCTGCTGGTTGGCACGATTGGAGCGGCGATTTTGCACTATCTACATTGTATTATGCCGAGTACAATAATACCGGCCCAGGGTCAGACACTACCAATAGGGTGACTTGGCCGGGTTACCATATCATCGATGCCACAGAAGCCGCTAATTTCACCGTTTCTAATTTCTTGTCTGGGGACAATTGGTTACCGCAAACTGGAGTGCCTTACAACGGTGGTTTCATTAGTTAATTTTTTTTAATTAAGCTACTCATCTTGTGAAGCTTCCTGTTCGTCGGTTTTTTATTTTATTTTTTATTTTGGGAAATTACTTTGCAAACTCAATAATCATGTGTGATACACAAGCTATTCAAATGTACAATTGTATTGACAATAAATTTAATATTTGAACTGCTATTGTATTTTTTTCTTTTTAACTTTTTTGCAGTAGAAGTACTCCAATGACTAAGATGATTAAATAATGTTGTTATCGAAATTGATGATGAAATATCCGCAACAGTGAATCGTCCCTACTGCTTTTTATTATGCTACTTATTTCCTAAATTTTACACAACTCTATCATTCTGGTAACAAATATTAAAGTTTATGTCAACAATTAATCCTAATTCTGTTAACGTTTTATTGTTAACAAATATGCGCAAATAGCCCATTTGAAGAAGAAATTTTTGGCTCTCGAGATTTAATAAGTCAAAAATTCTATTAGATAGCTAGACATTTCTAAAACTTTTAATTCCAACATTCTTCTTTAAAAATACTATATGTGAAGTAAACCATTTTCTCTCTTGTGTTTTAAAATCTACTGAAACCTCTTAGAATCCGTTTGGGATTGTTTTTGGAAGATTTAAAAGTGATTTTAAAAATTTAAAAGGTAATTTTAGTGTTTGGTTAAAAAAAAAATCAAAACCACTTTTGTCAAAATCAACCCTTCTTACAACTAATTTTGAAAAGAATGGAAGGAGTACATTTTAAATTCTGATTTTGAGTTTTCCTTTAATACAATTTCATAAATATCCTTAAAATTATTACTTAAACCCAAAATTATCCTTATTCAAATTGGAAACAAATCAATATTTTAATAAATTTTTAATATAATTTATCAATATAAATTTATTGATATTAATTTGTTGGTCGAATTATTATTAAATTTAATTATCAATTGTTTTAAGATAAAAAATAAAATCAATATATTATAAATTTTATTTTTAGTTAAAATTATTATAATACACAATTAAAAATATTATGTGTACATGTTTTTATATGTATAAGTAAATTTTATCATACATTATGTACATTTTAGACATTTGTTTTCTCTCAGCAGTTTAACAGTAAAATTTACCAAACGTCCATAATTGCTTTCAAAAGTTATAGTACTTCTAAAAACAAAATTTACCAAATACTTAACTGATTTTCTTCACAGCTGATTATTTCTACAATACAATTAATATCAATTATTTTAAAAGTTACAGTATTTTCCAAACTGGCCCTTAATGGTCTAATGTTAAATAATCTAAAATACTTAATTTTTAGAGGACAATTTAAGATCTTTTTTGTATTATACAAATCCGACTGTTGAGATACGTGTATATAACAGTTTTAACACTTATTTTAATGTAAAAAATTAAAGTTGACAATTAACAAAATATTATTGAGATAAAAAATATGCTGGTTGAAAAATATTTAATTTCACCAAATAAGGAGTGTTTTAGTTGTTTTCCGTCATTGCAATTTTTTCAAACAATTTAAAAAAAAAATGTCAACTCATGCATATGGGACTTAAGGAAAGGTCAATGCAACTAAACGAGGCTTCTATGAAATTTACTTTATGTCACACCCACTTCAAGTAAAGCGCAATTTTGCTGAAAATCAGAGACCAATTTGTAACTTATTGCTAATATGTAGATTGTGTGTGTGTGTTATTATTATTTTTAATAAAATTTGAGTAGACGAATTGGTTTAAATTTTGATTTTTCAATAAAGCTAAATGTTTGAATTTACATGACATATTTCTATTAATTTGTTTATTTTTCTCAACTTAAAAATTTGGAAACTATTATTTTTCTATTTATACTCTTACAAATTTAAAATGTTAAATAAGTAATATACATTTCAACGAACATTAATAAGATAGTATTTTATAAGAACATAAATCAATCATGTTCAAGTCAATACAATCTTCAATATTCTAAATTAGAACATGTGAATCAATTTTATTGTTGTTTACAATGTGTTATACGAAAAATATTCATAAAAAAAATTATAAAGATAAATAATACTAATTTTAAAAAATAAAAACAATAATATATTAATACATATCACAAGTTATGGAGATGAATAATAATGCTAATTAGTAAATTTTATTTAGTTAAGGATGAAAATAAATTAATTAGATAGAAATATTTACAACAATATAATAAGTCAACTTGTAAATAAATTATTTGACATAATTCTAACTACTAATTTTTTATTTATTTATGTTCAATATTGAATTTTACATCCAAAATAACTTGTATTGAGAACATAATAATAAAAAGTTCCATAAATCCTTTAAAAAGAAAAAAGAAGGAGAAGAAGAAGATGAAGAGATGAAGAAAATGAAGAAGAAGGGCCAAAGGCTAAAAAAAGGTTGAAAATAAAAGTTTTAAGGTTTAAAGTATAAGAACTGTAAATTGAATAATGAGTGTGCTATATAGGTGTTCAAAATAATTATATAATATTAACTTATAATATATTATCCTTAACAATAATTCACATAATTGGTGTTTTGTAATATATATTTTTATTGAAATTAGAGTATAAAAAGTAATTTTTAAAGTGCAAATAATCTCACCCTTTTTAGAAACTGATGTTTTTGGTATATAAAATTTTGTTAAATAAAAAGCAAAGTTTTTAATGGGTGAGACTGTTTGAATCCCACCAAATTTCTTTCTACACCCTCTTTTTAGTTAAGAATTTTATTGTTTAAATAATTTTGTGAAAAAATTACTTAAGAAACCCTTTCTTCTTTTTCTCTTCTCAATTTAACAAATTCTCATCAATTCATTTAATTTATTTTTTTAGCTGCACATAATTGGTAATATTAACTAAAAGGAACAAAAAACACTATTTTAAAATAAACATCAGTAAATAATTATCAACCATGAAAGTTATTTGAATATAAAGAAATTAATTTTTACTAAACACAAAAGCTAATGAGTATCAAGATAAAAAAATTCCTTATATATAGGAAGTATGAAATATAGGTCATGATATACTAAGAAAAGCTTAAAAAATAAATTAAAAAAAGAGTGAAATTGTAAAGTAGAGACAGAAAGTGATTAAAAAAGGGTAATTTTGAAATTTAAATTTAAGTAACAAATTTATTTTTTAAAATGGATGTAGAGAGAAATTTTGTGGGTTCAAATATACCCACATTTTTCTAATTGATCCGATGTATGAGTGTTTTAATTTGATTCAACCTCAATCTAAGTTGATGCAGATTAATTCCTTCGCTTTGATTTTGTCCTCTAGTTATCACAGTTGTGGAACCAACACTATTAACTTAATTTGTTTGATTATTCAACCAAAATGAGACCTATGTGAGCGTCACAACTATTAGGCCTGTTGACCATATACTTTTTTTTTTTTGTTTAAACCGCCCGATTTCCGGCGACCGCATTGGGTCCCGACTAATTCGGATTCGGGGTGTAGTTACAGTTAAAGCTCTTTACCCCTCCCAAATAGTGTGTTTAGTGGGGATCGAACCCGAAAACTTTTCCTACTTACACAGCCTGCACCGCCAACTGAGCCACAACCGTTTGGTTGTTGACCATATACTTTAATCTGTATTCCAGGCACATTTATTCAATTTATATGTGGAGATGGATAATTTTTTAATAATCAGGGGACACTGGAAAAAACCTGAAGCATTAATTTAATGTCTGATTATTCTATTTGATCAAGATGTAAAATCATTTAGGCTAGAAGCCAAAAGCTTGGTATTAGAAGTGTTTCAGCGCTTGAGACAATATTGTAGTTGTTGTAAGGCATACGTATTTCTTGTGTTGCGTTCTCTAATGCTCTGTACAAGTTGATAGTGTGATGATAAGTAAGAAGTCACAAGAGTAGATGAGATCTAGTGATATAGATGTGTGCAAGTGATAACTTATAATAAAAGTGATCACAAAAGATATGTTTATACGTACACTGGAGAGTGACATTGCAAAACAGCAAGTATTAGGTAACGGTCTCGCCAACAGTTGTCTTCTCCATTCCCCAACTTTCAATTCTCAAATACTTGTGAAAGTTGCCGGTAGATATCTCAACTGGACTGGACTATAACTAGGTTTAATCAAAGTGGGTTTAGCCAAAAATCATATAACATTGTTTTAAAATAATTGCCTTAAAGTTATTTGGTTTTCTGGCAATAAGTTTCTTTTATTTAGTAAACAGTCTAGTACATTCCATATGTTACGTTTATCGCATTGACATTTGTACCCTTTTTTTAAAATAGTATTGGCACATCAGAACCCATTAAAATTTTGTCCCCTACCAACTATGAACTTTTAATTAATGTCACACACATCTATGCTCTTAGGATTTTAATTGATTATTGGCGATTATTAATTTTGTGAGCATATGACTAGAAATTATATCTCATCTCCATATTTGAGTAAGTTCAAATGCTAGACATCTTGTATAATTTTAGAGATTTTACCTGCCAAACTAATCAACAATTATATGTTATAACTTCTAGAAATTTATTCTGCATGTAAATGAGATATTCCAACATAATAATCAGAAAGATGTTGGATTAAATTTTCGATATTTTATTTCAATTTAGTTCAAACCTAATTTCTTAAGCTGGCAAAAAATTAGCAATGTGTATGTCACTGCAGATAATCTTGGTGAGTACCCCACAAGGAACTTAGACCATGTTTGATGAGATGCTGTGGGAAAAAAAATGAAATTATGAAAT
Source organism: Citrus trifoliata (assembly GCA_018350135.1). NCBI lineage: Eukaryota > Viridiplantae > Streptophyta > Magnoliopsida > Sapindales > Rutaceae > Citrus > Citrus trifoliata. Next base: position 38,885,731 of record CM031386.1, on the reverse strand, counting down.
AAATTAAAGGTGGTGTAGAGACATGACTTTTAAATAATAATTCTGAGGAAAAATATAAAGGTATTATAGATTTTTCATCATTTAAGTGTGAGATCAACTCAATTTATCTTCCAAGCTATTATAACTAGTGTTTATCAAATATTTTAATGTTATAACTTTTAAATTACAACTGTCAAATCTCGTTACTAAACAGACTTTAATTTACCCAGTTATCATGACTCACACCTTGTCGTCCCACAAGAAAGATATGTTCAGACATTAATATACAACGCAAAGATTGCCAAAGAATGAATACAGCAGGCACGTTGTATGAATAGATAAATTTAACAAACATTTTTATTCCAAATTTGGTTGCATGCATTAGGATATTAAGTTGAGACCGCGTGCTTGATAAAGTCTCATAAGCTGACTTCCATATTTGTAAAAGCTCCCTGTCCCTCCAATAAATTCACCTAAATACTAACACAAATCATTCCAACGTAGCTCAATCTGTTTCATGGTCTAAAAAGATTATGGCTTCCAAACTCTTCTTTCTGATCAGAGCATTTCCAATTCTCCTTGCCCTTCCTTTCTTTGCCTATCCATCTTATGCACTAAGGTTAGATATTGCTCCAACAACTCGCTTCACACCAGAAACCATTTGCAAGTACACTCCAAATCGTTCTTATTGCAAATCTATGCTCGCTAATGCTGACCCAACCGCAGATGTCTACACCTATGGTCGCTTCTCCATTCGCAAAGCTTTTTCGCATTCTCGTAAATTCCTGCACTTAATTGACACATATCTTAAACGGCGGTCCACATTATCAACCGCCACTATTCGGGCTCTGGAAGATTGCAATTCACTAGCTGATCTCAACGTGGACTATCTTTCAAGCTGCTTTCAAACTCTCAATACAACTAGAGAAATTCTACCTGCCATGCAAGCTGATGACGTGCAAACTCGGCTTAGTGCTGTGTTAACAAACCAGCAAACTTGTTTAGATGGGCTGCAAGCCGCTGCTAATTCAGCTGAGAGCACAAAGAATGGTCTCTCTGTCCCTCTCTTGGAGGATACAAAACTTAGCAGCGTCTTGCTTGCTCTTGTCAGAAAAGGTTGGGTTGGTGGGAAGAAGAAAGTAACCATCACAAGGCATCCCACAAGGACGCAGCGTCTGTTCGGCAAAGATGGACATGGACATTTGCCATTGATAATGTCCGACGAAAATCGTGCAATTTACGAGTCTTTAAGCGGAAGAAAACTCAAAAGTGACGACGGAGGAGTCTTGGTGACCAAAATAGTGACGGTGAGTCAGGATGGGAAAGCAAAGTTCTCGACCATCAATGATGCTATTACGGCAGCTCCAAACAATACAGATGTTACCGATGGATACTTCTTGATTTATATCAAGGAGGGTGTCTATCAAGAATACATCTCCATTTCTAAGAACAAGAAAATTTTGATGATGATTGGAGACGGCATTGGTAAGACAATAATCACCGGCGACAGAAACTTTGTTGATGGATGGACTACTTTCAATTCTGCTACTTTTGGTAATTAAGCTATCTATCTATCTATATCTATATTTATATCTATATGTATATATATATATATATATATGGCGTAAAGCTAGCTTCTATATATATGTGTGTGTTCTATTGCTGCCGCAAATATTAATGATCAACTTATTACTATTCTACTTAATGAATATATATGTACATTATGATAATTGCAGCTGTTGTGGCACCAAATTTTGTTGCCGTGGACATAAGTTTCCGGAACACAGCTGGGCCAAGCAAGCACCAGGCTGTCGCTCTTCGCAGCGGGGCAGATTTGTCTACATTTTATAGCTGCAGCTTTGAAGGGTACCAAGATAGTTTATTTAGACACTCTCAAAGGCAATTCTACAGAGAATGCGATATCTATGGTACAATCGATTTCATATTCGGAAACGCTGCCGTTGTTCTCCAAAACTGCAATATCTATCTGCGGCTACCTATGAGTGGACAATATAATGTTATCACCGCACAGGGTCGGACAGACCCTAACCAAAACACCGGCATATCCATTCATAATTGCACTTTTAGAGCTGCCGATGAACTTGCTTTAAGCAATCAAACCGTGCAGACATACCTAGGAAGGCCATGGAAAGAGTACTCGAGGACTGTCATTATGCAGTCTTTCATGGTTAGTTTGATAAATCCTTCAGGCTGGCAGATTTGGACTGGAGATTTCGCGCTGAGTACATTATATTATGCTGAGTACGACAACAGGGGACCTGGATCTAACACTGCCAATCGAGTTACGTGGCCTGGTTACCATGTGATTAATGCAACCGATGCCGCTAATTTCACCATCTCTAATTTTCTGCTGGGTGATGTATGGCTACCACAAACTGGGGTGCCTTACGCAGGTGGGCTAATAAGCTGATTATCACGCGATGCTTTTTTTTTTTTTTTTTCCTTTTTTCAATTGTTTTGATGATGCATGTTGTACCCAATCTACCCAAATGTTCAGCCTGGTATTCACTTCAACTGGATTTATTTATTCGTTAATTCCAGCAAATGATTGTTATTTTTCTAACTTTTATTATTATCCTAATTGATGGCGTCCAGTATCTATTCTTTTTCACCAAATAGTGTTATGTTGTATAAACTATATCACACGCACTGAATCCTGTAGTCCTGAACAAAACATGGCACATGTTTAGAGAGAAAACTCGCAATAAGAAATTTAATTTTCTTTCTTTCACAACTATTTTGTTAAGAAATATATCTTATTTTTCAATCAGGAGTTCCTATAATATTTTCTTATTTAGTAGGATTTCTATTTAAGGAATAACTAATTTCGCGTCTTGTTCGTATAACACATCAATCAATTCTTTACAAATAGACAATATTTAGTGTGAGAGAAATGATAAGTTTATTAAGAGATTAGGTGTTATTAGGGTTTTGAGTGTGAGAAAAAAATACTAAGTTCTTTGTAAGTAGACAATATTTAGTGTGAGAGAAATGATAGGTCTATTAAGAGACTATGTGTTATTAGGGTTTTGAGTGTGAGAAAAAAATATTAAATTCATTGCAAGTAGACAATATTTAGTGTGAGACAAATGATAGGTTTATTAAGAGATTAGGTGTTATTAGGGTTTTGAGTGTGAGAAAAAAAAATACTAAAATGATTGTAATAATTTTTTACATAGTAAATTTTTCTCTCGTCGTCCTTGGCGGCCGTGTTTTTTTTTTCGATATACGAATTTTCCATGTAAATTCTTGTATTATGTGATTGGCTATATTCTCCATCTATTTTCCATTTATTATTTGTTTGATATTTTTCCTTGCGGGAGCTTGAGTGAGATTAAAATTTCCTATTAAGTGGTATTAGAACTAAAGGTTGTTATGTAAAGCAATAATATATGCGTATAAATTTTCAAATATTGTGAGGATTGAAGTTGAAAATTTTGATGGAAGAATTAATTTTGACTTATGGTAAGTTCAAGTCAAGGATATATTGATTCAATCTAACTACACAAGAAAAGCAAGGTGATATAAACAATGTTCCTATTGGTGGAAACCCATGGAAGTGTGTAGACAATCTGGGCACCTTAACGAATATTGTCGGAATAGAGCAAGTTCGGCTAGTAGCTCTAAATCATTAGATGGAAATACTGATAATGTCAGTCCGTGGTGTGCCTCCTTTCTCCATGAGAGACTGGTTTATTATCTTTTTGGTTGTGCCATGAAAGAGGATGTGTTACTGCTAGCAGTTCCACAAGATTTACACACAAGACATGGTTTGACATTTATGCAAGGTGCGTGATGGAATTTTATGTTGATGGTTGAGAACTCTCAAGGAAGCCAAACATGAGAGTGGGTTTTTTAGTAAGATGATTAACATGTGCTGAATATGTGCATTCTAGATTAGGTAGAGTATGATAATTTTCGGTGTAGAGAATTATGGTTGCTGGATAGAGGATAATATTTTACACATCATAAAGTGATTCTGATAAGCACTATGTGAGTGTAGTTTTAGGTAGAGTAAAGAAGGTGGAGACGACACAATTGTGTGGATACACGTGGATCATGTTTCGTCGCATAATTTAAAAACTCGTCAAGGTGGAGATTTAGGGATGGCAATGGGGAGGGGAGGGGAGGGGACCAATCTCCCCGTACCCATCCTCGATATTTTGCGTATGTCCCCGACCCCGTCAGAATTATTTAAGAGAATCTCCATCCCCTCCCTGAATAATAACAGGGGATTCCCGAGGGTCCCCGATCTCCGAATAACTAATATATTTTTTTGTTTTCGATTTTGAGTTAATCATATTAAAATAAAAAATCCAAATAAAAGTAAATTCAAAATATATCTTACATTAATATTCATTACAAAAGTCACATACATTAAATTAGTAAGTAACGCAGCAAGTAAGAGATACAAACTATCATGAACAAATTAATAGTCTAATACAAAATTGTTACAAATAAAATCAAATTTATATTCAAAATTAACTTTTCAATGGTGGCGTGGGCACTTTATAAATGTGGACTATTCCCTTTACAGTACAATAGTTAAAAAATTCAAATAAAAGCAAATCAAGATCAAATATTAGATTAGATTAGATATTAAAATTGTGATTTACTGTGGGCAATTATAACATCTAAAAATAAATAACAAATAGATTTAAGTTTAAAATATTTAATGAATATTAAAATTAAAACAAAAGTTTTGGGTTAATAGAATATGTCCAGTCTTTTTAATGTCCTAAATAAAAATTTAAAATTTTAATTAGTTAATTAGGTCTAAAAGTTTAATGATATAAATATTTTGATATTTGTTATTTTTACCAATACTTATAATTTTATAATTCAATTTTTATTATTTATTTACTAGAAATTTTAAAAAATAAAAATTAAATTAAAAATTAAAATGGGGAAATGGGTAGGGGATGGGGATTCCACCTCATCCCCGTCCCCTCCCCGAATAAGAAATCAGAAGATTATTAGGAAATATGTTGTATTAAATGATGGATTTAATAACTTGTAAAATTACCTAAGCACCATCTAGTGGATGAATGCCACATCAATTAGGACTCAAATTCGGACTTAGATGTGATGCCTAGCATTGGTCTAAAATAAAACATTGGCATTCACAGTTTTGACAACAATGATGGTGCCTTCAATGCCGTCTATCAATGAATTCAAAGGCAAATTTGGTACCAGCGAATTCAAATTTTGATGATATACATAACCAAACTAATTTCGTCAACATTGATGTGTTTGGTGGTGCAAAAACCGCCAAAAGAAGTAGCGACGTCGGAACACTACCATATAATGACGGCTCTTCTAGCTGAATTGTCATCTAATTTATTGTCTTCAGTAGCCGATGAGATTGACGAAATCATCTCCAAATGGCAAAGTGACGGCAGCATCACCTTTTGGGTGGAGTTTTCACAGCAATATGGACTATTTTTCTAATAATGTTACAATTGTTGGATGGATAGAAAAATATAAAATCTAATTAATAAGGATAATTTTAGATTTTTGTAATATATATGAGGATATATATGAAATTGTATTAAATAAAAAAATTTCTTAAATCAAATTTTGAAAAGTTACTATTTTCTTACTTTTCAAAATCTGTTGTATGATGAAGTGATCTTGCCAAAATTAATTCTTAACAAATTTACTAAACACCAAAATTAATTTTTAATTTTTCAAATCACTTTTGCGCTCCTAAAAGCAATTCTAAATGAAGCCTTAATAATCCTCCCGTCAACGACTAAACATTAAAACGACTATCTTTTCCCAAGTATTTTAATCACATTTACCCCCAAGGGTATGCATAATAACCTAGATTTTTGTAATTTAAATAATTTTATTGCTAACCCATATATATATATATATATATATATTTACTTTAGTTATCAATTACTATATATACAAAATAAAAAATATTCTATATACTTATTTCTAAATGCGTATATAAGTTTTAACATTATGTTTAATTCAATCATTTATATTCTTACAACAGTATAATGACAAGATTTACCAAACACATACAACTACTTTTAAAGCTCATAGAATTTTTAAAAATAAATTTCATCAAACGTTTAACTAGTCTCTTTACAGCTGATTAAAACCCCTAGCACAACTAATAATATATATTTTAAAAATTACAGCATTACTAAACTAACTGTAAAATAGAATTTTTTTAATCTTTAACCGAAATGTCTGTATTACCCTTCCTAGTAGTGATTTAAGCTATTGCACTCTTTTATTTTGTAGAACGTTTGCAACTAATTAGCTTCACCAACAGAGTTGTAGTAGTAGTAAGCCAAGGTAGTAGTAGTTAGCTAATTTCGCATAAAATCCTCTCTTAATTCATAATATTCTTTATTTGTTTAAAAAAAATTGTGAAATTCTCATGATGTGGGCGGTACTCAAAGCATGCATCAGCATCAAGCGTATGCCATGCGGCCTGGATGGCTGGAAGAGACTCCAGAGGAATAGGCGGTAATTAACGCAGATGGTTGAAAAAATAAATAAAACCCGATTCTCTCCTTCTTTTATGTTTTTGTTGGAAAAAGATAAATTAAAGCAAGAAAATTTCAAACAAAAATCGAAGTAATTAGTGAATATTTCAAACATTTGCTCATTTTTATCTATAATATCAAATTCTGTAAAACTTCGCCTTTGAGATGGAAAATACTCCCGACTGCGGTTCGGTCATTGTCGCCGATCAACTATGGCTCTGCCAATTTTTGCTTGACATTCTTAATTGAAACACAGTAAATTCTATATTATCCAATCACCGAGCATTAGATTGACTTTTATTATTATTGCTATCAATGTAATCTATCATAAGTGAGAGGTGCGTTGGTGCGTGCCACATCTATTGGGTGCGTTGAGTGTGACCAGTATAAAGGATTTATTCCAGGCACATATAAAAACTCACTTCCCAACCGAACCTTGACCAACAAGCACACAAGAACAAACGTACCATACAACTATGGATTCGGTACAGATTGACCTTGGAAAAATGTCTATTCGCTTGCATCCAGAAAGAGTAATGTTTCTGAATTATTCATAAACTTTAATGTCACAGATCTTAACATTGTAATCTTATGACATACTTTAACATAACTCGAGTCTTGACAATATATCAATGGTCATCATTTTTTTTTTTAACTAATATCATTAATGTTGTATTTCCTATTCTGTTCCTTAAGGTTCAAAGATTTGAATGTTGGTTACGTGAGAAATAATAATAATAAACAAAGAGGTTGAATAAAAATTTTCATAAACCAAACTCAAGTTGGAGAATGATTGGAAGCTTGCATGTTATCAGTTATGACACAGTTGAAAATCTAATTGGGGAAGGCAAAGGAAGATTGCCAAATCAGGAAATGTTCATGCCACGTTCTATCAGTAGACAGATAAATAGATTAATGCTTTTATTCCAAATTTGGTTGCATGCATGATGCATAAGAATATCAATCTCAAAACGAACGCGTTCTTTGATAAAGCCTTACAATTAGTTGACTTCCATATTTCTCCTTCTGACACAAATTAAAGAAATGCATCATAATATGAAGCGAAGCTACCATTCACCTCCTATAAATACACCCCATTACTGGCACAAATCATTCAAACTCTTGTCTCTTCTCTTTCAACCCTTAATCTAAAACAAATGGGTTCAAATCTCCTCCTCCTAATAACATTTCCTATTCTCATTTCCATTCCTTTCTTTGCCAATCCAACTTGTGCGGCAAATTTTGCACGAAAAAGTCGTGTCACACCAGAAACTATTTGCAAGTATACCCCAAATCAATCCTATTGCAAATCTATGCTTGCTAATGCTAACCAAACTCCTGATATCTACACCTATGGCCGATTCTCCTTCCGCAAGGCTTTTTCGCAATCTCGAAAATTCTTGAACTTGATTGACAATTATCTTAAACGGCGGTCCACTTTATCGACCACTGCTATACGTGCTCTGGAAGACTGCTATTTACTAGCTGATCTTAACATGGACTATTTTTCAAGGTCCTTCCAAACTGTGAACAACACTAGTCAAATTCTGCCTGCCAAGCAAGCGGATGACGTGCAAACTCGGCTTAGTGCGATCTTAACAAACCAGCAAACCTGTTTAGATGGCCTTCAAGCCGCTGTCTCGGCCTGGAGCACAGCGAATGGCCTCTCTGTTCCTCTCTTAGACGACACAAAACTCAGCAGCGTCTTGCTTGCTCTTTTCAAAAAGGCTTGGGTTGGTCAGAAGAGGAAAGGAACCATATGGCAGCTGCCTACAGGAACACAACGTCTGTTCGGCAAAGACGGACGCTTGCCATTGATAATGTCTGATGAAAATCGGGCAATTTACGAGAAAGTATGCAAAAGAAAACTCAACAGTGGTGATGGACGTGGAGTGTTGGTGAGCAAAATAGTGACGGTGAGTCAGGACGGGAGGGGAATGTTCTCCACCATCAATGATGCTATTAATGCAGCTCCAAACGATACTGATGTTAGCAATGGATACTTCTTGATATATATCAAGGAGGGTGTCTATCAAGAATACGTATCCATTGCTAAGAACAAGATAAATCTAATGATGGTAGGAGACGGCATCAATCAGACAATAATCACTGGCAACAGAAGCGCTGTAGATGGATGGACTACGTTCAATTCTGCTACCTTTGGTAATTAATTAATTAATTTTACATGTGTGCGTGCGTGTGTGTGTTCTACTACTGTCCCCAGTGTAAACTTATATTGGATACGTATTCTAATGAGTTCATTCACTATTTGCAAAATGCATAAATATTACATGCGCAGCTGTGGTGGCACCAAATTTTGTCGCGGTGGACATAACTTTTCGAAATACAGCTGGTCCAAGCAAGTTCCAGGCTGGTTCCAGGCTGCGGCACTACGCAGTGGGGGGGATTTGTCTACATTTTATAGCTGCAGCTTCGAAGGGTACCAAGATACATTATATACACATTCTCTAAGGCAATTCTACAGAGAATGCGACATCTATGGTACAATTGATTTCATACTCGGAAACGCCGCTGTTGTTCTCCAAAATTGTAATATCTATGCACGGCTACCAATGATTGGACAATATAATGTCATCACTGCACAAGGTCGAACAGACCCTAACCAAAACACCGGCATATCCATTCATAATTGCACTTTTAGAGCTGCTGATGAACTCGCATCGAGCAATCGAACATTACCAACATATCTTGGGAGGCCATGGAAAGAGTACTCGAGGACTGTTGTTATGCAATCTTTCCTGGATGGTTTGATAAATCCTGCAGGCTGGCAGATTTGGAATGGAGATTTCGCGCTGAGTACATTATATTATGCTGAGTACGATAACAGGGGACCTGGATCTAGCACTGCCAATCGAGTTACGTGGCCTGGTTACCATGTGATTAATGCAACTGATGCCGCTAATTTCACCGTGTCTAATTTCCTGTTGGGAGATCAATGGCTACCACGAACAGGGGTGCCTTACACTGGTGGCTTAATAAGCTGATGATTACTTGATGCTGGTGTATTTGTTTTTTTTTTCCCACTTTCTTAAACTGTTTGTGTTTGACTGTTTGATAATGCATGTTGTATCCACGCTACCCAAATGTACAACTTGGAGGTATTTCACTTCAATTGGATTTATTTATTAAATTTGTTAATTTGAGCAACTGACGCGCATTTTTAAAATTTTTTTTAGTTGACGTTCATAATTTTAATTCTTTTTCACCAAATGATGTTAATTTCAACGTACAAAACAGTGCCACAAACATTATATATATATATATATATATATATAATAATAATAATAATAATAATAATAATAATAATAATAATAAAAAAATTTAGGAGTTATATATAAAGGTACAGTTTGAACAAACAAAAACTGCAAAAATTATCAAGCACATGTGCATGTACTGAGACTCTATTTCCCTGCTAATTCTATAGGATGAGGATAAAAATCTAGAATAAGCTATAATAAACTTTATTTAAAACAATTACCATATATTTTTTATTGCAACATACACATCACTGTTAAGAAAATAGATATAATTAAATGAATTCAGCTTTTTATAATTAAGAAAACAACATGCTTTAGCGAATGACTAATCATTTTTTTCTAAGAATATCCATAAAGTATAATCTTTTAATCATGCGATTATGTTAAGAATTTTTAGATAGAAACGGGATCATAAATTATTTACAAAAAAATAAAAATAAACAAGGCTAGATTACTTATCTAAGTTAATTAATCATAGTTTCGCAATTCGCAATAAAACATTATCTGGTAAATTAATGAATGTTACGCAGAAGAGTTTCAAATTTTTGTACCGTTTTCTTCTAAATCAATGTCCTCCTCACACAGGATTTTTTTCCTAAAAAATCCGCCCACAAGTTATGACACCTAAAGTTTGGATTAGGAAATTCGGCATATAAGGTCGTTTGAAATTGTTTTTAAGAGGTTTAAAATTGATTTTGAAAAGTTAAAAATTAAATTTGGTGTTTGGTAAATTTTTTAAAAAATTACTTTTGGTAAAATCATCCCATCTTTTAGATTTTAAAAAGTAGCAAAAAAATAACTTTTCAAAGTCTGATTTTGTAAATCAGTTTGTACTTACTACAATTTCATATATATATACAAAATTATTCTTATTAATTAAGAAATTAAATAATTAATTTTCAAGAGATTATTAGTAATATTACCAATTCTAATGAGATAACAACATAAAGATATAAAATTAAGAAAATAAAATATTTATTTTAGTTATCAATTGTTATATATATATTTTATATACACGTTTATAAATATGTAAACAAATTTTATTTAATATTATGTCTAATTCAGTTATTTATATTGCTTTTAAATTTAACAAAAAGATTAAACAAGCACATATTAAAACTTTTAAATTTCACAGCACTTTTGAGAATTTGTAAATTTTACGAAATGTTTAACTGATTATCTTTACAACTGATTATACAATAATTATTTTAAAAGACTACTACATTACCAAACTTACCCATAGTCAGTCAATCACATGTTTGTCTTTTTTTGTTGGGGGGGCTCTTTTGTCTTGTTATGTTAATTGTATACTCTTAATCAAATTTATAATAATTAAGCGATAATGATGTTCGGCTTGATGAACATTATGATAATTAAAGTTTGGAAGATTACAAAGACTTAAGGCATATAATTGACAAAAAGAAAAAAAAATCATGAGATACAAAATAAGATCACCGCGGCATTCCAGCCAATTGCTTGTTGGCAGCCAAAACATTTTTGCATAGTCTGATAAAGATTCTATTGTTCCAAGTGAGCTTGGCATCAACATTTGGATGTTGTGTGAAAGCTTCTTGGCATGCTACTGCATCAGAAAGGGCAGCTTCAACCCAAGCACGAACATCTTTGAATGCATCTGCTTCCAGAGCAGCAATCGAATCATCAACCTGATCAACAGCGTCTTGATACAAGTTCGCGCAATCTATCAGTCCCTGCTGCACTAGAGGTTCCAAATTTGGCTGACCCATCCTTTCTTGGACGTACTTCAATATAGCTGTTGCATTTCCAGATGCCTGATTGAGCCCGATCATTGCAAGGCCATTTAGATCGGCTTTTTGGGCATTGTTATAAGTGCTGTAACATAGATTCTTGTCTTCCGAACTTTGGCAAACTATTTCTATCAAATTACTGGTGCCACTAATTGCACAAAGCTGAAGGCCAATGAGAAATATAAAACTTGTTGTAGACTTCATTTTCTTGATTGAAGAAATATTAATTTGTGATGCTTCCAGTTTAATTTAAAGGAGAACAAATTAAATAAGAGAATTCGTTGTTGGTTAATTTGTTGAGACAATAAACATATATATAGCCGGTAATGTTCTGTGAACTACAGTCTGTTGGAGCGCGATTTAAGAATCATCATTGAAGTAAGAAAAATTTGCTCGGCCATCCATTGATGTATACGGGTCCCTCCTATTAAACGGAAATTAATTGTTTTGCTTGTTTTATTCTGCAGTTAAGGGTAATGTGTTCTAGCTGGTAGGGGGACATGTTCAGATTAAGAGGAATTTTAAAATACATATTAATTGATACATGTATTATATTTATAATTACATTTAATGTAGCCACCATGTAATTACATGGTTGTCTTTTAAAATCAAGTCTTCAATGGTAGTCTTTTAAAATTAAATCTTCAATGGAAAATCGCATTAGACCAGGACATGAAAGGATCACCATATGGTTCGAATGGATGCTCCCAGCTTGGCCTTTCTCTAAAATTAAATACAGATGGTGTAGAAAAATTTCAGGCCATGCAAGGGAAGGTGGTTTCATTAGAAATTACTACAGGGAATGGGTTCGCGGTTTTGGTACGAATATTGAACATTGCACTATTACTGAAGTGGAGCTTTGGGGCTTATTTCAAGGTTTGCAACTTGCTTGGAATATTGGGATTCGACAGCTTCAAATTGAAGTGGATAGTCGGTGCATCACTCAGATCCTAACCATAAATAACAGTCATCCTAATGCTTATTCCTCTCTTATTCGGGGAATTAAAAGACTTCTAAAGAGAAATTGGTAGGTATCTCTATCATATAGTTATCGGGAAATCAATTTCACAGCTAATTACCTCATCAACCACCAATGGGTCTTTAGTTCAATGGGAGAATCCTTGCACTTACAATGTTGAGTGCAAGAGTTCGAGACTCCATAAAACTATTTATGAGGGTTATTTACAATCTTCCCTCAATTATCAAAATAATTGAGTGGAGCCAGTTTATCCCTCACGAAATATGAGTCGAGTGGATAACCCTCGAATATTTGAGAGGGTTTAAAAAAATCTGGATAACACTTCATAGGAGTACATGCCACGAAGAAGGTACCGATTATAGAATTTATTTATAAATATTAATTGTAATACCATATATAATATCAATAACAGTCTTATATGATAGTATTCAAAAAAATAAAAAACTACCTCGTCAACCAAACTATCTTTTTACCTCTTGGAGATCAATTTTTTCCAATTCCTGTAACCGAAACCGAATGATGGCTGTTGCATGATGTTTCTGGGTCTACGCACCCGTGCTTAGTTGTTGCCTAATTTTAACTAGATTCTTTATGTATTAAGAAAAGTTAAAAAAAGAAATATACATATATTTTAATATTATTCACTTGTTGTATGACTGATTTAACATTAACAGAATCAAAACATGAATGTTCGGTCAAATTAAATATTAATACATCAATAAATAGTTATTAATCATGGTTTAGTTTTCACCCTAAAAAATTAATATTTAATTCCTTTGATGCATCCCAACAATAATAATTTGTGTCGCTCGAATCATTGGTTGTTAGTGCCTCTGGCGCAATTTTAACGAGGTAAAAACAAAATTGATTTCAGTAGCACGATATCAAGACTGTATTTAGTACTTATCTGTGCTATACATTATTTGTACATAGGTGTTGCATTAATTTGCCACTTCTGCAAAATATCCGCCACATGTTGGCAACAGACAGAATGTTCCGTCCTCTTGTGGTGATTCAATTTTATCTTTTCTCGTCAGTTGATCAGCAAAGCAGTCATATGCTCCAAATCCTCTTCAAAGTTAGAACCCGATTACCCGGAGACTTGAACCCGTTGCGTTCATTAGTTAAACTCAAACCCATATCATCCAAACCTCTGAAGTTCTCTCGAGCTCGATGTATCTCCACCGACACACTCTCCAATTGCGGCAAAGAAGATGAAGAAGAAGATGAAGAAGAAGAAGAAGAAGAAGAAGACGAGCAACCCATCTGATGAACAACACCTAAGTCCCTCTCAGTAGGTTCGATAACCGAGACAACCTCTTCGACTTGGACCAGTGGATGGACCAGAGTGATGTCAAGCTGAACCGGGGCTCTACAGAGTGGACAATTAGAGTGAGATTGAAACCACATGTCGATGCAATCAACATGGAATACATGTCTACACTTGGGCAAGACACGGCCATTTTCGTTGTCTTCAAATTCCGACAAGCAAACGGCGCAGTCTAGCGGCTCCTTTGGGTCTTCTATGTTTGGTGAGTAGACAAAAGCGGGTATCCTTTTGAGAATAGAGAGGTCTAAAGCTTGATGAGCGTGAGGAGGAGCTGTGTTCATGGTATTAGCACCGCTAGAGAGAAAGAAGAGCCGATGGGCACGGCGGTGACGGTGACGGTAACGGTAACGGTGGCGGGGGCGGTAACGGAGCCAACTGGCATAACTGTGAAAGCAGACTAAGATGAAAACAACAACAAAGAGAAGAATCACAGAACAAAACATGATCTTTCCATTAAGAACGTAGCTGCTGGCGCTGGGATTCTGAATCTGATCACGACCACTTGGTGCTGTTAACGTTGTCGAGTCAGAATCCATCATCGGATGAGAAAGAGATTGGCGAGTGAATGGGCTCGCGCGCGCGTCTGTATATATACACATAAATATAAAGGATATTTTTTGCATAGCTAGTTGTGGGACAGTGGGGAGGTTTTATTTGGGGTAGTAATTAAAGCGGAAGGGGAAGGGAAAGGGAGGGTTCCTTATCCTCTTGTGTGAATGTGAGTGTGAATAAATACTAAATTGAATAATTAAAAAGCAGCTATACAGGATATTTCAATATCTAAATTCTTAATTGACTCATAACTGATGTTGAATTTACTTATTGATAGTGATTAATTAATTTTATAATATATAAAATTTATAATTTAATAAATAGATGACACACAATATTACGATTTAGAATAAAACTTAAATATTCAAATTCGTAACATCATAAATAATTAAAATATGTGAATGGCGTTTTTGAGTTTTTTTTTTTTTTATAATTTACAGTAGCAATTTGCAGTTTTGTTTGCTGTAGGCTCATTCCTTACATTACAGTAATCTAAGGGGTGTTTTGTTTTTAATCAATATTAGATGTAAACGAATTTGGAATTTTAAATCCTCTCGTAATTTAATTTCTTATAAGTTTTATATAAGATCACGTGTCATCCCTTATATTACAGCAGTCTAAGAGCTGCTTTATTTGTTTGAATCAATATTAGATGTAGACAGATTGAAATCCTCTCTTAATTTAATGTTTCTTAAATTTTTTTATTAGATCACAATGCATGTTTAAGGTTAGGATTTAATTTCTTTTAGACTTTTCTCATTAAAATCAAAACGCATCGTCTCTTGACTAAATAAGCGTCTGAAACTTAACCAACGCTATCAAACTGCCGCTCGTTTCTCGCTTCTCATATCACAAACTTATAAACCTGAGCAAAGAAGAAACGTTAACAATTAATTCGTAATTCTTTTAAGAATTTATGTCATTGAATGCATTATTGTTATTGGTAGCCTGCAATGACAATGACACTTGAAACAGACAATACCACTGAAGACAAGTTCTATTGTGTGATCGTCCGCAATTAATTTAACTCTATTTAACATACATGAATATAGTTCCATCTTTCTCTTTCTCCATTGACTAAAAATACAATTAAAAAGAAAAAAGAAAAAAAAAAGTATCTAACCTTCCTTGATTGATTATCCAGTGAACAAGAAAGGGGAATAGATAAAAAAAAAATTAAAAAAAAAATACTATACTAAACGAAATAGATAGGAGTGGAGTTGAAGCTAAATCTTAGCCTTAAAAAGACTTAAACGATATGTATGCGTCGTGATCTTGTAGAAAACTTAGAAAAGATTATATTAGCAGAAGATCCCAATCAGTAATGTGTCTAGATTAGAGATTTGTTAACCATCTGCTTCATAATATATCAAAAGTTCAACCGGTATTTTGATCGATAAACTATCCTACCATCCAACCGATTGTTCTTTAGTTCGCGGCTTCATGCCCTTTTTTTCTATTTGTTAAATCAAATTGATTGGTATTTATAATTTTATTATCTTTTTTGTTTTATATATAGAAGCAAAAATAAAAAAGATATTCTCTTGCTTTTGCTTTGAATCTTTGTATGCGCTTTCGATGGAGAAAGATCGCAAGTTGCTTCAAGGTGTGACCTGGGCATGGCGTGTGAACTTATCAGTACTTCCAAAAACCAAAAATATCTAGTGAAAGTTTGTCTAATAAGCCAAGCTTCTTTTTTTTTTTTTTTTTTTGGAGGAAAAAAATTTATTTCACAAGTATCTTATTAATATTATTACAATTAGAAATCAGGAGAACTTACACAAGATATTTTGGAGCTGCTGTGAGTAAAGAATAAATTTATTCATAATTTACTACTCGTGAAGCTTGAAACTCTTCTCTTAATTCGAGACTGATGAACAGTAAGTATAAAATTAACACATTAGTATCCTGTAAAATTAATAAATCAATGGACACATAAGACATGAGAAGCAGGTAAAAATAATGAGTACAAGTTGTATCATAAACCAAATGAAGTTTGCCAGCAATTCGGGATGAAAACTTCTAGATGATAACAGAGGGACATGTGCAACTATCAACCCCATTTTGTTTGTAGCTAACTGATTAAGTGATTGTTTGGTATGACTTATTTAAAAGCCATAAGTGCTTATTTAATCATATAAATATTTTTTTAAAAATTTTTATGGTGTTTGGTTATTTTTTTATTAGAGTTTTTTTATCTTAAATAAATTAATTTACCTCTACTAGTAAAAGCCCAAAATTTAAGCTTTTGAGAGTAGAGGTTACAGAGTTTTTCTAAAAATAGATAATATAAAAAATATCATACAGTTTAATAATTTAAAAGTATTTTTTATTGACAATTAAACACCCAATGATTTTTTATCCAAAAACTCTATTGGTATAAACTCTACTTTTATAAGCTCTACTATTATAAATTTTATTTAATAAATTATACCAAACAAAGCCTAAATCATAAACAAAAAGCAACTGATAGAAAGTGAATCGAATAAGATACTATAAAATATCTCTATGAAATGGTGGTGAGACTGAGAATAAGGGATCACTGGAGATCGTACAATATCATTCACGATATTGGACAATATAATGTCATCACTGCACAAGGTCGAACAGACCCTAACCAAAACACCGGCATATCCATTCATAATTGCACTTTTAGAGCTGCTGATGAACTCGCATCGAGCAATCGAACAGTACCAACATATCTTGGGAGGCCATGGAAAGAGTACTCGAGGACTGTTGTTATGCAATCTTTCCTGGATGGTTTGATAAATCCTGCAGGCTGGCAGATTTGGAATGGAGATTTCGCGCTGAGTACATTATATTATGCTGAGTACGATAACAGGGGACCTGGATCTAGCACTGCCAATCGAGTTACGTGGCCTGGTTACCATGTGATTAATGCAACTGATGCCGCTAATTTCACCGTGTCTAATTTCCTGTTGGGAGATCAATGGCTACCACGAACAGGGGTGCCTTACACTGGTGGCTTAATAAGCTGATGATTACTTGATGCTGGTGTATTTGTTTTTTTTTTCCCACTTTCTTAAACTGTTTGTGTTTGACTGTTTGATAATGCATGTTGTATCCACGCTACCCAAATGTACAACTTGGAGGTATTTCACTTCAATTGGATTTATTTATTAAATTTGTTAATTTGAGCAACTGACGCGCATTTTTAAAATTTTTTTTAGTTGACGTTCATAATTTTAATTCTTTTTCACCAAATGATGTTAATTTCAACGTACAAACGTGCCACAAACATTATATATATATATATATATATAATAATAATAATAATAATAATAATAATAATAATAATAAAATTTAGGAGTTATATATAAAGGTACAGTTTGAACAAACAAAACTGCAAAAATTATCAAGCACATGTGCATGTACTGAGACTCTATTTCCCTGCTAATTCTATAGGATGAGGATAAAAATCTAGAATAAGCTATAATAAACTTTATTTAAAACAATTACCATATATTTTTTATTGCAACATACACATCACTGTTAAGAAAATAGATATAATTAAATGAATTCAGCTTTTTATAATTAAGAAAACAACATGCTTTAGCGAATGACTAATCATTTTTTTCTAAGAATATCCATAAAGTATAATCTTTTAATCATGCGATTATGTTAAGAATTTTTAGATAGAAACGAGATCATAAATTATTTACAAAAAAATAAAAATAAACAAGGCTAGATTACTTATCTAAGTTAATTAATCATAGTTTCGCAATTCGCAATAAAACATTATCTGGTAAATTAATGAATGTTACGCAGAAGAGTTTCAAATTTTTGTACCGTTTTCTTCTAAATCAATGTCCTCCTCACACAGGATTTTTTTCCTAAAAAATCCGCCCACAAGTTATGACACCTAAAGTTTGGATTAGGAAATTCGGCATATAAGGTCGTTTGAAATTGTTTTTAAGAAGTTTAAAATTGATTTTGAAAAGTTAAAAATTAAATTTGGTGTTTGGTAAATTTTTTAAAAGATTACTTTTGGTAAAATCATCCCATCTTTTAGATTTTAAAAAGTAGCAAAAAAATAACTTTTCAAAGTCTGATTTTGTAAATCAGTTTGTACTTACTACAATTTCATATATATATACAAAATTATTCTTATTAATTAAGAAATTAAATAATTAATTTTCAAGAGATTATTAGTAATATTACCAATTCTAATGAGATAACAACATAAAGATATAAAATTAAGAAAATAAAATATTTATTTTAGTTATCAATTGTTATATATATATATTTTATATACACGTTAATAAATATGTAAACAAATTTTATTTAATATTATGTCTAATTCAGTTATTTATATTGCTTTTAAATTTAACAAAAAGATTAAACAAGCACATATTAAAACTTTTAAATTTCACAGCACTTTTGAGAATTTGTAAATTTTACGAAATGTTTAACTGATTATCTTTACAACTGATTATACAATAATTATTTTAAAAGACTACTACATTACCAAACTTACCCATAGTCAGTCAATCACATGTTTGTCTTTTTTTGTTGGGGGGGGCTCTTTTGTCTTGTTATGTTAATTGTATACTCTTAATCAAATTTATAATAATTAAGCGATAATGATGTTCGGCTTGATGAACATTATGATAATTAAAGTTTGGAAGATTACAAAGACTTAAGGCATATAATTGACAAAAAGAAAAAAAAATCATGAGATACAAAATAAGATCACCGCGGCATTCCAGCCAATTGCTTGTTGGCAGCCAAAACATTTTTGCATAGTCTGATAAAGATTCTATTGTTCCAAGTGAGCTTGGCATCAACATTTGGATGTTGTGTGAAAGCTTCTTGGCATGCTACTGCATCAGAAAGGGCAGCTTCAACCCAAGCACGAACATCTTTGAATGCATCTGCTTCCAGAGCAGCAATCGAATCATCAACCTGATCAACAGCGTCTTGATACAAGTTCGCGCAATCTATCAGTCCCTGCTGCACTAGAGGTTCCAAATTTGGCTGACCCATCCTTTCTTGGACGTACTTCAATATAGCTGTTGCATTTCCAGATGCCTGATTGAGCCCGATCATTGCAAGGCCATTTAGATCGGCTTTTTGGGCATTGTTATAAGTGCTGTAACATAGATTCTTGTCTTCCGAACTTTGGCAAACTATTTCTATCAAATTACTGGTGCCACTAATTGCACAAAGCTGAAGGCCAATGAGAAATATAAAACTTGTTGTAGACTTCATTTTCTTGATTGAAGAAATATTAATTTGTGATGCTTCCAGTTTAATTTAAAGGAGAACAAATTAAATAAGAGAATTCGTTGTTGGTTAATTTGTTGAGACAATAAACATATATATAGCCGGTAATGTTCTGTGAACTACAGTCTGTTGGAGCGCGATTTAAGAATCATCATTGAAGTAAGAAAAATTTGCTCGGCCATCCATTGATGTATACGGGTCCCTCCTATTAAACGGAAATTAATTGTTTTGCTTGTTTTATTCTGCAGTTAAGGGTAATGTGTTCTAGCTGGTAGGGGGACATGTTCAGATTAAGAGGAATTTTAAAATACATATTAATTGATACATGTATTATATTTATAATTACATTTAATGTAGCCACCATGTAATTACATGGTTGTCTTTTAAAATCAAGTCTTCAATGGTAGTCTTTTAAAATTAAATCTTCAATGGAAAATCGCATTAGACCAGGACATGAAAGGATCACCATATGGTTCGAATGGATGCTCCCAGCTTGGCCTTTCTCTAAAATTAAATACAGATGGTGTAGAAAAATTTCAGGCCATGCAAGGGAAGGTGGTTTCATTAGAAATTACTACAGGGAATGGGTTCGCGGTTTTTGGTACGAATATTGACCATTGCACTATTACTGAAGTGGAGCTTTGGGGCTTATTTTAAGGTTTGCAACTTGCTTGGAATATTGGGATTCGACAGCTTCAAATTGAAGTGGATAGTCGGTGCATCACTCATATCCTAACCACCAATAACAGTCATCCTAATGCTTATTCCTCTCTTATTCGGGGAAATAAAAGACTCCTAAAGAGAAATTGGTAGGTATCTCTATCATATAGTTATCGGGAAATCAATTTCACAGCTAATTACCTCATCAACCACCAATGGGTCTTTAGTTCAGTGGGAGAATCCTTGCACTTACAATGTTAAGTGCAAGAGTTCGAGACTCCATAAAACTATTTATGAGGGTTATTTACAATCTTCCCTCAATTATCAAAATAATTGAGTGGAGCCAGTTTATCCCTCACGAAATATGAGTCGAGTGGATAACCCTCGAATATTTGAGAGGGTTTAAAAAAATCTGAATAACACTTCATAGGAGTACATGCCACGAAGAAGGTACCAATTGTAGAATTTATTTATAAATATTAATTGTAATACCATATATAATATCAATAACAGTCTTATATGATAGTATTCAAAAAAATAAAAAAACTACCTCGTCAACCAAACTATCTTTTTACCTCTTGGAAATCAATTTTTTCCAATTCCTGTAACCGAAACCGAATGATGGCTGTTGCATGATGTTTATGGGTCTACGCACCCGTGCTTAGTTGTTGCCTAATTTTAACTAGATTCTTTATGTTTTAAGAAAAATAAAAGAAAGAAATATATATATATTTTAATATTATTCACTTGTTGTATGACTGATTTAACATTAATAGAATCAAAACATGAATGTTCGGTCAAATTAAATATTAATACATCAATAAATAGTTATTAATCATCGTTTAGTTTTCACCCTAAAAAATTAATATTTAATTCCTTTGATGAATCCCAACAATAATAATTTGTGTCGCTCGAATCATTGGTTGTTAGTGCCTCTGGCGCAATTTTAACGAGGTAAAAACAAAATTGATTTCAGTAGCACGATATCAAGACTGTATTTAGTACTTATCTGTGCTATACATTATTTGTACATAGGTGTTGCATTAATTTGCCACTTCTGCAAAATATCCGCCACATGTTGGCAACAGACAGAATGTTCCGTCCTCTTGTGGTGATTCAATTTTATCTTTTCTCGTCAGTTGATCAGCAAAGCAGTCATATGCTCCAAATCCTCTTCAAAGTTAGAACCCGATTACCCGGAGACTTGAACCCGTTGCGTTCATTAGTTAAACTCAAACCCATATCATCCAAACCTCTGAAGTTCTCTCGAGCTCGAGGTATCTCCACCGACACACTCTCCAATTGCGGCAAAGAAGATGAAGAAGAAGAAGAAGAAGACGAGCAACCCATCTGATGAACAACACCTAAGTCCCTCTCAGTAGGTTCGATAACCGAGACAACCTCTTCGACTTGGACCAGTGGATGGACCAGAGTGATGTCAAGTTGAACCGGGGCTCTACAGAGTGGACAATTAGAGTGAGATTGAAACCACATGTCGATGCAATCAACATGGAATACATGTCTACACTTGGGCAAGACACGGCCATTTTCGTTGTCTTCAAATTCCGACAAGCAAACGGCGCAGTCTAGCGGCTCCTTTGGGTCTTCTATGTTTGGTGAGTAGACAAAAGCGGGTATCCTTTTGAGAATAGAGAGGTCTAAAGCTTGATGAGCGTGAGGAGGAGCTGTGTTCATGGTATTAGCACCGCTAGAGAGAAAGAAGAGCCGATGGGCACGGCGGTGACGGTGACGGTAACGGTAACGGTGGCGGGGGCGGTAACGGAGCCAACTGGCATAACTGTGAAAGCAGACTAAGATGAAAACAACAACAAAGAGAAGAATCACAGAACAAAACATGATCTTTCCATTAAGAACGTAGCTGCTGGCGCTGGGATTCTGAATCTGATCACGACCACTTGGTGCTGTTAACGTTGTCGAGTCAGAATCCATCATCGGATGAGACAGAGAGATTGGCGAGTGAATGGGCGCGCGCGCGCGTCTGTATATATACACATAAATATAAAGGATATTTTTTGCATAGCTAGTTGTGGGACAGTGGGGAGGTTTTATTTGGGGTAGTAATTAAAGCGGAAGGGGAAGGGAAAGGGAGGGTTCCTTATCCTCTTGTGTGAATGTGAGTGTGAATAAATACTAAATTGAATAATTAAAAAGCAGCTATACAGGATATTTCAATATCTAAATTCTTAATTGACTCATAACTGATGTTGAATTTACTTATGGATAATGATTAAGTAATTTTATAATATATAAAATTTATAATTTAATAAATAGATGACACACAATATTACGATTTAGAATAAAACTTAAATATTCAAATTCGTAACATCATAAATAATTAAAATATGTGAATGGCGTTTTTGAGTTTTTTTTTTTTTTATAATTTACAGTAGCAATTTGCAGTTTTGTTTGCTGTAGGCTCATTCCTTACATTACAGTAATCTAAGGGGTGTTTTGTTTTTAATCAATATTAGATGTAAACGAATTTGGAATTTTAAATCCTCTCGTAATTTAATTTCTTATAAGTTTTATATAAGATCACGTGTCATCCCTTATATTACAGCAGTCTAAGAGCTGCTTTATTTGTTTGAATCAATATTAGATGTAGACAGATTGAAATCCTCTCTTAATTTAATGTTTCTTAAATTTTTTTATTAGATCACAATGCATGTTTAAGGTTAGGATTTAATTTCTTTTAGACTTTTCTCATTAAAATCAAAACGCATCGTCTCTTGACTAAATAAGCGTCTGAAACTTAACCAACGCTATCAAACTGCCGCTCGTTTCTCGCTTCTCATATCACAAACTTATAAACCTGAGCAAAGAAGAAACGTTAACAATTAATTCGTAATTCTTTTAAGAATTTATGTCATTGAATGCATTATTGTTATTGGTAGCCTGCAATGACAATGACACTTGAAACAGACAATACCACTGAAGACAAGTTCTATTGTGTGATCGTCCGCAATTAATTTAACTCTATTTAACATACATGAATATAGTTCCATCTTTCTCTTCTCCATTGACTAAAAATACAATTAAAAAGAAAAAAGAAAAAAAAAAGTATCTAACCTTCCTTGATTGATTATCCAGTGAACAAGAAAGGGGAATAGATAAAAAAAAAATTAAAAAAAAAATACTATACTAAACGAAATAGATAGGAGTGGAGTTGAAGCTAAATCTTAGCCTTAAAAAGACTTAAACGATATGTATGCGTCGTGATCTTGTAGAAAACTTAGAAAAGATTATATTAGCAGAAGATTCCAATCAGTAATGTGTCTAGATTAGAGATTTGTTAACCATCTGCTTCATAATATATCAAAAGTTCAGCCGGTATTTTGATCGATAAACTATCCTACCATCCAACCGATTGTTCTTTAGTTCGCGGCTTCATGCCCTTGTTTTCTATTTGTTAAATCAAATTGATTGGTATTTATAATTTTATTATCTTTTTAGTTTTATATATAGAAGCACAAATAAAATAGATATTCTCTTGCTTTTGCTTTGAATCTTTGTATGCGCTTTCGATGGAGAAAGATTGCAAGTTGCTTCAAGATGTGACGTGGGCATGGCGTGTGAACTTATCAATACTTCCAAAAACCAAAAATATCTAGTGAAAGTTTGTCTAATAAGCCAAGCTTCTTTTTTTCTTTTTTTTTGGAGGAAAAAAATTATTTCACAAGTATATTATTAATATTATTACAATTAGAAATCAGGAGAACTTACACAAGATATTTTGGAGCTGCTGTGAGTAAAGAATAAATTTATTCATAATTTACTACTCGTGAAGCTTGAAACTCTTCTCTTAATTCGAGACTGATGAACAGTAAGTATAAAATTAACACATTAGTATACTGTAAAATTAATAAATCAATGGACACATAAGACATGAGAAGCAGGTAAAAATAATGAGTGGCAGACACATCAGTTGCAATGAAAATTATGTTCGTCAACTATATAAATATAGTATTAATACTATTTCATGGGTACAAGTTGTATCATAAACCAAATGAAGTTTGCCAGCAATTCGGGATGAAAACTTCAAGATGATAACAGAGGGACATGTGCAACTATCAACCCCACTTTGTTTGTAGCTAACTGATTAAGTATCTGTTTGGTATGACTTATTTAAGAGCCATAAGTGTTTATTTAATTATATAAATACTTTTTTAAAATTTTTATGGTGTTTGGTTATTTTTTTATTAGAGTTTTTTTATCTTAAATAAACTAATTTACCTCTATTAGTAAAAGCCCAAAATTTGAGCTTTTGGGAGTAGAGGTTATAGAGTTTTTCTAAAAATAGATAATATAAAAAATATCATACAGTTTAATAATTTAAAAGTATTTTTTTATTGACAACTAAACAACCAATGATTTTTTGTCCAAAAACTCTATTGGTATAAACTCTACTTTTATAAATTCTACGGTTATAAATTTTATTTAATAAACTGTACCAAACAGAGCTTAAATCATAAACAAAAAGCGACTGATAGAAAGTGAATCGAATAAGATACTATAAAATATCTCTATGAAATGGTGGTGAGACTGAGAATAAGGGATCACTGGAGATCGTACAATATCATTCACGATACTGGACCATTTGTTAACAGTTGCTTGTCCCAGAGGCTCATATCATATTCTCTCCAATCCAAACCTACCGATAGAATAGAATCATCAAATAGAAATGAAAAAGGAAAATTGATAATTTGGGAATTGGGTCCAGAAAATCCGGTGAAATCAATCGCCCGTCAATGTTTTGAAGAGAGAGCTACTCATTAAACGCTTCTGCACGCAATTCATTGGGACGTCCGTTCCCAACATGGACCAGGGCCATCTCATGAATGTGGGCTATTTGTTTCCGGGATGTATTTAGAAGGCCTCGTTTCTAATGTTCTACATGGAAGCCCAATCTACTGCCTCGATGTTCACCAACTTTATTTTTATTCCGTCTTGAAGATCATGACGACGATGCTCGCCAACTTTATTCCCATCTTTTTCTTTAATTCGTAATATTAAAATAAATTATTATTATATGACAAATGCTAAGTTACGAAACTCATAATTTTATATGGCTCATGTAAATTGTTTAAGTTACATGGAATGTTACACTTAGGCTCCTTTATTATATTATGTGTATGGCGCTCTGAATTTTATGATGAAGCCGCATCGCATTCGCATCAACAGCTTACTTCATTCCCCAAGAAATTAATAAGAATAGTTCGTTCACTTCCAAAACGTAGATAGTAAATAAAAACTCAAAAAACAACCCACCCAACCCCAATAAGACCAAGAATCAAACAAACAACAGTAAGAGTTTCAGAAAAATGGAGAAAATAAAGCACACAACAGTGGCCACGAACGGCATAAACATGCACGTGGCATCGATAGGGACCGGCCCAGCCGTCCTTTTCCTTCACGGCTTCCCTGAACTCTGGTACTCCTGGCGCAAGCAGCTCCTCTACCTCTCTTCCCGCGGCTACCGCGCTATTGCCCCTGACCTTCGTGGCTACGGCGACACTGACGCCCCGCCCTCCATCACGTCCTACACGGCACTCCACGTCGTCGGTGACCTTATCGGTCTCCTCGATGAATTCGGTATCGAGCAGGTCTTTTTGGTGGGCCATGACTGGGGTGCTTCGATTGCTTGGTATTTTTGTTTGCTTCGTCCCGACCGAGTCAAAGCTTTGGTCAACTTAAGCGTTGTGTTTCGTTCCAGAAACCCTGCGACGAAACCTGTCGATCAATACAGGGCTTTGTTTGGTGATGACTTCTATATTTGCAGGTTTCAGGTGTTTTTTTTTTCCTCTTTTGCTATGTTTTAGTTGTTTTTTTTTTTTTTAACCTCTTTTGTTTTGTTTTAATTTGGTACTGTAATTAAATTAAAAAAACAATAATCACCCCGTTGATTTGAGAACCTTTCTGTTTTCGTTTCCTGTCAAATTAAGAAACTTGTTTTGCTTTTTAAGTAGGAGTGTTAAATGAACAAATGGATCTGAATTGGGTGCTCGGATGTTATGCATTTAATATATTTCTGAATTAGGACAATTGTGTTGTATTGGCAAAATGGCAATGGCCGGCTGTTACGTTGCCAATATTCTTCCTTAGGCTGGGAACATTTGTATGTATCCAACTGTACTTTCTTGGGTCAAATGTCAATCAATAGCATTTATATGCATATGTTTAATTAATTTTATTGTTGCATTTATTTATTCGGTAACGTAGGACTTTGATGTAACAAAATTACTGCCTCTGAATCTGATATCACAAGCTTAAACAAGTTTATAGCTATTGCATTTGGCTACATCTTTGCTCGGAAATTTAATTAGATCTCTTAGCCATTTTTAGATCAGAGCAGGGCTCTCAAATGACATAGCTCTTGATGTATTGTTTATTTTGACTGACAGTCTGTGGCTCTTTGTTGTAGCTTCATTTTGGCTTTGGTTGGATTTATACAATGGTTTGGCTTAAATTTTATCTTTTAGTCTTCTTATCAAAATACATGAGTATCAAATTTGCCATATGGTAAAGTTCCAGTTGTTGGCATTTTTATATTTCCACAAATAATTCTTAACATGATTCCATTGTGGTATTCAAGTACAAGAAAATTTGTATATCTCGTTGAATTTTGTTAATAAAATAAGGTTTTCATTATTGCTAAATATAACCTACAGCAAAAAGGAAATAAGAATATTTTAATATTCTCTGGTTTATTGTCTTTGATTATTCAGCATATTGTCAGAATGTTATTGTCACTAACACTGTCCTGTAAACACAGTCTTGAGTCTGTCATTGTTTGACACGATTTCTGGGTTCCAATCCCATAATGCTCTATCAAGTTCATTATGTGATTCCTTATTCCAAATGCTTATTTTTGTTGTGTTGTTCTCAAATCTCTTGTATTGACTTTCTCTCAAAACATTGCTGAGATATGCTGTAGGAACCTGGAGTGGCTGAAGAAGACTTTTCTCAGATTGATACTGCAAGACTGATAAAGAAATTTTTGGGAGGTCGCAGTCCGAAGCCACCATGTGTACCTAAAAAAATAGGATTTAGAGGTCTACCGGATCTTCGAACCTTGCCTTCTTGGCTGTCAGAAGAAGATGTCAACTATTATGCCTCTAAATTTAGCCAGAAAGGCTTCACTGGAGGATTGAACTATTATCGATGTTTAGACCTGTAAGTTCCCATACAACCACTGTAACAGCTATGATAAATTAAAGAGTTAAACCAGATATCAGGCAAATTAGTCTTTGAAAAATGATCTTTTTGCCGAAATTTTGCAGTAATATTCGTAGAAAGTCCATAATTCTTGCCTTTCATTTGAAGCCTGAGGCTGATATGAAGCACTTAACTTAGACATTCGTGGTCCCTAGTTGATATCAAGGCACATGAAGAATTGTCACATCTATTTAAGTATTTTTGGAATCTTTGTATGAAACAGGCAATTTGACTTTACAACTTGCATATTTAAATCAATGTTACCAGAGCCCCAAAGTAAGTTTCATGTTTAGGACTGGGTATGTTCTATTGTTACCCAAAGTAAAGTTTGTTTTGACTTGTTGCAGAAACTGGGAGCTCCTGGCTCCATGGACAGGTGCACAGATTAAAATACCAGTTAAGTTTTTGGTGGGTGACTTGGATATCACATATCACATCCCTGGTATCAGGGAATATATACAAAATGGTGGGTTCAAGAAAGATGTACCAGGTTTGCAGGAAGTGATAGTAATGGAAGGAGTTGCCCATTTTATTAACCAAGAAAAGGCTGACGAAGTCAGCTCACACATTTATGATTTCATCAAACAGTTCTGATTGAGCATTGGCATTGGGAATCTCAGAATGCTATGATACTTTGAGTTGTGATTGATGATCGATCTCTAGTTTCATCTCTTCTATCATGATCCCATGGGTGAGTGGCAAAGAGTGTTCTTCTTACTTCTTGGGGGTCTATGTATTTTGCTTTTGTCGGTGGAACCTCTGTTATGACTCATGTTTACCCTTTTAAGTCGATCCAAACAGGTCATTAGATCATGTTTGGGTCGTGTTAAGTTTAAGTTGATCCAAACACAATCTGTTTAATAATCGTGTTAAAATATTGAGATCAAAATCTGTCACGGAAAATTAATGAATTACTTAATAACCCGCTTAATATTTATATATTTAATAAAATTTACATAAAACATTTATATATTTATACTATTGAAATTTTAAATTTATATAAAACTTCATAAATAAAATAATGTGCATATGTTTATTTAAAAATAAAAATAAAAAGAGAGAATTATGGTCAATATTTGAGTTTTGACAATAAAATTTAGAAATCAATTTAGGATATAAAATATAATCGTATTAATAATCGAATAAATGAGTAAAGAATTTAAAAATATCATATCGATCTATATTTGACCTATTTAATAATCATATTAAATTTAATTACTCATACTCATATATTGTATTCATATTGGATAGTTGGATCATATTTAGTTTTATTAGTTCTATAATCTCCAATGCAATGTTTTTATCTAGTAACGAGACATAACTTACCCAAGCCACCAATACAGGGATAAGCAATATTAGGAAAATTGAATTACTTATGCCTAGTTTGAGATTGAAGTTGAAATTTAATAATCATAATTTTTAACAAAAATAATGTTTAGTAAACTTTGTAAAATTTACTTATTTTATAATTTTTTTTATTTTAACAGCAGCTTTTAAAAACATGTAGGGAGTTACTTTTCATAAGCAGCTTATTCAATAAATCACTACACTTTTTTAAAATTCCTATTATAATCTTAATATTTTAACAAAAAGATAATTATGTCATATTTTTCCATACACCTAATATATAAGCCATTAGATATCACATTACTAACATAATCGAATAACCCTTACATTATAAAGTTTTGATCCAATAAATTTATATTTTTGATATTTTACTTTTATTTGTTATTATAAGATTTAATAAGACTTGCATATGATTACGTAAATTTTCTTTGAACTATAAGCAATTTCACATGAAATTTAACCATGACTTTTAAAATTTATTTCATAATTATTGATTTTAACATTCAATCATATATATATATATTCTATATACAAGGTGTTTTATTGCAATAAATCTAATATAAATGTAATGCATATTACTTTTTTATTTTATTTGAATTATGTATTACTCTGAATTTTGTCATATTTTATGTAATAGATTGTGAAATTCATTAGATTTTATATAATTGAGTTTTTTTTTACTTTATGTAGTTTTATGTATTTTAAAAAGAAAAAGGCATATCTAAACATTATTAAGCATACTCTAAAAAATAAAAATAATTTAAAATCATGTTATTTTAGTTATTATATAATAAAATAATATTTTAAATAAAAATTTTACTAAACACATATACTCTACTTTTTAAACTTACAATAATCATAACAGTATAATTTATTAAATACTAAATTATTATTTTTATTTAACAATTTATTTCATCCGTAGAACAAAATAATTTATTTAATGAATCACCGCAAACTCCAAACCGGCCCATTATAGCATTCATTAAAATTTTAAATACAGCTCTCTTGTGCATGCTCATTTAGTCGGATGACATTTGTCCGTCCTATTCCTCTTATCCATTTGATATTTAGCTGAATCATCAAACGGGAGGAGCCGTCCTCTTTCACGTTCCTTTCATTCAACTAAAACAGAGCCTAATCCTGAAACCTTCAGATTTCAGAGCTGCACCAAAAGGAAAAACAAACAAACAATGGAGAAAATAGAGCACACAACAGTGGCCACTAACGGCATAAACATGCACGTGGCATCAATAGGGACCGGCCCAGCAGTTCTCTTCATTCACGGCTTCCCTGAACTCTGGTATTCCTGGCGCAACCAGCTCCTCTATCTCTCTTCCCGCGGCTACCGTGCCATTGCCCCAGACCTTCGTGGCTACGGCGACACCGACGCCCCACCCTCGGTCACGTCGTACACGGCACTCCATCTTGTCGGTGACCTCATCGGTCTCCTTGATAAATTGGGTATCCATCAAGTTTTCCTAGTGGGTCATGACTGGGGTGCTTTGATTGCTTGGTATTTTTGTTTGTTTAGGCCGGACAGAGTCAAGGCCTTAGTCAACATGAGCGTCCCCTTTCCTCCCAGAAACCCGGCTGTGAGACCTCTTAATAACTTCAGGGCTGTCTATGGTGATGATTATTATATCTGCAGATTTCAGGTGATTTTTTTCCTTCTTTTTAACAACATTTTCTGTGCATGTATTAAGAAATAACTTTAAAGTAATGCATTGAATTTGGTTTCGTTGACAATTGTGCTATAATTTTGCTTAAATTCATCTTTTTAGCCTACGAAATGTTTCAGTTTTATGCATTTGTTACTGATTTGCGTCAATAATTTTGGACATAATTTCACTGGAGTTACGAAGAGCAAGAGAAATTGGGAAGAACCCATTTTCTAGCTGTTCACTGGGTTATTGTTTGTGATGATTATTCAATATGTACAATGTTTTGGGATTGTTTATCATTAATTATTTGCTGTAAGCATGGACTTGAGTATGGTGTTTTCACACAAAAACTGGCTTTCAGCGCCAAGCCCGTAAAGAAGACACAATCGCACTATGTTAATGCGGACAAGTAATTTAGACATATTCTAAACTGCTGTATGCATTTGCTTTTAGAAGCATGGAAAACTATTATCTGCTTTGCAGGTTTGTGAAATTACAAATTTGTATTTTACATACTCTAGGTAGACAGATGCGTTGTTCTATATTTGTCCTTGTGAGTGTCCAAAATAGATGAACAGGAGTGTTATTTCTCACAAGTCCTACATGCCAAATTCTCATTAAGTGTGCTTTAGCGACGGAAAATTGATTATTGATGGATCACCTAAATTCTCTCTCGTCAGTCGGTACCAAGGAATGACTTGGCATTATTCCTTTATTCTCATTAATCTATCCAAAACACTAAATAATGTCAGAAGTTTGTCAGAAATCTTGAAACAAATAAGCTACTGGTGGCACATGTGAGAGATCCCTTCCCTATTCCAATTAGATATTCCCTCAAAAAGATCATTCTTTAATTAGATAGGTGTGGTAGTAACAGCGAACGTCAATTTGTTTTATGCGACTGATGAGTGATATTCCTAAAGTTAAGTCCAAAAAGATTAAACATACAAGCATTGCAAAATGTGTGCCATGGTTATGTTTTGCAATATATTGCTGATTTCCTCTAGTCATGAAAACAGTGGTTGTATTCTCTTGATCAGTGTTAAAATTGTGAGCAAAACCACTATACTTGGAAGCAATGACACTGAAGTAGATTTTAATTTGATTTTGGTTCTAGAATAGTTCCCACATTTTGATCTAATCTTCAGTATTCTTACTCTAGAAGCATCTATTTAAGTGCATCATTCGTAAATCTCATGAGCTGTCTCTCGTTCAAAACATTTCTAACTTATGCTGTAGGAACCTGGAGAGATTGAAGAAGAGTTTGCTCAGATTGAAACTGCAAGACTTGTGAAGAAATTTCTGTGTTTGCGCATTCCAAAACCACTTTGTATACCCAAAGATGCAGGACTCAGTACTCTACCGGATCCTTCAGCCTTGCCCTCTTGGCTGTCAGAAGAAGATGTCAATTATTATGCCTCCAAATTTAACCAGAAAGGCTTCACTGGACCAGTGAATTATTATCGATGTTGGGATCTGTATGTTCCAAAAACTTATACCGTGGCTTTCATAAATTAAAGAGTTAGTTATCAATCTTTTATCTGGCCAAATTGGCGATTAATCTTTTTGGCGATATTTTCTAGTAGTCAATGAATACATTTTATGTCGGGCCAATCTTGCCTTTCATCACATACCTTACTGTTATGTTCTAGAAATTTGTTATTTCATCTACATACAATTGGTAATCTTTGATCCATGTGAAACACCGAACTTACACATTCGTGACTACTTTCATGGCTGGAAGTACTAGGACAGGTTATGGATGCCCCATTTTCAAATCTTGTTTTGGTATCTAGGTGGCATATAATTTTACTAATACTAGTGTAGTGATTGGATACTTTATATGAAAACAATATGCTGCCTATTGTGGAGTACGGTATATTTAAGTAATTTTTCTCTTTCTTATAGAAACTGGGAGCTGATGGCGCCATGGACTGGGGTACAAATCAAAGTACCAGTCAAGTTTATCGTGGGTGACCAGGATCTTGTCTATAACAACAAAGGTATGAAGGAATATATACACAATGGTGGCTTCAAGAAATATGTACCATATCTGCAGGATGTAGTTGTCATGGAAGGGGTAGCTCACTTTATCAACCAAGAAAAGGCAGAAGAAGTTGGTGCACACATCTATGAGTTCATCAAGAAGTTCTGATGGAGCTTTGGCATTGACCATCTCAGCATGCCATGCATCTCCATAAGAGTTGCGATCTAAAGTTTCATTAATTCCACCATACCAACAGTCTAGGCCTTGTCTACTCCAGCCTATGTGTCTTGTATTGTTCTGTTTGTCTCTGAATAAATGTGTTGTAGTTGTAGGACGTGCCATATCTAAGACAAATGAAGAATATGTCCGTTTGGACTCGAATGAGAATATATGGAAGATGTATAATACCATTAACAGAGTGTGGCTTCGGTCTAACCAAACATCGAAACTGAAATGTTGGTCGTAAGTAAATCTTTTTCTTACAGTTTTATCTGTCGGAATTGGTTATTAACTTATCGCCAATAAACAGACTGCAAGTTATCTAGCATGTTACCTTTTTAAATATTTTGTTACAAGAAGGATGTCTTCTTGCAGAGGAATGTGACTAATAAGACTATTATTTATATTTCACCATATGAGACAATTGGACAGGAATGTGACTAATGATAAAATGATCCACATTTCACCATGCGAGACAAGGCTTAATTTTCTGTTCTTGTAGAAACCGGGAGAAAAGAGCTCCGTGAACTGGGTTTTCAGATCGAAGTACCCAATCGTGGGGTATCTGGATGCTACGTTTATCAGACCAGGTAGCTTCAAGAAAGATGCACCCGAATCCCGATTAGCCGCAAGTTGTGCTGTCATTTTCTCAACCAAGAAAAGCCAGACGAAACTAGTGCACGCATCTACTACGTCATCAGAAATTTCTAACCGCGTTGGCCCGTCTCTCCTGTAATTCCAATCTGGATCTCGCCGTTTATGAATTGCATTTTCAAGCATAAAAAGAGCTAAGTAGCAAATCTGCATATAAATTTATTGTCCAAAAAGTCTGCTTACAAATATAGCATGCATTATGAGACAACATGCCATATCCAATGAATGTACCCTAAAAATTGAATTATGGAAATGGCAGGCTTCTTCAATTAGAAGATTGAAATGAAACTCATTCTGCAGGATTGGACAATCATTTATAAAAGCCATTTTTACGACAAATGTGGCAGTATTTAGCACAAAGCAACATCCACAACAAAACTAAAACCAGTTCTCATGGTTCATTTTAATTCAACTAAGCATGCATGTATGTGTGTAGAACTTGGGCAACTTTTAAATGAGGCATCCTGTCTTCACTTCTAAACATCAAGCCCCGAAGGACATCCAAGATCTGTCTCAAACAAAAAAAAATCCAAAAATCCAAATATAACTTGCTAAGATATTGTCCCAAGAGATTAAAAATAGCAAGGAGAAAAAAAGAAAACACAACATTTGCATAAGGTGGTCGGCTGCTCTGTATCCTTATGAATGAGTTCTGCAGATCAAACCCTGAAGCCTCTGCTGTTCCTTTTCCCTCTAGCCCTCTCAAATTTTCTTCCCTTAGATCGCACAAAGGGTTTGGTGTGGCTGTGTGGTACACCAGGAGCAGGTCCAAAGTGCTTGACAGCCTCACGAGCATTCTTCGGACCTCTCAGGAGAACCTGAATTTGGCCACAAAATTCACCTTATTAAGATTATTAATCCATAACTTTAAACAATTTTTTATACAGCAATCTAAATTTTCCCAACTAATTTGTGTACCAAAGTAAATGATGTTGCATTCAAAGTATGGCATCAGGAGAACTCCTAAAAAAATTAATCACTGTTACCAGAATTGGAGTAGTGAAGATATACCAACAATATATATAAACACACACACACACAGAATAAAGGGATTCATATGATTAGAATGAAACATCTACAGAAGAAAATGTTACATAATAGCTTATGCTGCTAAATCTTTAAAGAGGGAATAGTTTTCTATAACCATAGATATAATAACTATAAACTGAGTAAAATAATTACTGCAGTCCCTTTTTACTTGTAAACAATTAATGCTCAACAACCTAAACCTCTATTGCAATCTAAGTACCAATCTGTACCCACAAGTTTCAAAATTTCACAGAAAAATAAAATCCAAATAAAACGGGTAGAAAGTACACTATAATATTTTTACTGACAAAATAAACATTCCAAAACTAGATGGTGCAACTTCACTATTAAGAACAGAACAGCCCAAGTTAACCTGACTGTTCCAATTAAATCATAGAATAATAATATAATAAGCTAAGCTCAAAAGTAGGCAGCATGCATGCTAAATTATGAAATCAAACTACAATAGAAAAGAATCTGAGTCAAATGCACTACCGTGTTCTGACCCAAAGGAGCACGAAGAGCCAGTTGGTCAAATGTCAAGCATTCTCCCCCTGCCTTCTCAATTCTTGCCCTTGCTGTCTCTGTGAACCTCAGTGCAGTAACCTTGAGTGCAGGAACCTCATACACCCGAATATCATCAGTGACTGTTCCAACAACCACAGCAATCTTGTCCTCCTGGAGAATCAAACCAAGAAACAGTTAGAAATCGACTTCAACCAAAGCTCCTACAGAATGGTTGATACAGGCATAGATAAAAGCAAATATAACTAATAAACTTTCATTATTTTTCATCTTTTTAGAAACGCACTACACAAATAAGTTCAACTAGCAATCCATATAATAATACAGCTACATAAATCATTCGGAACAACTTTGACAGATCCTAACAAATAACCAAAGGCATTGATGTTTTCAATCCTGCATTTATATGAACTAAAACAAAAAGCTCAGTAAGACTTTTAACACATTTTGAATTAATGTAACATTATTATCCAAAAGAAAATAAATAGAGACACGGACCTTGCCCTTCATGAATTTAGTCAAACGAGAGAGAGACAGAGAAGGCTTGTTGACTTTGCTCATGAAGAGCCTCTTCAATATCACCTTATCGAAATTGCTATCAGTCCTCCTCACGAGAAATCGGTACAGCTGGTCATAATGGATCAGTCGGGCGTAAATCTAATGAAATACATGACATAATCAAATACAAAATTCAAATAAACATGGACAAGAGTTACCTTGACGAGAAGCTTGAGATAGATATCGTTCGATTTCGGGGCAGTCCTCTTGGACTTCTTGCTCTTACCACCGGCTATCAAATCGATACCCTTCCAAAACCAAAAGCACGAAAATTAAATAATATTTTTTTATAGAACGAAAATTAACTAGTTAAACAGATATAAGTGAATTGTTCATAGGTTAGGGTTTGGAAACGAAGGACTATAATGCACCATTGTTGTTGTTGCTGCTGCTGCTCCTCCCTGCGACTGCTTCCCTAAACAGCAAATGCTACTCAAAGGAGGCTAGGGTTTAGTGTTCGCATTTTATTTTCTAGACGAAGGTTGTGAATGGTAAGTACACTGTAGTGCTGAGGTCCATCGCTTTTGACGATTCGTCATCCTGAACCGTACACGTTGGATTTTGTTAATTGATCTGGACCGTTAAATGGTTAACTACGTCGATGGAAATTAGCGCTTTAACGACGTCGTTTTCGCATTAGAAATTATATTTTGTGAAATTAAGAGGGAAATCTCGTTATACACTGTAATTGAGTTAACAATCATATATACTTTTGCTCAAATCGCACAATGCTACAACTGATGTAAATATGCACATTGACCATATACAATAAAATATGAAGCAAACCATCATGTGAAAATATAGTGGTAATATAAATAACAAAAATGAGAATTTATAAAGATATTAACGGTGTGTGTCACTCGGCCTTTGGTCTAGGCTAGGGTTAAGTCATTCCTTAATTATAACTTATAATTAAGTAAAGAGATAAATCTTTTCCCTTACCAACGTGAGTGGAGTAGACGTCTCTATTAAGTAAATGGATAAATATTTTCTCTTACCAACGTGAGTGGAATAGACGTCGTTTGAATATTGGAGAGTATGAAAATCTGGACGGTGCTTCATGAGAATGTATTTAAACTAAATATGAGTGATAGTTTGATTGTAAATATGGAGTAGATGTCTCTCAAATATTAGAGATTATGAAAATATGGGCGATGCTTCATGAGAATGTATATAAACTAAATATGAGTGATAGTTTAATTGTAAATATTAGTAATAGTCTCAGATAATATGAGTTATGGTCTGATTATAATAGTTAGTTAAAAAAAAGTGTGTGAAAAGCATTACTATAACCCATTATTTATTTTTTTTTTCTATTTTCATGGTTCTCTATTTTTAAAATGGACATGTGACTCCTATAATAATAATAATAATAATAATAATAATAATAATAATAATAATAATAATACTAATAAGAATATTTGTGTGTATATTAGAATCTTACAGCAGAAGGCCCGGGCATAACAGAATTTACCGAACCATTCCCTTCCATCAATCATCAAGAAATTGTTAGAAACAAATGCTCTCTCTCCTGTTAGTATATTATGGGATAGGAAATTATGTTTATCAATCATTAATCATCAATCATCAAGAAATTATGTTTATTTTACATAAAATCTCAGCCCTTTTAATACTAATCAATCCAATGGTTGAAATTAGTGGTGAAGTAGATTTTTTTTTAAATAAAAAAAAAATTGGCCCCACGAAATATTATATATTATCTTTTTCTCTCCTATTTTAATATATTTTAAAATCTTTTTATTTCTCTATTTTCTACATATTCTTCTCTATCAAAAAAAAGGGAAAAAATAATAATTTCAGTGTTATATCATATATTAAAGAATAAGAAAAAAATTAAAAGTACACAGAAGGAAAAAGTGTTGTTCACATTATATAAAGTGAAGAAAAGCTCGGTTATACTTTATAATTTTCTTTTTATTTCTTATAAAAAACTTAGCCATAAAAAGTTTGTAGTCATGTACATCTGTTTGTGGAGTGATTGCTCCATTTAGGGGTGGGCATATTTTAACCGAACCTATCCAAACCGATCCAAACCGATGTTTTGGATCTGAGAAAGGGTTTTGGATTTTGAAATGCCTTGTAAGGCAAGCATAAGCTCAGGTGATTTTGTAATGGATTCCATCCACTCTTTAACTTGTTGTTCAGAGGAGATAGATTTGTATGTGGTTTCTTGTTCTTCTTCGACCATTTCATGTTAAACACAAAATTTCCCATCTGGTATCAGAGCCAAGTGGAGGATAGTGTTATACTGTTCAGAGTTTTGTGTTTAAAGACTTGTGTTTTATTTGAATTTCTTATTTGTGTGGTGAGTTTTTTACTGGTTGTAAGTCTCGTCTTAGGATAAGTTTTCCGCATAGAGCTGTAAATCCATACATGTAGCCATATTAACAGAACCTAGAATACTGCATAGGTTTTTACCCATGAATCCTCTGCTCGGTAGAGCATCGTCATTTTCTAGCTCTTCTTCTGGAAGGACTAGTGATTCAAAGAATGTGGTGAATTCGGAAGAATTTGTAATCGAAGATTTCAACAAAGCAATTGATAATTGGGAATTACCAAAGGTCAACAAAGAAATGATTTACAAAACAAAAAAGCTTGATTTTTTAAAAAATGATTACGTTATAAAGACTGAAGAACGTGATATAACTCTTTCAAAACCTTTTGAGACAATTCATTTATTTTCAGAAAAATCTTTAAAGAAATTAAGAGAAAATAATTTTAATTATATTCACATTGGTTTAATTCAGGTAGGAATAAAACCATTGACCAAAGAATGCCTTGACACTTCTATTTTAGCTGTCCTTAGAGATGGTCGATTCATCTCTTTTGATGATTCTTTACTAAGTAGCATTGAATTCAGTCTGTGTAAAGGTCCAATTTCTTTTGATTGTTATCCAAATATTACTATTTCTCTTAAAGACAAGAACATTTTAAAAAGTATGATTTTACAGATCAAACTCCACAATTACAACATAATTGAGGGATCTGTTCCAGTTGCATTGATCTTTAAAATTTCTTATAAAGACATGATTTCTGCATTTAGCACACAGCATAAATTCCAGTCAAAAAGAGATGAAACTCTTCTCCTGTAGACTAATTTGTTTAAAGCCAATACTGTCATCCCAAAATCAATCCAATGGAAAGATATCAATCTTCCAGACGAATGGGTCCTTGAAGGAGCCACTGCACATTCCGAAACAACTTGAACTAAATACAGAGTTGCAAAATGTGACTTAGTATTCCGATGGCAAAGTCACACTGTCCTTTAAGAGATCTACATCTTCCAGATTCTCTGATGCAAGCTCTTCCAAAAGCATTTCTTCCCTAGAAAGAAAATTCTCAAAAATCCCTTCTGTTATAAATCAACCTAGGTTTTCTACCTCGGATATACCTAGACCCTCTATACATTTTGTTGACTACACCACTAGTGTCCCTCATCCAATCTACACTAGCAGTCAACATGAACAAAGACATGAAGAGAAGGAACCTTCTCCTCCAACTTCCCCAACATTTTCTGCAGTCACAGAAAATGTTATAAATGTCATTGAAAAAGATTTTGAATTAGATAAAACTTTTCTACATAATGATTTTTATTCTGAATTAAACAAAGAAAAAAAACTTTGGTTTTTTAAACACTTTTTAAACCAAAGAAAAGAAATTCAAGAAATTTATTATGAGTTTGTAAATTCTCATAAAGTTCATATATTGTTTTTTAATTGGTTCGAGCTCTATTCTTCCAACAACAACATTTCTTATCCTTTTAAAGCGTCGAACCCAATTACTATTAGGAAGAAAACCCCTGAGTGGAATCTTTTTGATAGTAATAGAAAAGTTGAATCCGAACACCCTCCTCTTAGGAGTCTAACCATAGAACATGGTGACCCTCCTATAGAAATTAGAGCCTCACCTTACAAAATTCCTAAGCCTAATGACTCCGAATCGAATTTAAGTAGTATTATTCAACAGAATAATTTCTGTAATACTAACTTAAATACGATAGGAAAGCAGTTGACTAGGATTGAGAACCACTTCCAAAAGTCAACCATTACTGTTTCCTCTTCACATCATGTTCCATCAAAATCAGATTCTGACAAAAAGCTTAAGGAACCTATTTTTAAACCTTTCCAGGTTTCGAAAACTAGCCAAAAACTTGTTCAAGAGTCACAATCAGATTTTGCTAAAGCCATTAGAGAACAACTAGATAGGATAGAAGCTTCTTCCTCTTCTAGTAAAGTTCAAATAGCCCCTGATACTCCTCAATCTAACAGGATTAGAGTATTAGAACATGACCATTCTTCTATAGCCTCCTCTGATATAGAAGTCTTCACAGATAATTTTGTTCCTAAAGCTAACAAAATCCATTGGGAATTAGCATTGCCTACTGTCAGAACTCCACCTGATTTAACTATAGATAATAGATCAAGTGCCTTAAATCAATCTCGGTTTAATGCATCCTCAGTCTATGAGTGGAATATTGATGGCATGTCTGAATACAATATTCTAGGATTGTTGCAACAAATGACCATGGCAGCTAATGCCTATAAAACTCAATCAGGAACCTCTGATAGAGCCATAGCAGAAATCCTTATTGCCGATTTTACAGGTCAACTTAAAGGATGGTGGGATCATCTCCTCACCAACCAGCAACAATTAGATATCATTAATTCCATTCAAAAGGATCAAGAGGGTATCCACATTCTTGATGAAACTAATAGTCCAATTCAAGATGCTGTAACTACCTTGATTTTGACTATTTCCCTCCATTTTATAGGTAACCCTTCGCACCTTAGAGACAAAAATGTTGAGTTACTACATAACTTGAGATATAGGAAACTTAGTGAATTCCAAAATTACAAAACCACTTTCTTTACTAGACTATTCCTTAGGGATGATGCCAATCATATAACTTGGAAAGAAAAATTCCTTGCAGGTTTACCTACCCTTCTAGGAGAGAAAGTTAGAAATTTCATTAAAACCCTCTATGATAATCGTATCCCTTATGACGAACTTACTTATGGTGAGTTAGTCGGTTTTGTCAACAAAGAAGGTTTAAAAATTTGTCAATATTTGAAGTTACAGAAACGACTTAAAATGGAGCTTAGGAAATCTAAGCAAGAATTAGGTACTTTCTGTAAACAATTCAATTATAACCCCTTTAAAACTTCTACTTCCAAAGATTGTAATGGTAAGTGTTCTTTCAAACCTTACAAGAAATATTACAAATCTAAAGCCTATAGGAAACCCTCTCGTGAATTTAGAGAATTTCCTAATAAGAAACCTTCAAGGCCTTATAGGAAACCCAATTTCTCTAAAAGAAAAGAGTTTAGAGCCAAACTCAAAACTCCTTTTAACTACAAAGAAGCCATATGTCACAAATGTGGTATGAAAGGCCATACTGCAAATTACTGTCGTATGAATAAAAAGCTTCATGAGCTTGGCCTTGATGAAGAAACCCTTTCCAAAATCTCCCCTTCTTCTTATAGAGTCTTCTGACTCTGAGTCTTCCATGTTGGGAGATAGTGACCCTCTCCAGGTCGATGAGTTGATAGATTCGGATACCTCTGCATCCAGCAGCAGCGATTCTGAATCAGATTCTTATTTAAAGAAAATCAATGTTTTGACTAAAGACCAAAAAAATTTCTTGAACTTGTAAAGCATATTTCTAACTCTATTCTTCAAAAGGAATATCTTGATAAACTTTTGAAAACATTGGATTTAAACAAAGCTGAATCTTCTAAAGCTCCTATTGTTAAAAAGAATTCTTATGACCTTACTGAGGTTTTGGGTAATAAGAAAACTAAAAAACAAGTTCCCAACATACATGATCTTCAAAAAGAAATTAAAGATATCAAACTGGAAATTAAAAATTTAAAAGAAAAACAAAAATGTGATTCTCAAACTATTCAACTTCTTTTACAAAAGCAATTGGAAAATGATTCTGATAAATAAATTGAGTCTGATGGTGATAATGATCAAAATTTAGGGAACATTGAATCTGTTCCAACTGATTTTTTATTTGTTTTAAAACAAGTCACCACCAGAAAATATTTGATTAAAATTTCTTTAATTTTTTCCAAAGATTCTGCTATTGATGCTATTGCCCTTTTTGACACAGGTGCTGATTTAAATTGTATCAGAGAGGATATTATGCCAAAACGTTTTCATAAAAAAACAAAAGAAAGACTTTCTGCCGCCAATAATTCAAAACTTAAAGTCACTTCTAAAGTTGAAGCCTCTATTCTTAATGGTGATTTTGAATTTAAAACCTCTTTTGTTCTTACTAATGATATTCATCATGCAATCATTTTAGGAACCCTTTTATAAATCTCATAACTCCATATACTGTTAATTACGATAATATATCTTTTAAAGCAAAAAATAAAAAGCTTGTTTTCCCTTTTATCGAAAAGCCCAAAACAAGAAATTTAAATATTGTCAAAGCACGTTCTGTTTATCAAAATCAGATTCATAATCTTCTCAAATCAAAAGAACATGATTTAATGTTTTTACAAAAAGATTTGACTTTACAAAGAATTGATAAACAATTACAAAATGATTTTATCCAAAGAAAAATATCTGATTTCAAAGATCTTATTCAAAAAGAAATATGTGATGATCTGTCTTCTGCTTTTTGGAATAGGAAACAGCACATGGTTGATTTGCCTTATGAAAATTCTTTTGATGAAAAACAGATACCCACTAAAGCTCGACCAATTCAAATGAATATGAATTTAGAACGACATTGTAAAGAAGAAATAAAAAATTTAGAAACAAAAGGTCTTATTGTTAAATCAAGGTCACCTTGGTCATGTGTCGCTTTTTATGTTAATAAAAATTCTGAAATTGAAAGAGGCACTCCTAGACTTGTAATTAATTACAAGCCCTTAAACAAAGCTTTAAAATGGATTAGGTATCCCATACCTAATAAAAAAGATTTGCTCCAAAAACTTCATTCTGCTTTCATTTTTTCAAAATTTGATATGAAATCGGGTTTTTGACAAATTCAAATCCATCCAAGAGACCGTTACAAGACCGCTTTTACTGTTCCATTTGGACAATATGAGTGGACTGTTATGCCCTTTGGTTTAAAGAATGCACCCTCAGAATTTCAAAGAATTATAAATGATATTTATAACCCTTTTTCTGAGTTTTGCATTGTTTATATTGATGATGTTTAATCTTTTCTCAAACCATCGACCAACACTTCAAACATTTGAAGACTTTTTATTTTGCTACCAGAAAGGCTGGATTAGCAATTTCTAGCTCTAAAGTCTCTTTGTTTCAAACAAGAATAAGGTTCTTAGGTCACAACATTTCCAAATGAACAATTACTCCTATAGATAGATCTCTTGCCTTTGCTGACAAATTTCCTAACAAAATCCTTGACAAAATCCAATTGCAAAGATTTTTAGGAAGTTTGAATTATGTTCTTAATTTCTGTCCTAATATTAATAGAATTTCAAAACCTTTGCATGATAGGTTAAAAAAGAACCTTACTGCATGGACTGATGAGCATACTAAAGTTATTAAAATCATCAAAGCATCTGTTAAAGGTATCCCATTTTGAGCCGGCTTATTCCACAGCCACTATTCTAAAAGTCTTGAGCCCAAACCAGTGGGGTGACCAACTCCACAAATTCAAAACTTTCCCTCCAAATTTTCAAATGCATTTAGCACACTATTTGGCCTATTCCTATTGGGACTATCAACAGGCCTGGTTTAACACTTTTTTTTTTATCAAAAATCCTAAAAAATCTCATTCATGGTTATTTTTCTTTAATTCTAAAATAACCGTGCATAGCCTTCCAAATTGATTCCAACAATGGTGGAATAATTTTGGCCAAACTCCACAAATCCTAACCCCAAATGCCACCAATTGTTTAAACCTTTTCAAAACTCATTATACCCCTTCAGATTCAAAGAAACGGTTCTCCCTCTTTCTTTGTTTTTGCACCAATTTCTTTCTCCCCTGGGTATGGATGTGGAATCTCAGATTCCATACTCAAGAAAAACAACTCATTATCCAAAGAATTTTCAAAGTAAAATGGTGGTCAAAATTTGATGAGAAAACCAAGTTAACTGAAACCCTTATTCAAAATTGGCTTGGTTCACAAGGTTTCTTACCACCAACCATCAAAGATTCCAAAGCCCAACAAACTTTCCTTAGTCCAAAACCCAAAGCCTAATCTCTTTTAGCCAGCGCCAAAATAAAAGAAGAATACTTCAAAGTCATGGAACAGCTCCTCACCTCAAGGTCCAAGTCTTCAGTAGCCGATTCCTCTGAAGAAGAAAAAGATGAAGAGCCATTCATTTCCCTCGAAGATGAAAACGAAGATGATTGCTATTTTTCTTTAAAAAAAAAAAGAGTAATTTTATATTTTTCCGGGTGGTCCATTGGACACAAGTGAGAGCACACATGTCTCTTCACCCGTATTTTGTATTTTGCATTTTTATTTTGTATCTTGTATTTTGTACTTTGCATTTCATATGTACAAAGCAACAGTCTACAGTGCAAATTTCTAAAAATTATTGTATGATACAACTCCGCCACAGTCTACAGTGCCATTTTCCAAAGATTACTGTACGCTACAGTTTCGCTACAGTCTACAGTTTCAAAATGTTGTATTTAAAGAAGA
The DNA here is from genome assembly GCA_018350135.1 of Citrus trifoliata. Classification (NCBI taxonomy): domain Eukaryota; kingdom Viridiplantae; phylum Streptophyta; class Magnoliopsida; order Sapindales; family Rutaceae; genus Citrus; species Citrus trifoliata. Next base: position 38,841,537 of record CM031386.1, on the reverse strand, counting down.
AGGAAGACTTAGACTCCTCAGATTGTGATTTTTAGTTTCTCTTTCTTCTCTTCTCCTCTCTCTCTCTCTCTCTGGGAATCCGATATCGATAGACAACAAGGAAATTTTTCCTGTCTTGAGATTATTTTCCCTTCTTTCTGTAATCTTCAAAAAGCAATCAGATCTAAAGCAAATGTGAGCAATTTATCTTTGTAAATTTAATTTAGAGCAATTTCCATTGTCATGTAATTTTAATTTCCGCAATTTACTTTAAAGCATTTATTTAATTTAAAGCACTTTAAATTTCAGTCATTTAAATTTAAAGCATGTTCTGCAGACTGATCTCTATCAGATTTGCCATATAAATTGTTACATTCCTCCGAGACATAAAGACCGGATCTCTCCCCTCGGTTGTATTTCTCTTCTCCCTCCTCCTTCAGAGCACCATTTTCGAGATCCGGATCTGGTACTGTGTATGTACCCAAGCCTTAGATGTATGTGTTGCTAGGCTTGCTAAAGAATTTAATTTATATCTGGTAAAATAATAAAATTTGACCAACCGCGTATAAAGAATTTAATAACTATTTGGTAAAGCAAAATTGATCTGGTATATAAGCTGGACACTCGGGGATGCGGGCTACTGGTCCAAAGTGCTATTAATAACTCAGCTGTAAAACATCTCAGCTGGAGCGATTCCCTAAATAACAATGCTACGTACCATTTCAAATTTAAAATTTGACCAACCGCGTTCCAATTTAATTATTTTGTTTAAATCTGAGTTTTATTAATTCATCCAAAAGTACTCTCATCCTTCGATCCAATTTCCCATCTGGTATTTGGATCGGTTTCATTAATAAAAATATTGGTTTCGGTTTATTGGATTGTAAACCGACATCATTCGGTTTGGATTTTGGTTTGGAAAGATTTCAAATGGATTCAAATCGATCCAATCCAAAATTTACACTTTCATACACAAAGGAAATGTACACTTTCATACACAATAGCATATCTCTTACTATAAAAACAAAAAGATAAACCTAATTTTCCAAACACTCACGCCTGACGCCTCCGCCTCCTCCAGTGCTTCCTATTCCTAATTCCTATCATTCTCTAACTCTCTCAATCTCAAATTCTCAATCACTCATTCTCAAGTCTCCTGAGGTATGTTTTGATTTTATTTTTCTTGTTAAGATTTTATTTCATTTTAGTCAAAAGTAAAAATAGATTTTGGTATAATTGATTATAATTTATTTAATTAATTAATTCCATAACTAATTTTTTAATCTTTATTAATTATAGAAGCTCTCAAGTCTCACCTCTTGTCATTCTCAACTCTCTCAATCTCAATCGGTTATTCTCAAGTCTTATCATCATAATTTCAAAAATCAGAGCTTGAGGTATGTTTTGGTTTTATTTTTTTTGCTACGATTTTATTTCATTTTAGTTAAAGTTGAAATGGATTTAGGTATAATTGATGATAATTTATTTGATTAATTATTTTTCTTGGTTTTATTTTTCTTGCTACGATTTTATTTCATTTTAGTCAAAGTTAAAATGGATTTAGGTATAATTGATGATAATTTATTGAAATATAAGTGTGCAACCCAAGAGGGGAGGTGAATTGGAAATTTAAAAATTATCCTAGCAAATCCACACAACAATTCAATCTAATGCCTTAATCAATTTGAAAACAATAAATTCAAATAAACACAATATTAAAAGAGTAAGGGAAGAGAAAACGAACACAAGAATTTTTACGTGGTTCGGCTATCCCCGCCTACGTCCACGCCTCCAAGCTCACCGGGCTTGAGGATTTCACTAAGCTAGCCTCCCAAGGCTTCAAACGCTTACAATTGACTTCCAAGGTGTCAATGGACCTTTACAATAAGAGATTATCCCCAATCTCTTAACCCAAGTGTATCCCAACACTTACAACCTCTCAAGGTTAAATATTACAAATGAATTTTCTCTCACACAATGTGTTTGATTACAAATGAATGCTCAATGTGTGAATAGATGAAGAGAGAATGTGTTTAAAGCTCTATGAAGATTGTATTCTCGGATATAAGCTCAGTGGTAGTGTTGTGATCAATCTTTGTTTGGATTTGAATGAGCTTATTTATAGTTGGAGCTGAAAACTAGCCGTTATAGACTGTCTGCACACTGTCGGATCGCCGTTAGCTAGATATCGGATCGCCGTTTGACTAGTCAATATGACCGTTGGGGCTGATTTTCAAATTGTCGGATCGCCGTTATCTAGATGTCGGATCGCCGTTAGTGTCCAGAGACTAATCTTCAATTCTGTTAGATGTCGGCGAGCCGTTAAAAAGAAGTCGGATCGCCGTTAGTGTCCAGAGGCTGATCTTTCAATTCTGCTCGATGTCGGCGAGCCGTTAAAAAGAAGTCGGATCGCCGTTTTCTACAGTGACTGCTACAGTGACTGCTACAGTGCACTATTTTGTAAAATAACAGTTTGACCCTCAAACTTTATATAACTGTACTATGGCCCAAAACGGTATGAAACTTTGCAAATAAGTCCAATTTCAGAATTTCTAAATAATACTTTGTTAATCCCAAAACTTTCTGAAATTATGGTATAGCCCAAAATGCTATGACACTTTCCAAATAAGTCCTTTACCAAAGTTTCAAGCAATACTTGTTTATTTCAAAGTTTTCAAATTCTTTCACTTAAACCATAAACTTTGAAAAACAACCAATTTTATAAAATCATTTTTCCATTAAATATGAAACATTTATAATGTGAAAATAATGATTTATTTAAAAAGAATAAAAATAATCAATTTCATAAAATCATTTTTCCATTAAATATAAAACATTTATAATATGAAAATAATGATTTATTTAAAAATATATTTTTCAATAATTTGAGCTTAAAAAATTAATCATTCTTAATCTTGTTTGTTATCATCAAAATCAATATTATGGAAACATATATGTTAACAATCTCCCCCTTTTTGATGATGACAAACATTTCATGTATTTAAAGAATGATCCCACAAATTGCTTCCCCTAAATAAAATTTTCTTTTACAATTTGCCAATTAGCTAAATTAATGATTTAAATACATTGATTTTTCTCCCCCTCATCATCAAAAAGAAAAACTTAATTGGCAAAGATAAAAGTAGCAAATTTTGTAAAAATTTGAAAACATGTGTTCTTCTCCCCCTTCATTATAAAAAAGAAAATGTAAAGGAAAAGAGTAGGAAATTTGTTACCCATGTTATTTGAGTAGAAATTTTGAAGGAATCTCCCCCTAACAACAAGCATCATCTCAAATACAAGATTAGTAATATCATATCCAAATTATTATAAATCATGATAAAAGCCAACTCCATACACAAATCATCACACAAAAATATCATGAACCATTATTCCATCAATTACCAAATCAACAACTCAAAACATGAAATTATCATATAAAACACCCATGTAATCAAATCATCATCATATCTCAAAATCATCAAAATTATCATCATAATCAAATATTAATTATCAAAACAATTACTCAAAATGCATGTTATTCTCCTCATTTTGACAAAATAGAAATGATATAACCTTTGTCTCCCCCTTTGGACAACAAAAAAGTTCAAAATACATATTATCCAAAATCATATTACATGCTCCCCCTAAATATATGGCCAATTTAATAATTTAACCAAAATGATTTTATCCAAAAATATATCATATTTGTCTCCCCCTATCAATCATCAAGACTTCAAATCAAGCACATATAATCATCAATTACCAAAATCATCAAGAAATCAAATCATTCCAAGTTTATGCCGAATTTTTGAAAATTCTTCTTCGCAAAAAGGTTTTGATTTCTTTACCAAATTGGCATGCATATTATCAAATATTCAAGCTCCATAATTTCGAAGTATATGAATTTCTCCCTTTTTCGATATCATTTAAAACAAGTAACACATATTCAACAATACATCGATAAAGTACAAAAAAAAATGCATTTATTCACTAATCATAAATTGCATAAGATCAAAATTTCATCAAATACAATGTAATCATCAAAGCACATTCTTTGTCATCAAAGCATAAGTACATAATAGCAATATATAGATAATCAAAATCAACATATGCCATTATAGATCATCAAAATCAACATAGCTAAAAAGCCATCATTATGAGCTAAAGAACAAGTGATCAAATTCATTATTACAAATGCTCACATATATTTTTAAGTGATGATCTAGTAGTTACACCTTGTGATGGATCTTTCAAAATTAAGTTCTTAAGGTGAGAAGAAACATACCTCCACTCCTTAGGGAGTTTTTGAGAAGTACCTTCATTTTACTTCGCATTTGTTTCTTCATATTGCTCCTCTTGATTTTCAACTTATACACTCAATTAGCTATCATTTGATACTCTTCTTGTAGCTCTTCATCTACATTATCATCAAAAACAATTTTCTCCGTAGAGGAAGAATTAGACTCATCAAATATAACAAGTATAAATTTTTCACAATCAAAGTTCTTTTGTTATACACTCAATAAACCTATCATTTCTCTCTACAACTCCATTATCCGAATTTCAACCCGAGAGCTCCAAAAAGAAAAACAGCTTTTCGGTTGATTAGAAGTGGTATACCGGTTAGGCTTTGGAAAATATTTTTGAAATTTTGTAAGCTCTTAGACTTGTATTATAAACACAAATTTATTTTTGGCTTAGAAATTGATCAATGTTAAAAATCATTTAACTTTTCAATAAGCCAATTAGTACATGAGACATAAATGCATACAAGACCAAACATACGAAATCGTATCAAACAATGATGTCAATTTTATGAGTGAATGATGATATAACACAATTAACGACACAAGAATTCATGCATATAGTTCATTCATCACAGTCATGAAACAATAAGCATCCAACAAGCATTCAATCATGAAGCATATAAGCATTCAAAACTTAAGAACATGCAGAAAGGTCAATTTCAAATTAAAAACTGTATTGATTGAGAACGAATTAACATGCAAGCTATATACCGTTGGACAGATAATTAAGTTAGCTTTCCAATACATTTTACAGAGCTGGATTTGGAGTTCTCTAAACGAAGTTATGACCAATTCATTACAGCCTGTGCAGACTCAGGATAAAATGCAGAAATGTCAAATTCAGAATAAAAACTATATTGATTGAGCAAGAAGTAACGTGCATGCTATATACCATTGGAAAGTTAATTGAGTTAGCTTTCCAATAAATTTTACAGAGCTGAATTTGGAGTTCTCTAGAAGAAGTTATGACCGATTCATTTCAGCATATGCAGACTCAGGATTTTCAACGACTCATTTGATTTCCAAACAATTTTAATAGATTCAATAACATAAATAGAGATGTTAATGCGAAAATTTCATCATCCCAAATTCATGCCAAATTTTTGAAAATTGTTCTTCGCAATAATTAAACATATAAGCATTCGAAAGTTAATAAATCAAACACACCACTTAACTATCATGCTTAAACATTTCATGAACATTAACATCAAACAAATCCATCATGATAAATCACTCAATATTACACACAATGATAATTCCATCATGTAAACATACAAGCATACTTTCGCAATTTCATTTATCATGATTCATTCAACAAAATTAATATAGCAAGAATTGTTACCAAAATAATTAAATTATTTTGCCTCATCTTTTTCTCCTAGATCATGCTCAAGTGATTATCCTCACAAGCTTTCATCAAGGAACTTCTCCACCATTCCTTGATTGTGGTACCTACAAAGAAAACATTCACGTTGCGCCCTTTGGTACCCAAATACTCTTGGGTCCTTGAGTGTTAGTAATGGTTCCTTTTGGAACCCAAATACATTTTGCTCCATAATATGCATTTTTCTTAACTGGACATCTAAAACTCATATGACCATTTTGATTGCAATAATGACAAACAATTTTATGATCATTTGTGGAGGTAGCCTTAACAAAATAATTCTTATAATATTTTTGTTTCAAATAAGGCTTATACCCAAGTCATCCTTTATCAAACACATATTTTTGTGAATTAAGCATGTTATCCAACATCTTTTGCCCATTTGTGAATTTCAAAACAATTTCGTTGAGCTCATTACTCTTTTTCTTAAGCACTTCATTTTCTTTCATCAATTTATCAACATGTGATTTTTCATGCTCATATGAAGTACTTTGTTTGCATTTAAATGATGCAATTCTATCATGCAACATTTTATTATCTAACTCTAGTCCTTTAAGCTTTTCATTTAATGAATCATTGTATTTTTGTAAAGCATCATTTTCATTTTTCAAGTCATCTACATATGATTCTAGATGCTCATGTGAAGTGCTAAATTTCTCATTTGATAATGCAACTTCATCATGCAATGTTTTATTTTCTAATTCTAACTCCTTTATCTTCTCATTAAATGAATCAATGCATTTTTGCATGGTATCCTTTTCATTTGTAAGTTCTAGCATTTTCTTCTTAAAACATGCATTCTTTTTACCAATTTTCATCCACTCATCATACAATTCTTTAAACGCATCATGTAATTCATTATAAGTAGGAAGATCATTTACCTCTTCAAGTTCATCATCCGAGTCATCTCCAATTGCCATAAGTGCCAAATTCGACACTTCATGAAATTCCTCCTCGCTCGTAGTCTCCTCATACACAATTTCAAGTTTTCTCCAAATTTCATAAGCATTAGAACAATTTGAAACTCTATGAAATTCCTTTTTATCTAAGGCACAAAATAAAGCATTCATAGCCTTGGAATTTAAAGACATAGTTTTCTTATCCAATTCACTTAACACGTTTTTCCTAGGAATGAATGAACCATCACAAACTATTTCCCATAGTTCATAATTTAAGGCTTGTAAAAACACTCTCATCCTAATTTTCCAATAAGGATAATCATTGCCATCAAAGAATGGAGGTCTAGTGGTAGATTGGCCTTCCATGAAAGTTGAACTAATTTGGGTTGCTATAGATCTTTAACTCTAGACGGTTAAGTCTACACAAGAGCACCTCGCTCTGATACCAAATGAAATATAAGTGTGCAACCCAAGAGGGGGGTGAATTGGAAATTTAAAAATTATCCTAGCAAATCCACACAACAATTCAATCTAATGCCTTAATCAATTTGAAAACAATAAATTCAAATAAACACAATATTAAAAGAGTAAGGGAAGAGAAAACGAACACAAGAATTTTTACGTGGTTCGGCTATCCCCGCCTACGTCCACGCCTCCAAGCTCACCGGGCTTGAGGATTTCACTAAGCTAGCCTCCCAAGGCTTCAAACGCTTACAATTGACTTCCAAGATGTCAATGGACCTTTACAATAAGAGATTATCCCCAATCTCTTAACCCAAGTGTATCCCAACACTTACAACCTCTCAAGGTTAAATATTACAAATGAATTTTCTCTCACACAATGTGTTTGATTACAAATGAATGCTCAATGTGTGAATAGATGAAGAGAGAATGTGTTTAAAGCTCTATGAAGATTGTATTCTCGGATATAAGCTCAGTGGTAGTGTTGTGATCAATCTTTGTTTGGATTTGAATGAGCTTATTTATAGTTGGAGCTGAAAACTAGCCGTTATAGACTGTCTGCACACTGTCGGATCGCCGTTAGCTAGATATCGGATCGCCGTTTGACTAGTCAATATGACCGTTGGGGCTGATTTTCAAATTATCGGATCGCCGTTATCTAGATGTCGGATCGCCGTTAGTGTCCAGAGACTAATCTTCAATTCTGTTAGATGTCGGCGAGCCGTTAAAAAGAAGTCGGATCGCCGTTAGTGTCCAGAGGCTGATCTTTCAATTCTGCTCGATGTCGGCGAGCCGTTAAAAAGAAGTCGGATCGCCGTTTTCTACAGTGACTGCTACAGTGACTGCTACAGTGCACTATTTTGTAAAATAACAGTTTGACCCTCAAACTTTATATAACTGTACTATGGCCCAAAACGGTATGAAACTTTACAAATAAGTCCAATTTCAGAATTTCTAAATAATACTTTGTTAATCCCAAAACTTTCTGAAATTATGGTATAGCCCAAAATGCTATGACACTTTCCAAATAAGTCCTTTACCAAAGTTTCAAGCAATACTTGTTTATTTCAAAGTTTTCAAATTCTTTCAATTAAACCATAAACTTTGAAAAACAACCAATTTTATAAAATCATTTTTCCATTAAATATAAAACATTTATAATGTGAAAATAATGATTTATTTAAAAAGAATAAAAATAATCAATTTCATAAAATCATTTTTCCATTAAATATAAAACATTTATAATATGAAAATAATGATTTATTTAAAAATATATTTTTCAATAATTTGAGCTTAAAAAATTAATCATTCTTAATCTTGTTTGTTATCATCAAAATCAATATTATGGAAACATATATGTTAACATTTATTTGATTAATTATTTTTCTTGGTTTTGGGATTATGTGCGTCTGTGGAGTAAGGTAACTATGCTTTAAATATTGTATAATTACATTATATTCTAAGTTAAGTAATCTAACTAATTATATTTGCCATTTTATGCAGATTTTGACAAATGAAAAACAATTGAGCATAAGTTTTGACGACAAGATGCACAATATTTTGATTGTCAAATGTTGTTCAAATTTATTTTAATTTTGTGAATTTGTTTTTATTGAACATGGGGAGAACTTCTTTATTATAATGTATTATGTTGTGAACAAATTTTTTGAGTTCGTTTTGATTAAACATGGAGAGAATTTGTTTCTTAAAATGTATTCTGTTGTGAACAAATATAAAAGCAGTATATATTCTATTATTAGAACTCAAACCGAAGATCCAAACCGATCCAGTCGGTTTGGATCGGTTCGGTTTGTAAAAAATTTATGTCTATATCGGTTTGGGAATATTTCAAACCGATAAATTTGAATCGGTTTGATAATATGTCTCAAACCGATCCAAACCGAATTTGCCCACCCCTAGCTCCATTATTTAATTTTTATTATCAACAATGAAGAAAAAGAAAAATCAAGTTAATGCAAAGTGTTGTATAACTACATTAATAAAGCTAAATCATCTCTTGGAGCTTGAAATTGGAACATTAGGTCGGATTTTTTTTTTATCTTTATAATTTATTACCATTGAAGAAATCATGGAGGAAGAAAGTAATAACGCCGTAAAGAGAGAAAAAGATAATAAAAGGAATTAACAATATTTAATGGGACCCAAATTTTATTATCTTTTATTTTAAAAGAAATTCATATTATTATTATTTTCAACTATTCGATTGATTATGATTTAATAACCGAAATTTATGTTGAAAAAGATCCCATTCGTCTCTGTATTTGTGCGCATTACTGTATTAGTATATTATGAAAGACGTCCAGAAACTCATATTGAAGACTTACGGGCTGATTAGGTACATTACAAGTCATCATATATCTTTTAGTTGACCTAATTATAGACACAAGTTAGGTTTATTTGTTTTCTTTTTGTTCTTTATACTGTACATGCAATTATTGAAGAAAGAGGTTGATAGGAATGTTTATTAATTACCTTCTACTTTGTGTTTGTTGAAGTGGAAAAAATGATTGTTAGTTGCCAACGAACCCCCAATTAGAAAAAAAAAAAAGAAAAATACCCGCACTTATTTTCAGACAGCGACTAAATTTCACGCTTTGTATGATTAATGCTGATACCGTGATACAGTCTCCGCCTTGGTTAATCACCAAATCAACGTCGGACATCATTCCGGCTTGACCGCCGTCGAATAATTAAGAAGTAATAGAAAGTCAAACAAGTCATCAAATTACCGAACAACTCATACCTCGCCTTCAAAATTCCATAATCAACCTCCATAATATCCCAACATTAAGTGGGCATTTTCGTCGAAGCGCAAAATAAATACTTATAGCCTCCCAAGTCCCCGCCTTTCCCCCATCTCTCGGCAATAACTCCTCTTCATTCTTTCCAAGTACACCCTCCGTTTCTTTTCGTCACTTGTTCAAAAGGATGCAGCTGTCAGCAAGGACCCGCCGCAAGGTGGTTCCTCCCACTGCAAACGGCGGAGACTCCGCCGATAAACTCGATCAGCTACTCCTGTCTTCCGCCATATGCAACGGCGAAGACTTGGGCCCGTTCGTGCGGAAAGCCTTCGCATCGGGGAAGCCGGAGACACTCCTTCAACACCTACGCCAGTTCTCCCGATCCAAAGAATCTGAAATCGAGGAAGTCTGCAAAGCTCACTACCAGGACTTCATCCTAGCCGTTGATGATCTTCGATCTCTCCTCTCAGACGTCGATTCGCTCAAATCTGCTCTCTCCGATTCCAACTCCAAACTCCAGTCCGTAGCCGGTCCACTGCTCGCTTCACTTGATTCTTACGTGGAAGCGCAAACTATTTCAAAAAACATTGACTTAGCGTTGAAATCAATCGTGTCTTGTGTCAAATTGATGGAGCTTTGTTCCAGAGCAAATCATCATCTTTCGAATAACAATTTTTACATGGCCTTGAAGTGTACGGATGCACTGGAAAGTGAGTTTTCAGATAAAACGCCGTCGTCTACTTTGAAGCGAATGTTAGAGAAGAAAACTCCATCGATTAGATCATACATCGAAAGAAAAGTAAACAAGGAGTTCGGTGATTGGCTAGTTGAGATCCGTGTAGTGAGTCGAAATTTAGGCCAATTAGCGATAGGCCAAGCTTCTTCGGCTCGGCAACGGGAAGAGGACTTACGAATCAAGCAGAGGCAAGCCGAAGAACAAAGCCGTCTCAGTTTGCGTGACTGCGTTTACGCCTTGCAGGAGGAAGATGATGATGAGAACGGGCTTAGTAACGGCGTCGAAAGTGATAGTAACGGTGGTGCTGGTCTGTTAGGGTTTGATTTGACACCGCTTTATAGAGCTTATCATATTCACCAAACATTAGGTCTTGAGGATCGATTTAAGCAGTATTATTTCGAAAACAGGAAGCTTCAATTGACGTCTGATTTTCAGGTATCTTCAATGACTCCGTTTCTAGAATCTCATCAAACATTTTTTGCCCAAATTGCGGGCTTTTTCATTGTTGAAGATCGAATTTTGAGGACTGGTGGCGGTTTGATATCTAAAATTGAAGTTGAGAATCTGTGGGATGCTGCTGTTAGTAAAATGTGTTCAGTATTAGAGGATCAGTTTTCGAGGATGCAAACTGCTAATCATTTGTTGTTGATTAAGGACTATGTGAGTTTGTTAGGTGTTACATTGCGGAGGTATGGGTATCCCATAGATGCTTTGCTTGATGTTTTGAGCAAACATAGGGACAAATATCACGAATTGCTGTTGTCAGATTGTCGTAAACAGATTACTGAAGCACTTGCTGCTGATAAGTTTGAGCAGATGCTCATGAAGAAGGAGTATGAGTATTCGATGAATGTGCTTTCATTTCAGATTCAGACGTCCGATATTGTACCTGCATTTCCTTACGTTGCACCATTTTCTTCTACGGTGCCTGATTGCTGTAGGATTGTTCGGTCATTTATTGAGGATTCAGTGAGCTTTATGTCATACGGTGGGCATCTGGAGTTCTTTGATGTTGTGAAAAAGTATTTGGATAGGCTTTTGGGCGAGGTTTTGGATGAGGCTTTGTTGAAGCTTATCAATTCATCTGTCCATGGGGTTTCTCAGGCAATGCAGGTGGCTGCTAATATGGCCGTTTTAGAGCGTGCTTGTGATTTTTTCTTCCGTCATGCTGCACAGCTTTCGGGTATTCCATTGAGAATGGCAGAGAGAAGTAGGAGGCAATTTCCTCTAATCAAAGCCCGTGATGCTGCAGAGGAAATGTTATCTGGGTTGCTTAAGACTAAGGTTGATGGTTTCATGTCATTGATAGAGAATGTGAATTGGATGGCTGATGAGCCCTTACAGAATGGGAATGAATATGTGAATGAGGTGATAATATATTTGGAGACCCTGGTTTCTACTGCTCAACAGATTTTGCCTGCTCAGGTTCTTAGAAGGGTTTTACAAGATGTCCTTTCTCACATATCAGAGACAATTGTAGGCGCTGTATATGGGGATTCTGTGAAGAGGTTTAATATCAATGCTATTATGGGAATTGATGTAGATATTCGGCTTTTGGAGTCATTTGCTGATAATTTAGCTCCCCTATTCACAGATGGGGATGCTAATCAGTTGAAGACAGCGCTTGCGGAGTCAAGACAGTTGGTGAATTTGCTGTTGAGCAATCATCCTGAGAATTTTCTGAATCCAGTGATTAGGGAAAGGAGTTACAATGCTTTGGACCACAGGAAAGTAGTGACAATTTCAGAGAAGTTGAGAGATCCTTCAGATCGGCTTTTTGGAACTTTTGGAAGCAGGGGAGCCAAACAGAATCCAAAAAAGAAATCACTGGATGCTTTGATAAAAAGACTAAGGGATGTGAGCTAAGTCAGGGCAGCTAAAACGTAGGATCCTGGTATTTTTTTTCCTTGCCTCTGTTGGTTGTGATTGCATATTTGTTAGAGGTCCATTGCTGACTTTATTTGGCTGTGGACCACTCCTGCCTACTGTTCTCATTTGATTGTACTGATAGATGTGGAAATTTTTGTTTGTAAAATTCTCATACGTAGGCATTGGTTGTTGTACTCTTAATTCTTTCAAGCTACATTAGTGAATTTGCTGCTTCTTCTTTCTTTGACTTTTCTGGATACATCTAATGGGTAATTCTTCGGCCCTTATCTGATTCTCTTTGTATTGGGATGGTTCCTCAGGAACAGGGTTCTTGTGTTCCTTTACGGGTTCATGTTTCACCTTTCATGAATAAACCACCTCAACAAACCTGGAGTTTGCTTTTTTAACCAGTATATTGTTCTATTCTTTTGACTTTGGTGTGTTGCAAACTTTTGATTACAAATGGATTTGAAAATAACACATACTTATTTACTAGACTGCACTTTCAAATGATGCATATTTTTCTGGGAAGAGATAAAGATGCTGCATCTAGACTGAGTGGGAGTTTAAAGAAGAAATGTATACTTAATATTATTCTTGGAATCGAATCCTCTTATGAGATGAGAAAATCAAGGACAAACCTAGATCGGATGGCAAGACAACAATTCCTACATAAAGACGTATGAAACAACTTTAAAAATGGGGTAATTAATAGAGAGAGTGCTATTTAAATAGGAAACCATTTGTTCTGTGAGAGGTTTAAGATGTTAATAGGAGAGAAATAATGAAGAACTGTCAAAACATCTTTGATATAGCTGCATGCTCAATTGCTCATAGTTAAAAAGTACACGTTAATTTATGGACAGCAAAACCAACTGATTTGTATATGGAAACACAGCTGGCAGAATTGTTTCCAAATTCCTTTTCCTACAGTGAGGGGGGATGATAATGTTGCCCCTCAATAATGTGGTGGGCTTTATTGTCTCATGATTGGCTGACGAGAATTAAGCACAAGGAAAAAGCTTTCTATTTGTTTTTGTGCTTGTTTCTATTTTCACAGGGAAGGATTTGTTTGTTTAATCTTCAAGAACTAATTCCTGTATCTCTTCAAAGTTGTGCAGTGCTTAATTACTTTCTGATTCCTCAGTCTAGTCCATATCTGTTCATCAATTTGTCAATATTTGCGTGTGTATTGTTTCTAATTTCTATCATCCCCTCATATTCATGCAGGCACCAAAGGGGATGGGATCGATACTCAGGAGAGGGAGAGGGAGAGACGGCAGAAGAAAATCATTGGGTAAGTATTGGGATTTGATAAATTGTCAGTCTTAGTTTTTGAACTGTCTTGAAATCAACGGTTGTCTGAATTCAACACAAGTCCAACTTGTGCTATGCCTCGTCCTAATCTGATGTAAGTAGTTCAAATTGATGAAATTAGTGAAACAAAGCAGAAATCAAAAAGTTCAAAAATTAAAAATATTTTTTACGGTTTGATTCTATTCCAGCGGGCTATCCAGAGGTGAGTGGAGCAGGTAGGATATAACGTTAAAGAGATTGTAAGAGTGGTTGGTTGGTCCCAATGGTTATGTCTTATTTGTTGTCAATGATTGTTACAGCAGTTTCGTTGCAGAAAAAGTGTGCTTTCTATCGGCTTTTTGGGCATTAAAAGAAATATTTTGCCTCGATTTGAAGTTTTTACAATTTTTGCAAAGGAAATGTTGATTCTTGGCGGAGCCAATTATATGGAAGAGAGCAAATTGGACGCTGGTAGAGTTTGGTTTCACATCTTTTTGTAAACTAGTATCCTCAATATGTATCTTTCAGGAAAACCAAAAATATCTGGAAGATGAAGTCATTGCTAAAGCTAGAATAAATTATACTTCTTTTGTCCCTATTATGTGTTCAGTAACTAGAAGTCTGAAACAGTTAAAAGAATTAAAACTAAATGCAAAATCACTCGGGGAAGCCCAGGAAGGCATTGCTTTGTCACGCGGTGTTGAGATAGTGTACCGGCATGAGTGATCTCACGGTGTTTGCCCGGGGAAATTTATGAAAATAATCATAAAATTTTTCAGTTTTTAAAATTTGACCCTTAAGTTTTTTTTAATTATAACTAATTAAATGTTAGGTTTTTTGATCAAATTATCCTTATTACTTTCAATAAATTTATAAATAATGTCTGTCATTGTTTGTAAATTTGTTAAAAGTGATCAGGATTATTTGGTCTAAAAAATTAATATTTAATTAGTTATGACAAGAAAAAACTCAAGGAGATTAAATTTAAAAAAAACTGAAAAATTTTATGATTATTTCCGCAAATTTCCGATTTGACCGTGTGTCCGTAAATTTCGGGCGATTTTTTTTAGTGGGATAGGATGAGTAAATTCCGTTTTCTCCCCGAGGTGACAAAGTCAAATAAGTCTGTTTATGTCTTCGATTCGAAGACGAATTTGTCTACCTCGGACGATCTGTTTTATCAGAGATTTGACACGTGTTGTATAGTGGGGAGGTGTCATGTCGCCCTCCCGCTTACAACAGTACATGCGTCAGCACGAAACGTCGCCACCTCCCACTTCGGCCGCATTTCACTTATTTTCTGTTTTTCTGATTATTAGATTAGAATTTGGGAACTGAAAAATAATTTTACTTTAATTCATTGTTCATTTGCAGATTTAAAGTGCATGCACGCATGGAAACAAATTTGGGCCATCCGTGTAATCATTCCATAATTGGTGGTCTTCTGCACAGTTGGCTAGCAGCCGCCACGTGGAACCATCTTTACTTTACAAGTAGTCAAAAAGATGAACATCTACTCTAATATGCAGGTACATCACTACCACCTTGACCCAGAAAAAATATCAGCTTCTCTGTCTATGCACTTAAAACTCTGTTCTTTAACGAGAATTGTAACAAAATGGGCACCATCAAGATCAACAGGTATAAACACATACTAAAATCATAACTTTCAAGGTTCCGCAATACCAACATCCAACATTTTTAACTCAGAGAAACAGTAAAAACAAAATGGGTTCGTTAGCCGTCGTCATTTTGAACATCTGCTAGCTGCACATTCAACATCACAAGAATCACCAGCCCATTTGCTTCAGCCGACAGTGAGCCTTCTGCATACGACGTTCTTCGGGAATACGACTTCCCAGTTGGCATTCTTCCAAAAGGAGTAACCGGCTATGAACTCAACGCAGAAACAGGCGAGTTAATTTTCGGTACATATATATGAACAACAGTTGCAGCTTCACCATAGAATCTTACGAGCTCAAGTATGAGTCCACCATCAAAAGACAAGCTCACGAATTTGAAGGGTGCTAGCGTCAAGGTCCTGATTCTTTGGCTTAACATCGTGGAAGTCATCCATTAAGGCTGTGACCTTGCACTCTTTGTGGGAATCGGTTCTGCTGTTTTCCCGATTGATAACTTTGATCAGTATCCTCAATGTGGCTGTGGATTTGATTGTAACCAGTTAAATGGCCTTTTAATTTATTTTCTGCCCAATAATAATAATGTGACTAAACTTAAGTGAGATTATTGAGTGTTTTCATCTTAATTGCAGAAAAGTTTCATGTGAGTTGGATGTCGCTTTTTGTTAGAAATTTTTTAGGGTGGAAAAGCATAAATTAATCTGTGGTTTTACAGCCATGAAAATGGGCATTGGTTTTCTTGGGATGTTTAATGAATGAAATAATTTGATAATGGAATCAATTCGATCGAAATTTTGAGGGGAGGTGGGTTGCATTTCTAGATAAATTGTAATTACCTAAAAGAAATATCTCTAATCTGCTTGATCGTTTTTAAAATGAACCTTGGTGGCTGATTGCTGATGCATCAAAACATTCGTCCTTTTTTTTTCTTCTCTAAATCCTATGATTTTGTATTACATACCAAATTAAAAAAAAAAAAAAAGTACTTGCCTTTTTCATGATCCTAACACACTTAAAGAAAACAAGAATTTTTTTTTTTTTTTTGGTTTTCTGAAATAGCATGTGTGGTATAATTTAATTGAATGGGCAAGGAGATATGACAGTAACGTGGAACACATGTTCCATTTAACATTTTCTCGCACTAAATAGTAAATATCATGAAAAAGGGCAAGTAGTGTCATTTACTACATTGGTGGTAATTTATGTAAAATTACATGAATCACTTATTTTAAGGTCCAAAATTTAGTTCTCCCCATATACTATTGTAAATAAAAGTTTAATCTTTCGTGTTCATTTATAGAAATTAAATATTTTGAAGGAAAATATTATTGAGTTGTAAAATTTTGATAAAAAAGATTAATAAATATTTAATAAAATTAAATTATTTTACAACTACTATGGTAATTAATTTTTTTATACTTTTGTCAAATATTTTGTAGTTGTTTTTTTCAAAGGTTAAAAACAGCGACACGGAATTGTTCACATTAATTGAAGCGACTTGCTTATTATTACAACAGTCTGGAGAACGAAATTGTCTTTTTCAAAAAAGGTCGGAATACTACGTGTAAAGATCCTGTCCGTAAATTCTATCTACCCATTAATTGATCCAACAACCAACCTCAGCCCAAACCCCGTTGTGGCCCCTGGGGTTTAAAAAGCAAACAAAATAGATGTACCAAACCAGACCGCATGCGACCAGTATCCTCAACGTCAATGGGGTTTCTCTGCATAATTTTCCTCTTACTGGTCTCGTCCGGCGCCCGCGGCGACAATTCGGAAACCGCATACGAAGTTCTTCAAGAATACGACTTCCCGATCGGCCTCCTCCCAAAAGGCGTCTTGGGCTACACAATTGACCGTACCACGGGTAAGTTTTCAGTATACTTGGAAGACACCTGTAGTTTCTCAATCGAATCATATGACCTCAAGTACAAGCCCACGATTACGGGCGTTATAACCAAAGGCAAGATTTCTGATTTAAGTGGGATCAGTGTGAAAGTGCTTATTCTTTGGCTGAACATTGTGGAAGTGACTCGTCAGGGTGATGAGATGAGGCTATCTGTTGGAATCGCTTCTGCTGATTTTCCTGTCATCAGCTTTGCCGAGCGTCCGACTTGTGGGTGTGGCTTTGATTGCTTCACTGCCACCGCCAATAACCTCCGCTTTACTCCTAATGTACTGTCGTCGTCGTCTTCTTAAATATTAATTATATTATTATCTACGCATCTAATTTCTTAATCTGCTTCCGATTGTAGTTTCTTTAGTTTTTTTTTTTTTTAATTTGGATTCAATAAAAGCTTGTTTTGTTGTATTACTGAGTCTTGACTGTCAGCTAAACCAATTTTTCCAATCTGTATTGTATGAATGTGGTAGAAATTTATTAAATACATCGAACACATGGTTCCATTATTTAAGATTTTCTTTCTCTCGCCTTCTTTTTTTTTTTTTAAATGTATTTTGTTAAAAATAAGAAATTATTTATTTTTATTTACGTTCTACCATTTCTGCCGTGCCATAGTCCAAGTTACAAGTTACTCTTGTATGATCGTCTATCTATCTCCATTTAATTTTAAGGAAGAAATAAGAAGACAATCGAAATTATTTTTATTATTACCGTACAGCCTAACATACATATAATAACGTGCACTAAATAGATTAAAGTTCCATTTTCAGCATGCTTCTATAATCCTCCCCCGTCAACGCCGGTTCATGTTATTGGTCGAATAAATAGATCATTTTGTAAGAATTGATTGATTCGCAACCCGAAACTTTTCGTTATTTGAGCCGTGGGTAATTTAGATCTGAAGAAGAACAGCATCACATCACCAAAACCAACAAAAATTATCTTACCCACCACGAATTTATGGATACTGTGAAAGTGATTCCTGCTGGTGATCACGAGCTCCAAATTCTCTGTTAAAGAGTTGTTTTTGCAGTTTTTGGGCAGCAGAACCGAAACCTAAACTGAACAACGATTGTGAATAAATGGACCGGAATCCAAACCAAATTTTAGAATCAAAGCAAAACCGAAATGAAAAATATTTCGGTTCCAACATTTCAGTTACTGAATTTGGATATCGTACCAATTTGGAAAACGCTTTTTTTTAAAAAAATTTAAATATGAATGTAAAACTTTCAAAAGACGGGACGAAAATAGAAACCCAACGAAAGGAGAGTGGAACAGGAAACTAATAAGTAAGTGAGAGAAAAAGTTAGAAACTCCATATTGGGGCTTCAAAGAAAGTATGGAACAAAGCTTTTGGGTCGTTCGGAATAGTGTTTGAACTCTCAACTTCGGGTTGACAGGGCAAGTCTGCCGCCCCTATCTGCATCTGCTTCTGTTGGTTGATGAATTACTCAGCTTCCAGAAGCCATGGCAGACACTAGCAGCATACAAAGTATGAAAAAAAGAAGTAGGCAGTTGCTCGTATTTCCCATTGAAGCTATTGCGACTACAAATTCAATCACACGACTCAGAAAACTTTTCTAATTTACTGGAATCTGTGTGTACAGAGAAAGTGAGTGCATGATTTTCACAGTTTTCCCAATCAAATAGCAATTGCAAATTACACAAATCAAACCAACCAGTACGTGATCAAATCAAAACAAACAGATCATAATATAACAAAAATCAAATCAAACCCGTATGCCTCAAATTAGAAACAAAACAGATCAACTAATTTTTTTTCATTTACAAAAATTAAATTAATCAAAGAATAAACGAAGTGAAATTGAATCGAATTAAATTAAATTGAACCAGTTGCTGCTGACGGTGAGTCGGCGAGTGAAACTGAACTCAACTCAGGCTGCTCACCTTCACCAGCGCGACAGCGACGACGGAGAGACGCTGCAACATCTGGCGAGATGAGCGGCGGCTGACGGTGAGAGTGAGACCGTGAGAGATGAGTCCGTGAGAGGCCGACCGCCGACGCCACCGCGAGAGGCTGCGGGAGAGCGAGATTGTTGTGCGTGAAGCTTTGAGACCGATCTAGGGTTGGATTTAGCAATTGAAATTAATTTTTAATTTTTTTACTTTTAAGTTAAATAATTTTTTTATATAATTGAACAGAACCAATCGGTTCGCCTATTTTTTAAAGGTTATTCGCTTATTTTCGAATTTCGAGTTTTATTCTCTGAACTGAACCATAAAATTTTTGGTTGGATTTGAAAAAACCAAACCGTATGCGCACGCTAGTTCATGTCCAACTATTTTGATGCAACACCAACATACATTCTTTACACTAAATTATTATTTTATATTCAACTTATTTACACCAAAAAAAATATTTTTCTTTTTATTCTTTTAATTCTCAAGAATTAATTCAATTAACACAATAAATATTACTATTAATATAGATAATTAAGTAATAAGTAATTTTATATCGATTAACAAAAAAATATATAGAAAATAATTAAATTTACATTTAATTAACTAAATTAGTGCATAGTGAAAATTAAACATTACATTTATATAGAAAAATACAATAACCATAATAATACTCTAGTTATTTGAATTACTAAATTCATCCCATAAATGCTAATTATCGCTTCTTCATGTGCATTGATCGCCTCAATATCATTTATTAGGCTTACATTATCATCATTTTCACTATCAGAATTTGAAGAAGATGATAAGTGCTGAGATGAACTTCTAATATTGAAATTCATTTTCAAGGATATGTAAATTGAATGAGCTTTAATACACATAAGTATACCCTTTTTATAATAGATTTACTTTTACCCAATCTTATCATATCTACACATAATTCAAAATTTAAAGATAAAGATTCTCTTATATTTAATACCAATCGTTGGATGGATTTCACTTATTTTTATCAATTAGATTTACTTTTACTCAGTCTTATCATATCTATACATAATTCAAAATTTAAAGATAAGGATTCTCTCATATTCAATATCAACCGTTGAATGAATTTCACTTTTTTCCATCCATTAGATATGTTTATTTTTCATTTATAAATACTATTATAAACTTCACTTCACTTAAACATATCTCTTCAACCATTTATTCTATAAAATGGCTTCAACTCCAAGAAGTACTTCATACACCCATGAAGAATATATAGGGTACATTTGAGATTGAGGTTGGATAGAAGTACTTCATACACCAAACACTTTAATGATGTACCTTTTAAGCTATATTGATATGATTTTTCACTTGTATAATATAAAATTTATTATATCTTTAATAATTTTATCAAAACTATTATTTAAAATTTATATTTACTATATATTATTAACTTTTGTTTCATAATTATAGTTTTTTTTTCACAGCAGCTGTACCTTAAAAGCTACAGCACCTCAATCACAAATGCACCCATACACTTATACATATATATATATATATATATATATATCTTGATATTTCCCAAAACCCCATTGTTGGAATAAATCAATGTCGAAATGCATTTTGGTCTTGAGTTGAAATTGAATACAATAATTCTAAACCAAAGTTCACCACTTAAGTTCGACCAAGAAGATCTTTGTAAAAACGAATGCAAAGTATTCTAACTGCAATTGGCAAACTGAGTAGAAAAATAGTCAACATACTCATCATTTATATTTAGTGAAAATGATGATAGACCAGGAGATGCTGATGTTGGAGACTCCTGAGCAGGAGAATCTGATTGAAAATTTGGAGATGATCATAGCATTGCAACACCATACTTTCGACCCATTAGAGTAAACAAGGTAAAAGGAAAAAATAAAGTTGAATATCAAAATTCACTAGTTATTGATACTATTAAATAAGACAATCGACGACTTTATGAAATTATCAAAAAAGGTAGTGAAGATAGGCAACAAAATTATCAAATTCAAATGATATGAGTCCAAAATGAGGAAAAAAAATGGAAATAGTCACATATAGTGAAGAAAATAAAATTTTACTTAAAAATTTAAATTCAATAAATGATCCGAGCTTACCTCAATATTTTCAAAATGAACATACTAAGATTTTGCAGAAAAGATCTCACCAAGTATCTTAAAATACTTCCAATAATATTGGCTAATATTTTGATGATATTGGAGGATCTAATAATGATCTTCCAGATTATTAAATAATTGTTTTAATTTATGCTAGTAGTAGTAGCTTTTTTAATTTGTGTTAATTTAATTTGTATTTTTAATTTTGTAATATGTAATATAGTAATTAATATTATTGGCATTTTATTTTATTGTTAATTTTTGTGTTGAATATTTTTTATTTAAAATATTAGTAAAATATTAAAAAATTAAACAAATGAAATAAATTAAAATATTATATAAAATAAGACATATATGTACATAAAAAATAATAATAATGATATTTGAAATTTTTTTCTAGCACTAAATGAATAGTTTTGCACCATATTTGGTATAATATTATTTATAACATTATTTTAGTGTTGATTTTAATATTTCATTAGAGAATTATTTTATATAAAAAAAATATAAAATATAATTTAGTATTAGTTTTAGTGTCACGTTAAACATGGGCGTGAGGTCCAACTTGTGGGTGCGGCTTTTGATTGTGAGAGTCGTTGTGTCACTGTCACTGCCAATGTCAAGAAAAACTCGAAATTAATAAATCCTTCTCTGCTTGAGATTGTAGTTTTAGGATTGTTTTTGGATCGAATAAAACGAAGTTGCATAAGAATCAAACACGTAACTTAGGAATTGCCTTGCTTGAGCAGTACTTCTTCCTATTTCCTGATTGCAGTTATGCCCAGTCAATTCATTAGTCTTCCACATCAACAAAGTCAATGACAAAAGCCCGTACTTTTCTTTTTTTTTTTTTTTGTATGGGGACAAAGCAAAAGTCAGTACTACTACATTAAAGGCGATGAAGAGTCATCTTGTCTCCCTCACCCCAAATTAGATTCACGGACCTGTCTATGGTACAGATTCTGTAACAAACATCTCCCGTCATCCCACCATTCGATTTTCTATTGTTTAGTTTCTCACTCCACATCCAACGGCTGATGCTGCAGTCTGTAGCTTACAGAATCTGTAAGCTAGTCAAGTCCTAGATTCACACCCTATGTATCAAATTTGACCCACATTGATGTGACTGTGAATGAATTGTTAAAATTCTTTTAGTATACGTGTATGGTTACTATACACATATTCTAATTTACTAATTACTCATTACAATCGAATATGTTTACTCAGCACAAGATTAACCAACATGAAATTTTAACTATGATGACTTAAGTAACATGCATTAACCTTAATTGGGCTTGTACTGATAGAAATTTAAGTCTCGGCTCTAATATTGGGACTCTAATTTTCCCTTATTAGTTATAATTAGGTTGCAATAGATTTTTTTTTTCATAAATGAAGGTAATATATATCCTTTAATACTTATGGGGTTTATATATCTCAAGTAGGAAGAAACAAAAATCACGTGCCATAAAAAAATAATGTAGGTTAATCTCAATAGATTTTTATTTGTTATATATCCGTAGACTTCTGATAATAATCTACTATTACTAAATAGATTCAAGGGTGAAATAAGTAAAGTTTCCTATTGGTACTGGGTCGGGGGTGGGTAAAAATCAGTACCCACAAAATTTTTTTACTAATCTAGTAATTCAGTCAGTTTTTAGAAATTAACAAAACCAATCATTTTGTACGAAAAAAATCAAAAATACAAACTACAAAGGAATTAATGATTTAATATTGAAAAAACCAAGCCGAACCAACAATGGGCAAAATTCAATCGGTTCAGTTCAATTCATAACCGATCCAACCGACCCAACCCTATACCATCCCAATACTTGTAGAACCTTGATAAACTAATAGCATTGGGACCATAATAAATCAATTAATTTAGTGAACATTAATATATTGATAAATAAAGATAATATCATGTTCATAATAAGAGCTTTTATGCCGTATGTGATACAATTTTATTTTATCTTAATTGAGTGAATTAGTCGCTTGATAATTTTTTGACCGCATTGCATGATTTGTTTGCAATTATATAGTATTTCATTAGGAAAAACTTTTAGATGTAATATATTAAGCCGATCTCTTTGTCTCTTATTTCTCTTAATATAGGACATAAAATATAATAATAATTTTTCATCTAAAAGGTATAAAAAAGCAATATTGATTAATAAAATTCATAAGATATTATGCCAATACAACAAAAAAAATCATAAATATATTATATATATTCATATTTTAATTTTTAATTAGTAATTTATTTATTAATTGGGTCCTATAAAAATAAGATTTTTTTAAATATTTACTATATATGATAAATTTAATAAATTATTAATTTATCACATTAGTCTTTAAGTCCAAATAAAAAAATTATTGTATAATTAAAATTATCAATTTATCAAATATTAATTTAACAATTATTTAATTAAAATTATCATTTTATCAAGAATTAATTTAACAAGGGAAAAAACCCTTCTCATCCTTACTTTTTAAACAATAGCCCAAAATATTATTCTGTTAACTCACCGTTAGTAATTCATTAAGCTTAAAAAATGATCTTCCATTAAAGAGAAAATTAGAAAAATAAATATAAGTTGACATATAACTAAAAATAATTTTATTTAATCCCACTAAATAGGAAATACTTAAAAAAATGAAAAACTTCTATTTCAAACAATTCTTTTTTCACTTCTTTCTATTTTTGTAGCATAAAAGCCTTATAAACCCTAGATTTAAGTACCAAAAAAATCATAATTTTCTTATTCATATAAGTATACTCTTTAATTGTACTCTAAAAATAACTTAAATTTAGTTGAAGATAAAGAAGATATTCAGTATATGCAAGCACATAAAATTTGATGGTATTTTTTAATTTTTCTTTTAATGATTTAAAAATATTATATTAATTACAATTTATTTCTTATGAAAATTATTCAATGACTATATCAAACTATATCATCGTTGATTTTATTTAAGAAAAAGTTAATGAATTTTGTATACTTTGTAGTATTATTTAATTGTATAAAAAAATTATTTTAATATAATTTGTATCACTTTAATAAAAAAAATCATATGTTACCCTTAATGAATTATTAGTTAATAATTTTACACTAACAGTGAGTTAACGAAAAAGTATTTTAAATTATTATTTAAAAAAATAAAAATAAAATAAACTATTCCGTTAAATCTTAGAACCAAAAATGCTTTTTTCCATTTAACAAACGGACCTGTCTATGTTACAGATTCTGTAACAAACATCTCCCGTCATCCCACCATCCGATTTTCTTTTGTTTAGTTTCTCACTCCACATCCAACCACATCCAACGGCTGATGCTGCAGTTTGTACCTTACAGAATCTGTAACGTAGTTTTGTCCTTAACAATATTACGGTGTACTTGTTATATTAAATCGACATCCATCTACTCAAGCAAGTAGCAACCTCGAACTTTTCAAAAGCTTTCAATACTACCCCTGACCCGATCGCCTCTGCTTCTGTCTTTTTTGTTGACAAAATCACCCCACGTGCTCTCCCTCTCTCATGTGTCCACTTAAGCAATGGCCAATGAGCACCAAGTGGAACGCGAACAACCAATAGCAATTAAAATGAAGCAACGACGTCGTGTAATAAGTCGCCATTTGCTTGACTGCCTTTCATCATCTACTGCAAACAAATCATTCATCATCATCGTATCGGAATTCTGAACTGTTTCCTTCCAAAGTTTCCCCCAGAAAAATATAGAAAGAAAACAACTCCCCCCCCCCCCCACCTCTCCCCCAACCCAAAAAAAAAGAAAAAAAAAAAGGCAAAAACAAGAGATCGTACCATGATGTCGCTGACACCCATTTCCACTCTCCTCCTCTCCCTGCTCTTCATCTTCCTCCACCAATCTGCCGTCGCCACGTCATCGCTATCCGCAAATGCGGACCAACTATCAGCCTACGACATCCTCCAGTCGTACAACTTCCCAGTGGGTCTCCTCCCAAAGGGCATCACGCAGTACGATATAGACAGAGAGACCGGCCAGTTCCACGCTTACTTGGACAGGCACGTGCAGTTTCTCCCTCGAAGGATCGTACCAGCTCAAATACAAATCCAAGATCAGCGGCTACATATCCGAAAACAAACTCACGAGCTTGACCGGGGTCAGCGTCAAAGTGTTGTTCTTGTGGCTCAACATTGTGGAGGTTACTAGGAACGGAGATGATATTGATTTTTCTGTTGGGATTGCTTCGGCGTCGTTTTCAATTGATAATTTTTACGAGTGTCCTCAGTGTGGATGTGGATTGGATTGCGTTAGCGGACAAGTAAGCAAGCTTAGAGTTAAATCTCTCGTTTCTTCCATCTAGGCTTGAATTTTCTGTGGTCGATTGTGTTTTTCTTGCGATGATTGCAAATCGGTACATGTAGTTTTTCTTTTAATGACAAAAAATTTGAAAATGTTGAACTTTATACAGTCAAAGTTGGGATCGGTTCTATATGTATTCTATCTGTGTAATCTTTTACTTGCCTTGGATTACAGTCATGGTTTTAAATCAATTTATTAAAAATATAATAATAATGATAAATGAATGAATGAATAATGACGTTTGTGATTATAGGTTTTAGGAAAGCAAAATTTTGTATTTTGGTGGCTGCAGGGGTTGGGTTATAATGAAAACGTTTTTAGCGATAATTAATGAAAATGTGCAAAAGAGCCCATAGTTTTCTTTGGCCCTGCTATTCAATTGCAATCTTGTTCTGAGAAAAAGTTGTCTAGTTGGTAAATTGCCTTAGAGTAATTTCATAGGAATTTTACAAAAGGAGGTATACCTCAACATCAGTTTAAGTCAATTACATGTATGAACCAATTCCTTTGTGGCTTGAATAAAAAGCCTAATGCCACCTGTAATTTGTAATTAATGGAGATGTTTTTTAGAGTTCTTACAGTTTGGAGATTATATGGTCCAAAGGCTTATTCTAGTTTCAGACACCCTGCACACACACTTGGTGAATCTTACTGTTGAATCTAGAATTCAATTTCATACATCTGGACTTGCACTTCGTGAATCTTACTGTTGTAGTGAAGCTCAGAGCGCATATGCTGTTTGGATTTGTCGGTATGGTCGCCATTCAAGTTTAAGAGAGCAGGATGAGATGATGTGGTTGAAGGTCTTTGACTATCCTCAAAGGCTAAAGACCCCCAACCATGTTTTGTTGTCATTGTCAATTGTCTTCACTAAGTTCAATGTGGCGAAATAGAGATGGTCTTTTTGTGACTCAATAGAATATGGTCTATGATGTTGATACCACTATCCATGAGTCTTGAGGGAGGCCTTGTAGACTTCATGCTGAAAAGTGCAACCCTCTTAGGCTATATGCTCAAGTATCAACATAGAGTTCTGCAAAATGTCATATTGTGGCTGTACCGATATGGTCTAGGTTCCATCATGTAGGATGGGGAAGGGGTGCGGAGCTATTTGTTGAAATAATGTACTCTACTAGATTTAAGATGTCAAGTTAACAAGGTTTTATCATTAGAAGGATTGTTTGAGCTACTTTATAGAAAGGTAGGGAGGTTTTTAAGTTTCTCTAGAATAAGTAAACCTAGCCAGAAATTGACCCTGGATGACGTTTGTCCGAAGGAGACAGTTAATTAACCTTACATGGATTTCTTATATACATATGCCAAGAAACAACCAACATTTGTGCTTGCTTACACATTTTAATGTGAAAAGATGTTAAATCAGAGGAATCATGCCTTACAACCAACAACCTTATTCTGGAAAGAGATCTGGTGATGATATGAGGCCCAGAATAAGCGGCTGATATGTTGTTCATGGTTTTGGTAAATAGTTCTTTCTCATGGGATTGGGTACATGATTTAGATCGTTATTACCACTTATGTTATAATCTGACTATATTACCACTTATGTTATAATCTGACTATGTTGTCAGTTCCCCTCCCTTCCCTTTCTTCAGTGATGGAATATACACCACCTGTGCCTGCTCCATGGTGATAATTTACCAATTATCATCAGAGTTTTGCTGCTTTCTTATTGGACTTGAAATGTGGTTGTCCTACTGCAAACCTTAAGTTCTGTGCAATAGCTACCCTCGGATGACTTATATACGACTACTACAAATAATGTATATTTCCTTTGGGCTTTTTGGATGTATTTTAACCACCGATTTGGTGATTCTTAGGACCTCCAACTGGACAACAAACTTTTGTTTATGATTGGAGGACTGATACCATTTATGACAAAATTTCAAAGAGGCTATCAGATTCTCTCAGAATCAATCAATCTAAGATGCCTTAAAATTGCTATTGTTCACCGTTCTTTAACTTGCTTTATACTTTTGAAGATGTTAATTTGGCCAGGTCATTGTAACACCACAAATCCGCCATCATAATTATATATACTATTTTATAATCATGTTATTCTGGCTTTCCTTGTTCTCATTATTTTATTTTGTCCCAGCAACAATTTAAAGCCCCAAACCTAAGTTTTAGGAGAGAATGATAATCTACCTCTATATATTGCAATAAGGGAGTCACAGGTTTGCTATCTTCATGGTTACTCTTTCTTGAAAGCTACAGGCTGGCCTGTGTTGGCCATTCTGTTGGGTGGAGTGACTGTGACTCTCATTCTGATCGACATATCCAGCAGATATCCTAAATTCAGCTGTCTTTGCATATCTTATAGCTACGGCAGGCAAAATTTAAGGATTAAAGCTCAAATATTATCTGGTTGGTTCTGTAGCTCTAGAGAGTTCTGAGTGGCTTTTGGTAGAGAATCATAGTCGACAATGTAGAATCACCGCATCTTTGCTGTCGACATAAATCAGTTAAAGGTAAAATTCTCTGGGTTTTCAACATTATTCCCTATTTGTGATTTTGGCGGACACAGAATCCAGTAGAGATAAACGTCCCCTTAGCTCAGATTGTCACTGTCCTTTTTAGTACAGCATGTCTGGTGACCAGCCTTCCACTCATTCATTTTTGTTCTGTTCTTAACTTAAAAAATCTCCTGGCTTGAAATGTTAACCGTTCATCAATCCAGGGGTTGCCAAACCAGGACGTCCTCTGTTGGTCCAACCAATTAACCCTCAAGTTATTGGTTTCTGGAATTGCTTAACAAGACAAAAACTCAGCCAAGCAAAGTGGCATCTGTCATTTCAGAATCCAGTCATCGGTCGTCTAGCTTGTATTATGTGTGAAGCAACCTAGCTTGTATTATGTGTGAAGCAAGCAACTAAAGTCTAGAAGAAACCGATTTTTTCTTTGTAGCTCCTGTTGCAAGTCAGTAAACCACAAGTGCCGGGTCAACTCAGCGTCGCTTACTTTGTCTTGACATCGACTCAAACACATGCATGCATCAGAAACTTCTTTCTACCACTATGAGTTCTGTTGATAGTTGACTCTTCTCAGTGCAGAAAAGTTGCGCATACAATTGTTGATCAGAAAATAGCTTCGTTTTATACTCTTGATCATCACAACTCAAAAGTAAACCGACCATTCACCCGTGTCTTCGCCTGCATCACAAAATTAGCAGGCTCGACCCCACCACAGAAATCAGACCAAATAAATAAATTGGAGCCTAATAATTGTTTAAAAGAAGACGAAGACGATTGTATCGCATTCGTCGTATCCACTTAATTATTTATTCACAATGATGGAGAATATGTGATTATCAAGAATAAGAATATTAGATGTCCCCAAACGTTCGACTAACGAATCTGAAGATAATCACAGAAAGCTTTCCACGGTCTCAATGTATCATTAAACCAAATCCCATCCAATAATTAGCTACAATTCTATTAAATAATTGGGGATTATTTATCAAGCGTAAACTATTATGCATCTACGAACACGATAGCCACCGGAGCTTTTTTTTTTTCTTCACTTGTATGACAACGAAAGCGATCTTTAGCGATGTGAGCGGATTGGGAGAGTCACCATGATACATTAATACTTTTAGGATGGTATGGAAGCGAAAGCGATTAGATGAAAGAAAGATACAACGCTAATTGCATACATATATCAGAATTGTAAGTAATAAATCATCTTTTATTTCCGAAAAATGGCAACAAAAAAAAGGAATGTTACATGCAATACAAAATCTAGTTTGGATCCCCAAGTCAAAACAGAGAGAACAGGGGAGCTGCAGCTGCTACGCCAATTTCCCGGAATTCCTCGAGAGCTCATGCGGCTGACCACATCAGAACAAATCCCTTTTTAACCTTTTTTTTTAATTTTTCTTTCGTCCTTCCTCAGTTTCCATGTCCGAATTAATAACATTAATAATAATAATTACTAATTTTGATGATCAGTTGTTGTGCTTCAAGAATATGGCTCTGAGGTCGGCCCCATCGAGCTCGTTGGCGAGATTCTCCGGCCTGTAGACACCAGTGACTGGGTCTGGGACCCACGAGACCTTCTCACTGGATCCTGTCATCTCTTCTGCTGGTTTCTTCAACATCGCAGCAGCACTCCTAGCTCCCCCTGTTGCCCGCGACACAGCGCCTTGTGATGCCGCCGAGTATCCTCTTTTGTAGATGGCGTTAGAGATTCCGTCCGCGACGAAAGCAGAGAAAAGCTTAGCGTTTGAGAAAGAGCGAGCCATTTTTCTTAGTTATGTGGGATGATGATGATAAGAGATCTTAACGCTGCTGCAGAAAGCAATTTCCTTCTTTTCTTTCTATCGAAAAGCCTTCAACAGCAGCTAAAGAAACTTCCCTCTTCGTAGCTCGGAAATCCCCTCAAAGCGTGTTGTGTTTATGGGTTCTTGGAGAGAGGAGGAGCTACGTGCATTATATAGAGCTTAGAGGAGCAAGTGCCAGCCACCAGTGTTTAATCTAATTTTAATTTTAAACCGACTCGGTCAAAGGTGGTTTCTAGAGACACGCAAAGGACCCTTCGTGGCTTGCCACATGGTCGTTATTACGAGGAGCCGTTTAAGTTCTTCTTAGAAACCCACCACTTCCTTGATTACCCCTCATTTATATTTTAATTACTACGTTGGTGGTTTTGCTTCTAGAATTTTCTTGTGAGATCAATGATAGCGGCTGACTTAAAAAATTGATCGAACGGTCAAGAAAGAGGGGACTGATTGATTGGGGTGGGGGCACTTTCATTCAATCAACAACGACAATCACATGCGAGGAAAGGCCGCCGTGAGTGCGGAGAGTTAAGTAACTAAATAATCCAGACCGTCCAAGGTGTGGACGGATCATTGAAGGAAAGAGGCGGCTTCGTTTCTTCCAAGTTTTGAGTTTTGGCCACTCGGCCCGCGAAAGGTCCGCTTCCTTCCAGAGAGCGAAGTTTTAGACGCTCATGGTGCAATCATTGCTCCGTCACTATATTTCGTGATATTTCTAAAATAAATTAATTTTTTAATAACATTTAAATTCTAATTTATTTTTCAGCTTACTTATTTATCACATGATAAATTTTACAATTAATAAATAAATATTACATCAATTAAAATATGATTTGAGATTCATTCATAAACATTATTACTTGTATAAAATGTTGATCCGTGATGACACAGGCATCAGCTTAAAGACTTCGTTGGCACGGAGTCGATGGCAAACTCTCCCACTTTTGTGGTTCGAACTAATTTTTGGTTTATTTTAGTTTAAGATACGAATTAATTATAAAATTAAGTGGCTGCAACCATTTATAACGTGAACAACAACAGGCTGTTACGCTTCGCTGTCTGCTCACGGATTCAGGCAGAGCGCCCTGTTGATGTAATCATTTATCCGAATTCCTCGTGTTGGCTTTCTGCTTGTCTCTTTTTCTCTCTGCCTCTACATTTTTGTTTTAAAAATTGTGAGTGGCTTTATACGTATCCATCCACTCATCCATCTGTAACTTTTGGAGATCCAAAAACTTTATGGAGCTCGGAATGGTGTCCTTCACCAAAACTGCATAAATGTACGATTGGCCAATTAAATATGCGAGATCGGTGGGCACTGGGCAAGGTCATGTTAGATGTTTCCTTGTGTAAATTTATCCCTTTAAATTTGAAAGGAAAAAGGTCATATGATCACGTATATTCTTTTATTTTCATAAATAGCCATATAAATTCCTTTTTAATAATTACATCCTTGGATTATAGAGAAAGTTTTTATAATAAATACAAATACAATATTAAGATAAGAATAATAAATAAAATAACACATAAATACAAATAAAATATAATATATATATATATATATATTAATATATACGATATAAATTGTTTTTAATATTAAGCTAATACCATTATGTCTTGATAGATTTTATTATTACTTAAATCTATCAATTTAAAAATTAATTTTGGACTTATGCTGATATAGACATGATATAAAAATATTATAAATAATATTAAAAATAATTATGCTTAATATTCAAAATAGTTTATAATATTTTTATGTATTATATTATGGTAATACTAGATTTGCATTTGTCATAATATTTTATTTAAAATCGATTTTTGTGTTATAATTTAATGGCATAATCATTAAAAAGGGATCCGTGTGACCACTTATGATAATTTATGTGATCATCTAAGTAAATTTAGAGAATATGGGTGACTTTTCCTAATCTGAAATACGGGATTTGAAAAAGATACTTTGCATTTTTTCAATTGGTTATAATCTGTGTATTTGAAACTTGAATGCATGCGTTCGTGTGTAGTTCAGGAGCCTATCGATACTAATATCTTCACTCACTAATATTTAAAAAGAGACTTACCCATCGGCATTTATGAGAGACAAATATTTGATTCTCGTACATGTGGCTTCAACGTAGTTGAGGCCATCCACAAGGCCACATCAAGAATCCTCTGCATTTAGTTAGCCCATAGCAAGGCAGCAAAACTATGGCAGAGCTCTGCTCTTAAAGCAGAGGCGCGCGCATCTGGTTGCATATTATAGTAACTGCACGTCTGCACTTACCTAAAGGCATTTTTTTAAAAATTATTTAAATAAATATTTTTTTTTATTTAAGAGTCATTACAATATTAAATACTTTAAATGATATGTTAATTTAGATTTTTTAAATAAAATTTATTTTTATTTTTTAATATTGTCAAGTGAATTTTTATATTTTTTATTAATATTTTATTATTATTTATTAAAAAACTATATTAATTATTATTTATGTTTTTTTAAAAAACATAATAATAATTTAATTTAATAATAAAAAAATTTAATTAAAATAATTTTAATTTATTCTTATTTAATAATTTTTAAAATATATATATATTTTTTATTCATTTATTTGACACTAAATAAATTGATATTTAAAAAATTAAATCTAAAAAATTAAATATTTGAAGATGCTCTTAGATATTTATGTCATCGCCCGAGTCCCAGAAATCATGCTCAAATTGGATACGTCATAAGAAAATGGACCCTATAAATTGAACTTTCTGCTGGCTGGTATATAGCTAGCGACAGCTTGCTCCTGCCAGCATTGGCTCGTGAGGGCGGCAGGGCTGAACCGGGACCCGGACTAGAGTGCAAGTTTGATGCATCAAGCGACAAGTGATGGGACAGCAATTCAATAAACAAAATTAGACATGGTGCGTAACTTAAATTAAATATAAAATAGTGGGTCACAACCTCTTGTAGCACAAATGACAAAAGTATAATTTGATAGTCTATCTAAATCAACATAATTATATTGTGCGATCGTTACACTTGAATTTTCTGCTCGATAAAATGCTGGAGGTTTGACGTTCTAATATTCAGTTTTCTCTGAGCTTTTTACCCAAAAACTACACATTTTGAAGAACTACGAAAGTGATTCGATATCAATATCATTCTTGACTTTTGGTCAAAACATAAAATATTAGACTACTACATCATTCAGATTATTATTATTATTTTTTTCCCAGTAACCTTCATGTCTTCATCCAAAGATTTTTTTTTTTTTTTTTTGGAGGTTTGAATAACACATCCAATTGATAGTAAATGTGAAAAGTGATGGTCTGCTATTGGTGTTGCGACAATTTAACTAAAATATTTTAGTCAAATAATTTATAAATCCCATTTTTTTAAAAGTTAAAGTCAACCCATCCAAAAATTAAATTAAAAAAAAATGAAGTTGATTTTGGGATTCATATGAGAATGAATTGTGTATAAATAAAAGTATCTCCTATTACAATTAAAATTGGCAAGAGGGCCTATCCATTTCTGCGGTAACAAAATTCAATTTGCTCCATCCTTATCATGGAACCCTCGTAGTTGATGGTGACATATTCTCCTCTTTGTTATTGTTATACTCTGTATATATCATCACCGAATCTGTCTTTGTTTTGATCACAAGGGTCGCGGGGTCGTATACCACACCTTCACTTCCATCTCTTTGTTGATTCAAGGGGCCATTTTTTTTCCTCTGCTAGACTTAGTGATAGACTTGATAGTTGTTGACCCACAGCTTTTTTTTTTTTTTAATTAAAAAAACACCATTAACCTTAATCTTCAAAATTAAGAGATAAAAATTAACTTGTACGTGGTTCACTTCGATTCAAATAAATTGTATTGGAATATATTCAAACCTACAAATAATATTATTGTATTAAGATTAATTTAATTTTAGACAAATATTTACCAATCACCTAAAATTTTACACTTGATCAAGAATACATAATTTTTTTTTGTTTGTAATTGTTTACTTGAAGTTTAACAAGGGCGTCAATGCTCCACTTCCATCACAACACCATTAGAAATTTACTGACATCATAGGGATAAATTATCAATTGACTTTAACATTAAAAAATTTCTATTTTTTAGAATTTTAAAAATTTAAAATTAAATAATTTTCAATTTATAGAATTCTTAAATATTTTAAAATTACTTCTCGATTATAAAATAAAAAAGAAAAATCTTCACGATAAAACTTCAAGTAGGTGAAATTCAAAATCCTAAATTCAAGTCATACAAACTCTTAACTCCATAAATTCACAAATCAAAGTAAAACTCTAATCTAACAGAAACACCCAATTCAATCAAGAACAACAATATATATATATATATTGCTATATTAAATAATTAAAAATCCGAAATACAAGATTGAATGGCTGGTGACTGTTGGGTTTGATAATTTTGATAGTGAAGAATCCATTGTTGTGGAAAATGAGGCACATTTCTCAAGTGTAATATTGATACACTTTATAAACTTCAAGTGAAAAAGAAAAAAAAAAAAGTATCTTTGATAAAGTGTAAAACTTTAGACGGTCAGTTGAATATTTTTCCTTTAATTTTGAAACCGCCGCACAGGAAATATTATATGCACCAAATCGATTAGTTAATCCATTTTACTTTTTCTTCAGCTCCAATGCCTGGGACACTAGTGCGGATGGCGTGGAGACGAAGGCACTAATTTGGACTATAGATCTGGGTGTGTTCTTAGAAATATAGCTACATTTTTTAGAGACACCCCTAAGCGCTAAAGTGAAGGGTCAAGGCCCAAAGAATCGGGCCCAAAATGATCAATCAGGTTCAACCTCTCGGCCTATTCGGGCAAATCCCACACCGGCATACCGCAGTTGCATTGGCTCACAAATGACAAAACCCTTTTGAAATCCCCAGACGGGTACCTACTGCGAACGGCAACCGACAAGATGGAGCCGGAGGTGGCAAATCAAGGCAACGAAATTTCTCCAAACAATACTATATACATCAACAATCTCAACGAGAAAGTCAAAATCGACCGTTAAGTTTCGCGATTTTTACCCCTTTTTTTTTTTAATAATCTCACGCGATTACTTTACTGTAATAATCTTTGTATTGATGTTGTGAAATTGTTTGGTCGGTAATTATGCAGAGTTGAAGCAGTCGCTGCACGCAGTTTTCAAGCAATTCGGGGCGATATTGGAGATTTTAGCATTCAAGACGCTGAAACACAAAGGCCAAGCTTGGCTCGTTTTCAAAGATGTCGCATCCGCCACTGCAGCTGTTGAGAAGATGCAGGGCTTCCCATTTTACGACAAGCCTATGGTGCGACGCCGTTTTACAATTTCATCTTTGCAATTTTGAGATTATTTAAATGATGTTATTGCTGTAATTAATTATTTTTGTCTGTGTGTCAACAACATGTTTGAGAGTTGAGAGACTGAGAGTTTAGTTAAGAGTAATCCATTTGTTGTTTATGTTACTGTTGTGGTCTGTTTTGTAGTTGATGCAAAGTGGAGACTCTGAGAGTTTAGTCAAAAGTAATGTATTTGTGAGTTATGTTACAGTTGTGGTCTTTTTTGTCGTTGATGCAACTGGAATTTGATTTTTTTTCCCTTTTGGGTAATTGTAGAAATTAGGGTTTCGTTTTCATTTGTCTCTTGCTAGTCTTCTTGCATTCTGTGGGGGTATTGATATTCTTAGATTAGCTTTTCGTACAGCAAATATTGCGCATCATGGACCCTGGAGCACCTTAGGAATACTTGTCTTGCATGGATAGTTATCTTAATCAACAAGTCGTGGCTACTGTCATTTGGAGTGCCTGGATGGATCTATATGAACTTTTGTGCTTGAATGTGCACTTTGGTGTTTTGATTTTGTAGGGGGTTTTACTGCAGCTTGGTGGTGACCCATTGACTGAGTCTTTTGAATTTCTTCGAGATGAATTTGATTTTTCCTGACAGGCAAAGCTAAATCTAGATTTCACCAAATTCCAGCGTGTTTTTTGGTGGTTGATCATTCAGGCCTGGATATTCTATTTTAATTTGAGTGAATAAAGTTGTATATGCATTATCAATCGGAGGAAAGTTCAAATATATCCCGGGAAGAATGTTTACTCTATGTTCTAATCCCTTCGCCCAAAGATCATTTTGGATTTTCATTTTATTGTCAATTATGTGATAATGCTATGTCCTTTGGTTACATCTTGCATTTCTGTGTGGATTGTAACATAGAGTTATGTTGGTAATCGAGTAGCGGCAAGTAATCTTGGTATTTTAGGTTCCAGAAATTTTTTTTCTCTGGCCAAGTCTATTCATCTAGTTATTCTTTGCATTGTTTTAGTTGTTGGCAATCATTTTTCTGTTTGGCCATAGACCAGGAGATTTAGTTTATATCTCTTTATGATAAATCCATTTTTTCAATGCAGAGAATACATTATGCAAAAACAAAATCAGATATAATAGCCAAAGCAGATGGTACCTTTGTTCCACGTGAAAGACGAAAACGGCATGAGGAAAAGGGTAAGCCTCTCTCATACAGTATCAGCCATCCTCTGGGAAGTGCTTATATTACTTTGTTTTGCCGTGTGTGGTATAAAATGGAAGTGAAAGTGAACACTACCATCACCTAGGTGCATATTTTGATAGAAAGCACAATGTATGTTAGGTGTTAATCCATGTCGTGCTTTGACTCCGCCCCCCCCCCCCCCCCTTTCTTTTGTTTAGGAACAAAAAATAACACCAAAATGTTATTATACTGTATCATATTAACATTGTGCAATGTATGGAGTGGATTTATTTTAATTGTCGTCTTATGCGGCAGGTAAAAAGCGGAAAGACCAACATGATGCTAATCAAGCAGGAATGGGTCTGAATCCTGCATATGCAGGTGCCTACGGTGCAACACCTCCTGTAAGTGTCTTGGCTGTTTAGGTTGATGGTGTTGTCTGATACAGTATCTCATTCTCATTTCTCATTAGCCATTTAACAAAAGCACAGTTGAAATCCTTGTTTCTTTTGATTAATGTCTAATAGTCCTCTGTATGATTCTTATCATCTCTCTGTCTTTTCAAAATGGTGCAGCTGTCACAAATACCCTATCCAGGTGGTGCAAAATCTGTGATCCCTGAGGCTCCAGCTCCACCTAATAACATCCTATTTGTTCAGAATGTTCCCCATGATACAACTCCAATGGCGCTGCAAATGTTCTTCTCCCAGTTCCCTGGTTTTAAGGAGGTTAGGATGGTGGAGGCAAAACCCGGGATTGCCTTTGTGGAGTATGGAGATGAAATGCAAGCAACAGTTGCAATGCAGTCACTCCAAAGTTTAAAGATTGGCCAGCAACAGTTGTTGATCACTTATGCCAAGAAATAGATGCAATCTCTGTTGATTACCTTTCGCAATTTTTTATTATCATTGCAGGCAAATATTTAACTTCATACATTGTCAATCTAGTTAGATGTCATGTTTGCTAATTTGTGGTTTCCTGTTACATGCTATGTTTCACAGGAGCCTCTGTGCTTATATGTATGAAAATGGCTGCACAAGTTCTTGCTTTCTTTATGTTGAAAATTGATTAACTAGTTTAGCTGAATTACACTAGTTTATCTGGTTGGCCACTTACTGGGTCTTTGAACTACATAAAGGTCAGTGTATGTATTTGTCATCGGTTACTTGGTAATCTCTGTGTTCGACAAATTTGGTTTTACATATGTTCATCTGGATAGCATCAAGTTATCAAGATGCAATATGCTAGTGTGACGTTAGTTATACAACAGTAAGTTTTAGCTTGCCCTCGTATATTCTGTCGAGGACAGAATCATTGCCCACAATCACTCTTATCAAATCAAGAAACCAACTTTTATATCTCTCCTTACAAGCATACAGCTTAGAATGAAAATGTTGTAATTTTAGCAGCTTTAAATTCAAGTGACATTTTGACAAACTTGCGAACCAAGGCAACAAAAGAGACAAATGTTATCTCAAGGGTGTTCCTATAAGGTGCTTCAAAGCAAGCCTCTGACAATCCACAGGGGCATACATGGTTAAACTACCTCAAGCATAGGTACAATGCAATGGCACTTTCTAGAGAGTTACATAAAAGGCATTGTAAATAAAGATTCTTTCCACTGTTAGACCCTCTCCAGCTCAGTGATATGTTTATCCAATTGACCTTTCAAATCATTCCTCCACCGTTGTACGAGTCTCTCCTGTTTTTTTATAAGCTCCTTTTTAGCCTTCAGTTCTTCTTCCATGACTGCAATGTCCTGTTAAAGCATGGCGGATGCATAAAGGTCCCCAATCAATAATCCCCAATTATAGATTGTATCAAATGCCGCGTGTTGAATAGATTACCTTTCTAAGCATTTCCACCTCCGTTGGCTGATCCTCCCTTTGCAGACTAATAAAGTACAGTTGAAGCTTTTTGGCAGCCTCCATAAAATCTCTAGCATGCCTCTCCACATCAACTGAAACAATAAGGAAAAGGATTTCTTCAGCCCAAGGACAAATTGCAGCTCCATTAGAAGAATGAGCCCAATGAAATTTTATCCCATTAACAATTTCCGTAGTGGTTAAAACCTAAATCATAAGGTCCAATAACTTGCGAATATATAAGTAAAGCATTTGCAGGTATTTCAGCCAATACAAATCAAGAGCATTCTCATAGAGCCATATAAGATTCATGAAAGAAATATGATAAACTGTCAGGAAGAACAATAGAAAGAATAGGATTACCTCAGGTACACTAAATAAGCAGAACAATGTTTAAAAAGAGGAATGCTGAAAGGGCATTTTGTTTACACTAATTCCACAATCACCTCCAAAATCAGAGATATGAGAGAGGCGGATAAATGGTAATGTCCATCTATAACTCATAATGAATCTACTGTCCTACCAGCCTGAAAAGGAGATGAATAAGTAAACTATTGGAAGTTCTTTTTTTTTTTTTTTTAATGCTGGTTGAGTAAATTCAACGAGTAAATGAGATGACATAATCAACCATGTATTATACAATTACAGCTGATGGCTGTAGCAACAATATATTACATTAGCATGAGGTGCCACAAAATATTATCATATACATTTCATCTCTACTCCCAGGCAAAGTCTTAAAGAAGGACATCATTTCATAGAAATATAAATATTCATAGCAGCCTGGGTCAGTGCTAAATGCCCAACCACCTACCTGCATTGTTCACACCCCGAACTACGAAATTGGCTAAGACTGCATACTTTGGCAGAAATGGGCAACATACTTAATCTCGAACGTGTATAAATAGACTAAAGACAAAATGGCAACTGCATTTGTAGACAGTAGACAACAAGCTAATTTAATTAACTTGGCGAAGATAGAGAACAAATCAATGAAGACCGATAAACAACATGCCTGCAATTCACTCATAAACTTACCAACACCAGCAGCCACTTGTTGTGCCTGTTTGTGTTGTTTATGGAAGGGAGGGAGGGGGACAGAAAGAGTCCTGTCCATTGAGTGAATCTAACACTCTCCCCCCCTAGTGCTCCATTTATTAATTCAAGCGAGTGGATGATCCATAGTGCATCCACTTTAAAAGCTTATTTCAGGATCAAACTCATAAGGAACTTCAACCGCAACTATGGAAACGTACAACAAAAAAGAGAACTCAGAGGTTACAATAATCTTTATATGGATCCAAATCCAAATCCTCACAACCTCTTGTGTATAGTAGCTTTCAATCTTTAAAACTTTCAAATAATGTCAAAGTATTGACGAGCATTATTGTTTACGAAGCAAAAGGCGATCACCTCTGAGTGGCATTCCGTATCATTTCATAACTATCTCATCACTCTTTTCCCTTAATGATCTGGATACCTTTTCTGTGTTTCTTCCACAGTTCAAAATCACGATCCTGTTCTCTCTTTATCTGGATTGCTAATGTTCAGTCGTTTGTGACATTTGCTAGAAATATTTTAAATTTGTTCTGAAATCTATTAGCCAATCTTAAAGCTCGTACAGGTATTCATTGTTTCAAGGTATGAAATAGCATACAGGTTTCTCAAATTAGAAGAATTACAATTTACCAGCAGTATCATTTTTATACTATAATCCTAATGTTTTATGAGCCACGGAATCATTGTTGCACAATGAAAGAACACTAAGATTACACGTCAGCACCGATTGAAAGAACCATCGAATATCCACCCATCAATTAATTGGTATTTCAAACTTCACTCGTTTTCTCAAAACTTCACTAAAAAATATTCCTTTTATGATCAACAACAATTCTATCTCATATTTGACATGGCAAGATTTCCTTGAGATGACAATTCTGTAATATTAAAATATACGGATAAGCATTTTGTAAGAATTTATCCAAAACAAGCATGCAGGCCATCTCGGAAAATAATATATTACAAATTATATACCCTATCCTAAGATTAGCCATAAACAAAGATTGACTCTGACTAGCACTAAAAACTTGCAACATTTGATGTTATATGGCAGCCAAATCACATGATTCAAGTAAATTGCTGGAGGGTTGAAGTTGAATATTGATTGATAAAAAACAATAATTAAAAATTAGAAGAAGAAGTAACTAACTTTGATGAGAGGGATGTGGAGAACGGTCAATGGCTTGAAGCTCTCTGGCGGGCAAGCATGGAAGCAGGGCAGCCTCTAATGCTGTCACACACGATATCATATTCATGTCGTCTCTAGACGGCTGTGGCGATTGGAGCGGTGAATCCAGCTGTTGATGATCTGCTGCTGCTTGTTGAGCCATCGCGTTTCTATGTAACAATTAAATGTTAACGAAAAAGCCCAACCAAAAAAAAAAAAAAAAAAAAGCCCCACAAGTCTTACAGAATTTTTTTTTTTTTTTTTGTGAAACTGTGAAGGACAGAATTGGACAAGAGACAAAGAGAAAGGGGGCTGTACTGTACTGAAAAGAGTACCGCAGACGGTTCTCTTCCAGCTCGCTGAACGTGCGAACTTCTGTCCTGACTTATGCTGAGACCGGAGACAAGCCTAAGCCTTCGATTTGCGTTTGATGTAGCAACTGGGTCTGGACTCTGGCGATTACACAATGGGGCCTTTAGTTTCACTTTACTTCCTGATCGGGTTGGGTTTAGAACCCGGCTCGAAGATTTCAGGCTACACTCCGCCAAGCCCATTCTAACCTTTCTTTTCTGAGTGGAGCTTTTAATCCTTTTTAAATTTTATTTCCTAAAATACCCTCAAATTAATTGGTAAAATATAAATCTATATATTAAAATTAATCATCTTCCCATAAATTTTAACCAAAAACATATACATATACATATATATATAGAGTAGGATCGAAGGATGGATATGCTTTCGTAAGAAAACTTTACTGATTTTATTGATAAAACACTTTGGATTGTGGTTGAGTCTTTTTAATTATTTTGCTTTACCTAGTATGATTAAATTCTTTGTAAATAAATAAATAGATCTGTTTTGGAATGCGGTTGGTCAAATTTTATTATTAGCACAAAAATACGTGGCGTTGTAGCACAAAGTGATGAGATTCTTGGCATATATTTTAGCCAAGCTATTTAATTATCCTTTGGACCAGTAGCCCGCACACTTTAGTTTCCAACCTATATATTTTTCTTGCTTTAATTTACCAAATATGAATTAAATTCTTTAAGCAAGCCTAGCAACACATACATCTAAGGCCATGGTGCATACACAGTACCAGATCTGGATCCCAGAAATGGTGCTCTGAAGAAGGGGGGAGAAAAGAAATACAACTAAGGACAGAGATCCGGTCTCTTTGCCTTAGAGGAATGTAACCGTTTATATGGCAGATCTGATAGAGATCAGTCTGCGAAACATGCTTTTAAAAGAAAATGCTTTGAAATTAAAATGCGGAAATTTAAACTTTACATGAAATTTAAATTACTTTAAAATTAAATTACAAAAATGTGGAAATTTAAACTTTACATGAAATTTAAATTACTTTAAAATTAAATTACAAAAATGTAAATCTTACATCTAGCTTTGTAGATCTGAGCTCTTAAAGAAGAGGAAACAGGAAATTAATCCGAAGACAAGGAACTACTCTGTAAACAGAGAAATTTCCTTGGTTCCGATTCTTGATTCCCATGGAGATTTTAGAGAGAAGGAAGAGAAGAAGAAGAGAGTGAGAGAGAAGAGAGTAGGATTGACCAACTGCGTATTTTATTCTCCTTTGTGCTACAACGCCGAGTATTTTTCTGCTAATAATAAAATTTGACCAACCGCGTTCCAAAGCAAATCTATTTATTTATTTATAAAGAATTTAATCATACTAGGTAAAGCAAAATAATTAAAAAAACTCAACCACAATCCAAAGTGTTTTATCAATAAAATCAGTAAAGTTTTCTTACGAAAGCACATCCATCCTTTATGGGATAAGAATCCTAAATGTATTATCAATAATATATTCCTTTTAAAACCGCATAAGAATCCTAAATGTATTACATTTATCTAAGTTTTTAATTGAATTTTCATTCAAAACAATAAATAAATTTTTTTGGGCCAAGTTATTTAAGAAATTTTAAATATTCTTTTTAATTTTAATACAAGTATCATGTCGTCAATCTTTTTTGTGCCAAAATAAAATTATTTTTTTTTACCCTTGAGAGTGACGACATGCTTAGAATGCCTTCAGAATATTTTACTACTTATATTTTATTGGTAATTAAATTTATAAAAAATGTTGAGGGAAAAAATTATTTGAAAAATTATTGATGCAGGAGATGGCATGGGCTAACGGCTATGAATGTTGAATTTTGGACGTATATTATACTGTTTGGAAGGAAGCTTGTGACAAGACGAACAACATTCATTGTCACTCCCCTTGTTAACCATGAGATTATTGCCAAATTTCAGTGTTTCTGGACCGAATTTCGCATTTCAAGTTACTTAATTTCCAGCGCTTTATGAATCTTCTCTGATTTTTATTATTATTATTTTTTTTATAAGAGATTCATTTGTTACTTCAGTTTTTTTTTTTTTTGTCTTTTTCTTACTTTAATTTCCAGTATTTTTCTAATAATGGTTGGAATCTGCTGTGTTCATAGATTAGGAACTAACAGATTATAAAACCTCAAGGTTAAATTTTTATCAATTACACATTTTATTTCGAGGACAAAACTATCATTGCACCGTACTACAATAATGCTCTATTACACAATAGTCCTTCTTGTTTTCTGAAAATAATAAAAATTGAAGATTTTGAAATTTCAATATAAGCCCTAATTTAAAAATTATTTATTAATTTTTCTCTTTGTTTTCCACGGTTTAATATTAATCCTGGTTTTTTTTTCTCCTCCACGCTTCTTTTTCTTTTTTGATCTGATTTCTTCTTCTCTTTCTTTTCTTTTTTTTTTAGAATTTCGTAGATAATTTGTTTTTTGAATTTTCAATGACATAAGAGGATTTATTAAAAAAAAAAGAGGAGTTTTTAGCAAATAATCAATTAAATTTGATCTAATATTGGCTATGTTTGGTCTCTTGTTTTTAAGTTGATTTTATTATAGTTATTAGCTACTGGTCTTTCAAAGATAATAAGCTTATTTGGCTAATTTTTTATACAATCAATTGGTTTAATGATCAAATTTTGCCAACTAAATCTGAGTTATCCTAGAATTTTGAAAATCTTGTGACACTTGTCCTTTAGTGTTAATAAATTATTAGGATATAATTATCTTTATTTTTTAATTCATTAACTACCAATTACTTAGTATTTTTTTTTGGAAAATATTAGATAATGAGAGAATCCTGATTTAACTACCTTAAATCACCAAGTTTCAATCATTAACGTTAGAAAGAAAATCTTGTTAAAAATTTATTAGGATTTAACTACCTTTATTTGAATTTGATTGAATACGTGCAAGCACTAAAACAACTTACCCATCTCAACTTTTATTATTATTATTATTATTATTATTAAAAGCTTAAACCATGAATTTTTGGCCTAATATAAAAGAAGTTTAACTAAACACTGAGTAACTCTTTTAAATTTTGACTA
The DNA here is from genome assembly GCA_018350135.1 of Citrus trifoliata. Taxonomy (NCBI): domain Eukaryota; kingdom Viridiplantae; phylum Streptophyta; class Magnoliopsida; order Sapindales; family Rutaceae; genus Citrus; species Citrus trifoliata. The sequence goes on along the minus strand of CM031386.1, from coordinate 38,797,581 downwards.
ATCAGATAAGCTTTACTTTATTTGTTTCTATCTCCGTTACCAAAAAAAAAAAACTTTTTCAATTTTCATTTTGATTCATAAAAATCAAATCGACAAAGCTATTAGAAATCTTTACAAACATTTTATTATTATTAAACTCATCATAAGTTTCTACAAATTTTACCAAATATACATAAAACGATAAGGAAAATACTACTCTACCAATACTCAACTACATTATGTTCCCATAAAAAACTAGAGAAATAAAAACAGAAGAAACAGTAACTCCTCTTCATTTTTTTAATTCAATTTTAATGGTATGTACTTTCTCAATACTATGGATAATTAATTATATAAGTTTTCTAATTAGGAATCTCTGACTTAAATAAAATTAATAATTAATTAAAAAATAAAATAAACACATATTTCAATACATTGTATTTTATTATGTAGTGTATTAAAATTAAATTTTTTATCTTTTAATTAATTCCTGATTAGAAAACTACTATATATATATATTTCCTTTTAAAACTGCATAAGAATCCTAAATGTATTACATTTATCTAAGTTGTTAATTGAATTTTCATTCAAAACAATAATTTTTTTTTCTTGTGTCAAGTTATTTAAGTAATTTTAATTTTTTTTAAAAAGGCTTAAGAGAGAATTTGAGGAATGTCAAAATGTCTAGTCTTGTCCTTTAACCACACGAGTGTATTGATGAAGAGACAGTAATGCCGATGTACCATATTTTTGCCTTGCTCACAATTAAAATAGAGTTTTAATGCACTGTTTTTGATGTGACCTTGAGCTCTCTTTAAATTTTAAAAATTTTATTAATATTGAACGTACACACATGTTAACATATAAACATACGTAATTTTTAAAAAATTTAGATAATTTTTAAGCTAATTTTTTTTACCTTTTTTAATACAAATATCATCGTTCTTATATTTTCATTCATAAAAAAACTTAGATTACTAGAGCAGAGAATCTTAGACTGAACTTCTATTAATCTATAAAATTAAAAGAATTTTGAATTAAATGAAGTTATTAGATGAAATGCTATTCTAAAATTTAAACTAAGTGTTATTCATTTATTAAACTAAACATAAATAATATAATATAATACAAAAAAAAACTCTTCAAAAATTTGAGAAAATCTAGTGGTGCAAGTAAAATATAAGCGGAACAAGTACACTACCTCAACCCAATAAAAACATGTCATTTTATAATTAGGTTAATTATTCACCGATCACCTTTTTAAAAAAAAATATACACAAAATTTTTTTTACAACACTCCACCTAAAGTTAATATTTTTTTTATTGGTCAATTCTCGTTATAATTGTTAGAACTTTACTGACATTATAAGGGTAAAATTATCATTTTACAACAATATTGTTTGAAGGCAGAAGTAAACATGTACAAAATAATATAATTTCAAGTACAGTTCAAATAAAAAAATTATGTATTTTTTTAAAAATACGAAAAAAATGGTCGGTGAATAATTATTCTTTTATATTTAAGAGTAAACAAATTATTTATATAATATTTCATTAGTTTTCTTAACAGTTTAAAGACGAGAATAAACTGTACAATAATATAATTTCAAGTAGAATTCAATAAAAAAAATTAACAAATATATATTTTTAAAAAATACGAAAAAATAAGTCATCATTAAATAATTATTCTTATAATTATTATGATTTATGAGTGAGAATCAAATTAAATAATGTAATTATATATATATAATTTATCGCAGAAGTTTCTCACCGAAAGCTTGCTCGACAATTTTTATTTTCGTAGTCAGAACCCAACAATGACCAGTGCGGGTTCTATAAAACCCCCCCATCTCCCTCCATTTTTCAAAGCTCCCAATCTTAATCTTCTTCCCGCGAAAGCTTCAGACATCATCGCTTCTGAGTGTCAATAATCTGAAGAATGGCAAGTAACCTCAAAGTAGACCAATTGCGAGCCAAGCTTGCCCAACGTGGGCTCAGCACCGCCGGAACCAAGGCCATATTGGTCATTTTCTTTTTCCGGTCAATTTTGCTATACTATTTCTACATCACAGTTAAGTGTTAACTGTTTTCTGTGAATTGTTACAGGTACAAAGACTAGAAGAGGCCTGTGGAAGAAGAAAACAAGAAGTCAGTGGGTAGCAAGAAGAGAGGAAGGGAGTGTGATGAGACTGATTCAAATGGTTCGCATAAGGTGAAATCCATTGAGAGTTTTGGTCAAATGGTTGTTAAGCAATTACGTGAACAAGCCGATCTTCGGGGATTATCCAAAGCTGGAACCAAGAAAGAACTTCTTGAGAGACTTTGTAACCACGCGGAGCAGAGTGACTCTAAGGATACTCTTCTTCAAGGTATTTATTTTTATCAATAAGTAATTCTTGATCCATTGACTTCATTTGATTCTTGTTATTGGTATTTCTTCGAAATTTATTTATATTGTTGTTTTGGTACTTAAAGAAGAGGTGAATGAATGCAAGGACGAGAAAATCGTTGAGGCAACAAAGAAGGGTGCTGCCTGTATTGGATCCATGGCTTCCAGAACATATAAAGATTAGTTATCATGTCTTTCAGAAGGCAAGTATTGTTTGTAGTTGCGATAGCAGCTTGTAGCTGATAACATTGAGCTTTTTTTTTTTCTTTAAAGTTTCTTCTCTCCGTAATTTAGTCTGAATTTGATTTGTACGATGCAGGATAATGATATCTATGATGCCATGTTGAATCAGACTAATGTTGGGGACAACAATAATAAGTTCTATGTGATCCAACTCCTAGGTAATCTCTCAACACTGTTTATGTGATATGTGTATGCTGTCATTGTTCTCTATTTATTGTATGCGAGAAACATCATAATTTGGTGACATGTACTACCAGAACAGGGCTTTAGGTGAATATGGTAAGGGTCCAACTTTCAAAGTTCAGCTTATGAACTTGTTTTGAGGTGATGGTTATTGCAATATTGGGAAATGTAACGGAAAATTATTTGTGCTAATTCAGACACAAACACATAATGTAGGCAATTGCATTTCACTAGTTTTGTTAAAACTATACTCTCCTTTTTATTACAAATGTATTTGCAGAATCTGATGGTGGTGGAGAGTACATGGTCTACAATAGATGGGGTAGAGTTGGCATGAAGGGTCAAGATAAGATATTTGGCCCCTATAATTTGCAGGATACTGCAATTAATGAGTTTGAGCAGAAGTTCTTTGCCAAGACCAAGAATCACTGGTCCAACAGGCAGCAGTTCACTTCTTACCCAAAGTGTTACACCTGGTTGGAAATGGACTATAGTGCAAATCAAAAAGAGGAATCAGTGGTGAGTTCTTTCATTACCAAAATTTTAACCTTTTTATTCTTTTGTTTTTCGTAAAACAGAATTCTCAAAATATTATTTTGTTATGAAATTATCTTTTGGAAAATGGTTATGTTCCTCCTTCCAGAGAAAAGAATAGGCAACAGATAATCATAATTATATGAAGGCAATAGTTCTGAATTTGTTCCATTTAATGCAATAATTTAAATTCTTTATGAACTTCTGCAAATTATGTGGTCTACTTCTGAGTTTTCTATAGTGGTTATCAGGTCCACGAGAAGCCTAACTCCACTATAAATATTCAACCTCGGAATACCAAACTTGAGCCATGTGTTGCAAAATTTATCTCTCTTATATGCAATATCAGCATGATGAAGCAGCTAATGATGGAGATAGGTTAGCATCAATGATTTAGTTTCAACATTCTGGAGGATACATGATATATAAGCAAAGAGCATTATTATATTATTGGTTGTTTGGATTGTGAAAGTAATTTTGTTGGAGTTTAGTCAATTTTATAACCTCTTCTTTTGGTACCCTGAGTTACATTGTCACCATGTTTTTTTTTCTTTTATATCTGCTCTCTTTTAGGATACAATGCTAATAAGTTGCCGCTTGGTAAGCTTAGCAAATCCACAATTTTGAAGGTAAGTGTTTGAAATACAAGCACTGTAAGTTAGTTATTTTGCGTTACACAAATGCCAAAAAATTTCATGGTTAAGTTTACAATGGATTAGCTTGGAAGATTTGGTTTAATTGCTCCATTAGGATATCGTATTGGACATAAATCTTGCTTTTAGTACAAAATTTTCTTCTTGGATGATAGATGTGATATCTACAACCTTAGCAAATGTCTAGCATCATTATAATTCTTCTAGAGATAATATGCTGGATTGGTAGCATTAGTCAAAGTAATAGTTACTTCTGCATATAATCATGCTGTGGTGATATTGTCACATTTGCAGATTTCAAACATCTATTGTCATATGGAATACTGTTTCCATACTGCAGATATTTCTTCTCATTATTTCAGGGGAAAGAATATTGAAGATCATCTAATTAGTTAATCTAACTAACAAGTTGTTGAATCATTTCGTTAACAACATTATTGTAAATATGTATGAGCTTTAAATTTTAACCAAAAAAGGATAACCACAAATTGATTACTTGTGAACGTGTCTTTATGGGTTGCAATTTTGCATAATACTAGTCTTCTTTCTTTTAGCACTACTCCTAGGGTTAACTAATAAACTATTTTTCTCTTGTTTATGTAGGGTTATGATGTGTTGAAGAGGATAGCGGATGTTATTCACCTGCCAGATAGAAGGAAACTGGAGGAATTAAGTGGGTAAGAATTTGTTTCTGTCAACGGACACTATTGGTGGTTGATTAAAGGTGCTTGAATCTCACAAGGAATGTCTGATGCGAGATACTTGATAAATATTGTTGATTATTTGTTCATTTTCCTTTAGAATTCTTAATTTTAACTTCAAAGAAGTTGGGGGAACTCAATTTTTAATCAGCATTTTTGTTGCAGAGAATTCTACACTGTTATACCTCATGACTTTGGATTTAAAAAAATGCGTGAGTCCTTTCTCTCTTCCAAAGTTCCTGGCATGCTTGTTGAACCACAGAGAAACTTGGGATATGGCTAGCTTAGTTGCTTGTTTTTACTGTATCAAAATGGTAGCCTAACTAGTTTGAGAATATGACTTGTGGCAGGTGACTTCGTCATTGACACCCCTCAAAAGTTGAAATTGAAATTGGAAATGGTGATTATTTTTCATGTTCATATTACACATCTGGCTTTGTTGCTGTTCAGAACCTCTACTTTTGAGTTTCAATTATTCTCCTAACAACTTCAATAGATTGACCTTTAAAATTATAGTATCTTTATGTATTGTCCATCTACAGAACTTACTCTTGTAGTCTATCGGTATTTTCATTTTGCATGTGGAAATTTACTTGGGTTTCTGTTCTCATCTCCTTGTATTTACTTGAAGGTCGAAGCCCTGGGTGAAATTGAAGTTGCAACAAAGTTGTTGGAGGATGATACAGAGATACTGGTATTCCTATTTACTCTTCTTTGTTGTCAGTGCCCATCAGTTTATGGATTCAGAAAGCCATCTTTGCTAGTCTAACGTGCCAATATAAACAATAGATCAATGCAAAAGAGTAACCAGTCTTTTATTGTTATAATTCAGTTGTAAAACTCAAATCAACTTTAATAGTTTATGATATATCGGATTTCATGACTGAACATGTGCTCTTAAAATCAACCTTTTTGTTTCTCACCATTTTTAGTACTTGTGTCCAAATAGCATTTTATTATTGGAAAAACATCTTTATTGCTTTCAGTTATCCTTCGTTTGAGAGGCTGGGAGTAGATTTTCTAGAAATAACAATTTTGAATATAAAGTTTGAACTGTCTTGACTTCTAATAAGATCAATGCCATTGAGATTAATTCATGCTTTGTAAATCGTAATCTATACACATTCCTGTTGTTTCCATATAATTTCCTACATTCTAATTGGCTTTCCTTTTCTTTTCCCCAAATAGCAAAAATTTGGAAAAAGAATAGGCCATGCCCATTTGAAGAGTTGTTCTTTAGCACTTCGTAATTAGCTAGGTTATGAAATTAACCAATATAAGGGAACCCCTTTTGAGGTGAAAAATTTCTTCTCTATCTTTTGTTGCTTCTTTTTCAGAAGTTACCTAGGTGCTTGCATGTTGGAAAATTGCTTTTCAATTTTCTTCATAATTGCTTGTTGAGTTCCTTAGACCACTTCCTGAGGCACTCTAATTTAAGAATAAATCAGTTGCAGGCAGATCCATTGTATTCTCATTACCAGCGTCTTCATTGTCAACTGACTCCGCTTGAAGTTGATTCGTTGGAATTCTCTTTGGTATTTAAATTCTGCAGCCTATAAGTTCAAATAGCAGAGAGCTTGTTTTGTTAGTGGCTGGGGCTGGGTGTCATGGTTTGGCATAGTTCTGTTACTTTTACTTGATTTGGTCTTTATGTTGATACTTCTTTCATTTCGGCTGTGTACAGATTGCCAATTATCTGCTGAACACTCATGCGAAAACACATTCCGCTTACAGTGTTGATATTGTTCAAATATTTAGGGTAGAAAGAGAGGGTGAAACTGAGCGCTTCAAAAAGGTGATAGTTCATCATTTGTAGTTATGAAGTGTCACGAGTGAAATATATCATTTATTTGTGGATGCTTTCTTGATTGTAAATTTTCTATAGATTTTGCTATCTATAGATTATGGTAACCATAATCTAATTTTGCTGTCTTTTGCTCTTGTCAGCAGTTCTCCAATTCAAAAAATAGAATGCTTTTATGGCATGGTTCTCGGCTTACAAACTGGACTGGCATTTTATCTCAAGGTCATTATTTTTATCAACTTATCTTTTTATATACCAAACTGTCCATTTATGTGTTTTATATAATGACTGCATATATCTTAATGCAACCTATGCCATGTAAAACTGCCAGGTCTACGAATTGCTCCACCTGAAGCGCCTGCAACTGGTTACATGTTTGGAAAGGGTGTTTATTTTGCTGATATGTTCTCCAAAAGTGCAAATTACTGTTATGCTTCTCCTTCTGCTACAGCTGGTGTGCTGCTTTTGTGTGAGGTTTGTTTTTGTTTGTCCTGTAGAATGTGGAAACTAAGTGTATGTTAACTGAGAATGGACATATACATGGAATATAAAGCAATATGTTGCACATCAATTGGCATTGATGGGTATATGTAGAAAAAAGATCATGAATGGACATTTCTGATTACACAACAATCTTGATATTTCTCATAACACAACAATTTTGTCTTAATTATTTGTGATTTACTTCAGTGCCAGGTTTTGTTTTCCCCGGAAAAATTTCTTTTTTCCCGTTCTCTCTTGTGGCAGAAAATTTTGTTTAATCCACTTCTGCCTCAGCATGTAATATCTTCATGTCTCCCCTATAGTTGAATGCTCTCATAATATTTTTGAACCACATGCCTTCTAGGTTGCACTTGGTGACATGTCTGAGCTCCTGTATGCAAATTATGATGCTGATAAGTTGCCAGATGGGAAGCTAAGGTTTGTTTCCTGTTTTTAAATTAAATGTTGGCATCAAGCTTATCAAATTGCTGACCAGATAGAATTTCTGAATGCAAGAATTGAGGTAGAAGATTTTCTCATGCCATTGCTTATTGAATTGAATCTATCATTACTATTTTTTAGTTATGGATGTCATAGGCAATCCATGAATGATTCTGACGATATGGATATGCACATTCTGTATATTTCACACCTGTCATCACTGGTCTATAACATTTTTGTTTGTAAGGCAAATTTTTCGGGGGCAAGTGAAATTTGAATCTAGACTTTGGTTTCGATTAGGAGAGGTGGAACTAGTTCATTCTGTTCTCTTTCTGCCATCTTGTCAAAGTGCTATGAACAATTGTTATACAGATTGAATGTGGTTTATTTGCACTGTGCAGCACAAAAGGAGTTGGTCAAACTGCCCCAGATCCATTGGAAGCCGAGACACTTGAAGATGGGGTCACCATTCCTCTTGGAAAGCCAAAAGAGCAACTGAGCTCCAAGGTGCGACACAATAGTCCATTTCTTATATATATTGTATAATGTTAATGTTTATCCTTCTTGCAGGGTCATTTGTTGTACAATGAGTACATAGTCTACAATGTGGATCAGATTAGGATGCGCTATGTGGTTCAAGTGAATTTCAAATTTAATAGACTTGCGTGAGTATGTAATTTTCCGATTTTGATAGCAATTTTATTGCTCTGTAATTTATTATCTAATGGGTAGAAGTTATCTTTTCAAAGTATTGGAATATGATACCTCCTTTGTACTCATGCTTGGTTGGGCAATTAGGAGGGAAAATCAATGGGCCAATTTTGTAACTTTTACTGCATCCATCGATGTTGTGTGTAGTGGGAAATTTACGGAGGCACGGGCTGACACTGATGATAAACTTAAAAGAAATGAGGAAATAATCTGTCCCTTTTATTTATTTATATTGCATCACAGTTGTGTGTGTGTTTTTTTTTTTTTTTTTGCGTTTGGTTGCTGTTCCTTTGCTGAGGCAAAGTCAAACATATGCAGCAAGCACAGTGGAATTTAGCTTCTTGGAAGCATGAGTGCATTTGAATCCAGTAGGAGTGTGTGACCAAATAAAGCATTTACTACAAAGAGCACCCAAGAGCAAGGTGCACACGCTAGCATTTATTTCCCTAGATTTGATGATGACTTCATGCCAAATCTATGTTCTTCTTCTACAAGACAAAAAATGGTGATTTCACAGTGACAACACCATTTTAATGGTACCATTCATTAGACCACCAAAGCTGAGACTTAACAACAAAGGTGATGTAACTTGCACATGCCTTCAACAGCCAATGTTGCTTCTCCATTTAGTACTTTTTGCTCATCCATGTCTTTGAAGAACATAGGAGTCTTTAAGTCTTTGATGCAACAAAACTACCATAAATTTTGGGGGGGAAAAGTCGGTCCCTTGATTCCATAGACGGGAATCATATCTTTCCTAGGGAGCTTCTGCTTCATTTTGCTCTCTCTCTCTCTCTCTCTCTCTCTCTCATTATATAACTCATCTCTCTCACCACACCACACTCAAAAGCTTCCGCTGAACACGCAAAGCCTACGTGCACTCTTACATTATTCTCTTTTACTAATTGCACCAACAGGTTCCTCCCCAAAGAAAATTTAAAAAGTGACCCACATAGTGGACCCAATATAATAGAGTGGGACCCAGGATCAAGACATTAGATCAATAGATTCTTGATCCAAAGGCTAGAAAACGGTGTTTGTGCAACAGAAGGGTTATCTTGTTACACAGGTTTCCAAATCAAATTTAAGGCGTTTGTGAATTTAAGGCAGACAAGGCTCTGTTTGGTCTTCCTTAGAAATCTTTACTTTGAATTTTCTATTGCGTGCCACCATGATTGCATCATTGCATGTCATGGCATGGCTTTATGGCTCTACCACCGGAGATGATTTTTTTTTTTTTTTTCAAAAGAAATTTTTATCGACACCCAATAGGCCAGTACTTGGAAAATTTAAACAAACACACACGCACTCTCCCTCTCTTTTTTCGCCTATAAATACACAAGCTTCTTCACCGTCTTTTAAACTCACATATGGCAAGTAACTTGCATTGTTCTATTGGGTGAGTAGCTCCTTGCTGGAGAAGCAGGGCACGTGCAAACACCACTTTGGCTCCTTTCGGTTTCAGAATTGCCACTAAATCCTTTGCACGTGCTCCCCTTCTCCAACATGGGTTCCTCACCTTTCCTGATCTATCACTCTTAACTCCTGAAAGAATGAGCTTCTGCCTTCTAGGTAATGTATGTGTTTCAGCTTCAGCTTCATGTCAAAACCTATGTCTCTTTCATTCGTTATTTAGTACTTGTGTTTCCTTTTTAATTTGTATATATATATATATATATATATATATATATATATTTTCCAATTCTTTGCTACTCTTTACATTCACTTAGAATACTGCAAAGAGCAAAAGCTTACCGAGTATTTCTAGCTCGTATCATTTTCTGCATCAGCAATCGTCAGTAATGGGAATTTTGATAGTTCATCTGCAATATTTGAAACTACCAGCATCAAAACAAACTTATAAGAGAATTTTAAGCACTTCTAAAATTATAAGATAATCCTCATTAACGCTCACGTGATTTTTACATCACTTTTGTGCAATGTCACGAGAAACAAGCAAATGCAAGGAAAATGCAAAAAGTTCCGAGCTTAATTGGGTAGTTAACATTAATTATTATCATTTTCACCACGAGGTAAATGATCGGATATTAATTTGGTTTTCCAATCGAAGTTAGAAGATTAGGAACAAAAAGAAAAGAACCCAAAGAAAAAAAAAGGACACACACAGGGTTTCCGGTTTCTTTTTCTTTTCCTTTGGCTTTTGATGAAAATTCCGGAAGTAACTTTTAGCAATCATATGACTTGAATTTCGATGGGTAGACCACTGAAATTTTCAGATTTAGTGAATTAATGTTGGTGCACTCTAGTAACCGGAATAACTATAAACATTCAAAAAATTTTATCTCAAATCTCATCTTAAATGATATGCGATTCATTAATTAGTTGTTAATTACTTTTACAAAATCTAAGTAAATTTATTGTATTAATCTTACTAATCAATTGATGAATGACACGTCATTTGAAATAGTTCTTTTAGAATAAATAATTTAGAATGTGTAGCATTACTCTGGTAACTGGTATGATATAACTTTTGTTTGGACAATGTTAATAAGGGTTGGTTTCGTATACTATAGTTTTTAAAGTAATTGTTGTGAAAAGAATTAATTAAATGTTTAATAAATTAATTTTAAAAGTAGTAATCTGTATTTTGTTAATATTACTATTAAACTCTTGTAAGAATATAAATGATTGAATTAGACACAATGATGAATCTAATTTGTTTACACATTAATAAAAATATGTATATATAATTTTTTTTATTGTGTAAATGTAATAATAAACAACTTAAAATAAATATTTATGTTTTGAATTTTATCTTTTATCTTATTATCTCAATATAATTGACAATAATAATCTCTTTAATTTTAATGAATTTATTTTCTGATTATTATTTTATTTTATAATTATTAAGGATGATTTTAGATTTTATAATATACATGAGAATATATACAGAATTATATCAAGTATAAAATTGATTTTTAAAATCAAGTTTTAAAAAATTATTATTCTATACTTTTCAAAATCTACTGTAGTATGAAATGATTTTGCCAAAATAATTGTTAAAAATTTTATTAAATGTAAAAATTAATTTTAAATTTGTTCAAAAATCTCTTTTAAATATGTCAAAAACAATTCCAAAAGGGTGCTAATAGTACCGTTAGTTTTGATGCATTGCACTTCATGCGGTGTTACTTCATTGTGACTATTATACTACACACACTATCTTCATCAATTTCTTGGATCATATAATTGATATGATATTTATAAATAATCCAAGAAATCGTACAAAAGAAATAATCTAATAACTATTTATTAATTAGAGCAAACTAAAAAATGTGTCCGTTTTCAACGCTGACATTGGTTTTTCGGTTGTACTTGTGAGACAACACTTTACAAAGCGCCATACACACCGAGAAAGCGAAAGGGGAAACTTACAAAAGCCCAAAAGTGAAAGCGAAACACGCAGCATCACCTTAAATTTGTGCTCAAAGATCAGATTCTGGAGAATCTCTCTGTTCCTGAAATCGGCCTGCTACAACGAAATAGATATTCATTTCTTAAAACCAACGTTTATTATTGTTATTATTTTTAGTTTTAAAACCAACGTAAAATAATAAATAAATTATCAGATACAAGTTATTATCATTTTTCCACTAAAGGTATTCTGACACATCATGTCAGTAGTATGGTTTGGTAAAATTATCAATTTACCAGCAAATATTTAAACTGTTATCATTTTCCCATCATTCCGTTAAAACTCAGTTAATATGTAATGAAAATTTCTAAAATGTCAATTTTACCCATGGAGCATAAAAGACCATGTAATTAACCTTTTATGAATTTTGTAATTAAATCATCATTTGTTGTTATTCCTTCTTAAAGGATAAAAATTACCGTTTATGAATTTTGTAAAATTGACAGTGTGGTGTTAGATACTTCATAAATTAATTTAATTTATTTAATTTTAAAAGGGTAAATTTATTTATTTAATTTTTTGTGTAAAATTATTATCATCATATCAAAGATTAAATTGCTTCTTTTGCACATTTTTTTCCCTTTCATAAATTGAGTTTTAGTAGTAGAATAAATTGTCTTTAACTCGTCAATTTAATAAATAAATTTATCTTTTAAAAATTAAATAAATTAAATCAATTTATGAAGTACCTAGCACCACACGGTCAATTTTACAAAATTTATAAAGGGTAATTTTTGTTCTTTAAGAAGGAAGAACAACAAATGATGATTTAATTACAAAATTCATAAAAGGTTAATTACATAGTTTTTTACGCTCCATGGGTAAAATTGACATTTTATGAATTTTCTATTATACAGTAACTGTGTTTTAACAAAATGGTCAGAAAATACTAATAATTTAAACGTTTGGTGATAAATTAATAATTTTAACAAACCGTGGTACTGACGTGATGCGTCAGAATACCTTTGTGAAAAATAATAATATCCTTTATTATTATTAGTTTTAAAACCAACGTAAAATAATAAATAAATTACCATATACAAGTTTTCCTTCCCCTACTCTTGAAGTGAATAATTAATCACTCATGAAACTTTTAATCAAAAAAATAACATTAATCGATTTGTGAAAATATAAATAAAAGTAATTAATGGACGACGGAAAAAAAAAAGAAAAAAAAGGCGCAATTCGGAAGGTAAATGAATTCAAATTGTTTTTTTTTCTTTTTTTTTTAAAATCTTTTTTAAAGGATTCAAATTGAATTCCCAGTTGAATCGAATCACTCTAGACAGTCACACTGACACAACTCTCAATTTCCGCAACGGCGCGAGAAAAATGTTGCACGAGCTACTGCTAGCTCTATTAGGATACACCGGAGATCTAATAATCGACGAGCGCGAGCACCAAAACTCTCCCGCCGCTCCATTATCCGGCGACGCTCCAATCTCCGAGGAGTGCTCCTTTAAGCTTGCTCCCGATATCTCCTTCATCGAACCCAGTGAACGGTACATTCATGATAAACAAAATAAATGCCGCCTTTTATTTATCTTATTTTCTTTTGCTAGGGTTTCCTTCGCTACCTGGCCAAATGGCGCGAAATTTTATTGAAAATGATTGTCTTAATTATTCGTATGAATCGAATTGCTGTGGCTGCTGCAGGGATCTTATAGAGAAAATCATTACTTTAGGATTTTACTACAGAGAAATTGATCGATTTGCGAGCAAGTCTCGGAATTTAAGTTGGATAAGGTCTGCGAATGCGTCTCCCTTGGAAAAGGCTGCTGAGTTGTCAAAAAGCAAAACAGAAAGGCCAAGCGTGTACCGAAGGGCTATTGCTAATGGCATTGTTGAGATACTCTCAGTGTACAGGTCTGCTGTTCTCCTCATTGAGCAGAAATTGTTGTCTGAAACCATGCCTATCTTGGCAACTGTAACTCAAGGTCTCAACAAGGTTGGTGGTTCTATGCACTATGCTATATGTTTGTTCACTAATTTTACTGAAAAATTGGTTGTTTTGATTCAAACCCTGACCACCTTTTTTTTTTATAAATATTTTGTAAAACTTTATTATTTTATTTGCTCCTTATGAGTGGATGGTATTTCCAGTTTTTTGTCCTTTTTCCACCTCTGTATGAGCTTGTTCTAGAGATTGAGCGTGATGATATTCGTGGAGGACAACTTCTGAACCTTTTACATAAGCGGTGCCACTGTGGTATGCCTGAACTGCAGGCATGCATTCAGAGGTATGCAATTTTTTTATTTCTATATAATTAACTGCTGGCTATTCCATCAATACCTGATTATGCACTGTGACATCATATTAAAGCATAGGCTTCTTTGGCATGGGCATCAAGTCATGTACAACCAACTTGCCTCATGGATGGTTTATGGGATTCTTCAGGATCAGCATGGAGAATTTTTCATCAGAAGGTATTGACCAAAAGCATTCTTATATGTTCGATAAAAGTGGTTTTGATTGTAATATGTTTTCTGATCCTCTAGGAAATATATATGCGGTTAACATAGGGACAATAATTTCATTATGCTTGAATTTTTTATCTTCTCCATTTATTCAGAAATATATATATACACGCACCTGAAACTGGTTCTCTGGTTTATAATTTTCAGGCAGGAAGATAGAGATACAGAGCATGGTTCATCTCACTCAGATGTTTCTGAAAAGTTGGCACGCTTGTCAACTGATTATACTTCTGTAACGGATTGGCACTTGGGATTTCATATTTTTTTGGTATCTTGGATCTGTCTTTTGAACTGCTTGTGCTTTATGTGTTGCATTTGGGGAAGGGTGGTTGTGGTGCCTAGTAGAAAAAGTTTAGTTTCTCTCACCCTTATTTTTCTTGGTTATGATTGTGCAGGATATGCTGCCTGAATATATCCATATGCGCATTGCAGAATCAATTCTTTTTGCTGGTAAAGCAGTCAGGGTTCTCCGGAATCCAAGCTCTGCATTTCGGTTTCAGGATCAGCAGATAACAAGAAGTTCTCAGAAAATTCAAGGATTTACAGGGCGCTTTTCTATTCAGAAGGAGCCTCTTCTGGATATGAAACTGATTGGAGAAGAATTGCTTCTACAGTCTGACGCTGATAAGATTGAAGCTATGCTTCAAGGCCTTAAGGTTTTCTTCCTCCATCGTATTGTAGATAACTCTTGGTTGTTAGTCCTTTTCTGATAGATAACATAAATGTACGTAAATATTCGTCTTACTCTAACTTGGCAGGCATATTTATTTTTTCAAGATACAAGAAAACATTCTTTTACCCCTTTTAGTCCCATTCATGAATTTTAAGTTCTAAAACATTGAATTTACTACATGTAGGAGTCATCCGAGTTTCACAAAAGATCATTTGAATGTGCTGTTGACTCCATACGGGCTATTGCGGCCAGTCATCTTTGGCAGGTACTGAATGTGATTGTTTTTTATATTTATTAAATCTTTTATTTACCACAGTTTCTCTATTTTTGCAGCTTGTTGTAGTACGTGCCAACTTGAATGGCCACCTGAAGGCCTTAAAAGACTATTTTCTTTTAGAAAAAGGTGATTTCTTCCAGGTAAAGGATGGAGAATGTACTACTTCTTTATGTCCTTTAGGGAACGAAAGCTTATTATACAGCTTTTGTTGTTCTTTTCTGATGGTGGGGTTTAATTCCTTCTATGAAAGTGAGGGTTCCTTCGGATTTTTGGACATATCCCTAATTCCATCGAATTGCTGGTGTCATTATTTGAATTCTTGCTAACATTCAGCATATTGTAATAAGACTTTATTGTTGAATGCCAGTGCTTTCTTGAAGAGAGCCGCCAGTTGATGCGTTTACCACCTCGCCAATCAACTGCTGAAGCTGATCTTATGGTCCCTTTCCAGCTTGTATGTTAATAGTTTGATTTTCTGGCAACCATTCCATGTAATTAATAGTTTGATCATGGTACCTCATAAAACTTCTTGGTTTGCTAAGTATATGTTAATGAATTGATTCCTGCTACCTGCAATGCAGGCAGCAATAAAGACCATCAGTGAGGAAGACAAATACTTTTCTAGAGTATCCTTGCGGTAAGTGCTCACGTGCAGTATCCTGTTACTTCTTCAAGTTGCACTATCTGCCCATTTTGCATGAGTCATGTTATGGAAAGAATTTGAACTAAATTGTCATTCTACATATTCTAGGATGCCTTCATTTGGAATCACAGCTAAATCCCCTCACGTAGATTTATTGAAGGCAAAAGCTTATGCTGATGGAAGCTCAGGTGCTGCACTATCAAGTGCTAATTCAGATATTTCCCTTGATGGCTGGGATGGAATTGCTCTTGAATATTCTGTTGATTGGCCCTTACAGCTGTTCTTTACCCAAGAAGTACTTTCCAAGTAAGCTTTTATGATTCTTGTTATTTGTGATTGCATTCCCCACCCAGAATAATGTTGATACTCTTCCACAAAACTTCCTGTGTCTTTTGTCTGTAAGTGCATGAAAACTGAAAAGTCTTTTCAAACAAGAACCACAGCCAGACTTGTGTTGGTCGTTGACGGAACAAGCTTCGCCTTTGCCATATACATGCTAACATGAGTACACTCCAGGTACTGTAAGGTCTTCCAGTATTTGCTGCGGCTCAAGCGAACTCAATTGGAGTTGGAAAAATCCTGGGCCTCTGTGATGCATCAAGATCACACATATTTTGCCAAACATCGAAATGATCGAATAAACTACTCAAAATCTCAACAGCGACGGCAGACCTGTAGACCAATGTGGCGTGTTAGAGAACATATGGCATTTTTGATCAGAAATCTTCAATTTTATATCCAGGTATTAGTACCATATGAATTTACTTTTAATTTTTCTGAGTGCCATGCAGTTCTGTGAATATTTAAACTAGGGAAATGCCTTGTAGTCAGCAAATTTCATGATACAATAGGGATTATGTTCTAAGGAAATCCATTGGCAGGCATTGCATTTTTGTGTTCAATGTGGCAATCTCCAGTGTTGATAAAAATCTTTTGGTCTCTTGAATCCCATTTTTTCATTGAGCAAAATATTTCAAGTAATAAGGATTATGAATCATATGTAGGGTGATAATTTGATGTATTATTTCTTTCTTAGTTTAGCAACAGACGCTCATAGAATGATATTCAGATTTAAATGTGCATATCTGTCGGAGCAATCCACTTTTTATTCAATAAATGAGCCAAAAGTTGTTTTTGATTATCTATTATTTATCATATGAATCTTGTGAATGCCAACTCTTATTCATCAGTTTTTAGTTATGTTTCTCATCTTTCTTGCATTAGGTTGATGTGATAGAAACTCAGTGGAATATCCTGCAAGCTCACATTCAAGAATCTCATGATTTCACCGAACTTGTAGGCTTCCATCAAGAGTAAGTAGTACTAATGTTCATCTGGGAATAATGGGTAGTACACTTAGCCAGTTGTTCAATTCCAATATAGCTAGCAGCAATACTGAAATATTGTACAGAACTGATTGCTTTTGTTGCTATCAAATAAAGGAATTCGCTGAAATTTGAATCATATAAGTTGATTAGCTAGCAAAGAAAGAAAGTGGTACCTAAATGTGGTTCCTTATTTATTTATTTTTAATAAAGGTAGTACTGCTCTCTGATTTCAAAATCCTGATCTCTGGGTGCTTATCTCAAATACTAGTTTTTTATTGAAAGATTGATCTTTTCTTTCAACTGCAAAACTAAGTTTATATTTAAAAAGCCTTAAAATCTTGTGAATCTTAGTACCTGGTTTAGTTTCACCTACATTTGTGATTCTTTTCAGTCACAACTAATCTCAACTCAATTGAGCCTCAATCTCATATTAGGTAGGGCTGGCTACATCAATAATATGAAATATTGGTAACAACCTTGTTGACATCATGTTTTTAAAATTTGGACTCCATCAATTTGGGGTAGCCGTATTAGACTTGCATACAATGCTCAGATGCAATTCAGTGGTCATTCCAACTGGAAAGTGCTATGCCGTGAAATAGAAGACTCAGTCACAATAATAATTCCTGAAGCTGGCTTAATAGAATTGAGCAATTTTCAGTTTTATTGTAATATGGAATAAATGATTCATATGCTCTTCCTGATGGTAATTGCAACATTTTGCTTATATTTTTATTGTTCCCTACAGGTATTTGTCAGCTTTAATTTCACAGTCTTTCTTGGACCTTGGCTCAGTATCAAGAATACTGGACGGCATAATGAAACTGTGCATCCAATTCTGCTGGGCCATTGAGAATCAAGAAAGCAGTGAAAATACACCTGAACTGGAACATATAACAGAGGTACCTATATTTAGCAATTTCTATTGTAAGATTGTGCTTGTAATGTTACTATTTAGGAATTTTCAATTTGGTCATTCTCTGAACATTTTGAGTTCCTTAACCCAATTGAGTTGATGTTGCAGCATAAGTTAGTCATCCTTGATTGATGTCTTTCAGGAATTTAACAAGAAATCAAATTCCTTATACACCATACTGCGGAGTACCAGGCTTGCTGGGAGTCAGAGAGCCCCATTTTTGAGGCGATTTCTTTTGCGTCTAAACTTTAATTCCTTCTTTGAGGTAAACCCATAAATGAGGGTCCTTTAGATACTTCCTCTTAATTCAGCCCTACAGATTTCTAACAGGTGTTTGCTTTCCTCAATCAACAGATGACTGCAAGAGGCGTGCTGAATGTTGTTAGACAACGTCCGGCTATTACTGTTTTAAATCAACAATAACCATTAAATTGCTTGGAAGTCTCTGAGTAGATTAAGATTCCTATAGTAATTTGATTTGTATAGTGTTGTATTCCTTAATGTCTGTTTGGTGGAAGTGGGGGAGTATTTATTTGAAGGCTGGTTCAAAAATATGCTCTGAAGCGGCCATGGATTTTGAGAAGTAGATGGTCACTTCACCGTCGTCCTTGTTCGGTGGTGATTTGGAGTTGTGCTTGTGGTTTCCTTGAAAGTTAGTCTGATTTGGGTAGCTGAGGTTTAGGGCTGCGGTTTGTTCTCAGCTTGTTGACTTGGCGTTGAGCCATCCCTGGTGGTTAGCTAGTGCTTTCCAGTGGGGATGCACTTCTCTTTTCATGAGTAATGATAATACTTTGGCAGATTACGGCAGGCGCTATGGTAGCTGGGGCTGACACGTATACGCTGTCTTCGCAACAAGATTTTTGTTTGTAAAATTGTCATCCTGTATTTATGAAGTGGTTTCGGTGATTGTAATGTAGATTCAAGTATGTGAGAACTTATTACATACAAAAGCTTCATCGATACAAAAATGGCGTGGGCAGCTGAGCGCTTGTCTTTTGTGCTTCTCAGTTCTCATCTGCGTGATGATTGCACGTAATTGATATTTCAGATTCACTCTGATGATAAAAGTATCTAATATTTTCAAAGCACGTGCCAAAAAAAACCTCTTGAAGACTCAAAAGCGTCTTCAAATCGTTGTTCAGTGCCCTAACCCACCATTGGACTTGTAACCCTATGCGCCCCCCCCCCCCCCCCCCCCCAAAGATTGGTAGTGAGAATAGTTTTTTGAGATGGTCTCAAGTAAACTTTTGGGTTATACTGTAAGTGTGTGTGTGTATAAAAGATCCCAATAAACTCCAGTTTTTTATGTGTAAATTATTATAACCATTAAATATAAAATATAACCAAAAGAAAGAAGCAGAAGAATAAACCTTACTTCTATGTGCAATATTTTCTGTATATTTACGATGCGCTGCTAAATCGCAAAAAGGAATATAAAAAAAAATCACAAAATTACATCATTATAGCCTCCGCCAGCACCAAGAGACACAAAATATCTACATAAATTCAGAGCTCTTCAAATCCTTCTTCATCCCCTTCTTCCTCTACCCTCTGCAATTCTGTTCTCCATGTGTCCATCTGTCATTAATGCACACGCACACACAAAAAGCTTAAAACCAAATACATAAACATATAACAGAATATTTCTCCAAGATGTACATTAAATAAAAACATTAATATTACTTGAAAGCAACAGATTAATGGAATCAATCTATTTTCATGCCTCACATACCAAGGACAAAAGAAACAGCAGAGAGAATGCTATGTGCACAACTTTCATGTGGGAGGATGTGTCGAGGAATTGACTCTTAATTATAAAGCAAACTAAAATACATCATTATAATTAAATCCAGGCTAGATGTAAGTTTTGCACCTGATCATCAGAAAACCGCAGTTGTTCTGCAAGAAATAGGATATTCTTGTAGTATCCTGGGGCTAATTCCTTGCCTAAACTGCTGGCAACTTCCTTGTAGCTAACCATGCCCACTCCAAGATCATTGCTCATGAACAGTTTGTCCATCCATTTCTCAGTAGTGGACTACACACAAGACCACACACCAAATGATGTCTTTAGCAGGGAATTAAGTCGGAATCAATACCATCCAGAAAATAAACCAAACTGACCTTGTTCCCAAATTCAGTTTCAGTCAACCATGCAGGTAATTCTCCCAAGAAGAGACATTTATTCATAGCCAAACTGCCAACTAACAATAAAACATCTTCAAAACTTGCCAAAGTCATCACTGGAAGCCCCTAAAGGATCACAGAAAATAATTACATCAAGAAAGTCATCATTGAATTGACAAATTTTAAGTGATAAGTTGAAGATTTATCACCTGGATGGCCCAGACACTTGGCCGATTTCCATTAAAGCCTTTTGCACGCAGAGCTTGTTGAATATTTGATGATTCTAATGGAACATGAAGAAATAAACAGCTTCTTGGAATCTTAGCCCCTACACCTAATAATTCAAGAATGGACTTTCAGAACAGATTGCAGACTTGCAGTCCAATCTACGTAGCAAAGTGAGCGCATGATAGAGATTTGAGTAGTCAAAGCTCTTTAAGATTTGACAATGAAATAAAGAAACGCATGCAAGACACAGAAGCCTAGTATACAATTTATTGTACGTAAAAAAGTCTATACAAGTTTACATATTGATAATATCCAGAAAGTGAGTCTCATCGGTGCATCTTGTGATTTATTCAGTACAAAACCATAATGAGTTTCAATTTATAGTATCAAAACCAAATCTATCTGATATCTACATTTCTCAAAAGTACTTGCAAACGCCCAACACCTAAAGTTATCAAGATGATCTACGTTTTTTTAAATTAATTATATCTATCAGTAAATTATGTTCATCAATGACTTAAAATGAGTCAAACGACACTGACCTTCAAGCTTTTCAGCTGATATTTTGAAGATCCTTTCTGGTGAAATATCAAATATTATGGTCGAAGTGGGCCAGTTAAGCCTATAAGGCCGAGTGTCCATGCCATCAGTCAACAAAACAACCTGCAGAGCACAAGTAGATAGCTAAAACCAACTTCCCATTTCATCAAGATCAAAACTAGTAATTCAATTTATACCATAAGTTTAGCAACACTACCTGCTTAAGTCCATCCATGTGATTCACTGTACGAAGTAACTTATCATCAATGAACTTAGTTGCGAGACAATAGTGGTGTGAGTACTTCTTTAAATCCATTTGAACATCAGGAGGAACCAAGCAACCAGCATAAGGATCAACAAACAGAGGCTCTGCATATGCATTATATATATATATAGAGAATAAGAAAGTTTAAATTCTCAAAGATTTTTATCATGAAAGCAAGAGATCAATTAATCAGTTTTGAGAGATAAGATTTTGAGTACAAACATGTAGTAAGGGGGTTTTTGACATGCCTGGTCGATGGGTCTCCTGAAAACGAAGCGAAGCTGCATTCACAGCGGACTGGAGTAATGGGTCATTTTCGCCGGCCAGTTTAGCTCTCAACAAAACCCCATGTTTCTTAGTCTTCGACTTGTCGTTGAAGCGTAGAGTTGAGATGCTGGCAACGGCAGGCGCATTTGCAAGTCTTAATAAGCATTCCATTGATTGAGACTGAACATTCACCGACGATTAACGGCCGGGATGGTCAAACTTTTCACTGTTCCTTCATTGGTCGCTGTATTGGATTGGGTTGGATTGGAATCGTCCTTACAGACGTGAAAGTGTAGTATTTTAGCTGGCTAGCAGGACCAGTGAGGTTTTGTTATTTCTGACGTGTGTTCCCAAGATCAGTACACGTGGCATTGAAAGTTATAGAAAGCTGCAGGCCTACCAGCGTTGCGCTGACTGGGCTAGCATCTTGGGTTCCATCTCGGTCTCGGAGTTCTGAGCGCAAAAGTTGTCTCTCTCTCTCTCTCTATCCCTTATATTTCATTTAAGGTGATTTAAAATTTTAAAAAAAAATTGAACGGGCACAATAATATACTACGATATTCCAAAATTAAAATAACTTAGAACTTTAGCAGGGCCAGCGCCCCAAAATTAATCATTTAGGTCTTTGGAGAACTTGCATGTGATACTTATTTAAAAAAAAAAAAAATCAACCTGCATGTGAGTAAGATCATATAAAAAAAATATAATATTCAGCAATCAAAAGTAAATTAAACCATGTAGAACATGAATAGAAGAGACAAATATAAAATTAGTTAGTCAATTATGTTAATATAAGATTCTGGTCTAATAGCTGGAAAAATGTTTGGCTTTCTTTAAACCCATTAGAAGGTTATGTTCCTTTATGTCTCTATGAGACAAGCTGCTAGATTTTACAGCAAGAAACAGAAAATCGGTCATGAAATAATTAAGGGAAATTAACAGTCATATACTCTTAAATGATATCTGTATCAAACGTATGTGAATAATTTTTAAGTGTATCACTCGTATATACTAAGTTGACAAAACACTTCTGCCATCCACAAATCCATTAATTTCCGTTAGAAAATTAACAGAATTGTGTCAAATTGACTATTTTGTCTTTGAAACTCAAAATGAGGTAAAAATATAAATTTACCCCAAAAATTAACGTAAATTTTTAATACACAATTTTTTTATTTTTTTATTAACAATACATTTTTTGATTAAAAAATGAATTATTAATGATACATATTATTAACAATTATTCATAAAAAAATATTCATATTATATCATAAAAAAATTATTAACAACATATTATTTACAATTATACATATTATACCATAAAAAATTTCAGTTAGAGCTTAGAAGAGTAGATCTTCAAAAATTTAGGTTAAATTTTGGAGGAGTAGATTCGGTTGTAAAGTATTTTTTTTAGCAATTATTAACAATTATCCGATAAATGAGATGACATGTCATTTTTATCAATATATATCATATGATATATTATTTTTTACTAGATAAATAGGATGATATGTCGTTTTTTAATCAAAATTTCATCAATCTTAAAAGACTAAATTACTCTTATGATGTCAGCGCTTGCAAACGGAAGTTAACGGATTAGTGGACGGTATAAGTGTTTTGTCAACTTATAGCATATGAGTGATACACTTGAAAAGTGTTCACACATATTTAATACGGATATTATTTAAGAGTATATGACTGATAATTTCTCAATAATTAAATAGAGCAACAAATAATGTTCTGAAGCTGATTGTCACTCACAGCTAACAACTGTGCCTCCTCGAAAGGCCGAAACTACATCGGCCAATGGCTAGCCATGACCTGGTTGGGCTGGAACCCATTGTGGATTGGGTTTTGCTTGCATGAAACCCGTATCGACACGTCTAAAAGGTCATTAAAATTATTTAAACAACGAAACGCAATTTAATTTATTTTCTATTTTTTAATGAAAATTTAATTAAGCACTTAAATAAATTATTCTTTTAACAAAAATTTACACTCACCCATTTCATAGCTTATATTTATATTTTAATAAAAAATATTTGTTAAAAATCGTAAAAATTTAGAGTTATGAAAATATAAATTATATAATAAAAATAAAATAATTTAAGATTTATATGTATTCCATAAATAGAAATTTTAAAATGTATTATATATATTTTAGGATAAAAATTTTATATAAAAATAGTTAATTTTAATATATGAATTTATATTTTATAAATAAAACTAAGATTATTTAAAATAAAATAAAATTTAAAAGAGGTATCATAAAAATTTTAATTTTTAGAAAGGTGTTAATAATTCCACTCACTCGTATTAGTATATCAGATGATGGCGGCGTCGGAGGGTAAAGTGGAAGAAAATTGAACGCATTTGCGACTTAATTTGTACAGTTTAACCAAACTGACCGAGGGGATAATCTCCAAAAACACCGTTAGTTAAAGTAGGAGCTGGAAATTAAATTAAATCGTTAAAAAATGAAGAGGGTTTCAAAGTTGAATGAAACTTGGCGAAAAAAATGTTAGGTGCAGGTCTGTGGACGGTCGCTGAGAGGAGGGGCAGACATGCAAATAATACAAACTACACGTGCTTTATTTGAATTCCCGGAAATTCCAAAAAGCCACGAAAATCACTTACCAACCAAAACACGATACAGGGTAGGTATATATAAATTATATATATGAAAAAAAATTAAAAAAAAAAAAAAATCTCTAACACCAAGCACTAACGGCAGCTTATCTCCATCCAGTTCAGCTGCAACACAATTTTCATCTTCCATCTTCAGGGTTGAAATGGATCCCAATCAGCAAAATCTTGAAAACCCAGAAAACCATTCCAATGAGGAACAAAACCAACTTGCAACTATCCCTTCGCAATCACCATTTGCCACTCTTTCCCTCTCATTTTCTCTCCCCCAAGTCCTCCCCGCCAACACTTTCTTTATTCAACCCAAAATTTCCACCTTATTTTCCCACCAACCAAACAAGGTCAAAGTCCCCACACAAGCCTCTACGCTTACCCACATCTCTCTCTCCGCCTCCTCCACTCTCTCTCCTTCCAAAATTTCATTCAAGTCCACACTCTCCGCAAACCCTCTTCAGAGCCCCCTCTCTTTAGGGCCCCACCGCCCCTTGGACCCGAACAATGGGGCCGCAATTCGTCGAGCTTCCATTGTTTGGTTCCGCAACGACTTGCGGGTCCATGATAACGAATCTCTCAACACCGCCAATAACGAGAGCGTCTCTGTTTTGCCTGTTTATTGTTTCGACCCGAGGGATTACGGCAAATCCTCTTCTGGCTTTGACAAAACGGGGCCGTATCGGGCATCGTTTTTGATTGAGTCAGTTTCTGACCTTCGCAAGAACTTGCAGGCACGTGGGTCTGATCTCGTGGTGAGAGTGGGAAAGCCGGAGACTGTTCTGGTCGAGTTGGCTAAAGCCATTGGAGCTGATGCAGTGTACGCGCACAGAGAGGTGTCACATGATGAGGTTAAATCGGAGGAGAAGATTGAGGCAGCGATGAAAGACGAGGGAATTGAAGTGAAGTACTTTTGGGGAAGCACTTTGTACCATCTTGATGATTTGCCGTTTAAGTTGGGGGAAATGCCGACTAATTATGGTGGGTTTAGAGAGAAGGTTAAGGGCGTGGAGATTCGGAAGACGATTGAGGCATTGGATCAGTTGAAGGGATTACCGTCTCGAGGAGATGTTGAGCCTGGTGATATTCCTTCCTTGTTGGATCTAGGTCTCAGCCAGAGTGCTGCAATGTCTCAGGTTTGGCATGTGAGATTTTGAATTTGTTGTTTGTGGCTGTGCTAGAAATTCTGCTATAGCGATGCTTTATAATTAGCATGTCTTGAGATTTGTTGAATTAATGCTTTTCTCATCTCGAGACCAAGAGAAATGAAGGATTAAAGGAGAGGATGGGCAATTTTAAACAGAAAACAGAAAATTTTATGCAGCTAGTTTAGTATGAATTAAAACATGGCAGTTCATAGTAGGAGTGTTTTTCCCTCAAGACCTATAGGAGAACACCTGTACAATGAAGAAGTAATTCCTAGTAGTATTGCGGATCTTTTGATTCTTTCTCTTCTCTTCTTGGGTAAATACGCATGCTTTGCCCCAATACCACGTGGACAAAAGTGAAAATGATATCGTTGAGCCAGATTATTGCGTTAAGAGTGTGAACTAGCCAGAAAAAGGACCATTTTCCATTCTAATTGTTAATGCTTTTGCACCGTTATTTATTTTGTGTTCTACGTTCAGATTTTGTTAAAAGTTGCGTTGCTTTTTATGTTGCAGTTGACCAATTATTATGCAAGACATACTTGGTCTTTATGTTAGAACATTTGACTGTTTTTATCAGTTTCAGTGGTACCCAATAATCATTCATTTGAAATAGACTCCATGGAATTTTTTATTCCAAGCTGTGCTGTAACTATGTCATCTTTGTTCATCATATAGGGTGGAAAGCCAGCTGCCAATTCTATGAAGGGAGGGGAGACTGAAGCACTGCAGAGGCTAAAAAAATTTGCAGCTGAGTACCAAGCACAACCACCCAAGGGAAACAAGGATGGCAGCCATGATAGCATTTATGGTGCAAACTTCTCTTGCAAGATTTCTCCTTGGCTTGCCATGGGATGCCTGTCCCCTCGTTCCATGTTTGATGAGCTAAAGAAAACTGCTACAAGGTATTCCTCAGACTAATAGCTTTCTTTTAACAAATTTAGATTGAAGTCATATTCTATTTTCCAAAATTTTCATGAGTGCTCATTCTGAATGGAATTTTATGTGCAGTATTTCTGCCGCCTCAAAACGGAATGATGGTGAAAGTGGCTCATCGGGTGCTGGATCAAACTGGTTGATGTTTGAATTGCTGTGGAGGGATTTCTTCAGGTAATTTGACTGAGCATACTTGCTGAATTCACACTGGAATTTGTGTTTCCTTTTTCTCATCTTTGATTAAATTAACCATAACCCTCCTACTCCTTACCTGGTGCTTCAGTGAATGTCATTAAAATGTATCATGGTTGTTTCAAATTCTCCTGAGCGGTCATCTTTATTGTTCTTGTCACTTGTTATTTGTAGATTCATTACCAAGAAATACAGCTCTGCAAAGAAAGTGGTTGAAGCTGCTCCAGCCACAGCATGCACTGGTGCCCTTGCTTAGATCAAGAAATTTCTACTGAGGCAAAAAGATATTGTTTCTGAGCGGTTGTTTGCTTGCATGTATCTTAATGAGAATCCAAAATTTACTTGTGCCCCCTTGTCAAACTTCTATTTCATTGCCAAATAAAATGATTACTTATGGGAATTTCTGTCTCTTCCATCTGGTGGCCAATTACTTCATTTGCTCTTTGTAACAAAACCCTGGTATCTGTTTTTATCCTTTGTTTAGTTGAGACTTTCCAATTATTTGGGATTTTCGCTATCTTATTTATTTCAGTAAAAAATTGAGCACATCTAGCTTGTAATTTTAAAATATACTTTTGACTTGGTGATGAACATGACTGGAATTCTTGAACAGTTTAACATCAGGAAAGATAAAATTCACGTATAAGAGAGTACCCACAACCTATTTTGTCAAGCAGACAGTTGGATGATTATATTTTCACTCGGCAGATGTATAGATTAAGCTTGTGGAGCTCCGTGAATATTTCTTCTTATATAGATGAAATGAAAAGCCAGCATCGAACTCTTACAGCAATAGTATCCGGTAGCATTTACTTATGGAATTAGAATATGAATTCTAAAATTAAGAGTGTGAAGTAAGAATGAGAGTAAGTATGAGAGTGTAAAATAAGAATTAGTATTTTATTTACGTGTATATGTTTTTGAATAATTTTATGTGTTTGTCTTGAAGTGAGTGTATTTTACGCTAATTTAAAGAACTGTAATTTTTAATTATAAAATAAATATATTTGTAATATAATTTTATTTTAGATTGGAGTGAATTATTTCAAATAATTATTTTACTCTTATTTAAAGAATTGTAATTTTTAATTACATATTGAATTAAAAAATATCTTTGTAAAATAAATTATTAATTTTAATTATATAAATTAATAATAATAACTATCAATATTCTTAATTATGTAAATTAAAAACTATAAGAGCAATACAAATAAAATATTATTATTAAGAATATAGTACAAAATTAATATTTCTTAGAATAAGCTAATTATTAGTATTAAATAAATAAAAGAATATTATATTTTTAAATAACTATAGTATATAGTAATATTATTAATTATCTATGAATATCATATTATTATTTTTAACTAAATATGATAATATTGTGTATAAATAAGTTTGATATTATTATTTTTAATAAATTTAATTTTATTTTCAAATAGTATAACTTATTTTATTTTAATAAATATAATTATATTATATTTAATAAAAGGTTAAAAAAATAAAGGCGAAAATAGATCTCACTCCCGTTGGGTAATTTTTAAAAACCACCTTTGAGGTTTACCTTTGCTACACCTAGATAGAATGTATGCATATATTGACAATATCCCTCTGGCTGTGTATAAAAGTTAGGCACCCATTAGATAGTTGAGGGCAACAACGTAAATGCCTCATTTTTTAATTTTTAAATCTTACAAAAGATGATATACAGTAAATGATTAGACAAGAACAACTAGAGAATGCACATGATGCTTTGAAGCTAGTGAAACCTGAGGGGGGTAGTAACCCATTTTCAAACCCACGGACAATGCTTAGCTTCATTTCTTCTTGTTTTTTCTGAACATAACTTAATACCCGCTGAATTTAGCAATAGTTGAGGCACTTTGTCATACACTAAGCTAACAAATCTATGAGATCAACTATGTTTTGAACTGAATTCTATTGATGACCGACATCTGAATATCCACTGATTGAAGAGCGTGGAAGATGTATATTTCTGTGGAAGTTTAAAATTGAAGTTGGGTTTTATTATTTTCTTGGATTTTGTTTTAAGATTTTCACAAATTGAAGCAGTGACCGAAAATGAATTGATTTTTAAGTTGATAACCATTGGATATGTTATGTAAACTATGAAAACGAATTATTTCTTGATGATTTTGTACCATGATCTGTGAATGTTTACTGAAATTTGCTTGATCTATTTTTCAAATTGCTTTTTTTGAGAATGCATAGTTTTTGTCGAGAAAAATGCTTATGTTTGGTTTTCTTAATTATTATTTTACAAATGTGTAGCCTATGTAAAATTCAACCGCTTGCTAGTTTTTTTTTTAATGTTTTATATAGATTGATTCCAACAACTGAATTTTGTTGGTAAATTGATGCATTATTTGATTATACAAGTGTAAGTGTTTGCACTTCATGGTAAAACTAAGATGCTTGGCAGTTGGTTTTTGAGGTTGTCATTAAGATATAAGAGAAAATTGGTTACACAAAGCTTGTAGGCAGTGAGTTGAGAGTTAGTAACAATTAGTATTAACAATGAATTTTATTAAGTTGAGAATTTAGGGAAATCAAAACTTACCCTATCCATACAACACTCTTGATTCCTAGCATACATTAACATTACAGCCAAAATATATATTTCCAGATTTAGTGTTATCTTTCTTCATGCATAATCTGCAATTCCAGAGCTCATACCATTGCTTATCTAATTTTGCATTGCTACATTTAAGATTGTTGGTATAAAAGATGGTATATATTGACCTGGTTAGGCTAATTATTTATATTAATGTTTATGCAGCTTAGTTTGATATTGAGTCAGTAATTGATGGTGAAGTGTTTGTGGTTGGTTTGCCTCATTTTGGTATTTTTAACACTGAATTCAGTTTTGTTTAACTATGTGATTGTGTAATGTCAAAAAAAATTCATAAAAGTATAATAGTCTTTTCACTATGCTAACCCATTTGGCTCCAAATGTAAAGATAATCTACAAAACTAAATAATCTTGTCATTTCTTGAAATGTGTTGTGAAGGGCATTTTTAAACATTCCCTCAACTACCTATTGTCAATATATACATATATTCTCTTTAAGTGTAGTAAAGATAAACCTCAAGGGTGGTTTTTAAAAATTACCCCACTCCCATTTCCCCATGGAAGTGAGAATTTCATTTCTCACTTCAGAGTGAAACTTCTTAATTCTTAAATGAGTAAATAAACATTGAAATAAGAGGAATCCACTCTTCTACTCCCACAGCAATTGCAAGTGTCTTGTACTATTTCCCACAGCTGTCTCCATAAGCAGTGATATATGTACCCAAAATATATATATATATATATATATATAGTAAAAGATAAAAAAAACACTACAAAATAAAAAATATTTCACAAAAGGATAGAAAAGCATTTTTGTATTTAATATTGTGGTAGTACTTTTTGTATAAACATCATTATTCGTCCCAATATTGCAATAGCCAAATCAAAACTCTCGCTGATTGAGGCAAAACTATGACGAATCTGTAATCTATAGTATGGAATCAAAACATACGGGAAGGAATAAGGATAAAAAATGGGGGAAATTTTAATGAGAATATTTTCCATTTTTCATATGATTCCAGACACTTTGAGGGAAGAGAGCACAACGAAAATAATCCAAAGCAGCATGAAATATACAGAGGTAACCCAGGCCCAAAGTTTTGGACCACCAAGCTCTGCACCCAGTGTTAGACGCCTTAACACCAGAACAGCAATGCAACCCACAGAAGTACAGAAGAATACAAGCAATGAAAAGCTGAGTCCCTCGGCATTCTGGACCCGCAAGGGTTCCTTGTAGACTATGAAATTGTATGCAGTGTCAATCAACCACGGAATGCCAATGCCAACATAAATATTCACAGAATTGCTGCAAAAGAAAATGAGGAAAAATCAATATAATACGTCATGGAAATACTAACATCAGCCAGGTTATGTTATTCTGTAAGGCCTGTTGACCATTATTTGAAATTAATATGCAACAAGGATCTGACATAAGGTTCTAAGAGCAAAACCTGCAAGTGATATTCGCAATAGCAGAGTCTGCTGTTATCTGCCGTTCAGCAGCAATCTTACTTGCCACTAAATCTGGCCATGAAGTTCCACTTGCTAATGCTGTAAATGCTATGACATAAGCATTTATACCTGCAAGAAAGTAGGGTAAATAATAAAGGGAGGATCTTCAGCAGCTAGACTATAAGAAAAACCATATTCGCCATCAACTAAAGAAAGTAGACAATGACATTCCTGGTGAGGAGAGATACCTGTGACACAGCTTATAATATCTGTGAGCTTCGTAACAATGTAAGCTATCCCACTGATGAAAATTAGAGAGCAAATGAAGGCTATCCAGCCATGAGCAATATGATAAGGAGGCACAAATGCAAATAGAACTCTCCATGGCATAAGGAGAGATTGCCAAAATATCCTGGCTAGCCGTAGATAAATATTGTTCATTTTCCTAGATTCTGGGCTTTCCAACTGTTTAAGAAATTAGAAATAATTTGTGAGGATCTATTACTATGCTTGGAATATGATGAAAAAGAGGAACCATTTAATACTGAAAAACCACTAAAACTTACTAGTGTGCAACTACACAATGTAGACATTAATAAATCATATCAAAGGAGTCCCAACAATCCTATTCTAATAAAATTTTCATATCAACAATAAATTCAATTTAACAAATATGAACAAGCATGAAGAGGAGAACTCAAATGTTCAGTCTCGTGAGTCTAAACTTGCAAAAATCCCCAACCAGAATATATTTCTCTTGCATTTTAAACAGTCAAAGTTGCATTCCAGGGACTGCAATCGTTGATGTTTTCTGAAATACAACTGGAAATAGTTTTGAACAAACTAAAATTTTAGGATGCTTCTAGTACGGAGTCAATTGAGAAGATTTCAACTTTTTTTTTTTAAGGAAAAATATTTGATCCATTCTTAATGGTATTGCTTTCAGAGAAAGAATGAGAATTGAGGAGTGATTCTTGAACTCAAAATATGATTTTGAAGCAATCTAAAATACAGCTAAAATTATGGTACCGCAATTGAATCCACAAATTGCTGTTTCCACAGTGCATGCACATGAGGAAGTTCTGAATTTATTTCCTCACGGAAAGATTCCTTGGAAATTTCAGCAACATCTTCACTTCCAGGCACTTTTTGATACAGTGGACCTACAAGGATGCATTTTCCAGATTGGTTAATCAAGATCTTTGGTGAAAGAGGCTAGAAACATTGGATACCAATATGATGCAAATTAGTCACAACATGATAACAGCTATTGTAATATATCATTCTTCTTCCTCCCTACCTTGAGACCCACTTAACTCACCACATACACTTTTCTGCTAGGACTTATTGATCTTCTATAGCCACTACTAAGGACACTGATATAACTTCTGCGAGCTTAAAATTTCCATCCTTTGTTGTCTCGTGGGTCATGGAGTTGGGGGGCCCAACTGACCCCACAGTCTAGATCCTGGCCGGTGCAGACCCATGTTCTGGGTCAGCGCAGGAGTCTGGGTTTTTTTTAAAAGAAAAAAAAATTTGATGGCTTTCTAACAAGTGTACCTTTATACGAAGAATCAAAGAAATAATAAAATAAGATGGATTAAAAGAAAAATATAACCCAAGCTTCAGTGTTTATTCCCATGAGTCATTGCTACTTCAAGACAACTAACAGAAATATAAATAGACTGCTGGAATGCTGAAATGCATAGTTACCACTAAAACCATATTCAGTCTACGGCATAAAAAACATGTGATTTATCATACTGGTAACTGCCCCATTCGGTGAATGAATGGAAAATATATCAACAACGCCCCTATTTTCATCTTCACCAAGTTGAAGTATTTCAGAGCACTCATCATAATCACAGTTCTCATCTTTACATGAAGTGGTCTCTTGTGGAACCCAATCCTCTGGCCTTTCAGTTCTTGCTCTGCAAACATTGCAAAAGAGATGAGCAAAACAGCAAGCACAGAAAAACTAAATTGCTAAACAAATAAATGGACCAGAAAGAAAAAAAACTGAAAACATACAAAGGAAGTGATAAACTGAAAACATACATAGGAAGTGATAAATAAGGCCAACGTTTGTCTTGAGCATAAGCATGTATCAGAAGCAATCCATATTGCAATACCGTCAGTAAGGCCTCCCAAAACGTAATCACATTCGGGGTCCATACCTGAAGCATTAAGTCAGAACTTCTTGTTAACATGATTAATTTCATCCTCTAAGGGGTTTTGATTTAAATATTAAGTAATGGACACAACAGAGAAATAAGAGTTAGTACTTTTTGTTTCAATATTTTAAAACTACACGAATTATGAAGCATTTAAGTGAGAGGACATTGCTTGAAGTTACCTCCAAAATTATGTATAGCCAGACATAAGCCCAGAAAGACCAAAAAAGCTCTACCAGCCAAACTCCTATATCAGATATCTTTTTCAGTTCTCCAGCTTTTGGAACTACAACACAAACAGCATGGATGGGGAACAGGTCGAATGCAGCAGAACCAACGAGCGTTCCAGGACCCAAACCTAAGTATGAAGTAGAATTTATAGTGTATAAATAATATGTGTAGCAGAGAAGATATTTTGCACCTTATTGGTAGGCGGGAAAAGTCAAAATGTATAAGATCATGCACATAGTAAGCTTGAATTTCAAATCCAGCTGACATTAGATATGCTTCAGAAAGAGATTGAGATGGAATATGCAAGTCCAATTTAAATAGTTAAAGATAGGATGTAAAACATTACATAAGAAACAAACCTCCTGCATACAGGTTTCCAATGCTTCGGATGGCATCAATTGTAGCCAATGATATCTGGGGGAAGCTAGTCCCAAAGGCCAGCAGGGCAATATCTGCAATGGCGTAATTCCAC
The DNA here is from genome assembly GCA_018350135.1 of Citrus trifoliata. NCBI lineage: Eukaryota > Viridiplantae > Streptophyta > Magnoliopsida > Sapindales > Rutaceae > Citrus > Citrus trifoliata. Next base: position 38,764,447 of record CM031386.1, on the reverse strand, counting down.
ACCTTTTCATATCTAACAACTTCAGCTTTAGTGACTGGATCTATTTCTACCACCTTACGCGAGTGTTTCACAACATTCTCCATAGAACGAAAAAACCGAGCAGTTATTGCTGACAATCCAATAAAACAGTAAGCAAGGCCAAGAAAGTATAAAAAGGCCCGGAACCCATCCCCAAGAGATGTTTCCCCGCGGAAAAGCAAGTAGCTTTCACATTTTTCATAATGCAAAATATTGAAAGCTCTAGATATGCTCTCAATGGCTTGAGTATGTATAGAGGCCATCTTTATATCAACCCCAAGTTGCAGTTCACGTTTATCACATAAAAAATTCTTCCATCAGCATAAAGGAGCCTGAGATGATGGAAAAGTTAAATGCAATCAGATGATATTTCAATAATAAATATGAGTATTAAATCAAATAGCTACATAATAAGCATTAAATTTGATGCTTATGTAGAACATGCCAAGCACTGAAACATTTAAGCTTAATAATCTTATTCCCACAATGAGTAGTGTTAGTTCAGTGAGAGTTTCTCCATCTTAGTTCAGTATCATTTCCAGAGTGGCGGATAAAGTTTCTTCGGTCAACTAAAAATTAGCATCTGAATTTCCGTTTTCACACATTCATTATTCATTTCACTCCAACAAAACCCACTCAGTCATTAAGCGAGTTAAGGAATTGGACTCACAATTCATAAAGATGTTGTCCCGATCAAGAATCCCACAATTAGCTGAATAAGAGGAACAAAATAATTCAACAAATTTTGGTTCCTTGACAATCTGTCGCTACAAAGCTTACCATACATTACCATACATGTCCTACACGAGTGAAACAAATTAATATCAATGAAACAGCACAGGAAAAGAAATAATAAAAGTAACAATAATTTAAAGCCAAAAAAACAGAGTAAATCGTTACAAAGATCAAAGTGAAAACATGCAAACATGGAGCTCAGAAGCTTCAAATTGCCAAAAACAAAGGAGAGAAATGAGATATAACAAAATTTATCAAATTGAAGTTGTAAGATAGAATCAGTTCAGAAAAAATTTACCAGAAAGCGGAGAAGGTCGTCGGAGACTCACCCTTGAACTCCGGCGACGGCGAATACTGATTTATCTAGTTCAAATAGACAAAACAGCAAGTAAAAGAAACAGCAGGTGACTCGGGTTTAAGGGTAGATATGGTAATGGAGTTACTACAACAAATTCTGCGTGTAAAAATAATAATAACAAAAATAATCAAATGCTGTTTGATCTTTCAAGAAACAAACCAATTGATTGGAGATGCATATATAATCACCGCTGCCTAAACAATGGGGGTTCATTTTATAACCCCAATTATTGCCTACGTCCTAGTCGCGGCTGTAAAGCTCTTGCTGCTGCGGGTCCATGACAATTGGACTCGTAACTAATTCTAATTCCACTATCTAAATTCTAGTGGTTGTAGTTTTACCTTGTTTTTGTGATTAATAAATTATTTAATAATACAAATTGTGATTAATAAATTACGGTTATCAATCAGTCGGGTCGGCTACGTTGTAACTGTAATACCGTACTATAATTGTGAACAAGCTACCCATCGCTAGCTATCTAACCTTTTAATTTAATTTCATTTCATGTGTGATCATATTAGATTATCCGTTTGCTGAATCAATCCAACCAATTCTAGAATGCAAGTATTGTGATTGCATAGCGATGTATGAAAATGAAGCCCTCTCCTCACACTCGGTTAATAAAGATAGCAATATAAATATGTAACAATTTTAAGACGTTGTTAAATTTAAAAGTTAACGTTATTATTAAAAAAAATCTGTATTTATGAAATAAAAGTTAATTATATATAGTAAATATAATTTTTAAATAATAATTATAAAAAATTATAAATTTTTCATTACAAAAATAGTAAATCAAATCAACACAACAGTTAATATTTTAATACTATAATTTTTAAAATTATAATTATCTAACTTCAATACTAAATAACTCTTAAATTTTCAATGAGAATGAATAATCACAAAGTATTCCGAGTTTGCAATTCCACTTTTCTGAAGCTTATACACTGTGAAGATATTTAGCTGATAAACAATTAAATAATGTAAATATCTCTACTTCATATTTCAGCACAGTGAGCATCATTTGATTAATAATAATAATAATAATAATAATACGTTAAAGTGAGGATGTACTATGTAGTAAAATATATAAATGTTAATATATTTAAATTTTTTATTTATTAATATATTAAAATTTATATTTTTTTTTATATTTTATTAATAGTTTCGTTCTAACAAAAACAAAAGTAGGAAAGGAAACTTTCAAAATATCACATTCACGACTTCCCCACAGAGATGGGCCCACGTTCACGCATGTTTCCCGTTATTGAATCACATTACGGTATTTACTAGTCTGGTAAAATGATCCATAGTCATACAAGACAAGAGATATCTTCATGCATCGAGGATCGAAGATTTGACGCAAATTATACATTTCGGTCCCCACTTTTTATCTTTTAACACCCCGATGTTAGTTTTATTTTAATTTTTAAATTTATTATAAAATTAAATTAAATTACACGGAAAGTTCTTAGAAAGTCGTAACGCCAACTCTTTCTATGTACTTTTTTCATTCAGCAATGGATCAAGAATTTATTATATTTTATCCCAATTTCATTCATCAATAATCAATTATTTTTACACCAACGAGAACAAACGAGATTGACAGACTCAGCCACTTTTGAAAGAGATATGAGGAAACAAAGCAACAGACAGAATGACAAATACAAAAATTCGTACTCAAAAAGTAATTTTCACAAACCGACAACTAAGAAACCGATATATTGTGCCAAAATTTATTTATATTTATGCTAAATATGTATATTATAATTAAATATTTACTGGGAATATATGGAAAATACATATTCCATCCACACGAATTAAAAAAAAAATTATCTTTACCTATCACTATTTAGAAAAGAAAATATATTGAGTCTCACGTGGAAACTCTTAGAGCTGCTGCCGTAAGCATGAACAAAAATCTATCTGAGGCTGTACCGAACAATCGAACATTTTAAATTTTTACGACTTATGGAGTATATTTAAATTGATGATTTAGAGGGAAAAAAAAAAAAAAAAAACGAGAAGCTGATGAATGATGGGCCTTAACAGCGCCTCAATTACGTACGAATGCAGCATTTAACGACTGTTGGGCTGAAATGCAAAAGCCGAAAAAGAAAATGAAGCAGACTGTATATGAATGGACCACGTGCTGCGGATTCAAAAAATTAAAAAGATGCCGAGTGAAGCTATTAACAAAAGCATACCCAACTCGATATTTATTATTCGGCTGCTTAAATACAAGCCACGTCAACACAGCAATCGAAATTCTTCGGACGAAATTTCACTTATCCGTCTTATTATGTTTGGGAGTTTGGATTAAGTATAGGTTAGACTAATATTTAAAATAAAATATTAATCTACATGGATTAGATTGATGGACTAAATTCAAATTTTAATCCTAAATTGATGGAATTATTAATCCCAATTTTTATGTGGGTTTAACTGAGATTAGATAATGTGAGGAAAAATATTTTTCCATTTATGATACCTTCCATAATTTATTACACGATTTTTATTTATAACTTAAAAATGATTTATTTATTGTTTTTAATTAAGTAATTTATTTTTTTGTTATTCATGATTTATTTAAAAAATATTAATTAGTTTATTATTTGAATAATTTTATTTAATGAAATTTAGCCAGTAAATATCACCTCCACCCCCAGAGGCCAGAGCGAACATTCCAGCCACAGTTATTTATCATCACCGCCACTGCCAGTCTGGGTTGCCGATAAGTAGCGCCACTTCCTCATACTGTGACCAAGCGTCACTTTACTGTGATGTCTTTAGCACTATGTGCTGTTAAACTTTTCTTTAACTTTGATAATCTGCATCCATAAATTTAGCCAGTAAGTATCAGCTCTACCCTTAAGAGTTGTTAGACTGACCTTTTAGCCCCAGCAAATCCTAAATAGTAATTAACTAGAACCAAACATCAGCCATTCAAAGGTCATACCTAATTCATCAGTCCAATTCAAATCCCCCACAAGATTTGATTCTGAAGACAACCCCAATGTCCAGCTAACAACTATATAATAAATTACAGCACGGTACTTCTGGCATTAATTCTCCCATTTCATTGAGAAAGGGAAATGAATTTAACAATCAACGCAAGTGCTGTTCTTGCAGCTGAGCAACAAGCTATTAACTAAATTTGTGGGAAAAGCAGCACAAACAATGCATTACTAGCTCAAAATGACTGAGAGTCCCAACCACAGGTGGGCTTGATCATACAAAGTTAAGAGTGAATAACAATATCCACCACTAAATAACCAACCACTTGAGAAAAAACTGGCTTAGTATTAAAGCATCTTATACAACCCACAAAAAAAAAACATATATCTAAAAAGTAACCAAAATTTCAACAGAACATAAACTAAGAAGGATCTCATAAAACAATTCAAACAAGTCCACAATTTTGATCGCAGGAGAAAAAAAGAAAACAGAGCTAGAACAAGTAAACAGAACAGATATAATATGAGGAAATACTGAAATGGATCTTCAGTCTTCCTCCTCTCCCTCATTCTCAGCAATGTTGAAGTATCGTAGCTCATAGACACTTCGGTCCTTGTTTGAAGCAATCACTCGGAGCCAATCTCTTACATTGTGTTTCTTCAAGTACTTCTTGGTCAAATATTTAAGATACCTGAAAACAATTAATGACAAAAATGAAAAATTACCGAGCATAGGATACCTGAAATTAGAATATAGGAATGGTGAACATAACAATGGAGTGGCACTGTGAAGATGAAAAAAAAATGCAAGTTCTCAAGGAATACAATTCAAAATCTCCATTGAAATAAAATTACGAGAAACTATACCATTACTGTAACTATCATCGAAAATTCAAAATAATGTTATGATGCCCTAACTACAATATAAAGCAGCTGGCCCATTACAATGCAATCGGTCAATCACACATCTATCCAGATTGGATGGACCAGCGAGAAAAGGAACCCTTAATGAAATGACAACATCATTGTAATGCTAATGGAAGGTCTCCGTGAAATGGCTAGAAAAGAATATCCTCAAATAAAACTGTCATTTGCAACACAGATGTCCAGACAAAACCACTTGAGTACAAGGAGTGTCAATGTGAAAGCCAATAAAACCAAGATGCTTATCAGAAATGTTGAATTCCAAAATAACATCAATCGTCACCTAACTACATAGTTGCCATCACTGAAGCATATGGTTGACTTTAACTTCAGTACACAAGTTTCCAATCACCAGCGGTTCCACTAGCATCAAATAAAAACTTCTTACAACAGCAAGATTAACAAAGCAGGGTTTATCTACATACATGGATTCATCTGAGTTCATATCACCATCACCATTTAAGCGATCTAGTTTCCTAAACCCTAAATAAAATCCTAATATTTAAACGTCGACACGATAATAGATTAAAAAGAGCACATAAAAAATAAATAAATAAAGTACCTCTTAGAGAAGTTGCTGTCAGAAGTGACGGTGATCTTGGTCTTCTCACGGGTGACGGTAACTGAATCCCCAAGGGCACCAGCCTTGCCGCCGACCTTGATCCGCTCCTGGAGGAACTTTTCCAAGGACGCAATGTCCATGATTTTGTCCTCCACAGGCTTCCCGCAGTCTATCACGAAGGTCGCTCCCTTTTTCTTCCCCTTCACCCCTGCTGCTGCTGGTCCGCGACTCATTTTCCCGTCTCTGCTCCGCCGCACTACGAATTGTACAATTTACAGGAGAAGAGCACTGCAGCTTGGAACTGTCTCAAGAACGAACGTATAAAAAGGAGGGTTAGCTATGTGGGCTAACTAGGGTTTCAGCATTGGACCAAACGATGTCGCTTCTTTATTTTCTTTCTTTTTTTTTCTTTTTAACTCTCCACCACATATTCTTTTAAATGTCTAAAATTGCAATATATTAAAAAAGTGAATTATAGTACAAAATAATTTATTCAATAAAACAATAGTTTTAGCAAAATTAAAAAAAAATTACTCTAAAAAAAATATAAATATATCACTCCAAAATATGTGACAGTAATCTATTTTAATCATATAATCCATCACAGTTTTGTTATTAAACTTTATAATTTAAAATGCATCTGCTTATTAGGAGAATTTAAAATTTATAAACCAGTGCAAAAACTCACTTATTGACAATGTGAGATACTATATAGTTTCCCTCTTGAGGAAATTGCATTCTCGTGAGAGTCATAAAAAATAAAACAAAATGAAACCATATCATAAACATATCCATACCTTCATCGAATCACAAGTCATTTTTAATACCAATTGTAAAATAATCAAATTAAAAATAGGATTATACCTCTAATTATAATTGTTCAAACTTCAAGTATTCTCTACATACTCAAATTGACATAAGGTGGCTTATAACATGATTACTTTAAAACCTTTTTCTTGTGATGAGAAACAAGCTCTTAGCAACACATGTTTGGCTAAGCTACGGACCTTTTTTTATAGTATTATTTAATAACTTAAAAGACTTTATATTTCCTTCTATAAAAAAATGAAATTAATAGCCTTTGTTACTTCTATTATAAAAATAGTAATAAATTCTCAACAATATAGGTCACTTATATGAGTTTATTTAATTAAATAGGTCATTCATGATGTGGAACACATTAAGAAGATTTTTAAAGTGAAAGCAAAAAAAAAAAAAGTAAGGTAATTTGCTTCATTCGCATTATAAAAATAAAACTAACACTGATATTTGAACTAAAATCTTAAAAAAAACTGATAAGAATACACTTGAAAGGACATTATTTTAGATAAATTTATATGAGTATATGTGTGTGTGTGTAATAGTTTTATGGTTAGGAATTTTAAAGTATGGAAAAATTCGAAAAAATTTTAAAACCGCACAATTTTAAAAGTTTACAATTTTAAATCTTTAAAACTATACGGTTTTAAAGTTTTCCAAGCTTTCTCGCACTTTAAAATTCCGGACTGAAACATTTATGTATATATATACATATACATACATACATACATACATATATATGTATGTATGTATGTATGTATGTATGTAGGTATGTATGTATGTATGTATGTATGTATGTAGGTATGTATGTATGTATGTATGTATGTATGTATGTATGTATTTCAAATAAACTCAAAACCTCATTATTTTGTGTATAGTTTTGTCTGCCTTTTATAGACTTTAACTGTTCAATCATTTTTAAAAAATGAAAGCAGAAACAATTATATGAGCCCTGTTTCGCCTTTATTTAATCAATTAATTATTGACATATAGCATGTCAAAACGGCAAATTGTATTATGTTATCTTGTATTATATAGTAAATTCGTTTTTAAGGTGACGTTTCAGCAAATTGACATTTTGTTTTGGTTGTAGTAGTTAAATTTTGGGGTGACAAAAATACCCACCTAGTGCGGACTCAAACTGGACCCAGGTGATGTGGGCCGGATAATATTTAACTCGAAATATAAAGTCGAGTCAGTCCTAAACATCACTTGATAAATTTGAAATTCGTATTTTATTAAAAAATTATAAAATATATATTATTTTAAATATTTATATTAATTTAATTCATCTATTACATATATATAATTTTAAATTTATATTTTTATGTTCAATTTGATTGAAATAAATTTAAAAATGATAAAACTACAAAAAATAAAAAGTGTGTATATATATATATATATAATATTAAAAAAATATAAAATTCAGACACAAAAACCCGACTCGATGCCGGAATTTTTAAACTCCGTCAGGGTGTTTGAAAATTACATCCGGGTCCATTGCAATTTCCGGGCCCGGATCGGAATTTTACCAACCCCAGTCAAAATGGCGTCGTTTACACAGAATTACTGACACAGACACCGTGTAGAGATTGAAATCTGTTACAAAGCACAAACCGCCAGACTTTCGTCTGAAATTGGGAAATTAGAGATAAAATCGGAAATGAGAGATGGAAGAAGAGCTCATCGACGCCGTTCCGTGTTCGTCACTTGCTGTTGATGCCATCCTCCGTATCGGAACGGTAACGAAAATCTATTTACTATTTCATAATATAAATTCAATAAAAGTTTCACCAAACGCTTACTTACTGGAATATATATCGCATTCTATTTTTAGGCAGGTGCAATTTGGGGACTGTGTGCAGGTCCACAGCTAGCTCGTAAAAGAGGTAATAATGCTTACAAAATCCAAATTAAATCAATTAAATCTCTTTTTCACTCGCTTTAATTTTAAGCAAAGTTCTCGCCTTGCTATTTTCTCCAGTTGATTCAGGAATTCAATTCTGTGTGTTGATTTTAGCTGTGTGCTTTGTTTGCTTCCTAATACAGGTCTAAGCGGCATCACTCGAGCTTCATTCGTGGTACTATATATTTTAGTTTGTTTCAAAATTATATAATGCGCCATTGCTGCTCTGCTTATTCCTTATATATTATCTGCTGTGCAGGCAAAATCAATTGGTAAATACGGCTTTCAGTGTGGTAAGTGAATGTGTTTTTAATCATATGATGGTTACTGTGTTTGATTGTTTATTGCATAGATACACCTAGTGTTATTGCGATCTAAACTTGGGAGTTTAAGGTTCACTTCTGGTAGTTACTGATGTTTTAATGGAAGGTAACTAGCTTTCAGCATGACTTCCAATTAGCTTTGGGCCAAGTCATGAAGTTCGTTACAAAAGTTTATTGTCAGCACCTTCTAAAATACATCAGTGTCTGTTCCTTATGTATTTTAGAGATTTTCTCAGCATTGTGACTTTATGAATATCTCAGGATCTTAAAAGTCCTCTGAAATCAGTAATTCTAGTCTATGTCATGCCACAATTTTCATTTAGAGATTATTTTCTGAGCTTTTTGACTTGGTAGCTATTTATATAATTTGAGCAATGCCACAGAATTAACACATGTTGTAACCAGGAGGCAACCTAGCCTCATTTTCTTTCTGCCCACATCTTCATGTTTCACCGCCACCACTGTCTCTGTGGTTACTCTCTCTCTCTCTCTTTCTCTCTGGTTTTTTTTTTTTAATCACATTCATAGAGCATTTTTCTTGTCTTAATGGACTTGTCAACTCCTTTTTCATTGCTTCTTGTTTGCAATTTATTCCATATCTTTCTTGTTTAAGCAATTTTTTCATATTTGCATTTTCTATTATTGCACAGGACTTGTTGCTGGTGTTTTTTCTAGTACCCGCTGTGGGATTCAGAGATACAGGAAGCAGAATGATTGGGTTAGTCAACCATCATTATTTTCAATTTGATTTCTTTTGATGTTTGGGTATTTGTGTAGACACAAATATTAGCTTGTCAAATTGTACAATCAGTATCGACATTTAAGTGCCTCAAATCTGTTTGTCTGATACCTAAATCTTCTTGAATGCCATATGGGTTGACTTTGGCATGAATTTTTATGGAGCACAAATTTTTTAAAGCATCAAGCACGGAGTCCCATTAGAGATTATTTAGTTGATTCCTGTAGCAATTCTCCTCAACCTGCTATTTCCAATTCCTTAAGCCAGTTACTATTATAACCTCTCTCTCTCTCTCTCTCTCTCTCTCTCTCAACTGTGCTAGCTAATGTTTTGATGTCCTCAAGTTGTTTGTTACTGATTCTTTGTTGCTGTTCAGATGATAAATTTTAGGTTATACGCACTATGATGCACGTGGAAATTTGGACATTGTTTGCTAACAAATTGTAGGTGGTTCATAAGAGTATCTCCAAAAAACTTTTCAAATAAGATTCTACTTTTTATTTGAAGAGCCATATCAATATTAAACACTCCAAAAGACACGTTAATTTAGATTCTTCAAATAAGATTTGTTTCTTACTCTTCAATATTGCCGAGTGAGTTTCTCCCTCTTCTATTAATATTTTATTATTATTTATTGAAAAGATAAGACTGCAATAATTATTATTTATGTTTTTTTTAAATATAATAACAATACAATTTGATAGTGGGAAATATTTGATTAAAATAATATTAATTTATTCTTATTTGATGAGTCTTTTGGAGGGGATTATATTTTTCTATACACTTATTTGCCACATCAGTAAGCAAATTAAAATTTGAAGAGTAAAATTTAAAGATCCTTTTGGAGATGCTCTAAGGATAATACATGTCAATTCTCTGTGAGAGGATTATGTGATGTAGATGCAAAGCCTTTTACCTCAATGATGTGGCAGAAAATACGGTATACCTTGGGATGATGAAAGACTCCTTTTATTTGTGGTTCTTTCATTTTTCCAGTTGAATTATTTGTTTTCTGCCGCCAGCTAAATGCTTGCAATTTAATAAGATTGTATTTGAAGTCCACAATCTACATGTACAAAGTAGTCAATTACCATTGGTCCCTGACTTATTGTGTAGGGCAGGAGTGTTTGTTCGTAACAGGAGTTCATGTATCATATAATCAGAAATGTGAAAGATTTGATCAACTTGATCTTTCTGATGCTTTATTAGAATCATGAGATGTGGACGTTGCATATGATATACTCATGGAAGTTGTCAAGTTGTTCCCTTCTTACAGGTAAATGCACTCATTGCTGGTGCTGTGACAGGCGCAGCTATTGCTGCTGGGACTCGGAGATGGACGCAGGTCATTGGTGTGGCGGGCATAGTCTCTGCCTTCAGTGCTGCTGCTGACTACTCCAGAACAAACTGAGTATTTCCTAATGAAATTCTGATGGGTAGATCAAGATGATTCTCACTCATGTTCTTTTTTTTTTATCAACCATTAATTTTCATGCCACCTATTTGATTTTTTTCCCTCAGATGGCTATCTGGAAATTGTCATCTGAAATATGCAATGTTGCCGTCACATTTGAGACTGGGAAAATAGTTTTTTTGGCCTTTGAGAAGTTGCAACAGTTAAAAACATGTATTCTTTCTTACGAACAATTAGAAATGAAACATTTAACGTAATTTGACAACTTAGCATTGCATTATATTTTGTGTTTCTCACTTTTGCCCTCAATTTGACTATTTTAATGCAACATTTGCATGTCATTTCGTGATTGATTGATTATGTTATATTTTCCATTCAGCTTGTTTACCATTACTTTCTGTGGAAATAGTTCTCCACTCTAGCCGAAAAACCGGATTCACCATAAAGCCTCGTGGACAAGTAGCCTTAAATTGATTTTTAACCATAATATTGTTTTCTGCGCCAAAGATTAAAATTTCTTGCTCCAATCCGCTGTTAGACATTTTAGGTACTCTAGTTTGTTTTTGTTAGGAAAAATGTCCCACATCAACTAAGTGAATTAGGTTAAACATGTAAGATTTTGACAACTCTCAACTCTTATGCTAATATTTGGGTTGAGTTAAATTCATAAATTTCTATATGGTATCAGACTTAAACTCATGTACAAATCACACTATCTTACCATATGATAAGGAGACACACTACCTTATCATATGACAAGGATCAGTCGTAAGGACACACTATCTTATCACATGACAAGAATTGGTCACAAGAGAAAATATCTTATATCGATTGAATTAAACTTATAAACATCTATAATTTTATTATTATTATGTAAAATAATATTATTTTATATTAATGTTGAAATCAAATTAATATCATTTAAATTTATTAATATTCTAGGGTTTTATTATTATTTTTGAGTTAATTATTAAAAAATTATTTTTATATATTAAACTTTCAATACAAAAATTTAATAATTTATAATTAGTAGATAACAAAATATTACAATATTATGTTATATTATTAATAATATTATATTATAGTCTAATTTATTTCTATATATTATTTATTACAATATAATATTAAATTGTAATTTTATTTTTATTTATTAATGTCAACTATAATTGTTTAACAAATAATAAATCATTAAATATAAAATACTTTTTACATATTTAAAGTAAAATAATTAAAATGATTGTACATAATGAAAGTAAAACAAGGTATTATCGTTTATTTATTAAATATTTAGATTTATTACTATCTTATATTATTATTATTATTATTATTATTATTGAAATTAAATTGTTGAATTGTTAAATTATTCATGTAAATATAAATATACATTAATATTTAATAAATTTAAAATTATTATAATTTACTAAATAATAAAAATAAATGATTATATTTTAAATATGAACTGTATTTTAATGTAATACAGTCTAAACCTTATTTACAGGAGTATATTTTATACACTTTTTTTTATTGTTTTAACTATATTTTGAATACAATGCAATGCATCCAAAAATGACAGCCACACATAGATTAGCATTAAAATGATATTTTAATATAATATAATACAATATAATTCAAGCTGCCAAACCCACTCTAAATTTGCTAAACACTTACGCTTAATGTTGTTGCATTTCATCAAATATTACATGGTTGAGTTGTGTTTGTGCTATTGCAACCATAGACGTGTTCTCTCGACCATAAAAGTCTATAAGTGACGACTATTTGGTTTTCCTTCAGAGTAATGAAATGTAACTCCTTTGATTTATCTTAGCGGTCTCCACTTTTTATATAATTCATTATATTTCCGAAATTATCCTCAATAAAAAGTAAAAATATTTTTTTAAAAAAAATCTTTATTCTCTTTCAAGCATCACATCACCAAGGACGAAGGGTATATATGGCTGGGTAGATGGCACGTGTTAGAATTTTTAAAATTTTTAAATAAAATATAAAAAAATTAGTGTAAAAAGTCTGTCCTGCACAATTAATACACAAATATTATATTGAAATGATAACGTTATTTTTCAGTTCTACTAACAAATCCCAAGTATTGGAAGCTATGCAACCAATATCCCAAATTTATGACCATCTCTCATTCAAAAAAAAATAAAAATTAAAATTATGACCATCTCAGCTCAGCACAACAATAATGAGAAAACCAATAAAAACTAATCAATATTTCAAAAGAAAAAATTGGCTCCTTTAGAATTTTCAGTTGTGCTCCACCCCTGGCCATCACCAAAATATCATTGCCAGTTTACCACCACCCAAATATCTTCGTGACCACCAAATCCATCCTCACCATCACTTCATCACTTTGGCAGATTATAAAGAATATTAAACTTTGAAGGCCTGCGAGAATTGAGTTACGGAACCTTCAGTACTGTTTGCCATGGGAAGTGGAGGGGCTCTGGTGTTGCAAATAGAATAATTCTTTAAGATGAAATTCTTTTAAGTAAAAAGAATTGCCAACTGCTTCAAAAGTCAGATTCGGGCGCTCCGCCTACAGATATACAAATTTCCTATTGACTTTTCTTATTGATATAATAACGATAGAATTTATTGATTATTATTATTATTATTAGAAGTAGTAGTAGTAGTAAAAGCTTGCTACCTTACAGACAGCTGTTGTAAGGTGTAACTCTCACAAATTTGACTGTAAATCTCACTTAGCCCCACGCTGAATACCACCGAGAGAACTGAACCTTCCATCAGTTGTAAGGCAGCCCTCGCCTTACTATTATTGGTACATGTTCTAGCAAACAGTTGATATGATTTATGAGGGTTGGTTGGTTGGTTGGTTTGTGAATTGTGAAAGTGTTGTTTAAATTGCTTTCAATTGAACTCTGATATAATAATAAGAATTGGTTGAGTTGCTATCAGATTGCTGACAGAAAAAGGTACCAAATTGCCGATGAAAATTGAAAGCGGTTTACAGGCTTAAGATGTCTCCGATTGTGGGGAGTGTATTTATGATGATGTTCAAAATCCCAGTGAAAGCGAAATTTTTTATATCCGAATTTGTGTCAGCGTTCGAAACTGGTGGCCACAGTCTGCACAATCAGAATGTGCTGTTCCATCCAATTGTGGCACGCTCTCCGAAATAAGCAAATTCTCGTCCTTGACTGGGATACGAATCCCCCAGCACCCAATCAAATCCCCTCAACATTAATATTTAAACAACACGATGAGATTCCACCGTCCGATTTTCTATTGTTTTAATTTCTCACTCCCTATTCAACCACATCCAACGGCCGTCTGTAACTTACAGATTCTGTAAGCTAGCAAAAGTCCTAAGATCCCATTCCCACATGAAAAATAAAATAAAATTAAAAAAACGCTATAATTTCTACGTACTCTACAAGAAGATAATAATGTAAAAGAGTCGGTGAGGAACATGTACGGGAATCCGTGAGATAAGAAGATTGGGATGGGCGATGGGATGATTGATATGTTTGGTCGGAGTGGAGACTGGAGGCAGCATTCTTATCTCAAAATTCTCGAAGTTCTCCGGCTCCCTCCCGCTACACATGCGTTACGGGGCATGGGGCTCTGAATTTTGACGACGCCACGTCATCAGATGCGGAACTTTCCGACGTGTCCAAAACAATTAAATAAACAAATGAATACGTGTAAAGAAACAAACAACAAACAAACCTTGGCTTCCATCTCCATTCTGCGTTATATAAATAAGAGTATAACTCTCTCTCTCTCTTCATGTGCGAAAGTTTGAGCCATTCCTTTTCGCTAGCTTGCTCTTGAGTCTCGTGTTTTTTATTTTTTCTTTTTTTCAGTCATCCTCTCGTTCTCGTAAGAAATTAAAAAAGTTTTCTGCTTTTTATCTGAGCAACAAATATTTCTGCCTTTGACCTTGCAACACACACACATATATATATATATACACAGTTTAAGATCACATCATCTTCTTAATTTGAGCGAGATAGCAGCAGATATTGTGATTGGTGGTGGATGACATATATCTATCTGTATATTTTTGCATGAAGATGGAAGTTGAGATTCATCCCAATAACAAGACGGTCGTTGAGTATCAAGAGGTATACATGTAGTATATTAATCCTTTTCTTTTTCTCTCTTTTTTCATCTTCAACCCATTTCATTTTCATTTTCTTGTTTATTTATTTATTTATTTCTAAGTATTAATCCATTTATGGATGGTTTCTTTTGTATAATTTGTTGTTACGAATAGGAATATGTAAGGAATGCAAGAGGGGTGCAGCTTTTTACTTGCAGATGGCTGCCTTTCTCTACTCCAAAGGCTGTTGTTTTTCTTTGCCACGGTAGGAGTAGGCGATAGCTCTCTGATCTCTCTCTCTCTCTTTGTACTCTTTTACGGGGGTTGGTTGTGATTATTTAATTCATTAATGGCGATGCAGGTTATGGCATGGAATGCAGTGGTTTCATGAGAGGTAATAAATTCTATTGCGTTTGCTTATTCAACTACCCTTTTCTCCCTTCTCTTCAATTTTTAACTTTTACTTATTTATTTATTTGTTTGTTTTGCTGCTGCCTCCTCCCTTATTAAAATTAAAAAATCTCCTCCAAATTCAGTTCTATTTATCTCAATTTCCATTTACAAACTTTGCATGATGTAACATTATTTACAGATACAAATGCAAAGTACTTTAACCTGCATAATTATTCTGTCCGCTCGAATTTCTTTGCCCAATTCGCATTGTACGTTCGCTTACCTACAAAATGAGTTATTCTGACCAAATTTTTACACTTAGACAACTCCTGAAACCTCCATCGTCAGAATTTGGTCATCATCCAAAAACAAATAACAAAACAAATTTCTCTGTTGCAAAAATTATTGAAAAATATTGCTACGGGCCTTCTTTCTTTTTTTTTTCTTTTGTCCTCCTCTTTTTCCTTCCTATTCCTTTTCTGAATTCGTCATCCTAATGGCTGCCGTGACCTGGATAAACACTGACAATAGTTGCCATGGCTTGAACGAGTTTATCCTAACACACTTTATGTCCTATACGCAATTATTGAAAATAATGAAGACAAAAATGATTGAAATTTATTTATACATATATAACCCATTTGCAAAGTATGCCCATACCCTCTTTGACACGTGTCGTTTCATCCTTCCTATATTGACGTCACAAGACTAGCGGATTCCTTTCCTCTGCGCACTACTGATTTGTGATTAATTTGATTAATATTATCAGTTATCACTTTTTTAATCATCGTCTTCTTGATCCCACCCATTCCCGCGAGCTTTTTCCTCTATAAGATTAAGAGCTTCCTTTTTTTTTTTAATTTTTATTTTATTTTTAATTTTTTTGGGCATGGTTCGGTAATGACACCCATCAGTTGCCTTGTGCAGGTAAACAATATAATCATATAAAATACTAGATAGTTATAACTAAACATAAGTTTGGCTAATTATTTAATTAGAAACCATGTGCAAATTTCATTTTCTTTTGAAAACGATGTTTGCTTTATTAAGTGCACCACAAAATAATTTCCGTACTCTCTATGACACCTCATATTGCTACTACTGGGCAACAAGTTTCCTTAAGGATACTTGTGGATCATGCTGACCTGAAGATTGAAATTGAAATTGAATATGTTGGTCAGCTAAGTTGGTTTGGTTGGCAAACATCATCAATTTTCATTGGTTGGGTTGCTTTCCAACTTCCAATTTTACTCGTAGCTCCACCAAAATACATCTAACCTACATATTGAAGGACGATTAAATTTATTAATTAGAAGTTAGATTTATTCCACACAAGAGAAAGGGTCCCTAATAATTTAAAGCTGCATTTATTTTAATATATTTCATGCCTTACACACATTCATTGACATTTTTGCTTTATAATATTGTTGTTGGATTTTCAAAAGGTAATGTTATATGTGTAATTGTAAATTTGGTTACCTGCCTAAACTTGCCTTAAAGGGAATAAATATATGGATGTAAGTTGAATTAGCTAGCTAACAAAAGGTTGAAATATACATGTAATATTATATTTGTGTTAAATTTTGGAAATACAGGCACCGCGTTTTTTTTTTTTTTTGGCCATATGGGTATTGTTTTTAGAGGCAGAGAGTTATAGACACATTTTGAGAATTTAGTATGAGAAAGATAATGGGAAGTTTTTAAATAAATGGTATGAATTAATTAAAATATATATGCTGAAGGCTGGATTTACTGACATCATGATTTGAATGATTAGAATGTGGAACCAGGCTAGCAAGTGCTGGATATGCTGTGTTTGGTATTGATTATGAAGGACATGGTCGATCCAGAGGTGCTCGTTGTTACATCAAGAAGTTCGAGAACATCGTTAATGACTGTGATGATTTTTTCAAGTCCGTCTGTGGTATGTAATATGTAATCATGCCAGTGCCACAATCATCTTGTGTTTCGCTTGAGACATACAGTCAAATCCATCACTTAATATGTATATTTCTTTTTATCACAATGATTTTCCAGCACAGGAAGAGTACACGGATAAGGCCAGATTCTTGTATGGGGAGTCAATGGGAGGTGCAGTTACCCTCCTGCTTCACAAAAAGGACCCTTCTTTCTGGAATGGTGCTGTCCTTGTTGCACCAATGTGTAAGGTACAAATTGATATTAATTAGATATTGTTATATATAAAGAGATGAGTTAATATTGCATTTGTTGATTTGATTTGATTGGTGTTACGAAATGTTAGATATCAGAGAAAGTGAAGCCACATCCAGTACTTGTGAATATATTAACTAAAGTGGAAGAGATCATACCTAAATGGAAGATAGTGCCCACTAAAGATGTCATTGACTCTGCTTTTAAGGACTCCATTAAACGTGAAGAGGTGATGATTTTATTTTTTTTAATTTATATCTCTATTTTGTATGGTAGCTATTATCTGACTCAAGTAATTGAATTAATGATTTAATAATAATATATGGCCACTTTCTCTCATAACATTGTTGCAGATTAGGAACAACAAATTGATATACCAAGACAAACCAAGGTTGAAAACAGCATTGGAAATGCTCAGAACCAGCATGAGCCTTGAAGACAGTTTAAGCAAGGTTACTATCTATGCGAATGATGAATTAATGCGCAAAAACTTGAGATACAACAACAAGAGCATTCTAGTAATATATATGTATCGATGACGGGTCTCACTAATTAATGGCGTATGTTTTACAGGTTACGATTCCATTCTTTGTGCTGCATGGGGAAGCAGACACGGTGACAGACCCAGAAGTGAGCAAGGCATTGTATGAAAGAGCCAGCAGCAGAGACAAGACTATCAAATTGTACCCAGGAATGTGGCACGCTTTGACGTCGGGGGAACCTGATGAGAACATAGATATCGTGTTTGGTGATATCATAGCTTGGCTTGATAAGCGCATGAGTGATGCCAATGCAATTGCAGTGACACCAATTCATCCTTCATTTAAAAATAGCATTGAAAAACTTGCTGACATTGAGTCACCCAGCGGCAGGCAACAACAGCGCCAACAACAGCGGAGCTATTTGTGTGGGTTGAAAGGCCGTCGCATGTTCCACCACTCTGCCATGTAGCCTGATTATGGCATCAGACATTGCTGCGGAAATCTCTCTTTAGTGTTTTTCAGGCTCTTTCCTTCCTATATGCAAAAATGAAAATGTTATCCAATGAATCCTAAATTTCATGTGAAATTTCCCAACAACCACCTTTGTCAATTAATTATGAGGAAAGTTAATAGAAAATGAAGCGTGTATACGTACTTTTCTCCCTCTCTCTCTTTTCTTGGTGGAAAAAATTAAGCAATAGCATTTCAACTTGCAAAACTTCTTGTTAACAAATAACAACTGCAAGCATTGGCTAGAGTTGTAATCTTTGTCTACATTTTATGTTTTTTTTTTTGTTTTTAATTTTAAGAAAAGCATGGTGTATGAAGTAGCAGATTTAAAAAAATAATTTACTGGAGTTAGATTACATATTAGTAAAATTTTAAAATTAAAACTTTGAATGTGTAGAATATTTGTTAATACATTTATAATTATTCTCGAAATATTTTTAAGAATAGAAAAATATTTATGGTGATAATCTATCATTACTTTTAATTATAGTATAAGCTTTTATAATTCTAAAAATTAAAGTTTAAATGTTGTGAATTTATAAATTTATAGGTCAATTATAATAGATTTAATGGGGTCCTAATTAAAAATCTTACATATTTTTTCTTTTCTTCTTATAATTTTTTTTTAGTCAACGGGGCTACAGTCCCCAAATCACATACGACGTCTGACTTTGGGTGTATGAAAACTAATTAATTAATTTATTTAAAAGATATGTAGTGTAGAAAAAGTTCAAATCATTTTTTTAGACCTTACCTTCTATTGTCAAACTCAAGTAGTCAATTAAAATAAATTGTTTAAAAGCCACTACATGAAACTTTTGGTGTCATATCTTAGAAAATTTTAAATATAGAGAATAGTTGTGAATTATATACGTCCCGTATTACCTTATTCACTATTTCACCTAATCCAACATGTAAATCTAGATTCCGCTATGCCACTCACTTTGTACTATTGTGACAATAAATTTCATTAACATAATCGTATATATAGGTGAAGGTGGAAGCGAGCAAGTGTGAGCATTTTGAAAAATATCAAATTTCATAATGTAGGGGGTTATGGCTTTTTCTGAAAATTTCTTCCTTCTGATTGTCTCACTCTCATTCTCACTAAGCCTTTATTGTATATATTTTTTAATTTCTTCCATTATTTGTTTGCAATACTTCCACAAAACAAATATATAAATTTACAATAGAGAAATTTTTATTTATTTATTTTCACTTTCTACTAATTTGTCTTTTATATTAAAACAACTCTCAATTTTTTTATTAATATTGAAAAAAAAAAACAAAACAAAAAGAAGAAAGGGCTTGTGTAAGTGAAAGATCAAAAGCCTGGTCTAAATAGGAGCCTGGGCCTTTGTGATTTCGGCAGCTGGTTCCAAAGCGAAATTGCAGACTGAATCAATCGTCTGCAATAGCCCAACTGTTCTAAATTATCAACGTTCGTTTTTCGCTCTCTCACTCTTTTAACTCTCACTTCTCTGCCCAAGACCCTCTCGCTCTCTCTAAAAGTCTATACCCTGTCGTCGTGAGTTCTCTTAGATCCCTAATTCTTTATCGTTCTGTTTCGTTCTGTTTCGTTTTTATACTGTTTTCCTCTTCTTCTTCTTCTTCTTCTTCTTCTTTTTTGCTGATTTATATGACTCTTTTTATCTTTTTTAAGATAATTGCCGGCTTATTCGTTTTTATTTTTTATCTTTGCTTATTACTTATTTATTTTGCAGGTTTGGGAGACTCGAGTGAAGATGAGGTACTCTTTAAGATTTTCGTGTTTCTATTTTCTTGTCGGTTATTTTGTTCCTTTTATAATTTAACAAGTTAGGGTTTGTTATGTGTGCTGCTTGTTCGCCAGTGTTTTTGACTTCTCTAATCCTTGACTCTTTGAATTTCTTTTAGTCTATCTTTGCGAGGAAAGTTTTTTGAATGTATGGTTATTGAATAACTGGGGTATTTATATGTGTAGATTGACTCGTTTTTGGTTCAAATTATGCTCATGTTGGGGATTTTACAAAATCTGTCCATTAGTCTATTTGTGGGAATCAGGGGACAAAGTAACAGTTGGTTCTATCAGAAATTGAATTTGTGTGTGGTGTGTGTATTAGAGTTGGAGCTTTGGAATTTCAGTTAAGTAGAAAAGGAGCTCAAATCTTCAATATATCTCAAGACATGATAATAGGTTTCTAATTCTTTAACTGATTTACCTTTGCATGAGCACTCAATATATTCCTTTTTGTTAGAATTTTTTGTTTGACAGCAGAAGTACATCTTGCATGCAGCACTGCTATGCCCTCACTGTCCTGCCCCTCAATTTTTTTTTTTTTTTTTTGGTTTTGTCCTCTTAGATAGTTTAGTGTATTTGTATGCTTCACTGATTTAATTGCTTTGTCGGCTTGTTTTGCATCATTGTATATTGACAATGTGCCAACTAACATTATTTCTCTTCCTTTTTTATTCTTTTGCAGTAGAGCAATGGATGAGGATACCACTGTAACATTTCTTACTGTTTATTAAGATTTTTATCAGCTTTGTCTCTGGATTGCCGTCATCCTACTTTTATGCTGAACTTAGCTTATATACCTCTTATCTATACTGTTTGTGACAGGGTGGAAAGACTGAGGAAGAGGAATTCAACACTGGGCCACTTTCTGTTCTGATGATGAGTGTTAAAAATAACACTCAGGTATTATGCAACTATATTTACGTTTAATAAGAGCAAAAGATTATCAAGTGCCTTGCGTAGTTTTTGTAGGAAGTTTCTAAATTATTTATGTAATCAAATGCAAGCTGAGGATGCTGGTAGTTTCATAAGGTGACTATTTAGCTAGGGGCTGTTTGAGAAACTCTAAACCAGTTTGCTGGAATGGTCTGATTAAAGTGAAGTTTGACATTTTAAGGTGATCTCTGTAACAGAATAGTTTTGTTTATTAGGCTTCACTGCCTGCTTTTCCAAATTAATGTTCTGTTGGTTTTAACCAGAAGTAGGTAGCATAATGCTTGTTATCCAAATTCGGTTCAGTTTTCGAAACTCCCAAACAACCCTTATGCTTTTCTGCTTTTGGGCCTTGGAGTTTATAGTTCTCCAGGTATTGGCTTGTGAGATCTGCTTATAAATTATCATATGGATATGGCTTTGTTACAATATTTTTGTTGCCATTTAATCACTTGTTCACTCAGGTGCTAATCAACTGCCGGAACAACAAGAAGCTTCTTGGCCGTGTGAGGGCATTTGATCGACACTGCAACATGGTCCTTGAAAATGTCAGGGAGATGTGGACTGAGGTTTGTTATTTTCCACCGATCTTTATTTATTTATTTATTTATTTATTATTCTTTTCCTGATTCTGATGCTACAATGCCTGATGTCTGTATTTACTTTTGGTTCAGTTGCCCAAGACTGGGAAAGGAAAGAAGAAAGCTCTTCCGGTCAACAAAGACAGATTCATCAGCAAGATGTTCCTTCGAGGGGACTCTGTAATCATTGTCCTTAGAAATCCCAAGTAATATAGCAGCCTTTAGAAATCATTCTCGATCAACGGTTGTTTGACATTTGTGGACTATGTTGCGCGACAGATCCATTTACATTTTTAGGGATTAACATGTTTGGTCTGAACTCTGAAAGTTTATTATAAAGTCAGTGACTTTTATTTGTCTACACTAGCCAGTTGATTTTTGTAGTCAGGTGATTATATTACCTGACCAAGGGATATATGATGATGGTTCAGATAGGTGATGCTCTCTGTGGATTTCCGTTTTACAGTCAAATGCTTTGGTTCTGAAGTCAAATGTTTGAATGGTGTTTGTCACCAGCTCAAGACGAGCAGCATGTGGTGTGTCGGCCAACTAGTATCATGTAGTGGGCGATTATTAAGATTTGAGTCTTTATGGTCGAAATGAAACAACAAAAATAAGTACATTATCAAAAAACAGAACAAAAGGAACAAAGAAATGTGGTCTACTACCTATTTTCAGTAACAAACTCCTCTACTACAATCGGAAGATAAGAACTGGATAAATTGTAACGGTAATGCTTGCTGTCTATCAAACTCAGGATCAGGATAACATAGAAAATTACAAGATAATAGGAAAACGAATTTATATCAGGGCACCTTGAAATCTAAGCCAGATATAGATAACAAAGGGCTCATCTGCTGCTACCGCTGCTGCTGCTGTTGAATGTGGCTACCATATGTTGTTCTCGAGGAGGAAAAAGGGGGAATTGTTTTCGACCAAACATTTCCCGTTCCTTTGATCACTCTAAGAAGTACACGGGCCAAGTTACGCCGATGACGTGGTATCGGGTGTGGCACCTGCACCACCTTCCTTGTGGTCACCAAAGATACGCTGCCGGAAATCTTTGACCATCTTGGGGAGACCCTTCCTCAATGATACCTTTGGTTCCCAACCAAGAAGCTCTTTAGCCCTTGAGATATCAGGCTTCCTCTTGTGTGGATCATCTTCAGTGTTGGGCCTGAACTCTATTTTTGCATTTGGGTCAATTGTTTCCTGGACCACCTGCAGCAAAAACAACGGGAGGAGGAGAAGACTCAGATTTATTATGGAAGCAAAAATGCCAGGTACAAGACATTAATTTACAGAACCTGCTGGTATTACTATCTCTTGCTAAAATCAAACTGGAAAAAAACAACAGATAAAACAAGATCTGTGCTATTAAAATACATTCTTTTGCCACTCGGTCTTTGGCCGTATGGTCAGGGCTGCTGCCCTCCAAACGTGAGGGCAACAGTTCGAACCCCCAGAAACCTAGAGGTTATTCCTTCCTTAATTATAATATATAATTGAGTACAAGCAGTCTTCACCTTAGCAAGTGTGAGTGCAGTAAACATCTTTTAAGTATTAGTAAGGGTTAAAAATCTGAATAGTGCTTCATAAAAAATTGATGTAAACTAGTCTGATTTGTAAATATCAATTATAGTCTCATGTAATATGAGTTATAGTCTGATGTAATATGAGTTGTAGTCTCATGGAATTAAAAAATATACATTCTTATGTTTCACATTGGATTTTATGGCTTGGAAGGTCATTGAATTTGTCTTGATATATTTAGATCTGATATTAAATGAGTGATCTGGTTACTGAGGCAATTTCTATAATCATAAACATATTGATCTACAAATACATAATGATGTAAAACCAGATTATTTCTATTGAACCCAAAAAATAAATATATCAACTTAGAAAAGCAGTATAAAGACACTGTTGCCATACTAGACATATTTGTATATGTTTAAACAAAGTTTATCTTATACAGTATCCGTTTCAGTGTACTTGCGACCAGAGATCTTCTGAAATCGCAACAGTTGTGGGCAACAGACAATGAAATGAATAACTAAAGAAGTAACAATGCCACAAAGTGAAAGAATGAAACCATCAAAATTATGAATATTCTTCAATAAAATGAGACATACCTGAGCAAGTTCAAGCATGGTAAATTCACCCGGATTTCCAAGATTAAAAGGACCCACATGTTCTCCCTCCATGAGGCGCATCAGACCCTCCACCT
This sequence comes from Citrus trifoliata, assembly GCA_018350135.1. NCBI lineage: Eukaryota > Viridiplantae > Streptophyta > Magnoliopsida > Sapindales > Rutaceae > Citrus > Citrus trifoliata. Next base: position 38,740,527 of record CM031386.1, on the reverse strand, counting down.
ATTTTGACACACATTGCAACAAATCATCTTTAAATAAAAAAACTGAAAAGCAGCAACCATACTGAATCTATAACCATCTGGAGAGGACAGTTCCACAACCATGGTAAATATACCCCTGAAATATTACTGAGACTTTTGTTACTATTATTACTTAAGAGGAATTGTTATTATTATGATATTCTTGAAAGAAAGTAGTATTCAGATAAATCTTACTCGGGATTGGCAACAACCTACCTAGTACCATGTAACCCCTATAAAGAAGAATCAAATATTATGTTATTAACCTTCTAATAAAATCAGCTTGCCAATCCAGTAGGATGTGAATTTACTTTCAGCCAATATAAAATACTTAGAAATGATCAGTTCAATGGAGAGAGGTCAGAGGGACCGGAGAATCTTGTCATTGATACTGTCTACTTAATGATAGGGTCTTTTCTTTTCTTTTCTTGTCCCACTAAGTGTAAATTGATGATGCAAAAGAGACCGTGGTATACTGCTACACTTATCTAGGGGGACTATTAATACACCTGGCGCACTTAGGACTTCATTGGCTCCTAGTCACATGGTTTTTGCCTCTTTAGTTAGAACTTGCCAAAGAAAATTTATGGTCATATAACATCAACTGCCTCATTTTGGCACTGCACAAACTGTTCACCATGCTGCAAATTCTAATCCAGGAAGTAAAAAACCAATTTCCCCAAAATACGTGCTGTCCCCATGGAAAAAGTAATCCCAATTTGTATTTTCTAACAATAACATGTGCAATGCACTGGTGAGCTAGAATTCAAGTACATCTATAGAACAAACTTCCCTACAACAAGACAAATCTCTTGCTCAAGAGATGCCCAACTCATCTATTTTATTAGAAAGCTAATCCAAGTGTAGAAGCATCAAAGAATCTTAAAGTTACCAAAAATAATGAATAAGCAGTGACGATACTAGCACTTCGAAAATACTGATCAGATAGTAAATATACATAATAATAATAATATTGTAAATACTCAAATGGTTTCTGTTAGTCTTACCAAATCAGAAACAAATTGGAAACTCCTAGTCTGCTTCCCATCTCCATATACAGTCAAAGGCTCCTTCCTTAAAGCCTGCATCATTGCAACAAATTATCTTTAACTAAATAATACAGCCACTAGGGCCACCACCATTTGTAATTATATAATACAAAATACGCAAAACAATACCTGAGCAACAAAATTACTAACAACGCGACCATCATCGATACACATACGGGGTCCATAGGTGTTGAAAATTCTAGCAATCCTAACCTGAAAAAGAATTAAAACAAGAATAAACAATGTCCAATTTGTCATCTCTGAAAAATTTTATAACTAACAGTTAATTGAAATTAATCAATGGGTAACTTTAACAAACCTCCACGCCAGCTCCTCTGTGGTAGTCCATGGTCAACGTTTCAGCAGTTCGCTTTCCCTCATCGTAACAACTTCGGACACCTGTCATGCATTCCAACATTGGACCCCAAACCCGTTGTCAGATTTATTTTAAAACCGAGAATACAGGACCCTTCAGATCTAGGCGCTCCACTAACATTCATATTTCACAAACCATCCCGTTTACTAAAATACCCCTCCCTCAACGTTTTGTCATTTTACAATCTACCACGCGCACTACAACAACGTTACCATTATCACCGTTCAAACTTCAAACAAACATCCGTCGATTTGTTGAAGTTGCGATAACAAATACGTGGTGAAATTCGAACCGTTTGATTAGCGCACCGCTAGACGCGGCCATCATCAGATCTGAAGTCATGGACTCATGATAAACAGCCTCCGCTTTGCCCGGGCTGCTAAAGGGCGCCGTTTCGATACAGTAAAGTAAAGAAACGACATGCTTTGCGTGATGGCCGAAATTGACTAATGAAAACTAAAAAATGAGAGAGAGTGAGAAGAAATATGTACCGATAGGATTGACGTTGCCCCAGTAAGTCTCCTTCTGTGGATGCTGAAGAGGGTCACCGTACACTTCACTGGTACTCGTTAATAAAAACCTCGCTCCCACTCTCTTCGCCAATCCAAGCATGTTCAATGTTCCCACCACATTCGTCTTGTAAAATTTCTCATTAAGGAAAAAAAAAACAAAACAAAAGAAATGAGCTGAAAATAAACTTTTTTTTTTTTTCTGAAAACAACAATATTTTTGTCCTTTCGAAAGAAAAAAAAGGATATAATAGTCTTGACGGGGTTGAATTTGTAATGAACTGGAGATGCGGGACAAGCGAGATGGTAGATCTGGTCGACTTCAAGCAAGAGAGGCTCGACGACGTCGTGTCTGATGAGCTCGAAATTCGGGTTACCAAAGTGGTGCATCACGTTTTCTTTCCTTCCCGTGAAGAAATTATCTACAACGATCACGCTGTCGCCCCTCGCGATCAGACGGTCCACGAGGTGAGACCCGACGAACCCCGCCCCACCCGTGACGACTATTCTAAGCCCCTTCCGTTTCAGCCCCAGGGGAATCTTCCCGCCCGAATTCACCGCCCCCAACACGCGAGGGTTGTAGGCTCCTTGGTACGTCTCGACGGGGTAATACGACAGCGAATCCGAGATCGCCACGTGGCTGCGGGACCCGCCGTGCGAGGCGGGATACGACGTCGGAATGACGGTAAAAAACAGGGTGGCGATAGCAATGCCGACGAGGACGAAGACGAGTCGCTGCTCGCGGAGCATGTAGCGAATCGGTTGGGTCACGGCGAACCATGGCTTGATGGGTTTAGGGGAATACGAATCCGTAGCCGGTTGACTGTCGTGGCCTCTGTATATGAGCTCAGACCCCATCCTCGGGAATTTCTAATCACACCCCACCTCGCTCCAATGTCGAGATCAGCTGATCAAAGAGAGAAGAAATATAAAAGAGAAGGTGAATTTTTTCACGAGCTACAGCTGAGTTGAACAGGCCGGGAGAGCTCGGTCACCGGCTTGTGTTTTATGCTGTGTAGGATTGATGCGATTTTCGTTTGGAGTTGTGGGGTTTTGGTTTATAAGAAGCGGAGGGGAAAAGATGAGGGCTCCGTTTGGTGGAAAATTGCGGAAAGGCCATTGTGGTACGACTCTGTCGAGTAAATGACTGTCGTCACTTGGTGGGATTCGAATTTCCAAATAATCGTGGAAAATATTACGTAATTAAATTAATGCTTTGTGAACTTTCTTCTAGTGGGGGTATTTTTACGAATTTTAATTTCGTAGTTGCGTGATTGACTTTTTAATTTTAATAACTGTAGTATAATTATTTTTTATTTTCTTGAAAATTTGACGACATAAGTAATTAACAGTTGTTTTAGATATTAATACTCTTATCATTGTGTTGAGATATGCCCATTAGTTTATGTTATATATAGAACGTAACTGAAAGTTCATAATTATCTCGTTTACCCAACGACAATTGATTGTCAATTAAGAAATTTCGACGGTTGTTAATTTATTTGCAAATTTCACAGTTTTGTTTAAGAGAACAATAATCTTATATTTAAATAAATTAAATATTATTATTATGATTGGTTCAATGCCCGTAACAGATGTACATACACAATATTACATGGGGCGCACGCTGGATTACCAAAATGAAACAAGAACTATTAAATGTATAGACCGTTCATTAGTATAAATTAATAATCGTTTTACAAATTATTTTAATAAAAAACTTTTCGTTTCCTGGACCACGAATTTATACAAAATCAAAATCAAACGTTTTTCGCCACAAACTACGGCTCTGGTTTCGGTTTAAAATTAATGCAAAATTGATTAAATTTAGTTTTTTATAAAAAACATGCTGATTAAAACTCAAACTCAATAAATCACAAATCGAGTTTTAATTTCGTGCATTGTGATATACTACTTTACGCGTAGCCTACGATAGTCAGGGCCGCCTTTAGAGTATATAGGACTTTAGACAAAAAGTTTTTGTAGGGCTTTTTTTATTTTGTAATTTCAATATTCAAATAAATATAAAATACTAAAAAAATTATTCGACTTTTAACTCTTGAATTTTAATCGTAATAAAAAAGATCTTAAAAATTTTCAAAAACCAAACTTAAAAAAATAAGCAAGAAGATATCTTTTTTACTTCCATTAAAATTATTACAAAAGTAAACAACACAAATAAATAAAAACAATATTTTTTTCAAATAGAATATTTTTCTATTTAGAATAGTAGAAAATTGAGATAATAAATTGATTATTAAATAATAGACATGCACTTTGTATTTTAAGAAATTAATTTTTTCTTTTTAAAATGAATCAATGAATGTAATAATTTTCTTTGTAAAAAAAAATGAGAGCAAGAAATCTATTTATCTATTGATTTTTTTATACTATAAGGAATTAAAAGGAATATTAAAAGTCACAAATTTTAATTTTTTTAGGAAAGTTAAAAGGTAAAAAATGTAATTTTTTTTAAAAAAATTAATAATGAATGAAATAATAACTAAACAATTTTATTAATTATATCTTTTGAACATTAAGATTACCAAATATTGATTTTCTATAAATAAATAAAAAATAATTCTTAATTATGGTATAACTGTTAATTATAAAGATGTCTAATAGGATTTTCTATAATACATAATTTTTATTAAAAAAATATATTTATTAATTAAAAATACTTTAAAAAAATGAGAACTTAAAAAAATTTAGGATTTTCGGCAATCCTATACTTAAAGCCACCTAACAATAGTTAGGCAAATCATGTGGTCCCGGTAGAGAGTCCATGCAAATCCAAGTTGCCCATTCCATCCTTCTTCGCGGGGAAAGAAATCGAGTTCATTGTTTGAGATTATTGAAGGCTTTCGTGTCCAAATTTATTACCCGTTAGTGGTGGTAACTTTAAAGGGAAGACAAAGATTTAAATGTTTTCAATATTAATAATAATATAATTAGGTGAGTTCTGGCGAATGTCGAATGCTGCCCCCAAAACGGTACTCCATTATTTGGGTGATTTTAGTCGCTCAATTATTTTTTTCCACTAACTAAATACCTAACCTTTGTCCTAAATGCAGCAATCCATGGGCTTCATTAGATCGAGTTTTCATTTTTCTTTTTTTTTTTAAATTGAATATTTGCAACATTATTTTATGCCTTCAATGAATTTACGTTATTCTTTTTAAGCCAAGATGATTACTTTACGTAACCGACGGGAGGGGACACATGCATTTCTTATTTCCAGTCCCATGTAAAGAAATGATACTTGTAAGCAGGCGTTCGTTTAGGTCACCTCATGAAAATCACACCCCCGGACCCCGACACAGAAATGGTTGGGCGCACCTTTTGGACTTTGAAAATTCCGAAATGTTAGTTAGATACATACAACTCAATTGTGTCTGGTACCGACACGGCTGCTGCAGTATTGTCTAAAGTTTCGCATGACTTTTTAATTGCGCAGTCTAATTTTATAATTTTCAGTGAGATTACAACTCTCATGTTAATAAATTTAATTAATAATTTTCTTTTTTTAGAATAGTACAAGTGATTTTGGATTAGAATCAAACTCTCATTGGTAGGAACTAAATAATCAGACACTTTCTATTTATTTATCCTCACCACTATATCAACGTAAGTGATAAGACATAAATACGATGAAAAAAATTCACTAATGTCCTTTTATATTTTCTTACGAGTGTTTTTATGCTTATTCTCTTAAAATACTTAATTTATATTTCAACTAATTTGCCACCGATATATTTTTATCATTTAGGTTATAAATAGTAAGACTTAATAATTAATTATTTGTTTAATCAATTAAGAAATTACACATCGTTTGTCACGTAATAAGTGTCATACTTAAGTAAGCATAATATTAATTGATAAATTAATATTAGCATCATAATTGTGTAATTATATTAACGTAGTCTCTACGAATATGAAGCGATTATTTATTGAATTGGATTACGTCAACATATTTATTAGTTGTATCAAATTTATCAACATATATATATATATATATATAATAAAAAAAATCATATCATATTACAGCCCATTTTACCACCACCTCTAATTACTCCTACATCAACGATGAATCCGTGACACATCCAAAACATGCCCCCTAGTGACAGCTAGTAGTAACACGTGTAACAACAAAGTTATTCCGTTGCAGTAAGTAAAATCGAAAATTGACTACGGGAATTATTGTTAAAAAATATCATTGTCTTGATTGGGTCCGCTTCGCGTGTAACCAAAACTGAACAGGAATATTTGGAGACGATGACTCGACGAGTGGATGAATGTGAACCCAGGGAGGGAGATCTGTGACTGAGAGTGTGGGGTACTCGTGGGCAAGGCTTATATTGCACGTCGTGGCAGGATTCGTACTGAAGCGACATCGACTCTTCTCCCTACACGTGGTGCCTAAAAAGATTTTGCACGTTTCTCCAGCCTTCACTTGGCCTTGACTGTGTTCCATTAGTTACCAACCGCCATTTGTGCCATGATGAAAGCATAACACCAACACGCGCCAGGGTCACCACTAATGTGCTTTTTTGCTTTTCTTTTGAGTTTTTTTCATTTTATTAACCGCCATCCAATCTCTCCTCTCTCTTTTAAAAGTATACATGAAAAAGGTGCAATTTCATTGCTGTGTCACCCTATGCCTGCGCCAAATTACATTACGATAACGCGCTTTATTTTTGAAGCTATCAAATGAAAGATTATGTTAAACAAATATATATATATATATATATATATATGAATATCACCGGACTAAAACACCTCATTCGTGTCAAAACATTATTTTAAATATTACAATACAAATTTACGGATAAACCATGATAAAGGCTTTTTTTTTTTTTTTACATTGGTCAATAAATTGACGAGTAATTTACCCTACACAACAGCGTTGGGTTTTTCTACACTGCAAATGGTCCCCAGTGAACAGTGATTGGTCTGTCTGGAATCCTTGATTCATCAGCCTGCAAGTTTTGTGGACAACAGTAGATCGAGTTTTCTGCATTTTTTCCCCCTTCCACTAATAATAATAAATTAAAAAAAAGTTTACTTTTTGGAGGCAAAGTCTCAGCTAATTGAACGGCCATAAAATAACAAGAAAAAAATTGCGAACATGCAATATAAATGACCTAAGAAATTATCATTGCATAATCTCTATTTTATTTTATATTCATCTAACCATCATAAAATTCTAACTTTTTACATTATTTTTTTTAAATTTGTATCAATTAGTCACTTTTGAACTACCACCGTTAAATAATTTAAACGAAATAATAATTTTACCTATAAATAAATTAAATAATCATTTTATTTTATTAAAATTTTGAAAAATAAGAAAATTATAAATAAAAAAATAACCCTAAATTTAATAAAAAAAAAATCCCAAATATATGTGCTGAGCTGATTTTTATTAAATTTAGATTTTGTAAAATTTTAATAAAAATAACTGAATTTATTTATTAAAAAATTATAATTTTACAAAATTTTATTAAAATAGCTGAATTTATTTATTAAAAAATAATCCCAAAATTTTGTAATTATTTTTATAATTATAATTTTTATTAAAAATAAAAATTCTAATTTTGAGATTTGTTTTTATTAAAATTAGGGGTATTTTTATAATTATAAATTTTTATTTTTCAAAGTTTTTATAAGATAAAATAATTTTTTAATTTATTTAGGGATAAAATTATCATTTTGTTTAAATTATTTAATAGTATTAATATAAAAATAATATAAAAAATATGTTAAAATTTTGTGATGGTTGAATAAATATAAGGTAAAATAGAGGTGATGCAATAATAATTTATCCGCAAATAACAAATGACCGCGATCGGGCGAAGCTTTGTAGACGAAGCTTATTAGAGCATCTCCAAAAGCCTCTATAAATTTTATTTTTCAAATACTTATTTGGCTTACCTATGTGGCAATAGAAAAGTGGAAAAAATAAGGATAATTCTCCAAAAGACTATTTCAAATAGAAATAAAATTAAATATTCTTTTAAATCAAATATTATTTTTCAAAGGAAGTCAATAGCAATTAAAACCTTTCTCTCTTTCTTCAAATGAAAAAGTAATAAAAATATAAATTGAAGAGTGAGAAATTAACTCTTCAAAATTTGAGAGAGAGAATTAATTCTCATTGAGAATCTTAATTGGATGTGTTTTTGGAGTTTTAAATATTGAGGTGAACTCTTAAATAAGTAATAAAATTTATTTAATAGAGTTTTTTGGTGATACTCTTACACTTATTTTTCAAAACGGTAAGAGTCAAATCTTGACGAAGGAGCAAAGCAATCCGTGCATGGTTCCGTCAATTTCTCAATCACAAAATGACTTGGACGAAAGCCCATTCTCTGAAATTGATCCAAAAATGGCGTTTTTTTTTTTTTCACACTTTTGCATCGTCAAGTTCAGTGACAGATGGCAAGAGCAAAGCGGATTACTCCACCGATGACTTTTCTTGATTAAAATAAAAATGATTCCCACTTCTTTGAAACTCGACCTCTATCATTATTCTTTTCAAAGAAAAAAGTGTGCTCTAAATGTTTCTAATGCTATTACATGGCTTACAAAGAAGAATAAAAAAAGGAACGACGAATTTAACTAGAACATGGGCAAACGTGATTCCTTCATTGTAAATTGTGGAAATTATTATTGTTAATATGCTGCCGAGGATGATAAAATGTGCGGAGCAAATGAACTGCCCAGCCTGCACCATATGCAACCAAAATGGTGAGACATTAAATATACCTCCGCCAACTCAATGTGCATTTGATTTTTTTTAAGTAGTTAAATTATGAGAAAATGATAGACAAGTGGCCGATTAATGCTCAAGGATCATTAGGCCTTTTTCAGATGGATCTAGATTTGATCGATGTTGAACAAGTTCGATCCAAAGTCAACGAAGCGACCTAACCTTAAGTATTGCATTGTCGTTTCCCTAGCCACCATCATCAATTTACACCGTGAATTGCCTGTTAGGTCCTTGGATTTAAATTTTATTTGTTGCATTTTTATTCTCATTTAAATTTGAGATTGGGTCGGGTGTTGACAACCACTTATTGGTTTAGTGATCGTTTCTCCTAATATAAATCTCTCCATTAATTATTAGCCTAAATATAAATGAAATGGGTTGAAGTTCCCACCTGTTGTCTTGTGGGAACAGAATTTATGCTTCAGTGCAAATAAGTCCCATTCATTTTCAGAACAGATGTGGGAAGTGCGTTTTAAATGAGAATAAAAATGAGATGGGAGCTTGTTGGTGAATATTATTTTAGCGCATCGCTTGTGTTTGTTTTTCTCATATCATCACTTAATCGAATTGGGTCCTCAACAAGCAAATTTCGGTTTAAAATAGAGGCCCAAACCCGATGCTTAAATGGGTCAATTTATTGGTTTGGCTTTTTATGGATTTATTATGTAGGCACCCAAGGCGAGGACAATTATAAGTCGCACTCTAAAAGAAAAAAAAGATCAGAATTTTGGAAGAAGAAAGTTCGAATGATCTACAGTAGTTGTGCTACTGCTGGGGTTGGATTTTCTTGGAAGTAAATCCACATAGGTTCATGAAACTTGAAATTTATTTGGTTTTACAACAGATATACAAAATAGGAAGATTAAATTAAAGCTAGTTGAGTACACACTAAAGAGAAACAAGTAGCCCGATCTCTACTAGTTTTATTGTTTCATGCCATGACCTCTGCCTCTCAGCACGCAGCTTAATTGAAGAGCGTATCATGTACACACACACACACACACACATATTATGGATCGGCAAGGGCAAGGCTTTCCAAACTCGTGGTTGCAAGTTTGTTAATAAGAGCCAGAGCATTGCTTGTAAAATAAGTTGCTTTCAAAACTCGATTTTTAAGCAAATATACTTGCGTTGCCGTTGCCTTTTGCCCTTCAAAACCATCCAAGCAAGTGTCCTCATAAGTCAGTGCAGCGCTCACAAAGGTTGTGAGATCACCCATTTGTCTATCAAACTCTCTTGCACTTAGCCTCCTCAGGATGCCAAGCGACTTGTGAAGTTCATCAATGGTATCTTGAAAGCACTCGATGCAATCTAAAAGAGCCAATCGATTTCTCCTTCTCATTAATTTGCTTCTCTTCAATTTGTACAAGAATTGAGTTACGTTCTTGACCTCACCTATTGTCACGGAGACGCCAGCACGCGCCCACTTCCCAGGACTATTCCTAGCAATGTTAGAAAATGGTGCTAGCGAGTGGATACAAAGATCGCGATATTTTGTCACACTACATGCATCTCGGACGAAGTTATTCCTTTTCCCGGATGCCGATTCGCCAGATTTTGCTAGCCAGGCAAGGAGCATGAACAACATGAACATGTTTGGTCCTGCCATTTCTTTTATTTCTAGGATTTAAAATGGGTGAAAAAAAGAAATCATAGCTATCAAATGTGAAGCCCGAATTAACAAAGCTTTTGATGGGAAACTTTTATAAGAAGTTTTTGGGCGCCTTTTCTAGTTGTTACCAAGGCAAGAGGCTGGTGAGTGTAATAAAGAAGGGGAAAGGGTAGAACAGGCTGATTAAGAAAGTGAAAGAGCATGTGAATGGACTGGTGAGTTTCTCATGAAATTTGGGATGAGGGTGATGATATAGATCCTGAGAGGGAAGATCTGTTTGCTAAATGTTGACTGATGATGCTGAAAATCTTAATAAAGTTTATATGACTTCCAAAGGCCATAATAACATTCATATATTATTGTCACAAGCATTGTTGGAGTTGAATGCCAAGCATCCAATGAATTATGTCACAATCATTAAATCAAAATGCTGTGCTCTTCATTTTCATACTGTGGGGGTTAGATTGCATTAAAGATTAACAGTCGGTAAGAGTCGAGAACACATCATACGATATCACAAACTACTGTTTTCGGTAAAAGCATTTATTTTCTTCTGCCTCAACAAAATTTCTTGACGAGGTGTTATCTTCATATATAATTCCTGTTAGGTCAAGGACGCAGTTCACGCTTCACATGATACTGATAACAACACTATACCAACCCAACACAACATGTGCCATTCGGGGAAAAAAAAAAAAAGAACAGATAAAGATTGGTACAGTAGTTGTCTTACCACAGTGCGCCACTTGACAAATTAGTGGAGGGGCACACTAAGAGCAAATGAAAGGAACTTCCATGTAAATGAAACCACAAGTTAATTTCCTTTCATGGCTTCATTATTATCGAGAGGTTAATATATTTGAGTAAAAGTCTTGATATATTCTACTGTTTTGGCATGGGATCGGGGTATAAAGTTGTTGGTGGTTGAAGTTGACAGTTTATGTGTGACTCAGTTGCTACAACGACGTGATGACGTTCATAATGCTTGTTATCCCTTAGTTAAAGGCATCTAGGAGCTCCTTTCTCGAAGTTGGCAGATTTCCGTGAATCATATCTATCGGGAAGCAAATTTGCTGCGGATTTTCTTGCTAATTACGCTCTCCTGCTTCCCTTTGGACTCCATGTCTTTTCTAACCCTCCCTGTGGAGTTAATGTTTGGTTGCGTAGTAATTGTTTCGGGACTGCTTTTCCTCGGCTTGTTAAGCCTTAGTTTGTGCAATGGATATTCTCGTTTACTTCTTGCAATGGATCATTTGAGAGCGGTTTCATGTTGTGTTAAACTATATACATTCAAACTCATTCATTATTGTTAGTTTGTTATTCGAACCGACCCATTTTATCTGCTCTTTTTGGTAAATTTAAAGTAAATTTTCAAAATAATTATTATATAATTTTAGATTTAAACACATAACAATTCACATGATGAGCTTTTAAAAAATATATATAATACCAAACAAAAAAATTCTTAATGTGTTTAATATGATCTAATAACATAGTCCAAAACCAGTCAATAATTTAATTATAGCACCAATATTAGTTATTAAAATCATAAGGAAAAAAGATCATAGAAAGACATTTCAAGTTTGTGTTTCCTCAAAAAAAATCATACAATGAGTCAATTTAAAGTCAATTTTTCAATATTTTTCGAAGTAGAGTCTGACATAATTGTTTCTTAAATCAATTCTTATGATTCTGTGTGGTGGGATTTTATTTATTTTCTTAATCGTGTTCGTACTTTGTTTTCTACCTCCTTAATCTTTATTAGGCACGTTTTTATAAGAGGTTGCATTTGCTATTGATTTTATGGCCAATTAGGCATGATTGATATTCTTCATTTAGATGATTATGGGACTCTGCATATTGAGCAATGATATTTTGTTTTCGACTTATTCTTTTTGGGCCTACTTTATGCATTATTATACTTTTTCCTTTGTATTAGAGGTTTTGATATTCTCTCTTTTTTGTTTTTTATATTTTAGTTTCTTATTTATATTACAGATAGGAGTCTGGCCTAACCTTCTACTATCTTTGCAATTTTAACTCAAAAAAAAAGAAAAAAATTAATTTATCTTTTTTTTTTAAATTCACAATTTCAGCTATTGAATTTACTGAACTATTAATATTAAATGTTAATGAGTTGGGTGAAATGATTTTAATGCTTAAATACAAATTTGAACTCTTGTGAAATGAGTTTTAATGGTTTGATCCATTAACCACCCAACCCGATAAAGATCAACCTGACAATTATTTTTATTACGTGGATTCATATCATATTAGTAGGTCATATGAAATTTTGTCAAACCCATTCTCATTAAATACAAAATGAAGAAGGGAGTTTATTTAAGAGTGGAGATATTAGCACCTTTTAAAATCCTCATAAAATCCCTTTGCTAAATGTCACTTCTAAATACACTCATTTTTTTAATCTCACAACTAACTATTCACTTGTATTTCTCATCATACCTATGAATAAGATACTCTTTTCACAAATTCAGAAGTAGCTATTAATGATTCTCATGTATTTGATTAATATTCTCAAAACATGAATGGAATTATAACTTCATTGTTCTTTAATTGTAAATCCTCTCTCTATTTCATCATTAATAAACTTTCCATTTTACCATAAATCACTTTCTTTTATAACATTAAAAATAATCATTCTTAAATTTACTCTATAATTCGTATCAATTTTTTTTTTATCCTATACTAAAGTTGGAATTTTGGTCTAGCTGGAATTTTGTTTATACTCCACGAATAACGAATTCAATGGAATTTTGTTTTTGTTTATTTCCAAATCAATAAAAAAACCGAACCGATGACAAACGAAATGGTAAAGGTTATTACAGTAATTATAAACGAGGGGTTTTGTCAGGGATATGGTGGGGTACTCTTAATTAAGTAGGCTCAGTCCAGTCCAAACATTCTACCAAAACCCTATTACAGAAACCAAAACCCCTCTCTTCTAATTCGCAGAGGAGGACGTGTACGAACGACGAAGAACGCTCTGCGCAGCAACAACCGTAAGTGGTGATTATAAGCTAATTTTATAAAAGGCTGCTGTATTTTAGAATTTTTTTTATTGGAACAAATTAGGAAAAATAGAAAACAATCGTCGTCTTTACTTGGTTATTGTGTCCGTTTATATTTACTAATAGATCATCTTTCTGAGCTAATTCCTTGTTTTATATTTAGTTATAGATTTCAAGAAGTGAAATAATTAATCAGGAAAGTTTGAAGTTGTGCCTACAAAGCCATGGCTCGTTTCCGAAATGTAAGTGGAATTCATTGTATCCCGATTTGCTTACTTGATAAGATGAAAAATTATGATTGTACTATTCCTCGAGTTGATTGTATTTTTTATTTTTTTTCTTAGCAACTAAATGAATTAAGATGATTGTTAATTTTTTTGGGAATGTTTCTTATTATAATCTCAATTATAACAGAGTAAGAAGAAGGGATTTGTGAAGTCATTTGTGAAGAAGAAGCAGCCGACTGTGGATCACATCACTGGTGATAAGATTCCAAAGAGTTTTGTGTTTTCAAGAGGAAAGTTGCCTGGTCCTCTCAGGCAGCTTGAAATGGATTTAAGAAAGTTGATGCTTCCGCACACTGCTCTCAACCTTAAGGTATAGTTCATTTGGAATACTTATGGTTTTGCTTTATGATGATGACATTATGTGAATTTCTAAAGGTTTGTATACTTTTTTGGTCATTCTTGGATCAACTTCGATTAAAGTTGATGCAGTACCAGGATAACTGGGAATTACAGCACATATTTGAGAAATCTGAATTAGAGAGTCTATTAGGGTAAACAATATGTTGAAAGTTGAGTCAGTGGTGTGGAAAATTTTGAAGAAAAACATTGTGGGATCATTAATTATCTTGGATGCCTGATTCTTAGAACCCACGACATTCAGTTATATACTTGGTCAGTCATAGGCTACAAGTATAGAAAGCAGTGTCATAACATTCACTAATTAATTTTCCTGCATGAACTCTATTTAGTTCTAATCTGTTTGTTATTTTTTCTGAATCAAATGTTTCTTATTCTTTGTTGTATGTTTGCAGGAGAAGAAACGGAATAATCTCAAGGACTTTCTGAATGTTGCAGGGCCAATGGGTGTTACACATTTCCTCATGTTATCAAAGACTGAATCTGCACCCTACTTGAGGGTTGCAAGGACCCCTCAGGGCCCAACTCTTACATTTAAAATACACGAGTACTCATTAGCTGTTGATGTCGCTCAATCTCAATTGCGTCCTAGATGTCCTCAAGATCTTTTCAAAACTTCTCCTTTGGTAATATTTCTCACAATTATATTCTCATTGTTGCTTCTATTTGTCTTGCTTTATTTCTTCAATATCAATTGGCTATCTGTTAGAACTTATAATTTGACCACATAAATCCTTGCCTCTTAATAGTTAATATCTGCTTCACATTATTTCCCCCAACTTATGTTGGCTATTTTGGCTTCTTCTCAAGGTATAATAGACCAAAGTAGCATATTTGAGCAAAACATTTTGTAATTAGGGAACTTGAAGTTTAATCCTGCCGTCTTCTGCTAAGTGTGGGTACGTTTTTGACAGATTGTTCTTTCTGGTTTTGGAACTGGAGATCAACATCTAAAGCTCACAACTATTATGTTTCAGAACATCTTTCCGGCTATTGATATCAACACTGTGAGTGATCAAACAATAATAATTTAAAATGCCAGAACCAGCTGAACATTCTCATATGTTCTTTTTATATGATATCCCAGGTGAAGCTTTCGACTTGCCAGAGGATTGTGTTGCTTAATTACAACAAAGACACAAAACTCATTGATTTTAGGCATTATTCTATTAGACTGCAACCTGTGGGTGTTTCCCGTAGACTAAGAAAATTTGTTCAGAGCCATCAAGTTCCAGATCTCAGGAGTCTCCAAGATGTGAGTGATTTTGTCACCAAGTAAGTTCCACTGTATTCTAGTCAATCTTGTCAGCATGATGGGAGAATTTTATTCCATCAATTGATATCATAAGTTGTAACACTTTGGGAGCTGTGGCTGCAAAGCAGATTTATTGTTTCATTTTAGGTTTTTAATAGTTTATCAATTACGAATCATAAATATGGAACACTAGATATTATGTTATTTGAGCTTATTATTGAAAATTTAGAGATGCAACTTAGGAATGCTTATGATCTGCCTTTATACTCTATTGATGTGAAATTTCTAGCATGAATTTTCTGGTCAACGTTAGCAATTTCGCATTTTTTTATTCATACTTTACTTCGTGTCTCTGCTAGTATCATCATTTAGTTGGGAATAAAGGATACAAAGTTAATATGTATTTATCAGATTGTCTGAGGGAACAACAGAATGCTTTCTTTAAATTGTCCCTTCATTGGTAGTGAGGATTCAATGAGGGCATTCTTTTCTATTTTTTAATTTTAATTTTTTAGCTTACCACACACCACACCACTGTTCCCCATGTGCAAACAGAAATTAGACTGGATTTTCCCCTCTCCCCAAGATTGGTGTGCCACACTAGTGTAGGATATTCAGTATTTATTTTGCTCCTCATTGTTAATATCCTTTAATTTCTGAAGGGCTGGTTATGGATCAGAAAGTGAAGCTGATGATGAAGCAGCAACAGTGACACTGGTAAGTGATCTTGGTAGAGTTAACCGAGCTTCTACAAAAAGTGCTGTAAAGCTTCAAGAGATTGGACCCAGAATGACTTTACAACTCATCAAGGTTGAGGAAGGATTGTGTTCTGGTAGTGTCATCTTCAGTGAATATGGTATGTGTATCTTCTACATGTTTTGTTTTCATTTCTGTATCTGAGAAGGCTTATTGTCTTTATGAACAACACAGTGAGAAGAGGTCATCCCTCATATGCCCAGTTCTCTTTTCTTTCCTATAGAACCTACCTTATCGGGCTCAGAACATGTATTCATTTTTCATTGCTCTTTCAACTTGGTTTTCCCTAGGACCTGTTGGTGACAAGAAAAAACAGGAAGAAAACAAGGAGGAGAATCAGGAAAATGATGAAGAAAGTGAGGAAGATGTTAAAGGCAGCGAGGAAGACTAGTACCTTTCCAAATTAGGGTCTTGTAGTTTTTTGATCGGTGAAGTTGCTTCTGAGGGATATCGTGGTGTTGGTGCTCCGTGAAGATGTCTATATGCGGAGATTTGGTTATCAATTACTCTATATTGGCAGCATTGGCACTAGTAATACTGATGCCCATGCTCTCTTATTTTTGTTTTCTGTTGTAAAAAAAAATATATATACATTTAAAACTATGAAAGAAATTCAGCATTTAGTTGCGTCGTCTTCTTTTTGCCATAACAGCAGAAAAGTATTTAATCGTTGTAAGAAATATATTTAAGGGCATGTTTGATAATTAGGGTATTAGCTGTTGTGGAAGAAAAGAAACATAAAAATTCCATAGCTGTGATATAAAAGCATATCATGTTCGGTAAGTACCAAATATGATTTATAACTAATCTTTTTTTAGAAAATTATTAATAGTGTGATAATTCTTTCATTAAATTCAATATGGATAGATTCAATTTCATTTAAAAGTCACAGCCACCCAAAAGCAGGCCGAGGGATGAAACACAATATCCTTGAGCATTAGATTTTGAATTTCCCCATTAGATTCATAAACAGTCTTTTGAGTTATGAAAATATAAAGCAGCCAGTGCATCACTAGCATGCAGGAACTGCAGACCCTACACTTGCATTCAGCAAGGATTGTAAAATGTTCCATGGAAAGAAATTCCATATGTTTTGCTCTAAAATTAGAGATTTTAAGACCAATAATTTTCTTGCAAAGCCATAATAAATCGCAAAATAATGCAGGAATCAGACTAAAATAAACATGAACGCAAGCATATTAAAAGTGATTGCTAATTATTTAGTAGTATTTTGACCAACTAAACGAAAAAAACAAACAGAATGCAATTGCAGGAGCTCATGTGGATGTAATGGTAGAAGAACACATGACCCAGATATTGAAGCAATGTGAATATGTAATGCATCCTCCTTGATGATGAGGCCTAGTCTAGTCTTTCCCTCCTTGTGCGGACTTTCGGAGGATCTCTTCCGAAGGAATGTCAAGCGTTGCTCCAGCGTGTTCTTGAGTAGGCTTCACCTCTGCAACAACAAATTTTTTTAATTTTAGTTGAGACGAAATTTGTTTGAAAAGGGCTCATTAACCCTTATTAATAACATTCAATCTAACATTAGTTCGCAAACTGAAATCAAAGAACCCCTGGGCCCTGGCAGACAATTCAACAAACACATGGACAATTGGTCATGGCTACACTGCCCATGTAATAAATCTTATGAAAAGATGAGTTGTCTTCCAGTAAGTACCGTAACCGCCGCGTTCATTGAGTTTGGCTTGGACAATCATGGTGGAAATGAAATGGGAAGCTTCGCGTGCCTCGTCGAGGAGTCTCTGAATCTCCGTGGGGGAGGTCACGTGACGACTCTCCTCAAATCTCTTACGAATTTCTTTGGCTGATTCCTTCAGCATCACTGTATCTCCCGCGAATGATTTGCGCGTCGCTCTAATCAGGGATCTATACGCTATCATCGCTTCTCCGGCCATCGCCATCCCTCACTTGCGTCTCTTTTTTGAGTCTGTATCTCTAATAAAACTAACAGCAACGAACTACTAATCAACTAACAAGAAGAAGAAGAAGAGAACCCTCACTTCAAATTAATTTGATGCTGGGCTGGGAGACCATTTCTGTAACACACCATCATCATTGCCATCCAAATGACTCTAAACTATAATGAAATTACGGAAATACCCAACTACATACTGTTTAGTCTTTACACCAAGCCACCAATGACCAAACGCGTCCGTACCGCGTGTTCGTTTTGTTTTTTTTTTTTTCCCAATTTTCCTTGAAGATTTCTTTCATGCTACTGAAATCCACCCTGCGGTTTCTGCACTTCGAAGCTCTTACAAAGCATTCTCCTCCCAATAACAAGAAGTCACCGAATTGATAAAGTAAATGATAGATAATCGTTAGCTCATCATCAATGGACATGATGCAACTTTCTTTTGTACGGATAATTTGACTGGTGCTGGATGTGTATGAATGTAGTGATGATAATCATAATCATATTACATATATTGACTGCTTTGTACAAAGAGTTTCAAAATAACAAACAGTAAATAATTTATGAAGCTTCCCTGTAGTAACAGTATAAGCAAGTCCAAAATCCTTCAGGGATGAAGAATAATGTATGACCGCCATCCATACTGTATCTACACAATTGGAGAACTCTCAACAAAATATGGAAATGAATGCATTAGCATTACTTGTTATTTTGTCAAGTATGCATTATAATCCAAGAAGCCATAAACATCTCCAGTAGAACACCACAACACTCTGGCGATGAAGGTATTTGTCGTGTTGGTTCACAAGATCGGCTACCTCAGAGCATCAACCATTCTACAATCATGTTTCTTACGGCGGCATCTGTGATGAGATTTTTGATCAGTGAATGTATTCTCACCAACCATCTCCATTTTAGAATCTACATCTGTTGCAAGAAAGCAGCACATCAGTAAATAACTATCTTAATGACGGCAGGAGATACCTGGCCAATCAAATATAGCTCTCATATTAGTATAAATACACAAAGACACTAGATAATGAAGACTTAGAAATAAAGAATCTTCAATAAGCGTATAGTTGCATCATTTCGCCATGTTTCATGTACAGTCACCAACTGGTAACTGATCAATTGAATTTAGAATTAGATGATGAGAAAAGCAAAACTTCCTCCAACAATATGTATCTTGAAGAGCAACAGATGAGCACTACATATCAGGACCTGATTTTTATCCTATTATTGTACACTTAAGAAATCATGGAATAAAAAAACATGTGAAATCATCTCCACCATCAATACATAGTGAAAAGCTAATTTATTGAAAATAAAGAGAAAGAACTATATTTAAAAAAAAAAAAACAAATTAAATCTAGCTCTCTATGTCTTGCTCTAACTACAGGTTCCTGTGCAGCGTCCCTCTCAGTCATTAATTCTAGAGTTGGATAAAATCTACTACCAGATTGAAAGTAAGCCTCAGGAAAGTGAGCAGAAGGGAGTTCTGCAATTGAAGGAGGCTACTATCCAAGAAATTGTCAATTATAAAATATACAATATGCTCTAGTAGCTAATTTATGTACCCAAATCTACAATGGAGAAAGAAAAAAAAACACGGAGTAAAAAACTATACTAATGGTAAATTCTGAAACATGCAGGATCAATGGCTTCATCAACAGAATATTTTTTCTTTCAACGCCAACAACAGAAAAGAAGCTTATGTTGGTTGTTCCACAAAACACAAGACCCTCAGCTTCAAAGATTGTAACTGTTCCAGCCAGGTGATGTACAAGAAGCTTTACTGGAGCAGCAAAATGGAACACAAGAAGAATCTGATCCTACGGGCAGTTATCATGGTTCCAGCAACTAGAGTTCAACTTATTCATAATCTCCAAATGAAAGCATTATATGTTGCAGTTTAATGAGGAATTAGACACTATATTACCTGCTGCATTTTCAGAGGAATCAGATAAGGTGGACTTACTGATGGGATGCCTTAATGTGTTAACAAACCGCGTCTTAGTCAATGATCCAATCAGATGAATAATTGGAATGATCGTATTGACCTTCTTCATAGAATTGCCTATTAGAAATGAATTTTCTAGCATTTGACTCTATAACAACAAAGAATTTAGTCACACATGCAGAAAGATACCCCAGAAAGTTGATAGCGTACTCGCCTAAGTGGTTTGGGCCCCCTTGTGGTGGGCCTGGAAGAGGGGGTACATGTCAAGTATCAGCTTGGATCATGTCTTCTTAGGACTATTTTGGATGTGCAATGCAATTTTGTAGTAACATTTCATTTCAGTTGGAAATGCAGTCAGATGTTTGTGGTAGTATGAGCGATCAGGGGGTGGCAAGCTTCTCAGTGAAAACACTTGAAATTATGTACTAAATTTACAAGGTAGTCATTCAACTGCCTAGCAGAATTAAGCACCCAACAGACTCAGGTCCATAAACAGAAGAGCAAGAAGGCCAAAAAGTTAGAGAAGATAAGATATCAGAAATGTAACACGATAAGCAAAAGAATCCCAATTAAGTTGTCTAATTAAAATCATAAGAATTGTCAGTACCTCCAAAACGGTTTCCCCAAAACAACAACTTAGCATCTTCCTCCTCCTCATCAAACTCGTCCCCATATCCGAATTCGGCATCCCCACGATACCCAGGTTCACTCCCGTAACCAGATTCATTTCCTAGAACCTGAGCTTCCAAACACCCCACTTGCCCCCCAAACCCAGTGCCTGAATTCTCCTTCTCTCCACTCCCATTCCCATTATCCCTCTCTCTCCTCGAATTCCTAGCTTCACTCACATCGGACGCCCAATTCGCCTCTCCATTCCCAAACAACTCTCCACTCGAATCCGTCCCCACCGCCACAGGAAAATCCGAACATGTCCCATACGCCGCCGATGCTCCCACGGAACAGCAACGCCTGGTCCCGCTACGGTCGCTACTCCGACCCGACACCGACCTCGACCCTCGGCGGCGTCGTTTTCTGGCGATTAGTCTGTAACCTCCTCGGTTTTGTGGAGCTGTCGCAGCGGTCATGGGTTTAATAACATTATCGTCGTCGAAGAGGCTAAGTTTGGAGAGGTCAATGGCGGCCGCGTCGATGATGGAGAATGAGGTGGCGCGGTCGGAGAGGCAGGGGCGCTTGGTGTGGATCCCACTGGAGGGAGAGTAGGAGGGTTTTGTGGAATCGGAGGAGTCGAGGGGGTTTTGGAGATGAAAAGGCCTCCAGTTGTGGAGCTGCAATGCGCATGAGTCTATGGAGTGCCGCGAATCTAGAGGCTTGTGCGAGTGTGACATGTGAGAGTGATTATCTGATAATTAGGGTTTCAGTTGCTGTTCACGTGCAGCTAGTATTAGACATTGATGCCTGGCTTCTGAGTTCTGAGCATCTCCTAATTTTCAAATCGAATTCCAGGTACCAGTAGAATGACAAGTTACAGTTGGCCGTTCAGCTGGTACGTGCTTGAAGAATCGAGGATATACTAGTAAGTAGTAACCAGTAAGAAAGAAGCTTTGTTAGAAGACTGCGAACTTGCTTTTGTTTTTATCTGCCAACACGTGTCCACATTTAGACACTGCGTTATTGATGCCAACGGAAGATTTTGATACTTTTGTGATTTTAAAAATCAACCCCTCTAACTTTTAATATCATCATCATTGACCAAACACACTTTTTAGACCACTATACCCTCGCCACTCCCAACAAATTACCAAATCATTAAAATTCCGTTAAACTCCAACATTTAACTACACACTCAACCATACTTCTCGTCATCTCTTTCACATGCATCATATGGCAGCGGCCGTAGTAGCAAGAGAGAGAGAGAGAGGGAGAAATAGCGGTGTTGCAAGATAAGAGAGAAATTGATAAAACTTGGCAAGTTGATTTCTTAATCTTGAATGGGTTTTGCTTGTAGATGATTGTCTATGTTTATAGGGTTGTACTAACTGAAAAAATAAATATATATTTTTTTAAATGATCAATCGCAAAGATGGTACATTACGTGTTTGATGAAATGTTTCTTCCACCATTTTTCTTTTTCCCGAAATTTTGGCAGCTTAAATATATATTTTTTTTAATGAGAACTATTGCTCATGATGACATTTACAATCATATATATACTGAGGCTCATTTACATCAATTCTGATATGGTACCGCTCAGATTTTAACCCTCTCAAATATTCGAGGGACGTCAACTTACGTCAACTCTCATCCTGTGAGAAAGACTGCCTTCACTCAAGCTCTAGGGCTCCAAGGAAGGAAATTTAAATTAAACCCCTACAATGCGTTTGCGGAGGCTCGAACCACTTTCCTCACATTTGTGAGAGAGTGACTCTGGCCACTTGGACAGCTTAAATATTGCTAGTTATGACTTTGTGTTGAAATAATTGATGGGTGCCTGTTGTGTTTGATATTTGAGCAAGGGATCAATGACATGAATTTCAACTAACGCGTTTGAACAGTCATTACAAAAAAAAAAAAAAAATGCACAAGGCTTGGGAGGCAGCACCATCACCGGCCATTGCCCAAATTAAATGGCACGCGGCATGCCATCTCCAGAAACTATACTATCTGGGAGATAGCAAGCATGTGCGACGGTGGGATGAAGGCGGCATTGAAGCCTATATTACAAGGACCTTCGTAATATAGGGCCTGTCGCACAAACCAAGGCGAAGTTGGCTTTAAAACTAGTGCGACAGGTGAAGAAGCATGATAAATTTGGGCATTTATGTTTGTGTTACAGTGTGATAGGTCCTGTTGCACCAAACACTGCTGTAAGAGCTTTTGTTGCACTAAAACACAAAAGTTCCGGTGTGGTGCGACAGACACCGATTGCCCACACCTATTGCTCTAAAACACGTGCGATAGGCATCCGTTGCACATTTTCTACATTCGTCTTCTAGTTTATTTTTACTCAAAATTTATTTGTTTTGAATGTTTCTTATCTATTAATTGAATCGAAGTAGTTTGTAAGCCCATATTATTGGAAAAAAAATACCATTTACAATAACACCCACATAAATTTATTAAGAATGGTGAAATTTAGTGATTTATTAAGAGTTGTGATAATATATTTTAGTTCAAAAATTAAATGTTTTCCTCGTTATGGTTACAAAGTTAAAAGAGGAACCAATTTAAAAATCCAAAATTTTTTGGGCTAATTATGTAAATTTCCCTTCACATTTCCCCGGGCTATGCAAAGGGGCCCGGAGATAAAATATCAGAAAATAAAGAAAAACATGTGCTAAGGACTGGCGGACGCTTCCTATATGTGCACTATCCGATAACGAGAGACGTCTAACGACTATACAAAATAAAATGCACAGGTAACTTGCAACAGACTTGCAGAACCTATCATTACCTAAAATTATTTTCACCAAAGGTGGCAGACAACGAGTCTGGTATTATACCATAAGCATATATATACACACATACATTCTCATTGTAAGTACAAAGGATCTCTATGTACAAGGCAGACCTATTAATAGAAACTTCCAAAACCCAAAAATCAATATTTTATCTCCATGCCAGAAACCAGTAATGTCTGAACTCTAAATTCTAATATCAAATTTCAAAAACCATGTGCGAACTGATACGAATAAAGGCACTGATTGTCTTTCTATTTTCTAATTGTCATGCAGGCATCTGTGTTGGACGGCTGCATAGTCGCCAAACTGAAAATCAGTTGGTGGATGCAAGTCAAAGACATAGGAGATTGCCCTTGAAACCAACATTGGCCTCTTGGTATTGACTGTATCAGACAACTCCCCAAAGCTCATTTCATCAAATGGGAAGGACTCAGACAGGAAGAAGAAGCTATCCCTTGCCAACTTTTCCACCTGAAACAACAGCAGAAAGCTAAAATCTGGAACTTCTCATCTTCCTTAAATTCAACACAACATATAGGCAGCTATCAGTACATGAAACAGAACTTGATCTCAGAGTCTCAACCAGTACTGCCAGTGCTACTTGAACAAATTAACATACATAAATAAACCATAAAGGTGACAACTGACAACATCGCAAACTAAAAACTGATTTGCTGTTAAGTAAATGAATATATTCCTTCTCAATGTCATTAGTTCTTCAGCCAGTTGTAAAAGCAGAACAGATTTATTTAAACGCAACAAAAATTACCTGTAATTGTGCAAATTTGATATTGTTCATGGTGACGATCACTCGCGTGTCATACAAGGCATCAGCCAACATTCTGATGGCTAGATGTTCGAAAAAGTTCTGCACGAGAGTTTTCTGACTCTCCAAATTTTCACTATAGCTTTCCAGGCTAGGAAACCATAGCACACACTTCACTTCCTTCCACGGGATTGGATTATCCCCAGCTTCGGAAATGACAGTCTTGAGTGAGTGACAAAGGCCCCATAGAGTTCTAATGCCTGCCAAAGATGTGTCACATATAGCAGAGTCTGACAAACATGTTGTGGAAATTATTCTTGATGGATCATAAAGGCAAGCAAGATTCGCTGAGAAATGCATGTCCGTGTCGTCCAACAAAAGAATGGATCCATCTGAAGATGTGGGAAACAATCGTAGAAGGGATGCAGCATTGGCAACTCCATCTTCCGGCAGGCAAGTAAATGAGCTAGAAGGCAACACTGGTTGTCCAAGATCATGAGAAAAGACGCATGAATCTCCATTTCGACAGCCCTGTAAATCCCATTTCACAATCAAGAAAATATAACCAAGGACAAAATCAAACAGAGTGCATAACTTAAACTACATAATTGAAAACATTAGAACTAGTATCATGGAAACTAAATTCTGACCATGAAAAGGTATTTTAAGACTTTCGTTGGTCTAAAGTCTATTCCAAAAATTTCATTGGTCTCATCTAATTAAATTATCCAACATTTATGTCGTTGTTTATTGGTATAAAAGAATATAACAGTCTTTGGAAGCATTATTCTAAAATCTTAAGACATCAATCAAAGAGGTAAAGTACATGAGAATTCATGTTATACTGCCAGTATAAAACCATTATGCAAAATGTTCCCCATTATTGCCAATCAAGCCTCAGCAAAGGCAAAGAGTGTTTGATAAAACATGGACTGCCAACCCTCAACACAGGCCTTAGATCGGATTCCAGACATGATTTGTTTTCAGTTTAAAGTGATCCAGAAAATTCATAACATATATCAAGCACCACTTTGAAAAGAAAAATAAATAAACACCTTTAGAGAATAAATTCAAGACGCCAAATAAGAGCCTGTAGAGAGGATCTAACCAAACGAAAGATACCTGTAAAGAATAAAAGAATTTGCATGCAGGCCTTTTAGCTTGAAGTGAGTGAGAAAAAGGACACCCACTACCCCTATTGCAAGATCCATTGATGAAATAGACACATAAAGGAGCTTCCCCAGGGGTTTGAGAGCCATTAACAGCTTTATCCTGATTACCAGATACATCTTCCACATACTGAACTCTTATCTGTTATATGTTCAGAGAAAAGATCAACACCATATCAACAATATTGCAGACAAGGCATGAAAAATCTGTACCTCTTTAATAAGGCTTGCCAACTTTTCAGCTACGTTATTAGACTGAAACTGATTGGGAGCAACAAATGGTACAGCCACACACTTCTTTGCTTCAAAAAATGGCCCAAGGTGCTCATTGTCAGCAGCAAGTGGATCCATATCTCGAGGTGGGTCACAATTGAGAAGGCACGTATGTTCAAATTCGTAAGGATCATAATAGGTTGGAAGACCATTAGATGTACCCAAGAATTTGGGCCGAAACTTGTGCACTGCATTAAGTATATCCTCATCTGAAATGGGAGATAATTGAACTTGTTACTATATTACAGGAAAAAGAAAAGAATACTACGTGTTTTTTTTTTTTAAGGTTTTCATAAACATGATCTAGCTAAAAATTGCTGAATTATTTCAATCAAAATATAAAAGATCAAGAATAACATTACAAATCCATACATAATTCAGAGACGTGATGTAGTGAAGACTGCACAAGATAATGGAGAGAACACCATTCTTCTTCAATCTTGGGAAGTAATGATGCCGTAACTTTCGTTTCATCAAACTTTAGAACTTGTTGCAGGTGGTCAAGACGCTGTTTATCCTTCAGGAAAGAGAATACTTTTAAATTATGAATTCAACTAAAAGGGCAATCCCCAATCATCAAAGAGAAAACATGCTATTTTACCTTGAAAACATGTTGCCAAAACTGAAATGCACATAAGTTTCCCATGATCAACATCTCCTTACGACCGGTTAGGAGTCTGTTATTACCATCTCCACCAAAGTAGCAGCCTGTGTACTCTGCAAACTGAAGTAAAATAGTAGTTTAACTTTGAGAGATAATAGTAAAAACAGCTAAGTGCTTAGGCAAACTGTAGAGGTGATTTACTAAATAAGCAAAATACCAAAGCGTCATCCCCAAAAGGATGAAGAATGGGTAGAGGCTGTGTATCCATCAATATACCAAGAAGAATGCCTTCACGCAGCATTCCAATTTCCCCAAACTTGAGTACAAGCACAGAAGCATCAAAAGATAAGGAGAAGCTGGCCAGCAACCGTCCATAAAATGTGGGCTCATACCGACCCCTTGGTGATATTTTCTGCAGTGCGCACTTATGATCAAGCAAATCCAGTGCATCTCCAACAACTTCAGGATTTGGTGGATCCAGAGCCTTCTGCAACAAGACTAATTACAAACAATCATCAGTCCACCCAGTCAGGTTAAAATTGGTTCTTAACCAAAAAATCAATTTATTTTGTAATAGATTTTTTTGGTACCTAGATAATCAATCTGTTTTTAGATTAAAAACTGAGGTTCTTTAAAGAGTAAAATTTATTTTTTTATATACAGACCAGTCATTTTAATTATTTAAAGAAAGAAGGTCTTTTCATTCATGGGAAAAATTTTAAAGGGGGCTTATTGAAATTAAATATTGGGGGCTTAAATGAATATATTTGATCTGACATTTACAGGGCTAAAGAAAGTAAGTACATTAAGGAGAATTTTTTTAATACCAGGTACTTTGACCCCCTGTGGTCATTAGCTGGGTCCGTCATTGAGAGGTGACATTCATCAATTTGATAGTCAATTTTATAAGTTGTAAAATTACCATCTCATGATCAAATAAATAAATGTCACCTCATTTGGTGTGGACAATGTTAGAATACTACTTGGAAAGCATAGTATTATTCCAAATTTAATTTATTGATGAAGTTAGAAAGTCTACAGTAGTAAAATCAAGTGATGAATAACAAAGGAGTAAAAGTAATGAATTAATTCAAAACCAATGGAATAAATAGTCTGACACTGCTTGTGCTCAAGTAGCCAAGTCAATGATAGCTTACATCCATCCTTTCTTTAAGAAGCAACGCCAAAATTTATACTGACAACTCAATGCGTCTGGTAAATTCACTACATTTCTCAATATTTTTATGAAAAAATGGAAATTTTCTTTACAACATTACATGAATAGATAGACAGACCATAGAGAAGGTAATATATGTAGCAATCAAGCATCAGTTAATTTTCATAGCACAGTGTCAGCAGAAATATTAGATTATGCTTTATCCAACTAAGTTGGGATACAGTTTTTTAGCCCAAGTTGATTCCAACAAGTCAAAACTTAAAATTCAGCTATGATGAAATTTAGAGTTGCATAAGTTCCACCCACCTAACAAACTGGACTGCCACTTTCAGCAACATCATTTGCTAAGTCCATAAAATGAATGAAATTTAGCATTTCTATATCCAATTAGGACATCAATCCAAGGTACTTGTAGAGAAACAGAAAGGACATGTGACCAGCAACAAAATGAGCAGTGCAATTTTCGTAAAACCAGAATCCTACAACCATACCCTTGGGGTCACTGATGGCTTTAGATTCAGCACAGCAAATAAGAAGTACTTGTAGCCTCAATGACAGCCTCAATATTGCAGGACGCTCATGATCCTCAAGCGTGCCAAAAAAAGATTTTGTAACCAATCGATAAACCTGGCCATCACATGTTCGACCAGTTCTTCCCCTACGCTGCTCTGCCTACAGTATTATTTTAATTAAGGAACTAAATATGGAATTGGAAAAAAAAAAAAAAAAGTTGATCTGGAAAATCTCTTATTACCTGAGATTTAGAAACCCAAACAAGCTCTGCAGAGTCTATTTTCCGATTAACATCCCAAAAAACTTGTAAAGATCGGCATGAATCAATGACATATGCAACTTTGGGTATTGTAACAGATGATTCCGCAATGTTTGTGGCCAATATTACCTGTGCAAGGTAATACTTACTTGATGAACAAACAATGACGTGAAATCTAAAATCTTAAACTTGAGTAATGAAATATGCATGCACGTTGTGGGACACTTGATAACAGGTAAAAAGGTCAAACTTAGTAACATATCCTTTTAATCCAACTGCAGAATCATTTATCAGCAGCATGATCATATCATGTGGAGAAACAATTGCAATAAAGCAGCCTCTTGTATTTTTATGACAAAAGGAGCAAATCAAACAGTAAAATACCATTCAAATGGCCACCCACACATCTCTACTTCAATTCAAATATGCATCCAAATGAACTTCCCTTCCTCCATTTATCAGTCAAAAAAAAAAAATCTTAAGCAATTTTAAGAAAAAGAACCGATGTTTACCTTACGATGGGACTTGCAGATTTTCATAGCCATGAGAGCCTGTTCAGTATCAACACTACTATGCAAAATATGAACCTTGAAAAATGAACTGAGTGGCTTCATAAGGTGCCATTGTTGTTCCAGGGCATAGTATGTTGGAAGGAAAACCAAAATGCTCTTTTCAATATCTGACTCATTTTTATGAATGTGCAGCACTAAATCATGAATAAGTTTGTGTACTTCAGGCTTAATTTCAGCATTAGCCATAGAAGGACTTGGACCGGAACAATATCTTAAAGATGATAATTCTGACGTCATTCCATGATCTACTCCAAGCAATTCCGTAACCTATGCAAAAAGTAGTTGCATAATTATCAGATACAGGAAGAGAATGTCCTATGCCATAAAATCATCTGAAGCAACCTCTCAGCCATTCTTTTTCCATTAAATTCAAATCTCACATATCATAACAATTCATGAAATCACCCAAAAATTTTCAAATCTTACATATCACAGCAATGCATGATATCACATGAAACAAGTTAAATGATATCACCAACACAAAAACCAGCACAATAACTTCCTTAAATTCTATCTTGACTTACTACGCCCTTCTGCTAATTTCTGTACAAAAACAACAAACAAATGTTTTCTGAATTGTTGTTTCAATTAAATTTTTCAAGTGTGATAATCAAGAAGTCTCAAAGACTTGTTATATGAAAGTGTTTTGAGCAATGTATTACAGAATACATCAATGTAAAGCCAGAAAATTAGAGCACTGCAACCTAACATTCATTAGTCGCTACTTTTTCCACAGCAGAAGCTTGTGGAGGAAGTAAATGAATGTAAATAAAGCAGAATACTTAATAAAATGCTGAAGCAAAAGCAAGCATTCATGTAATAATAACACCGGTGATGTAGCAGAAAGACGAAGGGATGCAGTAATAGCCCTTGCCTGTTCAAGATAAGAAACTCTTCGCTGAAAAATGGTCCTCTGATTGGTGCTAGGGATTGCAAGCACTTCCACTCTTTCACCTCTACCAAGGTCCCTGAAGTAATCTCTATATTTTGTAATATCAGCGGTTGCGGACATCAAGACAACCCTGGAAAGGGCATCAACTCTATCAAATCCTCCCAAGTGGAAAGTTCAGCTCAGATGTCATACAAAATTACAAATGCAAGAGATGAAAGTATCACTTTCCTAATAGATAACCAAAAACATGAAAACATAGCCACATATGCCAACTTCGCCAAGTCAGTCCAAGCTGAAAAAGAAAAATCACAATATGAGAAAAAAAATGAGAAAGAAGGATGTCAACCTCAGGTCATTCTTCTTCAGCAGCAGTTGCTTAACACAGACAAGAACAAGGTCAGATTCTACAGATCTTTCATGCACTTCATCAAGAATTATAACCTTGTACTTGAGTGCATTCAAGCCTCTGTCTCGCATTTCGTCCAACAAAACTCCAGCAGTTTTGAAAACAATCTTTGATCTGCAAAACAATTTGAAGAAGATGACTGCCAATTGTAAAGTATAACCCTCAGAGAAAATGAAGAGTATAATGTAATTAAAAAAAAATTAAAAGCATTGGGCACTAAATGTCCCTCATATTTATTTTGACCGTTAGAAAGAAAAATGTTTTATAATCAACTCTGTGCAAAATTCAATCAAAAGCACCTATACATGTGACCAAAGTAATCAAAGTATTGGGAGGCAAAATCCTAAAATGACATCTTCTAACTGAATTTGTTTGGAGATTTTTTGCTTAATTTTTTTTTTCTATTTACAACCGAGTGCCCTGTCTCAGAAGTAATTTGACCATCATTTTGTAAAAAGCTAAAGTCTCCGGTGACAAAGGGAAAGAAGATAGACAAGCGACAAGAAGAAAAGAGAGGGAAAAAAAAATGTTTCAAGCTCCAAAGGATACATTGTGTAAATTAGAAAATTAAATACAAACTACCTTTCAGATAAGTGCTTTGAATGACCAATGTGATATCCAACTTCTCCACCCAATTCGCAGTTACGACCTTTGGCAACCATTTTAGCAACGGCCACAACAGCAAATCGTCTCGGCTGTGTACATAGAATGGGCTCCATGTTTTCCTCCAAAAGGAATTGCGGAACTTGAGAGCTCTTCCCTACGTAACGGGAAAAAAAAAAAAAAAACACATCAGCGGTCAAAATCCATTGATCAAAAGATACAAATTCACCACGCCAAAATATTATGCTTTGGCCTTGGCTTCAAAGGTAGGCAAACAGCAATACAATTAGTAACGAGAAGTAATGTAAGTACCACAGCCAGTTTCACCGACGATGAGAGTGACGCGATTTTCAAGGACTTTCTCGACGATTTTTTCTCGGAGCGACATGACGGGAAGGGACGAGAATTCCGGTGACGTAAACGGCGACGAATAAGAAGAACTACAAGACGATGTCGGAGACGATGGCCCCATTGTTATTCGTTAAAACTTAGAATTTGAAATCCTCTCTCTCTTTCTCGCTCACCACGCAGGGCACAGAGCTCTAATATTTGCTTCGCGCTTAAGTTGTAACTTGCAACTGCTGAAATATAGAAGAATCGATGTTGCCTACTGCCTATGCATAAACACCTAGCCAGGTCACTCGCTCTTTCTTCCTCGCGCCTCGGAGAAATGATCGGGGATGGCCGAGAGTATGTGAGCTCTAAGATTAGTCATCCCGCAGTCAATGTCTTTGTCCCTCGTTGTGGACTTACTTTTTAGTGGGGCCACTGACGTGCTTGTTTAGTGGAGTCACCGGAGTGTCTTAAGACGGATACATGAAACGCGGAAGGCAAAACATGTGACTTCTCTTCTTTCGCAAGTTTAGTTCGGAAGATGGGGTCCGCTTTTGCATCATCAGTCCATTGGGTGATTGACGTGTAAACTGTAAATGCTGACGACCCAATTGGAAAGGCCAAAAAGGGCCATGGACGAAGATAAGCATTGTTCCCCGTAATTGGCTTAGCATCCGTTGGGGGCCTAAATTCAAGGGAAAATGGTGGCAGCAGCTGTCCAAACGCACTCTTAGATTTCATTTATGATTATTGTTGAAATAATGTAACTAATTTATTTTATAAATTTTGATAAAAATAATTTTTAATAAATTTTTTTAAAAAATTTATCTTATAATTTTTTCTATTTTAACAGTAATTTCCAAAAACATGCTAAAAGTTTTTTTTTAAACAACTTATTAAAAAAGTTGCCACAATTTTTTTAAGTTTTTATAACAATCTTAATATTTCAATAAAAATATTATTTTCTTATTTTTCATAAACTCTAACATACAAGTAAAAGACAATTTATATTTATATTTTCATCATTATATAATAAAATAAAATTTTTATAATAAAATTTACCAAACACATATATTTTACTTTTCAAACTCATAACAACCATAAAAATAAAAATTTACCAAATATCAAAATATTTTTTTAATCAATAACTTATTTCATCCGTACAAAAATAATAACTTATTTCATCAACCACCATAATTCCAAATTAGCCCTTAGTTATTGGCAAGTATAAATGTATAATCGTGCTTTAATTTATTAGTAAATTACATATGATTTTATGCACAAACTCTTTATTTAATTCATGCTTTTAGTTTTAACGAACACACGTGCACGTACGTGTTATAAGATAATTACTAATTACAAATTTCAAAACCTGAGTCTCGACCCTGTTAATATCACTTAGTCTGGTTTTCTCTCTTTTTAGATTACTTATATTACATTTACCATAAAAAAAAGTCTTAAATAATGTCATTTTCATGACGTGAATAGTTCTAAATATATGGATAATGGACTATTTATTTTATTTTACAAGTTATGAATTTCAGCATATCCTTGTAAAAATATTTTAGTAACAATGACATCATTCTTTCATTGTTGAGCGATTGCACGTATTAAATTTTTTATTTCAAATAATGTATCATTCATCAATTAGTTTGTGAGATAATATAACAAATTTATTTAAGTTTTATCAAAAATTACTAATCATTAAAGGACACCTTATTTAGGATGAAATTTGAAATGTCTAGAAAATAATTAATTTATGTACCTTAGAAAATATTTATGGAAATGACATCAATCATCCTTCCTTAAATCTCTTTCTTTCTTTAGTTTTTCAAATTCATTTTTGTACCTTATAATTTCCTTTTAAAACTACTTCTCCTCCAAGAGATCTATTTTTTTATTTCTGAAGTATCATTCTCTACTTTTTCAATGAACAACGATACCTGACTCCTTTAAATTATTTTAATAACCTCCACTTTTCAATTTATCTTATTATTTTCTAGAATCATCCTTATTAAAAATAAAAAAAAATATTTATTTTATTTTATTTTATTCTCTCTTCCCCACCTGACATCTTCTCTCACTCTGGCATAACTATCAACCCGCCAACTATTTTTATTGACAACAAGTTCGTTGATCCATCACCTCCATTAACACATAATGAGTTTTAATGTTGGATTTTGTTAAATTTTATTAACAAGTGGTGGGTTTTGTTGATATTGATGACATTTGTTTTACTTCATGTAATTGTCTATGATTTTGTTTGATTTTAATTTGGTACTTGATTAATAGTTAATATTTGATTCAAATAGTGAATCGATTGGGGTAAAAAAAAATGATGAGAGAGATACAGGAGATGAAGTTAATCGATTGGAAAGTTAATCGATTGAGAACTTGGAGGGGAGGAAAAATACTTATTTTGCAATAAGGGCAAATTTGAAATAGATCATATTTATTGAAAAGTGGGGGCTTGGTGAGATAAATTGAGAGGGTTAAATATCACTGCTCTTTCTCAATTTTATTTCACTCAATTTCAATTATATTTTCTTGTACAAGTTTTTTAATGATTAAATCACACACACACTTAAAGAAAAATGATTTTCAATAATTTGAAAATAGTGTCACTGGGTACTTTCAATGATATTTGCTAATTGTGTTACTGAAATAATAGTGAGAATCTATTCATACTAGTTTATAGTTGCACGATTATAGTGTTCGTCATTACTGTTATTATAGTATTATGATAACTATGACATCGTAACATCAAAAATATTGCAACTCTATATTAATGTCCGTGATTATTGTTATCATGGCATCAGTGTTTGATTTAATATCTGAAAAATTAAAAATATAATATAGTATGTTTACTATTGATTAAATTAAAAGGCACTATAAAACAATAACAATAACAAAAGCTTCATTTATATTACAAAATCTTTTATTACATATTCAATTATCATTAGTATATGTTACACCATTCCAAGTACTTCAATAAACAGGACATCTTACTTTTATAACTGAATAATAAAAAAGAAACTAAAATTTCTAAAAATTAAATTGACAAGAATTTACCTTTCATTCTTTGAATAATAAGCATAAGTAGTGCAATCATGCATTATTACACCAGCAGCTTTTCCATTCACTGGATTGAATGGTTATGATACAAGATAAGTTGAGGATGAAAAACTCCAAACATTTTTACCAAGTCTGCTAAAAAAAAAAATTATATGTCACTTTCCACCCATTGCAACTTTAATTAACAAGAAATAGAGAAATAACAGTTAATAGAAATAAACATACTTTGTTTCAAAGCAAAAATATTTACAAATAAACTTAATTTTAAAAAAAAAAATTAGTGAACAAGAAAGTTGTAACTCAAGTCATTAAAAATAACTAAAGTAGGGTATATTCAACTATAAATCTAAATAATGAAAAAAGGCTGTTAATGAATTCATTCGCGACAGGTATTCATTAAAGGTTAAAAAAATTAACAAACTAAATTTGTCGTAATATCACTAATTAATTGATTAAGCCTTACCAATTATAAGTTTAAACATTATATAAATATGGAAAAGACTCTTCCACATTGTCAATCAGTTACCTTAATTAGTACCATTGATAATGTAAGTTATAAATTTCACAAAAGTATTAGGTAAAAAGAAAGAAAAACGTAAAAAAAAAAAAAAAAATTACACACCTGCAGATTTGTCACATTCACCTTCGGATATCCATATTTACAGCAAGAGTAAAAGAAATTGGAAAGAAAAAAAAACAATATAATTTCTTCACTTACTGGAAGCTAAGTAAGTAAATCTCCAAAATGGAGCAATAATTCGCATGGTAAAAAAAGAAAGGAAATTATTTGTGCGCAAAAAGTCATTCACTTTGACAAACACACAGTGAGCAAAATGACGTAACTGTTCCAAACCATGACTAATGTAACAATGAAACCATTATAAGCTATCACTCAACAAACAAGACTACATGCTCTGTCGAAATAAGTACAAGCTTTATATCTTTAATCTTGTATTTTCAAGTAAACACATGTTTTAACTAAAATTTTGAGATTTACCTTGATCGCCCATAAATCTGAACTTGGAAGCTTGTTATGGAGCTTCTATTGAGTTGCTACAGCTTTGATCTAGCTTCTGAATTCTTGCTTCCTTCACTTCAGCTCAAGATTCAAACTTCTCTTAAAATTCACTACACACGTACACACGAAAGAAGAAGGGAGAGAAGTGCACTGCACTTGTGCCACAAATTCGTGAACGGTAAACTTCCAATGAGTTGAAGTCACTTAAATATTGTGGTTGAGCGCATGGACCCCTCATGCGTTAGTACAAAATTGTTCATCTCATTATAAGTTAAAATAACACAATTAAGGATTATAGTTGTCCATAATATACTACTATATAGAGTATGTCAAAATCAGACTCATTAACACAATATTTGATCACTTAATAAATAAATCTGTCAAAATTGCTCCTTAATATTTGACATCAGTCACGTATTGATTCGGTAAAATACAAAAAAATAATTAGAATGATTTATATTAGTCCACAAAATGTGAGAAATATATCTAACATGCTCTTTATTAGTTCATTTTCTTAAATTTCTCGCTAGTCCATTTGAAATTATATCACTAATTTATTCATTTAAAACAAAAGTGAAAGACCAAAGAGTAGGGAATAAAAACTGGCTAGCAAAAGCTAGTTTCTTCTTCAACTTGTCAATCTCATAACATGAAACAAGTGTGCACTCACTCTCAAATGTAACACATCCTTACCAACAAATTTCACCATGTACTTGTTGCGAGCGACACGAATAGCTTCAAATGCCTCGCTTGGCACGTTCTCTTTCCCCAACTGATGAGGTGAACGCATAAGAGGAACTCTTAGACTTCTTTCTTGTTCATCCTGACATTGTAGATTATGAGTTCTATCCTATCGCACTCGGTTCCGCCAGTGAAGATCGTATCAGAAATTGAATGACACAAGAAATTGATATTTAATATACATGCAAATGTATATGTATATTTTTTGGTGGTACCTGGCATCACTCATCTCTGGCATTTTATATACATGCAATATAATATCAGTAATTTGTGATTTTTGTCTATTAAATATAGAAAATGCTCCATACGTATGTGTATGTCGATATTTTTAAACAAAGTATCACAAAATAATTGTCAATAAAAACTATTTTATTGTGTGTATGTATATACACATATACATATACGTACATACACACACATATACATATACATACATACATATAGAAAATAAAAAATCTTGTACATATTTGAATAAAATCAATTAGAGGTTAAAAGTGGACTCCAATGAAAAAGCTTTAATTTTTTCACATAAAAAAGTTGATATGCTAGGAAATAAATAGAAAAAAAAGGTTTATTGATTAAGCTTATAAACGGAAATTGATAAGAGTGAGATTTTGTTAGTGGAATCACATTGATTATGGTGTAAAGTGCTTATGAGAGGAAAAAGAAAATGATAGGTGGTTGTGTGGTGTAAAGAGTGCAGAGAGAAACTTGTAAAGAGGGAAAATGTCGGGGATTAATTAGATTTAATAGATTCTTTAATGTCATTGTAATAGGAAAGGGGTTTTTATAAGGATTGTGGAGAGATGCCAATATTCTCACTCTCTTTTATAAAATAAAAGCAAAAGGGTAGAGTTTGTCCAACTCCTATATAGTTTGTCTCATGCCTCATGACTCAAATAAACTTGATGGGGCCAAGCCCACTTATTTTTTGGGCACTGCAAATGTAAGGTGTTGATATCCTTATTTTATCTCTTTATTTAACTCCATTACAAATTTTAAAATAATCTTTATCTTTTATTATGCCTGATCTAATTCTTACTTTACTTTTATTATATTTTTTTATCCCTTTTCAACACACCCATCGTTAAAAATAAAAAAGAAAAATCTGATTAAAAAGAAAATAAAACTATAAAATCTTATAATCTTTCTTCCTTATTAAGGTTTATCTATCGTTGGCAACCATAAAAAAATTATATTATTAAGACAATATAAAGTTAATGGTTCCCACCAAGATTTTTTTTTTAAATATTAATTACACATCAGATCAGATTATTGTATTACATAAATATTTATAACTATTATTGTATATGCCCAGATAAATAACCCTTACAGATGAGAGATATCTCTAATCTACTCGCATTTTGTAAAAGAAAAAGACTTATAGCCCTACAATATTTTTGTGGGGGCTTGAACCTATGACTTCATGCTTGTGATGGCAACAAGGCCGAGTGGCGATTCCCACCAAGATTTGATCACGAAGACGTGCTAATTTCTTTTGAATCAATATCGGAATTGGTGCAACCATCATTTTTTTTAAAACACCATCACAGCCATGGGTTCTATCTTATAAACACTTGAGAAGCGCTTGCTCTCTGTTTCAATCGTTTTTGCTGTAAGCACTTGCGGGATCTCCATTACCTTCTTCGTTATCATGTTGGGTGATGTTTACAAAACTTGGAATTTATGGATTTGGGCATAGTTGTTTACAGTCTTCTACGTGTTTATTCTTTTTACTCAATGAATAAAATTCTTTGCTTCCAAACATCAATGTTGTTTAAGTTGGTTAATATTACAGTTTGAAATTGTATATAGTTCTTTAATATTTAAATGGAATACTCAATTATTAATGACTTTATTTCGCATAAATATTAAAAAATAAACTCGAATACAACTCCTATCAAAAGTGTTTAGCATCTTTACGGTGTCGATTACTCATTCAAACCCAAATCACCACCACGAGGTCCATAACCCATGATGTAAGAGAAAATTCTATTAATTAAATCTTTTTGTACATAAATTTGACCGGAAAAATTTAATGTGAAGTTCGCTACACCTCTTTTTTTTTTTTTAAATTTAAGTCAAGCAATCACATAAATTCATAAGTGATGATACAGTTACAAATTTTTATATAAATTTATTTTGTATAAACTAATATGACATTAATTCATTAGTTAAATAAAAATAAAAATTATAAAAATAAATCATGTGAGTTAAGAGATATTTAATTTAACTAATTTTATCATGTTACATCAATTTATACAAAAATTTATGTTTATATCATTATTCAATTCATATATAGAGAGCCTATCTAGTATGTGAAGGTACATGTGGCGCACTCTCATTAGGAGAACTGAGCCTCACAATCTAGCTCCGCCAATGGAAGCACGCTAAGCGTGCCGCTGCGCACTAATCAAATGTGATCTTATACGTAGATAACATCATAATCGTCTTCTTCTAACGAGATATCCTCCATATAAATGAATGATCGGGTAAAAAGATAGAAAGACATGAAATCAACGCTTTAAAGTATATTAATTAACAATAAATTTATTTAGATGCATTATCCAACCAATAATTGATTGTCAAATTAGTTTTTGTATTAAAACACAGTAAGGTGCCAATCACTAGGCCAAATAGTGATTGATTTTTTTTTTTTTTTGGCCAGTTTATACACGGTTACGTGTTTGTAGCTTTAGCGTTAATATTATTTATATGGTTATTATTTAAGGTGGCATTTATTATTATTATTATTTGGCTGAATATCGAATATATTTAAATTTGAATAAGGTCTATGTTGATCTAAATACAGATGTAATGATATGTTTATTTTTTCTTTTTAGCATTGATTATAATTGTATGAAAGTCAATAGTTTGAAAATTATGCCCTTAAATTCGTATCTAAAATACATTAGAAAGCTACTGCTGTTAAATAACCTGTACTTATGTGCTATACATTTTCAAGTTAAATATTTTAAGAAAATAGTGATTTGAATTTGGTAAAATTAATAGAGTTTATTGAACATATAATTTTGCTAATTTTTAATTTAATCAGTCATGAAATTTATTCAAAATAACAATAGTATTCTGCATGTGTTTTATTTTACCTAAATAAGCTATAAAGTTTTTTAATAGTAGAACGTGATTTTACAATTATGATGATTAATCTTTATAATTTTATAAAAAAAAAACTAAGCTTTTTACGTTGTAGGAAATAGATTAATTGTGGAAGGGTAATTTTGAGAGTTAAAGTTAAATAATTCATTCAAAGCATTATTTATGTGTTAATTTAACTTTTTGAACTCAATTTTATTTTGATATGCGTCACTATTTGACGAATTTTCATTGTTAAGTTGAAAAATAAAACATTTAAAATAACTGACCGACAAAATTTTTTCGAATATAAGTGTAAATATGCATCTAAAAATAAAATATAAGAAATAGAGAGATTAGGCTATCTTTGGGAGGTAGGATAAATGTAGGGCTGGACTATTTTTTGAGACAAAATATTAATCATTTGGGTAAAAGCTCATTTAGTCCCTATATTTTAAGATTAGTGATCATTTAGTCCCTGTATTTTTAAAAATATCTCAAAACATCCCTGCCGTTAAATTATTAATACCCATACTGTTACTTTTTATTTTTTTAGCTTACTTTTACAATATTACCCTTTTAAAATATTTTTTTTGTTTGGACATTAATAAAAAGAAAATAATTAAATTACCAACTTAACCCTAAAAATGAAAATAAAAAAATTTATATTAATTTTTAATTGTCAAAAATTATATACAAACTACCAAGTGTGCAAATGATGCTTGCAAAAAAATTAATATAAAATTTATTTTTTATTTTGAGGGTTAAATTAGTAATTTAATTATTTTCTTTTTATTAATGTCTAAACAAAAAAATTATTATAAAAGGGTAATATTGTAAAAGTAAGCAAAAAAAAAGTAACGATAGAAGTATCAATACTTTAACTGACAAGGATGTTTTAAGGTATTTTTAAAAATATAGAACTAAATAGACATTAATATTAAAATATATGGACTAAATAAGCTTTTACCCTTAATCCTTTATTTGGAATACTCACTTGGATTGGACTGATAAATCAAGTTTAAATTTTAATCATAAATTCATGGGATTAATAATTTCAATTTTCATGTGAGTTTTGTTAAGATTAGATAATGAAAAGAAAAATGTCTATCTATTTATGATATCTGATATAATTTCTTATTTTTATTTATAACTTAAACAACTATTTATTATTTATTTTTATTAATTAAGTAATATAGTTTTTTATTCATAATTTACTTAAAAATATTAATTAATTTATTATTTAAATAATTTTATTTAATGAAATGATAATCATGACTGTCATATAATTAATTGAATACACACACATATACATACATACATATAATTTTCTTATTAGTTTTATTTTTAATTAATTATAATATTTCTTATTAAATATTTATAAATAGTTGATATTTAAATTCATTTAAATTTAATTTAATAAAATTTAATCCAATACTTAAACAAAGTTCGCATAATGTTTTTATTTATTTATTTATTTTTTTTTTTCTGGTCAAACGTAGCCTTAGACCTTAGTGCATAAAGAGCCATTCTCGTTCAGCTGAATCTGAGCTGTTCGAGTTCGCGTGGGGCCCACTCGTGAGGCCCACTAAAAAGTAC
Organism: Citrus trifoliata; assembly: GCA_018350135.1. Lineage (NCBI taxonomy): Eukaryota > Viridiplantae > Streptophyta > Magnoliopsida > Sapindales > Rutaceae > Citrus > Citrus trifoliata. The sequence goes on along the minus strand of CM031386.1, from coordinate 38,700,096 downwards.
TGATACATGTTGTGCTGACAAGTAGGCCAATGGATTTCTAATTTTCTACACTGAGAGAAGAGCGTAGGACTCAATATCGTACACCTGGTAGCACATAATCCCCCTACGGCCTTAAATAAATATTCAGCCTTCCCTCGCCCAATTTCAAACCCTAATCTTCGAAGCTCTTAGTCTTCGTGCACAACTATCGTTTAATCATCATTACAGGTAAGCTCTCATCTCTGCTTTCAATTTAAATAAAAATATTTCCACAGGAATCTTTTGTTTCACTTAAAAATCATGTTTTTCCTTTACAAATTCCAAACACAATCAGATAATCTGATTGTTCGCAAATCAAGATTTTAGCAAACTGCAATATCTGTTCTTGTTGAACCCTAATTATCTTAAAATCCTTCCCTCTTAAAAAAAAATAGAAAGAAACTAGAGCCTCTTCAATTAAGAAACCCTAGGAATCAAGAGACGATAAAACCAAGAAATCAAGAACCGATAAAAATTTACCTAGATTTTGACAGCTCTTCCTCTCTCGTGGTACACGATTCCTACACCAAGGCCTCGGATTCGCTAGTGTAGGATAAACATTTTTTCACTATCTCCTGTACTAAGGTATCGGTATTTTGCATAAAATAAACGTTATTGGCTAATTCTGTCTTTTGGATATATTTACTGTGACGCCTCTGTGTGTGCTCGATTATACCGTTGATAATTCGATGTGGCATCCAAATTTAGGGGAATGAATTGTTGTTATTGATGCATTGGCTTTATTTCGTGGTTCTTTTGCCATATTTCCTCAAATGAATTGAGAGCAGAGTGGTTACTGTTAGAAGGAGAAATGGTTTTAAAAAACATTACCAGATAGGCCCTAAGTTCCCTCTGCTTTTCTTGCTCTGAGTAAATGGAGCAGGTGAACAGCATCTGATTTTGAATTGACTGTTTCCTTATTTTTTTCCTGTTTGATTCTGATGGGTAAGGTTTTCTTTTTAAATTTTAAATTTTTAGTTTTTGATATTGCATAATTTGTTTGCACATGGAAGGTTACAGACTTTTGGTTTTGAATTGTGTTGTTTGTCGTAGGAAAAAATGAGCAGCCGTGCAAGCAGAACTCTCTATGTTGGGAACCTGCCTGGTGATATTCGGGAGAGAGAAGTGGAAGATCTGTTTTACAAGGTGCTGGTTTGCTTTTCATATTTTCAAGTTAATTGAACAAGAATTTTAGGACCGTCTACCAGTATATTGTTGAGTTCTTACTTTTGGGTTATTATGAATTTCAATGAACTTGTTGACCATGTATGTATAACATACTCTGATGTTTCATATTTACTTGTGAGTGTACAATATAAGCTGTACATTGGGGGACCAAGTGCGAGTTTACTTAGTGGAAAATATGAAGTTCATTGTGTTTCATATAGGGTTTTGGTAGGATGATAGAAGTCACTCTTTGTTGTGTTTCATTCTATTCATTATGTGTGTGATTTTGAAAAGATTTTTTGTGCTTTATGTTAAATTTTGCTTTAGAATTGTGATCTTATTATTTATTTCCGTTTTGATCACAGTATGGACCTATAGCCCACATTGACCTGAAGATCCCGCCAAGGCCTCCTGGTTATGCATTTGTTGAGGTGAGCTTAAAGATGCTTACCTTCCACTCATCTTCTTTCTTTTCTCCTTTTTCATTTTTTTTGGGGAAAAAAAATCAGTAGTCCATTCTAATCAGTCAATTCTCCATCATAGTTTGAAGAGGCTCGTGATGCTGAGGATGCAATTCGTGGTCGCGATGGCTATGATTTTGATGGGCATCGGTTACGGGTATCTATTGTTTAATGTTAGTAAATGTTGCATGTGTCGAATGGATGTTGTGTAGTTCATTTTCTATCATGTGCATCTGTCAGGTGGAACTTGCGCATGGTGGGCGGGGCCGTTCATCATCTGATCGTCATAGTAGTCACAGCAGTGGCCGAGGACGTGGAGTATCCAGGCGATCCGAATATCGTGGTGTGTACTCCATTTCATGCACTTGGTTATGCTTTATGTTATATAATATGGTGCAGACAATATGACCGAAGTTTTTGTACATGTAGTGTTAGTCACTGGATTACCCTCTTCTGCTTCATGGCAAGACCTTAAGGTAAAATTTTTGTCTTCTAGTATCATTCATTTTTTATGGTTGGCTTGTATCATAGAAATTTCTTTTTTCTGCTCCTCATTTGATTATCCATACCCCTCTGCATTCTGGCATGTGTGTGGTTTGTGTAGGGTGTGTCTTCAGGTTTGTTTCCTTTGTATCTAATGAGTTTTGAACTCATGGAATTTATGCAGGATCACATGCGTCGAGCAGGAGATGTTTGTTTCTCACAAGTTTTTCGTGATGGCAGTGGTAGGTGACATTGGAATAGTCTTTGCTTGTAAAGTTTTCTTTATTATTACTGTCAGAGTTGTAAAAATTTCCTAAGTTATCCATGTTGTTGGAATTGTTTTTTGGTGGTCTTATCATCCTCTTTATCTTGTCCCTGCAATGGGGGCTCTTGACAGAGTTATATTGTTCTGTTTGTCTTTGCTCATTATTCCTGTGAATATGAGTTTACTCCTGTTATCATTACTCACTTAGTATTGTTATGTCAATTCTCAAAAGTTGTGAGGAGTCATTTGGTTTATTCTTTTGGAAGCCAGTAGTTGCCATGTCTTTAGTTTTGTGCTTTATGAATTATATTCACTTTTGGAAAGATGCCTACGTTTTGTTCTCTTTAATCTATTTTCTTTTTGTTTGCAGGCACAACTGGCATTGTGGACTACACAAACTATGATGATATGAAGCATGCAGTAAGTCATCCTCCTTTAATTATGGAGTAATCAGCAATGATGTTCGTCCATGCTTTTTTATGATTACTCGTGTATACTTTGTGTTTTCATCTGCAGATCAAAAAACTTGATGACTCTGAGTTTAGGAATGCATTTTCTCGGGCTTATGTTCGGGTGAGTCTCTCACTGAATATTCTGAAATTAATGTACTTTGGTGATGCATTATACTTACTAAGATATGGACAATTAGGTGAGGGAGTATGATCATAGACGTGATGGATCCCAGAGTCCTAGTCGTGGCCGATCTTATTCAAGAGGGCGGAGTGAGAGCCGAAGCCGCAGTCGCAGTCGTGGCCGAAGTTACAGTCGGAGTCGTAGTCAGAGGTAAGTTCATGTTAATCTTTTAGACAAGTTATAGTTAGTATGTGCATTGCTGTTGTTTGTTTTTGTGGTGGACATATTGCAGCAATTCAAAATTGTGTGTTCAGTTGAAGAATATGAGCTGTGTTTATTAACATTTTTAACACAATGCAGCAAGTCTCCAAAAGCCAAATCTTCACGCCGTTCTCCTGATAGATCCAGATCAAGGTCTGCTTCTCGCTCACGCTCTGGATCAAAGCCTCGCTCTTTGTCAAGGTATGCTTCGTTATTATCCTTTGTTATGCATGTTGGGATTGTACGTGAAACTTAATACTTTCTTATGGTAATCTTGATTTGACAGATAGAAGCTTTACTTTAAAATTGCTTTAAGTTCTGCATAGTTTATTTCATTTGATTTGAAATTATTGGTTCTTCTTGAAGCTGCTCAAGTATTTTTAATATACCTTCTCCTTTGAAACATGTAATGCTCATGTAAAGGGAGACATGTGCATGCAAACATTGGTTGGCGTAATTCTATCAAATTAATTTACCTTGGGGTAAATTATATCAGATCTTATCTGGGTTGATTTGGAAGGATTGTGGCGAAGACATTCTTGCGCACTTGCAATTTTCTGACATTTTCCTGAGACTTGAAGAGTAAATAATTTCCAAGTGTGTATAGAATTTTTATTTTTGACTTCTATGCCTTATTCCCATGGGATGGGGTTACTGAAAAAGAAATCCCGGTGTCAAAACTGTCTTCATTTTCTCTTTACTGTATGAACATTGCCTTTTTGTGTTTTTAGATAATGGATATGTGCTGCAAACTGGGAATTGGATATTAGGATCTTGATGGGATATTGTTCAATTGCTTGCAACTCTTATGGGTGTAGAGGTATGCTCTTTCCAGATGGGCAACTTTGGAAACCTTCATGGTATCTCTGTTCTAATGCATTTAGCATCACCAATGTCCATGGTGCTAGATATGGAACAAAGGAGACAATGGATTGCAATAATAAAGCTGGATTTCAGTGAATTAAGTGCCATTTGGATCTGGAAGTCTCGATCAATGAGCGGTTGATACAATTTCTTTGCCATTTTCTGCTTCAACAATTGCCAAGCTATTAGGACGTGCCATCTGGATTCTCTTGGATATTTGGTGGTACAGTAGGGAAGCATGGTTCTCTCATGTCCACTGGTGTCTTAAAAATGCAGTATTCTTTAATAAGGTTTATTTTTCTGAAGTTAGGTATTATTTGTGGATGGAAATTTATGAATTAACTCTGATATTTTGTTCTGTGTTGAGCTGCTAAAGTTTTTTTTTTGCCCCCTCTTTATTCCCTTTTAAATATGGTAAAATCTTGACGTGGAAGAGGCACAAGGCTCTTGGATGAAAGTTCTTAAAAGGAACGAGTGGATTTTAAATTTGGGTTGTTTGTGGAACTTTTGCAGATCACGATCAAGATCCAGATCTCCGTTGCCTCCTGTAAGTGATTTCTGATGTTATTCAAGTTTCTTCAGCTATATTATTGGATCCTGACCAAACTGATATGGCTACTCATCCAGCAGGTTTTAGATATAAAATAATTATCCTTACCCCCCCACTCCCCCAAAAAAAAAATAAAAAAAAAATAATGAACTGTAGAATGTAAGAAAGTTATAAACCTAAATAATGAACTGGAGAGTGTAAAAAAGGTTATAAACCTAAATTCATTTGGTAATTAATATGTTTATGAAGTTTCGCTGATATGCTTCTTGGATAAGTATCAATGCTGTTAATGGTTTTATTTGCCAAATCTCTTATTCTTTGGTGGGGATTGGGAGGCTTAGAATTTGCTTGTCCATTATTGACTCATATCCTTTATTGGTCATTGGCTGCCTTACAAAAACTATGATTGACTACACAGAAACAAATAAGTAAAAGCCCCAAAAAGCGAAGTGTTAGCAGGAGCCCGAGTGGGAGCAGAAGCAGGAGCAGGAGTTTATCCAGGTCTCATTCTTCTCAGCTATGTTTTTCCTTCATTCTTTGTTCACAAAGTTTGAGGTTTTAATTATGTACTTTTTCCTTTCCCCCCTATTGCTTTGTGTTTGGCACAAGTTATGATTTGATTCCTGATTGCAAATTGTCTGGACAGGTGAGGTTTGGTTGTTTCTTTGGATGCCCTGGACAATGGCGAAATTCCATGTTGCCTTATCTATTGTATGCTTCGCAAATTTGGAATTCTTGATAGATGTGGATTTGTGGTACTAGGGTGGTTGATGGAATTGAACAGTTTGTGTTTCTTTTATTTGAATTGGATCAAGACAATTACTTGGCTGGATTGAGATAACTAGTTAACTAATGGACCCGGTTCCACATGATGTTTGGTCCAAATAAGTTAGTATCCGGAGGCATTATTATTGTTCAATCCTGTAACTGGGAATTTCTATATTTATGTGGCTTTCCAAATTCTAGCTTCATTTGCGCGTGAGATGAGACAGGTGAAGTGGTTCAGTTGGCGTTGTTCCGCCAATAATTTGAATGTTTCAGGAAATAATGCCCTTATCATATCTTATCGTGGGATAAGTTGTGCACATGAGATGCCACTCACTGGAAGTGGGGTTGCGTGAGACAAAAATCATAATGGTCCCAACTCTGACGTATGGCGCTCGTTGGGTTCACTATCGATCCAGTCGAAATTTCTACCACCGTCCGCAAATAGAAAAGACTGGATCGATAATGGGCTATTTTAGAAACCTTCCTTGAGGTTTGATATAATGTTATTTAGATGGCGAGATTAATTGTATTCTCATTTACCTCACATGTCGTTAGTATACATAATTTGCGAAATGACTAAAATATTTAAATTAATTTGGGGAGTCAGAACATATTTCTCGGGCGACAAATGCTTGTCTCCATAAATCACAGAATGTTTGTTTTGTATTTGTAATTTCAAGCGACGAATGTCATCTCTCAAGTGATAGATGTCGTCTCTCAAACGACAAATGTCTGTCTCCCTAAATTATAGAATGCTGGAGGGTGAAATTAAAAATCACTCAAATATAATTTAGTTCTCTCAGGAATGGACTATATCAGTTTCTACCAAACAAACCATCAATGTTTTACTTGTTTAAATAAATAATTAAATTCGAAACCATCAAGTTGTATGTCACCAAACCGGCAACATAAAAAATAACAAACATTTTAATTTGTGGTGATAAAAAAAAAACCTTTAGTATGAGTTAATTGAATTGGAAAATAACACTAAGTAGAATGACACCGTAATTTAAATAACGGTCACATGTGCATTTCCGCAACTTACAGTTGGTGACAATTATAATTTGATTGAATTTCATTAGTTTGTATATTCAATTGTCGCTCATATATACAAAAAAGAACACAAATAACAACTACACTAACAGTGTGACATGATAGCTAAGTTATAATTTATACATGACATTGTTTATTTTTACTGCAGGTTCGAGTGGAACAACAGACGGTTCGACTGGCATTTCGTTCATATCATATTTTAATAACACTCGTTAATATGTGAAAGCAAAGTAATAATTATAAATAGTAATAATAATAATAATAATATAATAATGACATTACTAAATAATAACAACAGTTCCAATAATAAAGAAAAATAATGATAATAGTAATATATTTTAATGTTTTTCATGTGACATGTTTGTCGCCTAAAAAAACAGAGATTGCGTTCATGCGACAAAAAATTGTTGAACTGGAGACATCACTTGTCGCCTAAAAATATAGAATGTCTGTATGTGCAACAAGAGTATGTCACCGCCCAAAACACAAAAACAGTGTCTTTGGGCGACATGAGTTGTCGACTAAAAAAACATAAACTGAATTCGACTAATATAAGTTTGTCGCGCATGCGACAACAATGTCACCCAAAACACACAAAAACTATGTATATGCGACGAGCGCTTGTCGCATGGGAGACAAACCTTGTCACCTAAAAACGTAGGAACTATGTTTGTGCGACATGCATACACAAACACTACAAATTTATAAACATATCAATTTTAGCAAATTTTGACGAGGAAAATAAAAATTACAGCTAAAACTATTTCTATTTTACACACTCATTTGTATAAGAATAACAAATTATTGTCTTTATATGCCTTATTACACTATGTATAGTGTAAATCACAAACATAAAATAATCAATAATTAATTTTTTTCAACTCATGGCCACATATGACTGAACCCATTTTCCTTTTAATCAATTTTTCCACCACCAACCCATGAACAAGACAAATCAAATACAACCAACAACAACCACTTATAAAATTTCCAAAAATAAAAAAATCATAAGTATTTTAAAATTTTAGATTTTGATAAAATAACTAACCTCTTACAAACTCCAATACTAGTGGTATATCTCGGTTGCCGTCGATCGTCACCGATCGGTGGCTTTCTCCGACCACCCATATTTTTGTTCTTCATGAGTTATATATGCTCTTGGTATTTATTTCTTTTTGTTCCAGCAAATGAGAGTAGGGGAGTGGAGTGAAAATTGTGAGTGAAAATGATGTTTATCTCCATTTCTTTTATATGGTGGGAAGGAGAAATATTTTTTTTTTTATACAATAAATATTGTGTGTAATCAGATAATACAATTATTCAATAAATTTTAAATTATTTTATATTATTATTTGATTTTTTTAAGATTTCAACTTGTCTTTTTATATTTTACCCTCAAATACTAACATTATATATGTATGTATACTAACGATAGATAAATAAAAATACAATCAATCTTACCATTTAAATAAAATTATATCAAATTTCAGGAGGTTTCTAAATAATTCTTGAAATCCTACGTCTCTCAATTTGGTTTAGCGCCGTCAAATCAAGTGAAAAGAGCTAAGACTATCTTGCCTGTGCTGCTTTCTAAACCGAACAGGTGGACGGTTCGAATTTTTTCAGTTAATTGATACCGGTTAGTTGATAGTTATCTTGGCAAAAGCATATACTTGCAACAGTGAATGTCGATTCGACTCATCGACCGGACCATGCTAAGTGCACCGCATCTCGACAGAAAAACGCACAACTTGACGGAAGGGCAAATTAAGGAAATAAATGGTTGAGTAAAGTTAACAAAGCTATTTATCATTCAAGATGCTGTGTACTTAGCATTGCATCATAATCAGCCAAAAGTTTTACACAGGAGTGTCAGACTCCAGCCGCCCTCTGATTCAAAACTAAAACGATTGGCAGCCAATCAATTTCACTGTCTCCGTCTCTCTCTTTTCTAAGAATCAAGACCACCAAAGAAAGAACCGGAGATAACAAACAATTCTATCGCAAAATTCACTTGATTCGATTCTTTCTTAGAATGACAGAAACCTTATTCTCAAAGCTCTCTGACGACGTCGTGCTGAACATCTTCTTCAAACTGGAAGATGATCCCAGAAACTGGGCCCGCTTAGCTTGCGTCTGCGTCAAATTCTCTTCTCTCGTTCGCAACATCTGCTGGAAGACCAAGTGCTCCAAGTCCATTCCTGCCGTTGTCGCTGATCTCATCTCCCCGAATTCTGGCGTTCCGCCCGGTGGCTGGTCATCCCTCCACAAGCTTTCCGTCTGCTGCCCCGGCCTCCTTCACGCCGGCGTTCTCTTGGAGAATTCGGATTTCGGCCTCGAGCGCGAGCTGGGCCCCGACTCTGATTATCAAAGTTGCAGCACGAGCGCCGTTCAACCGACGTCGACAACGACAACGGCCGAGGCTTGCTCCAGCAATCTAAATTCTGTTACTGATTGTTCTTGGTCACTTTTTGATGATCTTTATTACGATACTGTTTATGATAAATCCGAGTCACATGATGATGATGGTGGTGGTGGTGATGGTAGCTTAGTTGTTGAGGATGTCGACAAGTGTGAGGTTAAAGTGGGTCGCGAATCCGCAACTTGTAAGAAGAGGAAGATATGTAGATCATTTAGGTCTCATTTGGCATCTGGGGTTTGGAATTTGTGTCGTGAGCAGGGGAATAAATTGCTTGCGAGTAGATTCAGAGGGGATTGTTTATACATTTGCGATTGGCCTGGGTGTCTTCACACTGAAGAGAAGCGAAATTACATGCTTTTTAGAGGTATTTTTAAGAACTTTAAGCGATCTCGTGTTTGGAGAACCATTAATGATGGGAACCGGAGTAAGATTGACGTCAATTGTGCATTTTGTAACTGTAAAGAGACTTGGGACTTACATTCTGCTTTTTGTTTGAGAAGGGTTTTTGGGTACCATGATGATGGTGAGCCTGTTGTCAGAGCTTATGTGTGTGAAAATGGACACGTTTCTGGAGCCTGGACTGATTTACCATTATACACTTGATGCTATTTTTGGATTGTCTGGTATTGTAATAGTTTCCAAACACTTTTGTTGTTGATTATTTCTGTTTCTTTGCTTGCCTGCATCTCTTATTATCTCTTTTAATTTTGTAATTTTCATGACCAATCAGTTATATTATTTTGAGTTTTATTAAATAAAAGTGAGGTTTGTGTTTTTTTAAGTGTTTTGAAGGTTTCTATCAGTTATTTCTTTCCCCTCCTAATAAGTTGTTGCTGGAAGGTAGTTTTGAGTGTGACAATTGATAGTTTAATCTGTTAACTAGTTTTCTCTCTTCTCTCTCTCTCTCTCTCTCTATATATATATATATAATATTCAATACTGGTATTGGATTTTTGGATTAGCTGGTGAGCTCCCATGGAGGGGGGTGCAGAAATTTTTGAAAGAGATGCTTTTTCGCATGTGAATGCTCTGAAGTTCAGTTGCCACAAGTTATATCTTTAACAAATGAAGATTGAAAAGCTGAATCCAGCAGATTATAAAATGGCACACACAACTCTTGATGCAATGAATTAGATGAATGTCATAGGCTGGTGGTGTTGAGTAGGAAACACAATATCTCATGCAATATTGTGGCTTTATTTCTTTAGTTCTTCTTTCCATTTTTGTTTTAATTGGATATTTGGTTTAGGCATGGTAGAAAATCTTCTTAACATAGTAAATCAGATGGGGTTTTTGCTCAATTTTGATATGAGGTTCCCAAAGATTATAATTTATAAATCTCTTTCCCTCAAGTCAGAGTAGCAAATTTCGTTTTACTTTTAAACTTTTCTCCTTGTTTCCTTCTTTTGGTAGTAATAATATATGATTGTTAGGACTTATGTTTTCTGGTTGTTGAATGTAGAATGAATCATAGTTCCAGTAAATGGCGGGGAGGGAAGATGATTCATGGAATATGTAGGAGGATTGAATTGAGTAGATATCTATTAGAAACTGAAAAAGGTCTGAACTTGATACCAGTGGTGTAGTTATAGACTTACAGTGTACAATTTTAGATCTCCAAGTTTATAGAATCTCTTGAATATTGGGAACTTATCTGCAGTTGTGTGATCAACCACGGGTTATTTTGATGACCTTGATTTCTGATTACTAGGCTTTACCAAGTAAATAGAGCCATTTCTACTGTAGGTTATCATGTCATTATCAGTTTTCTTGCCTTGTGTTATTGATCAGGATCCGACATATTAGTGTACTTAATTTGAGTTTGGACCAAGCACTTCATATATTGCGAATATGCTCAATTGCTCGTATTGCCATTTGCGTTCAGACCAAGCACTTCATTTTCTGTGAATGTGCTCATATCACCACCTTAACTTCACTGCAACACGGATGGAGTGGTTCATAGTTTTGCTTAACCATCACTTTTGTCTGTTTTCTTCGGAGAAGTGGGAAAATGTCCTTGGCTCTTCTTATTGGATTTGGACCTTTTACAATGCTCACAGCGAACTGGTAAATTTGACCAGCCAGCGCGAATACTAGTGGTCGTATCTTCCTGGAAGTACATTAAAGGAAAAATAAAAATGCCTGTGCTTATTACAGATAGTCCCTTTCTTTTGAATCCGAAGCAAAACTGGCAAGAGACGTTTTCTCATCTGCAACTGTAGCTGTGAACCAACTTTGCAAGTATGTATGTATGTGGTGCGATGGGAGAATTCAGAACAGTGGGAGCTTGTGTAAAACATATTTAGATCAAATTTTTAAACATAATTTTAGACACAAATTTTAAGCTCTTGGATTAAAACAATTTTTCCACCATGGTGCAGATGGTAATGTAAAGACACCTACATGGCCTCTGAATAGTATTTCATGGTCATCTAGCATCCACAAGCCAAAAGAATCAAACGGTAGTTGAACGATCAAATTCGCTTTTCTTTTAAAGGAAGAAAGTAAAATTAGGTAAAACAAAAGCTTTGATGGGATGGGAGTATTTAGAGCATTTGTGATTAAGCCCTACTAATAAAATCATGGTATGCAAACTCTGGGATAAAAAATAGAAGACCTGGACTAAGCTTAAGATTTTTATGGAAAATCTAACAACATATAATAACATCGGCACTTATTCAAGTGCATCTATTCTTTTGGAGAGAGAGGTAAGAGATAAAATATTAACTTAAAAATTATTAATTTACGTCATCCTTTATTATTCTTTATTCCAAGAGCTTAACATCTGTTTAATATAATAATTGTGTCTCTGGAAGCTACTACATGTTTATGAGATGATTCAATAATGTTGAAACGCAGAGGGAGAAAATGAAAATGAAAATAAAAAATAATCAATAATCATCAAGATGCAAGATGAGAAATCAATCCTGCAGTATTTGTACAATCATATCACCACATAAATTACAAAAGAGGGAAACGAGAAGTCGAGGCCAAGTGCCATTTGGGAAAAACCGCGACAACGCTCCCTCAGCCGTAACGTGTACTTGAGGAATCTACACTGCAGCTAAGCCGTAAATATACCCATATTTTTGCTTGCATCAAGCTTGTGTAAACATAAAAGACTAGCCATTCCCTGAACACAGTGGCATTCAGTTCACTGCAGACAAACTTTGTGGGTACTCAAAATGAAACACAGTGGCATTTTGAAATTTAAAAAAAAATAATAATAAAACAAAACTAGTAACAACATAAAAGACTAGCCTTTCCGTGCTCGGTTATGTGTGAATATCATTATTGCAAGCAATGGATAACATCAAAGAATGAGGGGAGTCTGAATCCCCCTTTTTTTTTTGCACTAACAAACAAAACCATGTGGTAAATTCCCATTCTTAAAGATGGCAGATTTGAGCCCCACTCAATTTATGCATAATCAAATACAACTTGTCAGGATTCTCAATGACAGGTGGACGACAGACGAGGGGCCTAGATCGATCTGCTGGTCCCAGTAGTTTCTAGACAGTAAAGGAGAAAGACAGGTTGAGTTGGGTGATTGGTCAGCCGCATGTTTGTCATTGTGCGTTTTCATCAGGAGCAGGTTCCATTTCTGGCTCCCCGGCGTCATAAAGCAGCAGAGCAGGACCGCGTACTCCGCTGACATGATGTTGAGACTCGTTTTCCTGTTAATAAATCTACTTAATTTGGCAGCATCTGGCCTACCACTAGCGGCTGATGAATATAGCAAACATGACTTCCCACCGGGCTTCATTTTTGGTTCTGGCACCTCAGCCTATCAGGTGCACCGATTCTACTTCTTTTACTTAGCTATTTGATGTATTTCGAGTTTACACGTGTGGCATGTTAAACAGAAACTGCGTCTTGTATCGATTATAATTATATTAGTTATAAAATGAAAAGAAAATAGATAAGATTCTCATGACAATAGGTGGAGGGAGCGGCAAATGAAGATGGAAGGACTCCTAGCATTTGGGATACGTTTACACACGCCGGTCAGTTTTCTTCACTTTCACGTTACAAATTGGGTGTCTAGTTTTTACATTCTTGTTAAACCCGTTAGTTTGACTTGTTGCTATAAAGAGGGTGCCTCCATTTTTACCCGTTAAGGTTGTCATTGAAATTATAGAGAACAGGAGAGAAGATGCCTGTCGTTGTCTGTCAAATAACTCATAATTTTGATCTACATCTATCGAATGTATATCCTAACAGTTGAGTTTTCCTCAACATTTTTCAGGGAATGTACATGACAATGGAGACATAGCAAGCGATGGGTATCATAAGTACAAGGTGGATACGCCGTTCTTAATCATGATGACTCTTCACATACAACTTTTTAAGTCAAACTCAATCACAGTTCATTCTCATTTTTGTCTACTGATACTAATTCAAATGATCATATAACCTTAACCAACCAACTGTTGGTTTATTTCACTTTATTTGCAGCACATTCCATCTTGTAGCTTGATGATTCCTTTCTAACTAAGTTCATGTGCTTTTGTGCAGGAAGATGTGAAACTCATGGCGGACACAGGCTTAGACGCCTATAGATTTTCTATCTCATGGTCAAGACTAATTCCAAGTATGATCAAATATTGTGGCTTTTGTCAACCAAACAAGAATATGCAGTTTCTGACCATTTTCTCACAGATTATCCTGATGGATTATTTATCACCCCCCCCCCCCGCCCCTTCTTCTCTTTCTAATCAGATGGAAGGGGACCTGTCAATCCAAAGGGTTTACAATATTACAACAGCCTCATAAATGAACTAATCAGCCATGGTTAGGACCACTTTTTCATCACTGATGTTAGAAATACAATTTGAATGATATGGTTCGCATATATTTAAAAAAAAAAAATGTTAAGAACTTCCACTTTCCCTCCTTTCCTCCAATTCATCACTTCGTTTTGATCAAGCAGGAATTCAACCGCATGTTACATTACACCATTATGATCTTCCTCAGGCACTGGAAGATGAGTATGGTGGATGGATCAATCGAACGATTGTGTATATGTTTAACTCTTTTGGTTTTAGTTTCCTTTTTATGCTTGGTTAAATAACCAAGTTGAAAGAGAGTTAATGATAACTATTTCCATGCAGGCAAGACTTCACAGCTTATGCAGACGTATGCTTTAGAGAGTTCGGAGATAGGGTTTCATATTGGACTACCATGAATGAGCCAAATGCATTTGCATTGTTAGGTTATGACATAGGAATTGCACCACCTAAACGATGTTCTCCTCCGTTCAAAAACTGCTGTAAGGGCAACTCATCCACTGAGCCATACATGGCAGTTCATCATGTTTTGTTAGCACATGCATCAGTTGCAAGATTGTATAGAAAGAATTATCAGGTAATAGCCAAATTTTTCTCCCTCATGTGCTTCAGTATTCCATCTAGAGAGTATGACTCAGTCAATTGTTTGAGTTCAAAAAGAAGTATTTGGCTTCAGCATCAAACATTTGTAACAGTTGTTTTTGTGATGAAATTTCAAATCTTGTGGCTACACATTACTTCTTAGGTGTCAATTTCTGCCTAGTCTAAGAAAAATAAATATTAACAGCAATGCCTGATGATGCAGGACAAGCAGCATGGCTATATAGGAATGAGTATCTTTACATATGGGCTTCTCCCTCTAACAAACTCAACAGAAGATGCAATTGCAACTCAAAGATATAATGATTTCCTAGTTGGGTGGTATGATAATAATAGAAGATAACATTTGTCTCTATCAAGTATTTCATCGTGGTAATCATATGCCTTGAGTTCTAGGTCATTTTTATTTTGGGGGGGGGGGGGGGGGGGGGGCTTCTATTAAGTGCATGTCACTCCCACTGGTATAAAGCTAATCAGCTTTTCTCAATTTTTATGGATTTTTTTCCCTCTCCATTCATAAAGAGTACCTAAGATCTCTCTGTCAGTATTCTGATAGTCTTCTGCATTTCTTTTCTCCCTCCAATTTTTTGCACCTTAATTAAATTATTTTGTTGATATTTCAGGGGGAATTTGTTGTATGTTAAACATCTCAACTCAGTTTCCACTAAATTGACGATATATTTCACTAGTGATCAATATTTGTGTCTGTACTGAATTTCAGGATTGCAAATCCATTAGTGTATGGAGACTATCCCAACATCATGAAGAAAAATGTGGGCTCGAGACTTCCACTCTTCACCTACCTTGAATCCAAACAGGTTAAAGGTTCAGCTGACTTTCTAGGAGTTAACAACTACAACTCTGGTTACATCAAGGACAATCCTAGCAGTCTGAAGCAGGAACTCAGAGATTGGAATGCAGACACAGCAGCAGAGATGTTCTGTATGTTCTCAACATAAGATTAATCTTTGCTTTGCTGAGCAGTGGCTAAATTTATATAAAGTGATTACCCGTTGACAAGATTTAGGCTGTGTTTGATATTGTGGTACTCTACCTTACCACTATAGCTTTGAAATGGAAGCTCTAGTTGTGACATAAAAGTAGATGGTGTTTGGTAAATATGACTCTTAAATGACAATTTTGACAAAAATAGTAAAAATAAAATAAGTTTTTCATCAAATAGCATGGGTAAAATCACCTTAAGCGGTTACCGAACACTTTAAAGCTATTAGAAAGCAATACCTAATCGAGCTTCAGTTTTCTGACTCAGATGCATTCATGCCTTATTTCAATTTCCACATGTTTCTCTTCATGTAGTTACTGTCTTGCTACATATTTTTCATTGCCAGGACTGGACAACTCATTTTGACCGAGTAGGTAAGTCATTTTTTATTCCTCTTTTTGGTTTAATTTAGAGACTAAAACATTTGACTGATTGTGGCAGTAAATCTGGATACTGCATCAGCAAATGAGGTGGGATTGAAACAAATAATTAAAGCATTTATTTAACATGAGCTAGTTCACTATATTCCTAATTGGCTTTGTTTGACTTAGTTTCCTATAGAGCCCTGGGGTCTGCAACAAGTGCTGGAGTATTTTAAGAAAGTTTATGGCAATCCCCCTATTTACGTTCATGAAAATGGTCTCTCTCTCTCTCTGATCTGTCTGTTATTTCAAAGATGATGAAATAACTATAAGCAGTACATTTGCATATGAGCCTGCTGGAGGTAGCTTTTGAAAAAAACCATCAACAAAATGGTCCAAAAAATAAAATAAAAGAACGACTCCAAATGGTTACAAGGTCATTTTTTGCTGTAGTTATTGAGAAGGCATTTACAAAGTAACAGTTAAACCAGCAAACAGCTGAAATCACCAAACACCATATTTATTGATCATTAATTGTGCTAGTGAGCATCTTTCGTATGAGCATGCCACAGGATGTTGTAGTGTCTAATTTTACATGAAATCATGCATTTGAACTGCATGGAGCTAGCCTAAGAAATGATAAAAAATCGAACTAATAACCTTTCAACAGACACTATTCTCATGAAGCATTTGTAGTTTTTGCCCCAATAAGATTTGTGCTGTGAATGCTGACATTAATATGATATGGTCAAATACTTGTTTAATTCAATTTTTATTTCCTTTCTCTTTTCTAACGCATTTTGTTTGGTCATCAAATGATTTTTACCAGGTCAGGTCACCCCAAGCAGTTCATCATTGGAAGATGTAGCCAGGGTTAAATATTTGCAAGCATACATTGGAAGTATGCTTGATGCTGTGAGGTATGCCTTTTATGTGCCTATGTGGAGATTTTAATGTCATTGTAGTAGATGTTCGAGAGGGCATAAAGGAGCTTACATGCATTTGACTCAAAATATTTTAACAGAAAAGTAGTGTATTATGACTGTTGGTGTTTTGTTTCTATACGTTGAGCTTTTACAAAGTCCAAAATTTTTGCCTGTTTACATTTTTCCTTGAATTATCTAACTACTTTACATTTTTTTTATTTATTGAAATGATTAAAGAAATGAATCAAATACCAGAGGGTACTTTACATGGTCCTTCTTGGACGTGTTTGAGTTGCTTGGTGGCTATGAATTGAGCTACGGCCTATACTATGTGGATCGGGATGACCCGGATTTGAAGAGATATCCTAAGCTCTCTGCGCATTGGTATTCACGGTTCTTGAAGGGAAGTAGTGTGCGATCAGTGAATGAAGCTTTCAAACTTCAGAAAAATTTATCAAGTCTTCCTTATGGTCAATACTTTCAGTAGGCTGATAATTAAGATGTATGTAAATTAATAAAGGATTGCACTGCTCTTATTATTTTCTTTTAATTCGGTTCAGGGAGGAGTAACCTCATCTCCTTAAGCGAACCAAACTGAATAATAGCTACAGGATCATGATCCGTAAAAGTTAGTAATAATTATTCAATGATTACTAATGGTTTCTTCTGTAACAATATGTTACAAACTTTCGGCTGAAAAGAATTGACGGTGTCTCTACTCTGTATTAATGACACGATCGAGCATGCTCGACACAGTAGCAAGTCTGGCAAGAAAAATATTCTCATTGGTCGGCAAGATGGCTGACGGCAACCACAGCTGTGGAATAAGTGGTAAGCCAATGTTGTAAATGTCTAATACCGATTGTTATGATTACGAACACATTCGGTAAGTCTTTAGAAAACAGAGAGACTCTGCAATTGCAGTCGCTGTTGAGAAAGCCAAGTGAGGATTGTTCTCTTCAGACAGGTCCAAATTTAACGGTTGGTAGTGTTTTAACGTCTGTTTCTCATCGAGATAGTACGCATGACACAAAAAGTCAAAAGAAGACGGGGGGCCAAGTAAGATCGATCTTCTCTTGTGGTCTCTTCTGGACTTTGGAGGTACGTCAGGAGAGACGACGGACAGGCTCTATTCGACAAATCGAACGCATGATTCTAAGGAATCACAATCACATGTCACAATCACAAATCAAAATAGGAATAAACAATCACAATAAGGAGCTGGCTAAGTTACAGATTCTGTAACATACAGATCCAACTTAGCCAGCTCCTGATTCGTTAGCTAGCTACCAAACAAAAATAATTGCATGTTTTTTCTCCATATGCAGGACAGGTGTGGTGCATGCATTGGGTGCGTATGTTACAGAATCTGTAAGGTAGTCAGGTCCTCACAATAAACAATCGTACAGTGAAAATGAAGCATCTTCAGGCCCACTGAAATTTTGCGGTGCCTGAGGAACAAAACACACACGTCAAAATAAGCTCGCGCGGTACTAAATTTAAAAATGGATGATTGATCGTGCACGGCTTTGTGTCTGTGACAGGTTTAGGTGTTAGTGAGCTTGAGTTTTCTTTATAAGGATCACGGAGAGCTGTATGCCACTAAACTCAAAAAGGTGTTTCCCACCTCCCCGGTCCCATAAATAAAATAAACAACATCAACAATCGCTTGCTTACTTCTGTCCGTTCACAACTTCACATGATGTTGAGGCTCTCTTTCTTGCTAATGTATCTGCTTAATTTGGCAACATCAGCACTTACTGCTGTTGAATATAGCAAAAATGACTTCCCACCTGGCTTCCTTTTTGGTGCTAGCACTTCAGCTTATCAGGTCAACAACTAATTCTACTACTGCTACTAGTACTACTTAGCTATTCGATCTATCTATTTTGAGCTTACAGTTTTGGTTGTTATTATTTATTTATTTATTTCTTCAAAAAAAAAAAAAAAAGGCCTAATTAGATGATCATGTATCTATCATCATAAAGTTATCGATATTAGAAAAAGAACAGACACATCATATTTCTCATGAAATGTAACATGTAACAGGTAGAGGGGGCAGCAAATGAAGATGGAAGGACTCCTAGCATTTGGGATACGTTTGCACATGGCGGTCAGTTCTGTTCTTTCAGATTAAATATGGGGTGTGCTTACGATTTTGCCAAACACCTTAGTTTGCCACATATAGTTTGACTTTTTGAGTAATAATTTTTTTCTTTTATTTTATTTATTTTTTGTTTTTTATTCTTTTATGCAAGAACTGAATTTACCTTAGTGCATCTGAATCATCGCTCCTTGTTATATGATCATGATTTATATATGCTGAGGGTAAATGCCCAGAGGTTGGCACTTAAATTAAAGAGAGTTCATGGAAGAGATGGTTGTTTATGAGATAATATTAGATATCATAGCTTCATCCCTAATCATTTTTCTCTTCAAAATTTTCAGGGAACGTACGTGGCACTGGAGACATAGCATGCGATGGGTATCATAAATACAAGGTGGATACATCGTGCTTTAATCGTGATACAGCTTAAGTAAAATTCAATTACAGTTCACCCTCATTTTTGTCTGTTGATACTAATTGAAACGGTTATATAACAATAAACAACCAACCGTCGGTCGATCCTGCTGTACATGCAAAACATAGCATCTTGTAGCTCGATGACACCTCTACGATCCCATGTACTTTTTTTGTAGGAAGATGTGAAGCTCATGGCGGACACAGGGCTAGATGCCTATAGATTTTCCATCTCATGGTCTAGACTAATTCCAAGTATGATAAGATTTTGTGACTTTTTATGAACCTTATAAGAATTATGCAACCTCTGACTCCTGGCTCGCAGATTATCCTCATTTTCTTTCATCTTCTCTGTTCAGATGGAAGAGGACCTGTCAATCCGAAGGGTTTACAGTACTACAACAACCTCATAAATGAGCTAATCAGCTATGGTTAGTTCCGGTTTTTCATGACTACTGACAGTAATTCAATTTCTTTGCGTATATTTAAGGAAAGTACTTCCTCTTTCCCTCTTTTCACCCATATACCTCTTTTGTTTTCATCAAGCAGGAATCCAACCGCATGTTACATTACACCATTTTGATCTTCCTCAGGCACTGGAAGATGAGTATGGCGGATGGATCAATAGAACCGTTGTGTATATTCTCAACTCTCTGTGGTTTTAGCTTACCCTTGTGCTTAGTTAAAACTTAAAACAACCAAGTCTATAAAACCAAGTCATCGACTAAGTAGTTTATACTATACTGCCAATCGGACTCGAACCGAGATGCTCTAGCACTGCTTCCTAAGAGCAGCGTGTCTACCGATTTCACCATAGCGGCTTGCTCGAAATCATAATACCCTATTATTAGTCAATCGTCGAGATTGAAAGAGTCTATTTCAATGGATTTTTATTCATCAATTTTATCCATACTCGAATGCAGGAAAGACTTCACAGCTTATGCAGATGTATGCTTCAGACAGTTTGGCGATAGGGTTTCATATTGGACAACTGTGAATGAGCCAAATGCATTTGCAAATTTAGGTTATGACTATGGAATTGCACCACCTCAACGATGTTCTTCTTCAATTAACCATTGCTCTCGAGGCAACTCATCCACTGAGCCATACATAACAGTTCATCATGTCTTGTTAGCACATGCATCGGTTGCCAGACTGTATAGAAAGAAGTATCAGGTAATATCCAAAAAAAATTTCAAATCATGTGTTTCGGTACTCCATCTAGAGTATGATTCAACCAATCATTTGTTCTTTCAATTATTTACATTGAGTTCAACAAGAAGTATTTGGCTTTCAGCATCAAACATTTATGTTGTCTTTGTTGTTAAATTTGAAATTGTCTCTACACATTAATTTCTTAGGCGTCAATTTTTGTCATTGTAGTATCACACGTTGCTTGGGTATGGGAGAATTCTATTGCGTATAAGGAGTGATTTATGCCTTAATTGATAATATGTGTTTTGAGAGTATATATGGACACCATAAGAACAAATCCTTGAGGATTTAATCCAAAGCGGATAATATCTTACCAAATTTATATGGTTCATTACAGTTATGTTTAAGAAAAATGAAATAATCACAATTTAAAATTTGTGCCAAAATTTTAATTCAAAAGAATTATTGGAGTGAGTGTGAGTGTGAATTCCTCGCACCCGAACATTTACTTACAAATCTCACTCTGTGGACCCTACCCATTTTTGGAGTGGGAATCATTTCCCACCTCTTTCTTTTTTACCTTTATTTTATTAAATTTAATATAATTATATTTAATAAAATAAAATAAATAGTATCATATTTATTTAAATAACATTATTATATTATTTTATAAATTACATTTAATAATAATAATAATAATATTAAACTTATTGAAATATAATATTATTATATTTAGTTAAAAATAATAATTTACATTGATTTTAAGTTAAATTTCTTAGAAAATATTAATTTTGTACTATATTATTAATAATAATGTTTATTTTTTATGCTCTTATCAATAACTTTTAATTTATATAATTAAAATTAAAATTAATAAAAAATTATGATTAACATAATTAAGAATATTAATAAATTATTATTAATTCATAAATATAATAAAATAAATATTTTATTTTTCAAATATATTTTTATTAATTTTATAATTAAAAACTATAGTTCTTTAAATAAGAATAAAATTGTAATTTGAAACTATTTACTCCTAGTCTAAGACAATATAAATACATAAACTGGATTCTAATTCCAACCCTATAACATTCCAATGTATGCAAACTAATTATTCCTACTCGCATTTTACACTCTCAATCTCATGATTCCCACCCTAATTTAAAACGTAAATACTAGTTGAATTGAGAGACATGGGAGTGTAACTTAAATAATTAACAATAATGCTATATATACAAAATTTAAGGAGAAAATTTTGTATAGGACTATGATACCGACCGATAAATGTATATCACGTGTTTGACATGGTTTTTTCTCTCTATTATGTATGATTGGTCAACTCTAAACAAAAGTATATATGTGATAAAATATTAATGGATGGATATGAAAATGACTTGATGTGCATTTTTTTTCCCTCAAAATTGAGATACATGTGTATTATTTGTTTTTTTTTTCTCAAAATGCATATCAATGATTAATTTTTAAAAAGTCATATACACATATGGTGTGATGCAGGACAAGCAGCGTGGCTATATAGGTATAAATATCTTTGCATTTGGGCTTCTCCCTCTAACAAACTCAACGGAGGATGCAATTGCAACCCAAAGATACTATGATTTCTTAATTGGCTGGTATGATAAGAATCTATATGTCTTGGGTTCTCTGTTGGGTTTATCTTCCCCATATATTGCCACTTTTTCCTTTAATCTAATTGTTTTAAATTTCAGCTGTAACTCATATTTGTGTATGTACTGAATTGCAGGATGGCAAATCCATTAGTGTATGGAGACTATCCCAAAATAATGAAACAAAATGTGGGCTCAAGACTTCCAGCCTTTAGTGATCGTGAATCTAAACAGGTTAAAGGTTCAGCTGACTTCCTTGGAGTGATAAACTACTACATAGTTTACATCAAGGACAGTCCTAGCAGTCTGAATAAAAAACTCAGAGACTGGAATGCAGACTCAGCAACAGAGATCTTTTGTATGTTCTCTACATAACATTAGTCTTGCTTTGCTGATAATTAGGTGAATTTTACTTGAATTATACCTCTTTGACTCGATCAAGTTCACTTAATCAAACACATCTGTGGCTTAGTTTCAATCTTGAATTTCTGGATAGTGGTCCTCATATTCTTACTGCCTTGTTATATAGTGTCATTGAGTCAGGATTGGGTAAAGTCATTTTGTTTAGGTTATTTTCTGCCTAATTAAAAAACTAAGACAATTTACTGATTGTGGCAGTTAACCTGGATACTGCATCATCAAATGAGGTGGGACTTTAAGTACATAATTAGAGAATTTGTTTAATTTACTTGATTTAGTTCACTACATTCCTAATTGTCTTTGTTTGACTCAGTTTCCAATACAACCCTTGGGCCTGCGAAGAGTGCTGGAACATTTTAAGCAAGTCTATGGCAATCCTCCTCTGTACATTCATGAAAATGGTTCTCTCTCTCTCTCTCTCTCTCTCTTTCTATTCATTGCCGACGGTCTTGATGACTAACGAAAATAAGTAAACGCACTTATGCTAATCTTTTTTCTTTGAGTGATAAAGGATTTTAAAAGGTAACAAATGAAGAATTAAATAGCTAAAATCACTAATCATGCTCGTTCCATTGACCATTTCAATAAATCATCTAATTTGAGTATGCAACTGGATATAGTACTGGCTAATTGTACATGAAAACATGGATTACTATGGTATGCGTCAGGGAAGAGAATTAGAGGGGGGGGGGGGAATTAAGCAGATGCGACATTAATATGATATGGTCAATACTTGTTTCATTCATTTTTCTATTTTCTCATTTATTTTGTTTTATCATCACATGATTTTTAACAGGTCAGAACACCCCACGCCGTTCATCATTGAAAGATATATCCAGGGTTAAATATTTGCATGCATATATTGGAACTGTGCTTGATGCTGTGAGGTATGCTAGTTTTTGTGCCAATGTAGACGGCTTATTGTCTTTGTAGATGTTGTAGAGAGCAAGAAAGAGCTTATTATAAGCATTTGATTCAAAGTCCATCATTTCATTGGCCTGTATGATCTAACTTTTCAGTGTTTGCTTTTTATTCTTGAAAAAAAAATGGGAAGAAATGGATCAAATACAAGAGGTTACTTTATGTGGTCATTCTTGGATGTATTCGAGTTGATAGACGGCTATGAATCAAGCTATGGCCTGTACTATGTTGACCGAGATGATCCAGATTTGAAAAGGTACCCTAAGCTCTCCGCACATTGGTATTCACAGTTCCTGAAGGGAAGAAGAAGCCTAAGTTCAGACGAAGATTTCGCACTCGAGAAATATTTCTCAGCTCCTTCTTATGGTCATGACTATCAGTAGGCAAAGATCCATTTACATAAAAGGATTGCATTTTTCTTTTTGAATTAGATTCCTTACCTTCTTACGATCCACTCCACTGTAAGAATCAAATTTTACAATTACAGTACCATGATCAATAATAAAGTTCAAAAGATTTCTTTTTAATTAGCTATTGATATCTATAATTTTCTTAACAACAATGTCCAATTTTCTATTGAAAATAATTTGTATTGTTTTTATATATTGGACAAAAATTCACCAATCATTATTTTACAATTTATAAAAAAAAATACATCAAAATATTTAAGTGATGTTCGATATTGTTTAATAGAACAAAGCTAGAGTGCCTTGTGTGCACCATGTTTTTGGTCATTTATAGCAAAGTCCCTCTTATTTACTAAAAATTAAAAATTTAACTTACAAGTCCCATATGCTTGTATTATTTACACTTGGATCCTAGATAAGATCACAGTTTATTATTATGATTTTTTTGAAAGTATTATTTGTTCATTTATTAATATTATTGTTAAATTAAATTTTTATTACATATTTACATTACTAAATAGATATTATGTTGTTTCCAATATATATATATATATATATTGTATTATAATTTTTTTTACTGGTTATTTTCCTTACATCATCGTTAATTTTAACAGTTAAAGTCAATTGATCAAGTGAAAAAATTTTAAACAATTCAAAGTTGTGGGTGAAATTTTAAAATTTTTGACTTTTTTATTTTTACAATAAAAAATAGGGACATAAATGTTAAAAACCAAAGAAAGTACATTAAAACAATTCCATATTAAATCTAATAGCCAACTTATGTACGGATAAAATGGAGTACAGTGAGTTGGACCTTGTTTCACAACATTTTGTTTTCGAACTTATAATGCGATACACTTTTGATGGGTCGTTTCCAAAATATGAATTAAAGAATATGTAAAACAGTATTCGCTTGACAGTCATAACTGAGAAAACCAGTTTTTTTTTTTTTAATAAAAAAAATAAGTCGAGAAAACAAGTTAATAAACGTATTCTACAAAATAAATTATAAAATAAGCTCATCCACATTATCCAAGAAATAATTGCACTATCTACTTTCTTTCTTTCTTTCTTTCTTTTTTTCTACTCTCTCACTTCCAGACAGTCTTTTTCGTCTCTCATTCCAGTATCAAAATCTTCAATTAATATTTTTTTCACTCTTTTCTTTCATCCACAACATTTTTTTTTTTTTTTTTTTGGGATTCATCTAACATTTTCTCTCAACTCTCAATAGAGAAAATCACTCTATTCCAGCACATTCCAAATAATTTTTTCTTCTTTTTTTTCCTATTTCTTTTCATTTTTAAAAAAAATTATAAAATCATTGTTTATGTATATTTGAACTACTATCTATAGATCTACATAAAGATATTTATTTTTTTATTTTTTATTCTCTTAAAATTTCTTCTAAGTGGAAAAATTGGATCGCTATCTCAAGTCCAGCATATTATTTGAATATTTGTATTTTATTTTCTTCATAGCACGTGGGTGAGTGCTGTGGAATATTTGTGTTTGGAAGTATGGCTGACCATATTGTGTTACAAACCAAGGAATAGTTTGTAACATGTTAAAGATAGTGACTTGCAAACATTATTTTAGACGATTACTAATCCGTTCGGGAGTGTAGTGAGACAGTTAGACTGTTAAAACCTAATTACTAAAGTGTTTGATAATACTTATAATTAAATTTTAATAATTTAATAAAATTACAACTTAAAAATTACAATACCTTACTAAACTATGATAGTTCTTCATTTAATTATTAAATCCAGCCGTTAGATTAAATGAAGAAGCATCCAACGGACTCATTAAATACAGACAAAAAAAAATATGATATAGTACAACTGTTCCAACATAGTTAGACACTTTTTCTTCTGTAGTTTTTGTACAACAAAACTCCTCGGAACACACTCAATAGTCAATATTGAACTTTCCACGCCATACTTTCGGGCACAAAAATAAATTTATAAGAGCATACAAGTACCATCGCACCATCACACGACTGACAAAAAATTCAGTTCCAGGGCCCACAAGCCAGGGCAATTTTCCCAAAATATACAGAAATTAACACTAGTTTGGACCAGTGCACCAAAATTTACAAAAAAAGAGTTTCTAAATTCACACATGCAACTTCATGTCCAGTCATGAGTTCAGATCCACTTAGTTAATTTTCTGGCTACCAACTTTTATAGGAATCTCTTAAGATGAGTGCCTATGCCAAAAGCCGCCTAACCCGTTGCCCATATCAGAGCCACTAGTAGTTTGATGAAATGATCCCCAATTTGAGTCCCTAGAGACAGATGGTGAAGGGGAAGACCGATCTCTTTCCCATACATGAAAACGATTCCGCGATGGATTCTCTGCTTCATGTACAGTATGGCCAGGTGAACTCGGAGGAAGGATGTAGAAGCCACCATTTTGATCATGCTGTGGGGGTGCTGGCACCACTGCTGGCAAGCTCCTTGGACTATCAAATCTCCTTATACCAGGGACTACAGTTGTTGGCAAGCCTGGTGAATTGCTGGACGACTGGCGATGATGGAAGGCATGGATCCTTTCACGGGTCAGAGCACCACTTCCTGGACGACCAGGAAAAACTGAGGAGACAAATGAGTTACCAGCTCTAGGACCAGACCTGCAGAAAGTAGGTGGTAGGTCTGATAAGTATTCTAGGTCAACAAGCATTAATGAACCTGGAGAACACTTTTCTGTCAAATTATTGTAATTAATGAGACGAGAATTTTGTTCCTAAATTTGTGCAACTGAAGGAAAAAAAACATGCACCATGTGCAGCTCGGTAATCCTCTGTGGTTAATAAGTGAAGTGTCCCCTATGATTCTCTCTATTTATAGAAGTGACACTTTCAAAAGTTTAACAATGCATCTGTTATAAATAATCTGTACTGATATAAAATGTGAGGATTAAAAAATGGGAGAAATGAAGAAACGAGCAATGTTTCCTGAAGACAGCTGAGGTAAAATGGTTTTTTTTTTTTTAAAGCACCTCATAGCTTACAGCTTACCCATGATCAAAGACAAGTGGATGGAGGAAAGATCTTGGAATTGGTGCAGCATCAGATTCACCATGAGAAGATCTCAGTGTTGCATGTGGAGTAGAAGTTGGTTCAGCAACATTCATTTGGCCAGTGGATATGGAGAAAGGGGGCTGACGGCCCCAACTGGGATACTGTAGATTAACAGCAGGAAAAGCATGGGGAGTAAAAATCTCATTTTGCCCTGACAGGACATTCCAGTGAGGATTTACATGTGGATCATCAACATTATTGCTAGATCTGGAGGTGGTCAGTGGAGCTGGTCCTACATACGCAACATACGAATGAGCCATAGATGATGAGAATATGGCATTGTGTCCCCGTAGGTCATGATCTACAAGGATAAGATGTTTCACTGTAGTGTTACATAGGGTGGCTCAAACATTCTTATTAAGAAGACAATATAACAAAAGGTAGCTTACATGTGGTTGATGGAGGTTCCACTTCCCTGAAAGAAATAAAAGATTAACATGTCAGAGACGGCATCAACTGATGTTGTTAAGAAATGAAAGTCACATGGTTTTGGCAAAATTTTGTATTTGTTTACTGTAATAGTTTTAGTAAGTCTCTCTTCGGTTGACTGCTGGTCAACTCAATTTAAAACAAATTTGCTCTGTTTCTTATGTAAAAAAAGGTTTTTGGCGACACTAGTTGATGCAGATTCAAGAAACAAGTAAAGGCATCAAGTTTTCTTCTTGAAAACAATCTTCAATAAATATTAGAAAACCTTATTCTGTAAGAAGTAAGATAAGTTGCTTAATACAAAAAGAGTGATACAAAATAAGATAATAAACAAAATCAATACCAATTGAGAACCATCCCAAAGACAAGCTGCAATGTTTTAAAGAAACTACTTAATCCACATTCCAAAATTAAAACTGCTTCCGTACTGCGGCTCAATTGTTTTCATTATACTAGTGTATTCATCAAAGTTGATAATGATCGTGAAAATAACAGAGTATACAACTCAACAACTGTAGCAATTAAAAAATCAGGATATAAAAGAAAAGCTATATGGGGGTCTTGCTTACTCAAATGATGAACCAACTCGTGCAAATTCACCAAAAGGGCACCAGTGAACTCTAAACGGCTGCAAATCAAAATTACAGATTATCTGAGACCTTCACATATATCATTCTGTTTGCATTTTTCAAAGCCATTATTAGTGCTTGTTGGTAAATGACATATAGAAATGCATGAACATAACTAAAGGAAAAATATAAGAGAAGAGGATAGGAGTTATGACCAATATAGAAAATCTAATGACTTAGATCTGCTGCACATATGACAGTGAAAAGAAACACTTCAGAGTTGAGATCAGCCTGTACTGAATGCAAAAGCAGAATAATTCATGTCTTAAACAGAGAACATAAAACTAGTGGAGACGAACAAGGAATTCTCTGAATTGCGGTTACCATTTCAGAATAACTTAGATCATAGAAATCCTCATCAGGAATCCAGTCCTCCATACTAAGTTCAGGGAGTGAACGTGTAGAACCATTTGCATACAGCCATTGCCCTTTCTCAATCCTCCGGCAGTTTGGGCATTGCATTGCTCCCTTCATGTTAAATGCTGAACCAATACAATCTGCATAATAGAGGATAGTATACAGCAACAAATGGGCATCATTGATGGTAATAAAAGGGAAATACTAGTTAGATACATACGTACAATAAGGCATATAGATGCATCATTTGAAGGAAAACTGCAAACATCATGGTGCAATCTAAACAATTTAGCACTTTCCTGAACATTGGTCAGTACACTATATGTAAAACCAAAATTGAAAAGTTAAATATTTCCTTAAACTAAAGGAAAGCGTGTCTGCAAGCTGCATCAGAATACACCTTAAATTTTATGAATGAAATGCAGTGTCACCAATTGTCTTGACAGTGTCACAAGGATCTTTTTCCAACTATAATATTGTCTCTACTTCTCTTGAGCAACTGCATTTTTGACTTTTGGCCTTCAATTCTATCTCAACTACCCGTCATCCCTAACCTTACCACTTCTTGAAGGAGCAGTCAGCAGTGTTCAAAGAATATAACAAAGTAAGTGACCTGATGTAGTGGACACTCCACGTGGACCAATTTAATTCTAATCTATTTCCGATTTCCCAACGGTCTATCCATCTCACCACACTCATTACAACTAGGATCCTTCCTCACCGGAGATTTTGCCAAAACATTTTATATGTGTAACACTTAAAAAACCCCGATTCTGTTTCCCTCAGCTAAAAGAAGGTTTCTTTGAGGCATAAGCTTGTACATTAAACAAGGATAAAATTGTACAGCAGATTAGTAAACCAATGATCAACCGATTGTGAATCATCCAAAGTATCAAGAGCACAGAAACACTAGTCACACAAATACTTTCACATTCCTAACACAAAACAGTTTTCCATATTTACCATCAATTCATACCATTCACAGACATGACCAGACCATTTGGAAAAAAAATGGCATCTCACAATAACATAATAAGCAACTTCAGAAGATCCCAATTTTACTCAAATTAATGTTCACCATGGATATAACCAAATGTACATAAATAGAACTATTTGATTAAGATTTCATTTCCACCAAACTATTCCAGAAGTGAACTAAAACTTCATTAGATGGGCAATCAGAAATGTAAATGTAAGCTTTAAGATACATGCAACCATCCGAATAGTTATTAAAAAAAACCCCAAAGGTTTCCAAAATTAAGAAACGAAATAATATAAACAAGTTCATGACTTACCCAAATGAAATTCATGTCCACATTGAAGTTTAGCTCTGGATCTGATACCGTTATCAGATACCAAATCGAGACAAATCGAGCAAGCAAGCCCAGAAGAAGGCTCAATATCATCGTCATCATGGCCGTCCTTTTGATGAGGACCGTGATCAGTGGCTTTTGAGCCCACCATTGTTCTCATCCACCAATCAAAATCTGGAAATTACAATCTAGAGACAACAAATATGAAAAAGATTTTCTCTTTTCCTTGCTTTCTCTATCTCCGTCTTTGTGCGAAGGCAAAATCTATCTATCTTTTGTCTCTCCGACCTGTCAGATTACGTGGTTACATTTTTCGGACTGTCTGAAAATTAAATAAAATAATGAGATATGATCATCAATTCATCATCCCAATATTTAGTTACATGCGTCGCGTTTTAGTGGATTATCTTTGTTGTATGCAATAATTTTTTAGTTCATTTTAGGAAACATTTATTATCTATTGACCCACCGATATTCTTAAATTGCATTATAAATTTTCTTGTAATTACGGAAAACCCCTGCTTCAATCTGTTATTTTCGGTTAATGCCCAAAAAAATTTCCCCCACGTCTTTTTTAAGGGATTTGGTAATTTTGTAACTTTTAAAATAATTAATATTAACTATGCTATAGAAATAATAATTAGTTAAATATTTAGTAAAATTTATTAAAAATACAATGAATTTTAAAAATAATCATATATATGGATGAAAATATGGATCATGATTCATTTAGTAGATTGATTCTATGCGAATTAAATAGGTTTGGATTTGAAAAAAATTGATTAGCTTAATCAAATGGTGAATTTGATTCAATTTTCTAATTAAACAAATTGAATTTAGGTTTGAGAATATTGATTATTCGTTTAAGATTCATTTATAATCCTTTCAATATTTCCTTTGGTCTATCAGCCATAAATGTCACTTGACTCTGATTCTCTATATTCAGCCACTCACTCATTATGGCCAAAAACCATTTCCAACTGTCAGCACATTCTGATTCGCAAATGCAAATAGCAATTGAGAAAATTTCATCGTTTGCATCCAAGGCCACTACTGATAATAGCACACCCCCAAATGGCCCTTTTAAATGACAGCTATTTAATCCTATAAACCATTTACATCTATAAATGAAATCATTTTTTAAAACAGAAAAACTAAACATAAACCTCTGAAACTTCAAAATTGGGCTTCTATTTTTATCAAAACCGGACTCAAACTTCATCTTTACTAACACACCGAGATTTCTTTCCCTGAGTACTTGAGCATAATCTCTCAGACTTTGATAAGCATCTGCATAGTTTGCATTTAATTTATCCAATGCTTTTTTCTTGGCCCTATATATTTTCTTCTTGTTTGTCTCAATCCCTAATCTGCTAACCAGCTCATCTTTCATTGATTTAACATGCATCCTTGGATTATTCTTGAATGTACTCTCAAATTGAAAGGCAATCCATGTATATGATGCTTCTTTAGTCTTTAACACTCCATCACACTCATGTACATCATTCAATTTTTGAATTCTGAACTTTGTACCAGATTCTACCAGTGCTGCATAAATGAACCAAAGACAACCCTCATTGGAACATTTTGCTCTGAATTTATTGCTCTCATTCTTGATCCTATTAAGATCAAACCCATTCTTAATAATGTAATCCTGAAGTACCCTTTGAAAATGTTGGACATTGTCAAACTCTTGTCCAACAACCAATCTATCCACTTTACTAGACCAAGGAGTGTAATAATTATTTCTCATTTGTTCATTCAACATGTTGATTGGATTTTGCTCATCTTCAGATTCTGAAAGCAAGGGATGCTCTTTATTACCTGACTCATAGTTAGATAGAATTTCATCTCCTTCCTCACCGCATTTATTATCCCTTTCTTCGCCACCTCAATTGTTTCTAACATCTACTCTATCATCATTTCTACATGATCCATTCTCATCTTCGAAATCTCCCCACTTATCAACAAGAGGCTGTAACCGGCCTTCGTGTTCAATTTGGGACTGGAAGTGACTATCTTTAGTTATTTGTGAAACATATTCATTTTCCATAAAATAAGATCTCCTGATATTTGAGTTTTGGAAGGAATGATCAACTTGGGAATGCAAATTTAGGTCATCAAAGTTGCTCTCAACTTCAAACATTTTCGTTTGAGTTGCCATCTGCAGTTCTGCGCATTAGTACAAGAATTTCATTGATAATGTTAAGAGTGAAATGCAGATGCTAGCATAAAGATGAAGATGGAGACAAAGGCAAAATTAATTATATTAGATGTTTAAAGTCAAGTTTAAAGAATAATATAAATAGTTAATCGTTCATATAAACTATAAGATATAGAAAAACCAAACAACTATCATCTAGCTAGCGTGGGCTGGAATTGTTCTTTTAAGTTTTGACCAAATCAATAAAGTATGGTTTTAATTAAAAAATCTTGATTCCTTGATCAAATGTACAATAAATATTAATTAATTCACTAGCACTCATCTTAAACTAAAATAAACTAATAAAAAATTCATTAATTTTCAGAACCAAAACAAAGCACCAGGACAAACAACCCAGCCACCCACATACCCAAAACTCCAAAAATCGAAAACTCATACACCAAGAAGCCCAAAAACAAGCCATATAATTCTGGTTCAATGTTTGCACATAGATTCATTTCATGATAATGAAATCATTTATATTTATTTTTATAATAAAAAATTAAAAAAAGATAAAAAAGAAAATTAAAAATTTCAATATGATGAACATGGATACTAACCAAAACTTCTTCCAAAGAACAGATTGAATTTTATCTCTCACTATAAGTGTCGCTGTCAAGTCAATCTAGTGTAATGGTTTTGATTCCTCAAAGAAAAAAGGTTTAGTCAAATTTCATTTCATAGTATAATCGCATATGAAAGGTTTGATAATTGGAAATGAATAATTTATATCAAATAATTTGGGCAAAAATGTAATTGTATTTCAATTTTAAGTTTTAAAAAAATTATTAATTGTGATATGTCTCAAATTAATATATTAATTAATTTATTATAAAGGTATAATAATAATTAAAAATTAAAAATAAATTTATTGTTAAAACAAACGGTATTTATTAACGGAAAGAGAATTATAAATCTTTTTTGAAACGTTGAGATTTTATGTCCCTTTCCTTAAAGGTTAGGGGCCTGGTTGTCCTTTTTTCTTTAATAAATAAGTTATAAACGAATCAAATATGATCCACTCATTTGAAATTTGTTTAAGTAAATTATTTATTTATCCTTAAATTTATATTAAAAAAAATAAAGTGCAAAGACATGCCCGGCCTTAGTCCCTTCTCTCGGGCTCTCAACCCTCTCAAGAGTGGTCTCTTGGCGTTATGAAAATGTATTAATCGACATCGTTTTGATTTTGCGCATTCAGACACTCAATGCGGACACATTTTTCAGGCATACTAATTTTTTTTTTTCACAAATTTTATGTAATAAATAGTACCTTGGCAATGAAGTTTAGTTCTTTTTGTAAAATTACCAACACGTTGGAAGTTGAAAGAAGCAAATTAACAAAGCAATAGCTTATAATGTCGGAGAATTTAAATTACCAGAGAAAAAGTTTTTCGACAAAACCACACTGAAATTCATGGTTAGTTGGAAATTCAACAACTTTTTTCAAAGTCCATTCTTGATATAAATTTATTGAAATTAAAATCATCATATCCCATTAACCATAATTTGTCCTCCATAACCAACATAAAAAAGGAAGGCAAATCTACAAAGAGAGAAAGGGAGAAACAAGTAGGGATGACAATATTTTCTGTGGGTAAATTCCGTAGGCCCTCGATCAATTCAGGTTGAGTATGGACTCCTAAGAAGTTTTAAAATAAAAAAACGAGTCTATTATGAGGATAAACCCAAACCCCAAATATATTTTAAGTTTGGGTTTAGGGATTTTAAAAATCTTTGAATCCAAATCTAAATCGAAAATACGCTTAAAAAATCAAAATATATTTTAATTTAATAAGATAATAAAAAAATACTCCAAACACATATATATGTTTAATTAAATAATAAAAAAAATAACAGAACTAAAACCCTAGATCTAAACTCACGATAAGTTACTCAAATCGCCACCTTTAAGTCTCCAATGGGGCTTCGCCCTCCCAGTCGTGGCGTCCAACATCGGGAAGGCCAAGCTTCGCCACCACCCTCATTTCTCACTTTTGCATTTGGGTTTAATGGGCTTCAATTTTTGAACCAATAAAAGAAAATGTCAAAATCCATATTTATAACCTAGCATGAATTTGAGATCTCTAAAATTAAGCATAAGAATTAGTGATGGAGACCGTGAAGAAATTGTTGGTGGTGTTGGATGTCGGACCCTGGGCCGTGAACGTCATAAGCTTCGTTGGAATTACTATGACCAACAAGCAACTCATGTCCTCCTCCAGTTATGATTTCAGCTTTGGTCTGTCTCTGATCTGATCTGATATTATTTTTCCGTTATAATAGCAGTAGTGGCAACAGCAGTAATAGCAGTAGTAGCAAAAGTAGTAGTAGTCACAATAATTAAATACAAAATAATAATCACAACAATAATTAATTAAAGACATTTTAATAATTTATAACATTCTAACTTGTTTCTATTTCAATTTCAAGATAAAGTAAATATATGAATGACAATCTAGTTTATTTTTATTCTGATTTCTATAAACAATTTATTCTTATTATGATTCTTGATCATTCCAATTCCATCACATTCATATTCTCGTTTAATAAGCACACCATTAAAGATAAGTTAAAAGATTAAAAAAACACACACACACACACATACATGCACAAAGAGATATTTCAATATACTATAAGACAAAATATAATGCATTTAAATTTTTTTTTTTACTTTTGGTCTTTAGTTCATCCTTGACTTTAATATGATCAAGGAACTCTCATTGAGAAAAAAAAAAAACTATATTAAAAGTTAATAACTTGTAGTAAAAATGACTTTTAAATAATAATTTTAACAAAAAAAGTAAAAATGTTATAAATTTTTAATCATACAAATGGTAGATCAAAATAAAGGTAAATTCTTGTTTAGACTCTATATCTTAACTTAAGTGTCTATTTAGTCATATATTTCAAAAAATGCCTCAAGACACTTCTATTGTTAAATATATTACAAATTTGCACTTGTTTTTTTTTTCATTTTACAATAATACCCATGCACCAATATTATTGATATTAATTTTTTTATCTATAAAAATTTTAATTAGACAATTAACCAATAATTACTTATTAGCATATTAATAATAAATATCCGTATGAAACAACTAGTATTTTATGTACTTTTACAAAATCTTGCAAATAATTATTTATAAATAAATTAATACTAGCCAATCTAAAATAATGTTTAATACTCTTGTAACAATCTTACTAACAATTCGTTGTAAAAAAAAATAATTAATTTATCAAATTAATCATAATACTAAAATAATAAAATGATTATACTAATTTTATTTTTATTTTGAAGGCCAATTTGATAAATTCACAAATTTTCCTTTCATTAACATCTCCAAGAATATTGTTACAAGCGTACTATTACAAAAGCAAAGAAAAAATAAGGGGCAGGAGTGTAATGTATTTACCTCAAAAGATGTATTTAAGGTATTTTTTAAAATATACTAATTAAACGAGCTACTTAAACTTAAAATATAGGGATTAAACAAGCATTCACCTATCAAAATAACTTAATTTCCAAACCGTAGTAGGTAATATTTACCAATCACTTTAGTGTTATAACTTAGGTTACAGCAACCCAAAATAATAAAATCTCTATTATTTTTGTTAGTACTCATATATGTTATAAAGTAAACTTAAAACAAATCTTGCACGTAACATATGTAAAATAGAAAATGAGTAGTACAGCTTAACCTAAATAAATCAAGAACACGAATGTTTTGAGGTCAATGGAGTTTCCATTAGCTTAAACGTTAGGGACTTACCCTTCCTTCAAAAGCCGTCAATTTTTGTATCATCGTGTACTCCAAAATGTATATAATATTTTTAAGATATGAAAGTCGTATAAATGCATCAAAGTAATTGCATATAAGCTTGATTAAGAACCTTCCTTATAAACACACACACATGCATGCGCATGAAGAAGTTTGAAAGAAACAGGACGATACCAAATGAGGAAACAGGTGTGAGTGACTAATAGCCTTTCATCATCTTCTTCAGCAAATCGACAATAGGATCTCTCTGCTTCCATAAGAAGCGCTCGATCCCTTCATTTTATTTTTTTTTTTTATGAATAATAGTGTGTTTTCTTTAATAGGGTATAGTGATTGGGCTGTTAGTCTTATTTAAATCAAATAAGAACTAGGAATTAATTCTTCCTCTTTAAGGTCCAACTACTGATATAAAATAAATACATATAACTATATAAATGTTAATATGTGTGTATATAGAAAATTTTCAATTCAAGATTTTAAAGTACGAGAAATTTCGGACAAATTTAAAAACCCTACAATTTTAAAGTGTTAATTTCATAATTCTTTAAAATCTTACAGTTTTAATATTTTTCCGGACTTTTCTGCACTTAAAATTTCGAATAAGGAAACTATTATGTGTGTGTATAAAGAGAGAGAGAGAGAGAGAGAGAGAAAATCTTTCTTTCGTGAGAGCATCCTTATTTTAATTAAGCGAGAATATCATTAAAATACAAAACCACATATTTTATTACATTAACAATTATTTTTTTATTATTGTATTGAAATATATATTTTTCTATTTTTTACTGTTATCCTAATTTTAAGAAAGTGTTCCTAAAATGATAAAGAGTCTTTCTTAAGATTTAAGTTATTGCTTGCTTTAAATAAAAAAATAATAATAACGATAATGAGAAAAGAACCTTAAAATTTACAACTTCATTTTTTTTCTCGATTCTGGCAATGATTTTCAGTTGAGCCCCCAATAAATTACACTCAGTCCCAAGCCCCAATTATTTATAATTAAAAATAGAATTTTTTTTCCTTTAACAATAATTTTTAACCAAGTACTTCTATTCTTTCATCTTCAACCTTCCCTTTTAATTCTAACATGAAAAACTGAAAATTCATAACTCTCGGTACTGCACAACCAAGTGAGTCGTGATGAACTCGTGGTCTCCAAATTTTAGAAACCTCCATGCACATGTCTCCTCTATCGACATAGCCAAAACACAAGTTAAATATACGCCGGTTCGTTTTCAGTTTTTGTTCTTTTTCTGGTATTTCTTATTAATTTGCGTGTAAGACTTTCTTTCTTTCTTTTTTTCTTTTTAACATCTTCTATTGACCTAAGTGAAAATTTATTTGTTTGTACCAAACTACCAATGCAATTAGTATTGTAATAATTTTACCTTTGAATAATGAATTCAGATGTTTGATTCTCAACAAAATATCATGAATAAATAATGTGAATAATTGAGACTAGAGGACTATTGTAATTTTGTGTGTGTATGTGTATGTTAAATCTTTTGAACTTATATGTTTGTTATTTCAAAAATTGTTTATTTTTATTTTTGTATGTTAAACCATTTGGTATTCGAAAATTATATTGGACTCTGACTAATTTAAATTCAAATCGAGTAAGATTATTAAGACGGTAAAACTCTCTCAACAAGTATTTTAATACAACTGCATTCTCAAGCCTCCAATTAAGGACTTTGATTAAGATAGAACAATCTCATACCAATTGATTTATGTGCTTGTTGGTTTATTTATTTTTATTTTAATAAAACTTGTTGATAAAAACATCCCTTGTCAACCAAGCAGCCTCAGGCCCTGTTTCTATTTTTATTTTAATGGTTTGGATTTTTTTTTTTTTGGGGGGTTGGTAAAGAAAACTTTGTGCATCATCCGTTCAGTCAACAAATTACAAGTACAATTTCCGAATTGAATTTGGACTGTAAAATCATTAACTGACAAAGTTAATATTGCCAAAAGGTCAGGAGCAACATTAATAAATAACAAGGTGAAAATCAAGATATGGGCATTAACTAAATTCTGAAAAAATAAAATAACATATTGGCTGAATTCGGATTTTTAATCATTATTATTATCACTTATAAAAATTTTTTTTAAAAAAATGCAGTTCTTACAATCTTTAATCCTTCGGCCATCGAATGAAGAAAAACTGTAAAAATATTCCACACGAACAAAACATTAAATTTGAAGCAGACAATGTGTAGTGGCTCTTCCACTCACAAATTTGAATGAATTTAGAACCATCCACAGTACTTTAAATTGGATTGTTGGAGAATACTATTTTACAATCAAATCAAACGGACATACCCAACACCGAACCAATTCGTGGATCGCCCAACCAATCATATAATTTTATTTTACATATTTTGCTCCTGAAAGAAAAACCACACACGCCTTCAATGTTAATTAATTAATTAATTCCTATTCCTTGTGCTTCAGAAAACTATCAATTCCAAAGCCAAGCAATATGATAATGATTATTTTTTTTTACTTTATACTTTAAGCGATGTCTATTTAATTCTAAAAACAATTGCTTTTGGTGGATTTTGGCCCTTGTTTGTTGAATCAAAATATTTTAAAATCTAACACTTACAACTGTTTTAATTTTATATTTACTCTTTAGTCTTTATCATTATTATCACCTGTTTAAATTAAATTACTCCACTTTTGAAAAAGGTAAGTGATTCGGGTAAACATATCACAAATTGTTGGACTTTGTAGTTAACCTCAAAATGAAAAGAGGGGTATTTTTGTATTTTGTTTTTAAAAAATGAGGGGTATTATTCTATGTTAATGCCCTCGTATCCATCGGCTGTTCTATTGCTTCGCTGTGACGCACTTCACCCGAAAAAAAAAAAAAAAAAAGAAAAAAGGGGACGCGAGTCCATTCACCCACCCGCATCATTCACAGTGTGTCATGAAGAATTGCTTTCCAGTTTCCACGTGGCGATGTTTTAGACGCTCTTGTTCTCTTCGTAGTTTGTATCCTCAATTTATCGTATCGCGAAATGAAAATAAGGAAAATGATTCGGAGCCAAAACTCAAAAGCTGAAACGCACGGCATCATTTGTTATAATTATATTATTGGATTTGGACCAGCCGAACGAATGGGTTCACCAATTTTAACTCCCCCTCGATGTGTAGTTCATTTTTATTAAGGATTTTTTTTAAAAAAAATTTTAATATGTTAGAATTAAGCAAAAAAAAATTAATATAATTTTTTTAGAATATATATTTATTTTTGTATGATAACTAAGCAAAAAATATTTTATTGAAAAATTAAATTATTCGACCTTCACGTATTTATGGGTAGAATTTATTTATTATATCAAAACGGGTGCAATTTTTTTTATATCACAAGATCGAAGTTAATATTTTTCACAAAGTTATGGAACATTATTTATTTATTAGAACTAATTTAGTTGGTTTTCTAATGTGTGTGTGTGTGTGTACCACCAGTACAACTATAAAAGCTGTGATCGATCCTTCATCAAGTAAAAGTGTAAAACCGCGTATTATTAGCATTAAAAAGTCGGATGTGTGGTTGGAAGAAAACACGTTAGCATTCCAGCAACGTGAAGAAGGAGATAAGACTAATTGAATTTTGAAAAAGCAGGCTTCCGATTTCGTAAGATTTTGGCATCCCATCCATTCGAATTATTTATAATTTTATCATAAAGTTTGCATTGAGCATCTAATCATTCATATGGCATTTTAGAACTAATTGATTTAAGTCATGATATTGGTTTTCTTTCAATGGTGTCCACCCGTAGTGGCATCCTGCTGTTCCTTACCTTATTACTACTACTACTATTGATGATTTAAGGATTTACTTTTTTTTTTTTTCTTTTTCTTTGAAAAGATGGATTTACTATGTATATATAAAAATCTACCTACCAAGCAGCTCCTCATAGAGTATTAGCTTTCTTCGTAATCAGCCCTAACACTTCTCTCGTAAAAATATTTTATTTAATCATTTTTATTAAAATTTATATAAGAACTTTTCGTATCAAATTTTTATTCGAGTTCATCATTTGAAGAATTGATGTGCGTGTTGTTAAAATAATCTCAAATAATAATTAGTAGCAATATTTTGAGAATAAGGCGTACTTATGTGATTACCGATATTTAAAATACATATATAGTCTTTATTTATAATAAATTGTCGTGAATAGTAATTCACATGGTAGATATTTTTATAATAAATATTATTAATATTAAAATAATTAGAATATTTTTTAGAATGTAAATAACTACACACACTCTATGTATATTTTATTTAGAAATGATAACTCAAAAGTGGTAATTAGTAGCAAACTCAACGCGAATATATAAGAAGAATAGAGTATAGGGGAAAGCTAAGCCAACAAAAGGAAGAAAGAGGGGACCCGCGAAAGTCTTTAATGGATATGGTTGGGAAATACAACTTTGCAACAAATATTTCACATGATCTCGGTTTCTATACCTTTGATTGATTTCACCAAATATCTTAATTTTGTGAGCCTCAAATTCAACATCTTACGTTACACAAGCCGTGATGAAGTGACAAACGCTCACCGTTCAAAGAAATGATGACTCACACTTGGTGTTAAAAAAAAGTGTGTCGTTTGTATATTTCTCCACTCTTTTTTTCCAAAACGACGTACAACTAAGCCATGGATCCATGATGCAACAAGTTAATTATTAGGGCACATATTTTGCAGTAACAAGTTAATTATTTAACACCATTTTTTATGATTTTAATTTAGGGAGATACACTGGAGAGAAGATGATGTTAGCACCATTTAACTTCAAAGAAGACAATAGGCCGGCGATTGTTGAATAAACAATAAATAATGAATAAAACTTGCCGTTTTGGGAAAGTAAACAACAATTTGGCATTTGTCAATTATGGGGCCGGGTTAACGAGAAAGGTGTCAGGAGACAAATTTGGTAACAAGCATGTAACTCTTGAGTTTCTTGTCAGCTCAGCTCAGTGATCATCGACGGGGTCTGTTTTAAGTAATCGAGAAATATCCGAGAAATTGACTTTTTTCTTTTCTTTTTTTTTCACCGTGTCAATTTGTCCTTTAAATACGTCTCAAGTAGCTCGGGCCGTTATTTGTTTTTATTTCACATGAAACAGAGAGACAGAGCCATTGAGATAGATAGACCCTAGAGAAGCAGTATAATCATGATTCATTAGTTTTTGATAAACACTAAGAAATCATTTTTCTTGCGTTTGATTTTATTTTTCATTATAGTTTTACAGTTTCATTGTATGAGAATCGAGAAATGAAGTTCTGCAAGAAGTACCAAGAGTACATGCAAGGCCAAGAGAGAAAATTACCTGGGGTTGGTTTCAAGAAGCTTAAGAAGATTTTGAAGATGTGCAGGAAGGAATTTCAGTCCCAGAAAGAGATTAACAAAGGAGTTGTTGACACTCAAACCTGCCCTCACCAATGCCCTGGTATCCTCCATTAAAGTTGGTTCATTTTTCATTAGATTCTTAATGTTTTCTTTCTATTTGATTTTACTGGATTTTTTTTTTAAAAAAAATTTTAAATTCAAGAAATTTTTTAACAATTAAGTGATTTTATGATTTTCAGAATATTTGTCTCAACAAGCCTTGAATTTCTTCTACTTTTTTTGTTCTTTTTTTTGGGTTTTAATTGACTCTGTTGTGCATTCTGGTTAATGTGTAGTTTGCGATGGAACCTTCTTCCCCTCGCTTCTTAATGAAATGTCAGCTATCGTGGGTTGCTTTAACGAGCGCGCACAGAAACTACTTGAGCTCCATCTGGCTTCAGGGTTTTCAAAGTGCTTAATTTGGTTTAAAGGCAAATTGCATGGCACCCACGGTGCCTTAATTCAAGAAGGCAAGGACTTGGTTACCTATGCTCTAATCAATGCCATTGCAATCCGAAAAATACTTAAGAAATATGACAAGGTATGTTTCTGTGGCATGTTCGTGCCACTTTGTCAGGTACAAACAATTAGTAAAACGTCTGTTCTGTT
Source organism: Citrus trifoliata (assembly GCA_018350135.1). Taxonomy (NCBI): domain Eukaryota; kingdom Viridiplantae; phylum Streptophyta; class Magnoliopsida; order Sapindales; family Rutaceae; genus Citrus; species Citrus trifoliata. The sequence goes on along the minus strand of CM031386.1, from coordinate 38,658,668 downwards.
TTTCATTGTGATATTTATTAATCTTTTGTTTTTGGGATGTGGTGCAGGTTCATTATTCAAAGCAAGGGCAGGCCTTCAAGTCACAAGCCCAGAGTATGCACGTTGAAATCTTACAGTCTCCATGGCTGTGTGAGCTCATGGCTTTCCATATCAATTTGAGGGACACAAAAGTCAACACAAGGAAGGCCCCCGCGTTCTTTGAAGGGTGCTATCTTAAATTTAATGACGACAAGCCATCGCTCTCTTGTGAGCTCTTTGATTCCGTCAAGCTTGATATTGACTTGACCTGTTCTATATGCTTGGTAAGTCAATCCTTCATTTTGTTTCTCTAACTATTAAATTATGCTTAATTTTCACTAAAAAATCACAAGAAAATTGTGTGGCACTCAAACTTCAACTAAGCAAAATAGCAAAAATCAAAATCATACTACAAGCCTGCAATGTCTGAGCATATAGTGAGTTCTTGAAGCCTGGCTAATATGTGCTGTCACTTGTCCTGTTATGGTTTGAGGTCTAAATCTTTGAATGCTATATAATTTTAATGCCCCTAAAAGCTAAGGTTTCATTATCAAACTTTGAGCTTTGTTCTTTTTACATACAACCTCACATTTAGGTTCAGCTTCACGATGGAAACTATTAACTATACCATGTGCTCTAGTGGGGCTGTCACCAAATTTGTGTGCTTTTCTTGTAACAGGACACAGTTTTTGATCCAGTTTCCCTGACATGTGGTCATATATTCTGCTACATGTGTGCTTGCTCTGCTGCATCAGTGACCATTGTTGATGGACTAAAGGCAGCAGAACCTAAAGAAAAATGCCCCCTGTGCAGAGAGGTAATGTTTTATATCACTGCAGTCAGTAATCTTTTTCACTCAATTTCTTGATTTTTGAATAAATGAGTTTGCAGCCAGTAACCATTTCGTGGTCTCGTCTCATAAATTGAGGACATGGAGTGACCATCTGTAATTAGACTGCTGACACAAATGTAATATAGCTATATTATAAATTGAGGATTCATTTGAAATTTTTTCAGGAGAATAACATGAGATATAACCTATCAAATTTCAACAAACCAATGCTTCGCCAGAAAAATATAAAATTATGATGCATGTATGGAATAGCTCCTTGGTCATCAAATTAAGTGATCAACTCTCTGTTTGCTAATCTATAGTGTAATTTGATTTCAGGCAGGGGTATACGAAGGTGCCGTACACTTGGATGAGCTTAATCTTCTATTAAGTCGAAGGTTTGCACTCTTTTAAAATTGCTACCATCCATCATGCATTCACCTTAGTTCAGATAAGTTAAGCTCAATGCATGTCACTACTCCTATGTTTTTTTTCTTTCTTAGATCTTATTGCATAAGGGGAGCTGAGCTGAATAATTGAATTAATTGATGTGCGATGCTGGTGTTTTATAATGAATGCACCCACAACAAGTTTCTTAATTTATTTTTCTTTGACCATACTTATTTTTGAACAGCTGCCAGGAGTACTGGGAGGAGCGGCTTAAGATGGAAAGAGTAGCGAGGGTTCGGCAAGCAAAGGAGCATTGGGAGTCCCAGTGTCGAGCATTCATGGGCGTCTAGTTATTTATTTATGCAATAATTTTCTCTTTTCTAGTTGCTGTTTAGATAAAAGTTAACATGGAAATCTTTGGTTTCAGTTTTTGTTTATGTTGGTCGTCATTGGGCATACAAATTCTGTACATATATAAAATATTATACATGCACAATTGCTTCGGCGTATGCGTAATTAGGATGGTATTGTTTGAATATATATCTGTGACAATTAACATACATGATTAAAAAATTTGCTGTTTGAATACCCAGAATATTTATTGTGTCAACGAACAAATTAATAACATGAAAACCTTAAATTGAATTGAAGAATCAATTTAGAAGATCATATATGCATGCATGCAAAATCTGTATTGACTGAACGTGGGTGATCAGCTGGCGACTTAGACGATGCGAGATTGAGTATCCACTGGAACATCAAAGGGGAGCAAGGCAGCACAATTGGATTTGGTCCATCAACTTTGTCTTTAGCCTCGAACTGATTCAACAATGCTCGAAACATTACAGACGACAAACATTCGATGGGAACCACAAACTTTTGTCGTGCTTCTCCAATGTACATCACCCTGAATCCTTTAGGCACTTTCCTCCTCTTTAACTTCAGTTTTGTCACGAGGGAGACGAGCCTTTCTCGAATTTTTAGCTTAGACATTATTGATATGGTGAGCAAAGGGAGAAAAATCAGATTAAACCAGTAACTCACTCAATGCGGGTCAATAGTACTATATAATTAAATTAGGTTTTCCATTTGCTTGTAGGTCAAGTACATAGTTTAATTAATTGTCCAATTTTTGCTACGAATTAGATCATAAATAAGCAAACATTAATTAAGTTGTCAAAACCTCATTGGATATTAACTATTCCATGCAAGCGTGAGCCGTGTCGTAATGTAATAATATACATGCAAATTAAATATATCTCCTGATCGAGTTAGGAAGTTTCTAAAAACGAGAACCCAATAACTATGGGAATCCTGATTGCTTGGGGACATTAGTCACATCAACACAATTTTACCTCTTATGTATAAATACAACTCCTCGAGAGCGATAGCTTCTTCTTTTTAGTTGCCTAGCTACTACTGGAGTCCATTTTGCTGCTCGTTCATTCTTGCTTAACCCACAAAACCTCCCTTTTAATTAAAATTAATTTAATCATGTTCTCGAAAAGAAGTGTTCGCAGAAACATTACTGCAGTCATGAAGAGGTTGAGTAACCCCAAGTCCAAGGCATGCTGTGGAATGCTTGCAATTGTTGAACGTTCCGAGATAATAGCTCCGACTCCGAGTGGCCACATACCCATGTACGTCGGTGAGGGGCGCAAGAGATACGATGTTCCGGTGGAGTACCTTAAATTCCCCAAGCTTAGAGAATTGATGATGCAATCACAAGAAGAGGGTTTTCTCGACTTCAAGATTGACGGTCCCATCACGCTTCTATGCACAACTGAGACATTTGATCAGTTTTTGAACCAAGCCAAGACGAGAAGCATCAAGTCCGAACAATGATTCTCTTCCTCAGATATCTGCGCTTAAGAAGGCTCCAAGGCGTCCCTTCTGTCTCGCAGCAAGCTTTGCAATCTTAGTTTTGTAATTTTTCAAAAAAATTCTCCAGGTCTAAAGCAGAGACCTGCTGCATCCACGTTATTGTTTTTGTTTAATTCATTCCATGTCCAAGCAATAAAACAACAACAACAATGAATTATTCTTATATGTTCTTGATTTGTGAAATTCTCTCTCCCCTGATTGATTTCTTGCACGACTTAGAATCAACAGTTTCCGGCCATTAACGGAGCCAAACCAATGTCCAGAAATTATCTTATTGTTTGATGTTGATTGTCATATTGTTTGATGTTTCTTACTCTTTGTCATTAACACATTCTTACCGCTCAGGATAATGTATGTATGTGAAAAATGAAAATAAAAATTATCATTATCCAAGTAAATGGCATCACGGAGATGACTGGAACTATTTTGTTGGTCTGCCGCTTCCACAACTGCCATATTTCAGACCTCAGACTTCAGTGTTACATCAGAAAACACCAAGGCCTACATTGTATTTGATGAATGAAGCTACTTTTCAGGGCAGGGGCAGGGCTTCTCACATAAAATTTTCTATCCATTTAAATTTAGAATATACATCTTGGAAGCAACCCTAACATGTTCACTCACATACCAACGATGTCACACATGCAACGATGACAATTATTACTTTACTTCAAATAGTATCAGACTCTTCTAACAATAAAAAATCTAATCATTTTTTAGGATTAAATTTGCAGCAATAAAATAGAACATCTAAGTCCGTTGAAAACAGGAAGATATTTGTTTACATTCATTGTAAACAAACAATGGGGATGAAGGAGGTTCACATTTTACTTCTTTGGTATCCCAAAAATTCCAAGCAAATCTGAGCTGTTCTCAACCAGACAATATCAAAGGATTTTTATCCTTGCATATGTGGTATCTTTTGCATAATTTCTCCAAAGTGGCAACAGAATGCTGCATTGCATTTAGTTTTGCATCCCTGAACATTGCCTGCAACGAAAGCGAAGGAAGTTAAGGTAGGCAGACTGTACCGAGAACTGTAATTATAACTCCATAAACATAAATAAGAAGTTGAAATATACCTGATAGTCATCTCCATATGTCTCAACCAGTCGACCGATATGGGCTCGCTGAATTGTGGTTAAAGGCTGCAATGATGCTGTCTTCCCATCTTTCCGCTTCTTTCCTAACGCAGATTTCACATCTATTTTTAACAAAAGAAACAGCATTGAAGTCAGGCACAGAAGAACCTTGGAAGTCCAATTTCATATAACTCTGAATGATGAGAAGGTTCCAATAATTTACAATGCCGACAGAAACTCAATAACTGAACAGAACAACTCAATCTCATGCTGACAAAAACAAGACAATAAATATATTCACTTCGACATATTTGCATAAGCAACCAAACTTGATTTACCACAGACCAAAAACACAGCTTCAATAACTGACCAGAACAACTGGTGCGCTCAGCATCTTCTAAAATACCCAGTTGGAATTGCTACAAATCTTAGAATGCCATTTAATTAGGACTTAGCAAATATCAAGTAAATTACGATCATATTTATCAAGCAAACAACCAAGTCAAACATACCAGCAACAACGTTGCATTTCCAATTAAACTAAACTTGTAAAATTTAAAAAAGAAATTAATTCATCATCATATCAAAATAGTGAACACCTAATATCAAACAAGGAGCAATCCTGAGTCATTTGAGCAACTAACATAGAAGGATATGCAATATTTTCAATAACTAGGGAATTAAACATTTATTGGTGTAAAAACACAATAACTCAACAGCAACACAAAGGTTTAATTGATTACAACCGCAGACAGAATAAAGGTAATTAAATCTAAGATTGAAATTTCATTTGAGAGAGAAGGGGGGGGGGGGGGGAACTGACCGTCTTCTTCGAGATCGCTACCGGAATCAATGGGCTCAAATTCGTTAGCGGGTTCATCGGAGGGCTGAGTCACCTGGAGGGACTCGCTTTCGACGATGTGAGAAGTGCGAGATCGCACGCCGAGCAAGTTGGGGTTGGAGACGAGACCGAACGACTTGTAGTTCTGAATGACGCTGGCCTTACTGTCCCACTGGGGAAGTTCGTCAACGAGCGAGCGAAGCTTTGGAGGGAGAGAGAAGGCTGGCTTGAACAAGTGTGGGTTCTTCATTGGGAGGCCCACTCGAACCTTTGTCCTCGATCTCTTGTACTTCCTTCTTGACCTTCCCATCGCTCGCTGTCTCTCGCTGGCGTTTAGGGTTTTGGTTAGGGTTTGTGGGGGACGGTTTACGGTTCCAAGCGACTGCGATGTGAATGTGGATGAATAATCACCGAATATGATTCACTGATATCTAAATGGCAAGTACATGACTTGATATTTGGATGAGGCGTTTCTATTAGGCAATCACTGAATTACAGTATATTGCAATCCCATGTGCTGAATGGGAATTTATTTATTTTTATCTTAAATAAGTTATATTATTCTGAATATATTTATTTTATTTTATAAATAAAATAAATTATTAAAATGATCTCTATTAATTATTACATTATTTATTATAATAATTGTGATTGTGATTATTATTATTATTATTATTAAAAATAATAATTATTTTTTTATTAATAATAATAATAAAATTAATAAATTTTAATAAGAATAATATTAGTAATATTATTAATATTGACATTGATGACAATGATGATGATGATGATATTATTGTTATTAAATAATAAAAGACCTATTTGTAAATATTACAAACCTTCTACACATACTAAAATACAAAAATAACTAAATTTAATTGAGGACAGTTTAGAAATTATACAAATTTAATTGGAATAAAATGGAGAGTTTATGGAATGAAAACTTAATTCCAAACTCTCATTCCTTGATTCCAAAAACATGTGGGCTCATATATTTTATTCATATCTCCCTTCTACTTTAATAAGTAAGCACCATCAATCATTCTCATTGTGAAATTTGATTTTATAATTTTATAAGTAAACACACCATAAATACTAAGAATATATCAGAATTTAAAGTGAAGTTACCAAATACCCTTTTATTTAATACAAATTAATATTTTCAAATTGTGTTATGGACCTCTACACTTATACACTTATCTATTAGAGAAGTATGGCATTTTTATATAATTACATTTTATTTAATTTTTTTATTGTGGTATCAATAAATGACCGAAAAGAGTAAATGTGAAATTTTATACTTTTTAAATTCAAAACTTCTAGTTCTATATTTATTAACATTTTCAAACCTCTCGACTCGTGACTTGTTTAGAGGTATAGAAAGTTGAGAAGTTTAGATTATAAACTATAACAAATATTCTAACACTAAACTCATTTATCAGTAATGAACACAATAAATCCCATAAAAGAAATTATATGTATATTGCCTATACATTTAAATATACTTTATCATATTTTATAAGAACAAATACTAAATAAAAAAAGCCAACACTAATAAATTCAACTCTTCTATCTATATAGTTGTAAGTAAACAAAATAAAACTTAAACTAAAAAAAGAAATTAATCTTATGACAAATATTAAAGAAAAAATGCAGTTTGTTAGAAGTGGATGTGATTTTTAAATTGTTTTGGGATAATGTTTGTTGAAGAAGTATTGAATTTTATGTAAGTTCAATAGAGGGACACTGAAATTTTTATGGAAAGAGAATTTGTTCTTTATAAAGATGAGAGGGATATCTTATATAAAATACTACTGAACTGTCATATAAATTACATTTGAAAAACATGGTCATATTTATGCAAAATGAAAATTGTTTCGTCATATCTAAATAAAAACTTATGAATGTGATGGCATAAAACGGCGGGAGAGAGGTACGTCTTGGGAGATAATCAAATGGTGGGTGCATGTAGATGTGTGTATCAACAGCATTAACATGATAATAAATTAATGGGTATCCCTATATTTTGACCTAAATTATCATTTAATCTCTCTATTTTAAAAATATCTCAATAAATCACTGCTATTAAATATATTACATTTATACTCTTACTTTTTATGTACGTTTATAGTAAATTGTAACAATATTCTTAGGGATATTAATTAATTTATCTACAAAAAGTTAATTAACAAATTAAACTTAAAAGTGAATTAAAAAATGTCTTTTTTATTATTTTACTTTTGAAATTAATTTAGTAAATTATTTTTTATAAATAATTATTAGTAAGATTATAATTACAAGAGTATTAAACATTGCTATAAGTTAACTAGTTCATTTTAAATAATTAGCAAATCATTGCAAGGGTATGAAAAGTACTAGTTTATTCATACTGATAACTATGGGTTAATTTGTTAATTAACTTTTTCTATAAATTAATTAATTAATGTCTCCAAAATTGTAGTAAATGTATTATAGTAAAATATAAGAAAAAACAAGGGTAGAAGCAATACGCGTTTAGTAACAAAAGTGTTTTAAGATATTTTTTAAAATATAAAGACTAATAAGTACTTGACCTAAAGATATAGAGATTATTCAAACATTTACTCTAAATGAATTAATGATTGGATTTTTCTTAAACTCTTTCACCAATTTCCTACTTCTCACAGTAGAATTGCTATGGTTTAATTAATTACTAGTTATTGTAGTAACTTTTTTTACATTAGTCCAAAACATGTATTATGAGTGATTTTAGAATACTTTTATATTAATACACCTACTTAATGTATGTATGACATGTGTATATTTTGTTCTAAAAAACTATCATTTAATTGGTACTCAAAATCATCATATAATTAATAGTTATACTTAATTCACGCACATATGTTATACATGCATTTACTGGATGTAGTACCATAAGGTATTCTAAAATCTCAGGTATATATATATATAATGAAAGCTGTGTTATGAGTTTGAAGTAGTAATTGTTATATGTGTTTTTTTTTGTTTATGTTTAACAAAAAAATAAAAATTATAAAAACACCGTTCCACTTTTTCAAATACTGTGTGAATTGTGAGATAGTAGTACGATCAATTTCAAAATTTGTCATAAGTTTAGGGACACCAATAATTGAACGCCAGTGAATGTTTAATCACGTACAAATAGCTTACACTTCTAGACCAAATGGAAAAGATACATCATTTGTTATGCGTTGTTTAAGCCATTATATGTGTGTCAAGCTAGTAAGAAAAACTATAAATGCACTGGTTACTTTCTGTTATCTCATACGCTGACAGTGAATCATTTGATGCTTATAAGAACAGCCAGCAAAGCAGAGAAACTTTCAGAAGAACGTCTTGCTAATGGAGTTATTCATTACAGATTCCAGATAGAAAACCTTTTCTACCCCCGGAAAGGCTGAGGGGGGTGCTTAAATTACCGTTCCACTGACAGTTCCTAACATCACAATATTTTCTATTCTTCATTTGTCGACTACGACATCAAATTTGCAAATATGCCGAAGAGTTATTACTTAAAACTTCCATGGCATTATTCAGAAGAAGTTTCTTTGCTGCAACTTTTGAGCGAGTGAATGTGGTTCTTTCATGGCAGTCAGGTGGTTCTTAAACTCATAGGCATTCCATCACAGAAAACTCTTTTCAACCAACATCAAGTGCAAAGGATTTGTTCTTACAGTTCTGCTGATCGGTTGGCATACTCCTGCACCAATGCTCCAAAGAGTGATGGCCTCTCAAGCAACCTGGATGGCTTGTCAAATTCTTTCACCCATCCTGTTATGAAGAAAAGAAAAGGGAATTACTCATTAGCAGCGAACTTCATGTGGTATGCAAAGTCATGCTCGTTATTTGATGAGTAACAACATGTGGTCTGAAACAGTTTGCTTCAAAATTTTAGTTGACACAGTTTTAGGTAGTTGACAGATAAAACTATCATCTTGAAGCTTCTCAATAGGCCGAGAAGGGGATTTGCAATAAGTTTCCTTTGATCCACATAACTTGCAGTGCTTATGTTGACCTATTAAGGGAAAGGGAAAAAATGAATCACAAACCTGCATCAACAACTATAACTCTATCACAATCCATGACTGTGGGTATCCTGTGAGCAATGCTGATAATTGTACAGGCAGCAAACTCCTCTCGAATGATCCTTTGAATTTCAGCATCAGTTTGTGAATCAACAGAAGCTGTCGCCTCATCCATAAACAAGAGCCGGCTGTGCTTTAGCATAACCCTTCCCAGACAAAGAAGCTGCCTTTGTCCCACGCTCCAGTTGTCACCACTATCGGCCACTACAAAGTTCAACATTTTGGCATGTTTTAGCTTCTAAAAAGATACATATGACTTCCATAAATCAAACTGAAAATTCAAGGAAAAGGGAGGAAGTGAAGTTACCTAAAGAATCGAGTTTATCAGGCTTTGCAGCTACCACATCTTTAAGTTGACATCGCTCGAGGCTCTACAAAAATAATAATAAGTTAGCTAATGCAGCAAACAGACCCACAAACTTTGATCATAAATGTAGGAGACACATATTAGAAAAAAGGAATGGCATACCTTCCAGATTTGTTCATCTGAATACTGACCAATTGGATCAATGTTGCTTCTCACAGTTCCTTCAAAAAGGACAGGTTCTTGAGGAATGATCCCAAAGCGAGACCTTAGGTCATGAAGCCCCAACAATGAAGTGTCGATTCCATCAATAATGATTCTCCCTCCTGAAGGCTCCACCAGCCTAAAGAAAACTTGAATTAAAGTTGACTTCCCACTTCCTGTACGTCCAACTACACCAATCTTCTCTCCCCCGTGAATGCTGAGTGTAATACCTTTGAGAACCAGAGGAGTGTTGGAGCGATATCTGACCTGTTTGCCAAAGTTTTTAACATGTTATGGTAAATAATCAGTAATTTATCCCAAGCAATATCAATTGAGGAGGCCTAGATCAGTTGTAATTTAACAGTTGGTACTGAACATGATCCGTGGCTTCTCAAACAAATATATTTATATCATTTTTCAAGAAACCGTAATAAGGAATAATCTAAGGCCAGCTACCTGCAAGTCTATGAGGTCCACATTGCCATGAGCAGGCCAATTTGGAGGTGGAAGACGATCTTCCATCTTCCATGCTGCTTCTGATGGAATTTCTGTAAACTGCTTTATCCTTTCAACAGAGACCATCCGGTTTTCCACAAAGCAACTCATGTATATGGCCCAGAATAGCACACCATTGAGGGACAACCCATATGAGAGTGACAAACCAACATTCTCTACATTGTAAGAACAGAACATTAATAAGTACATAAGATAAAAGGATAAATATGTATGAGTATAATTTGATCAGCAATGATAGAGCCTCAAACAGTTTTGTACAAACTGATGTAGCACAAACAGATTAGCTGAAAAGTGATAACAGGCATAATAGATAGATTACGCCATCCAATGAATTATTTTCAACAGTGGGAATCTTTTGCCTGGGACATTTTGAATGATTAAGTTTCAATGACTCACATTGTCAAGAGATGTGAATTAAGAGCTTGACATAGCAAATCTTCAAGAGACAAGAGGTGTTGCTCAGTTAAAATAACAGTCAGCCTATATACATATAATTACCTGGTTTTATGATACTGCTGGGTAACAGGATCATAAACAAAGTGGCGAGGCAGAAAGTAAAACTCCCAAGTAGCTCCAGCCGGAAACCCAACCACTCATTGGACCCATTGTTGTGGAAATCCATGCGCAAATTGCCATTAACTCTATTAACATTTTCCTGATAAAATGTAGTTTGCTTTCCAAAAGCACGGATTGTCATAACACCAGATATGCTTTCTGAAAAATGATGAATGACAGGTGCTTTGGTGATTGAGTCGAGGCGTGTTAATTCTCTTGATGTAGAAAGATAGTATCCCTGCAACCCAAAAGAGAAAAATGTTACAAATTGGTAGATCATGCAGCTTTTTTTTACTAGGAAATTTCCTAGCGAAAATATTTTCGCTTATAGATACTGGCAAAACTCTGAGGACTTTGACCACATGTTCCAATCAAGATTTGATGCTAATTCCAAAATTAAAAATTTCACAATGGTTAAAAAGAATGGTTATTGAGAGTTAGACCATTGTGGACGAGGGATATCAGGGATATCTGCCTGATTAGGCTCATTCAATATGGATAATTTACAGCATCATACCAAATTGTTAAATTACCCCCACCACATCGCACCCCACCCTACACACACAGAGAGAAAGAGAAAAAGGTAACCGAAAACAGGTCAAATTGGCCTCTATGCAATCATATGAACTATGGGTATTGAGTATTGAGCTTCTTCTGGAGGCGAAAGTGACTAATGTTCACAACACAAGTTAGAAAGAGAGCTCGTACCCGGTACCAGTAATTCGCCCAAGCAAGTGGTATTAATAAGAAAATTGTTGGCCAAGCATATTGACATGTTATAATGAAGATGCCAAGCAGTGTGATGTACATGGAAATGGTAATGCCAAGGACGAATGGGAGAAAGAGATCAATGTTGGTTTGATCAGTTGACGCCTGAAAATAGAAATAAATCGTCAGTGTAAACTCCAACCATCTAATTTTTCTCAGAAGTTGGATGACTGTACCAAATAAGGGTTAGATTCCGCCATATACTAACAAAATTAGCATTTGCAAAATTAGGAATCCTACTGTCAGCTTTTTGTTCTTACCCGACTTAAAATTCTGCCTGAAGGTGTGGTGTCAAAAAATGACATGGGGGCATGCAAGATACTTCGAAGAATTTGGCTGAAAAAAATTTGGGCTGTCTTAAGTCCCACATGAGTAACAAAATAGGCTCTCACCACTAGTATCACCATTGACAGGACTGCAGTACTTGCATAGACACTGATGAACAAAGAAGGATTAAATGACAGAGAGTGATCTTCTGAAGTTTCATATGACAGCCAATAATCACCAGCCATTTGAGACCCTTGCCATGCAACAGACAATAGCAGCACCGCCACTACACCCCACCACCCATATGCCTCTGTGCAGTATATTTTGTAAACATGCAAGCCAACTTTACCAGTTTCTCTTTCCTCTTCTTTAATGAGCTTAGAATTTCCTTTATCAGAATTTGATTGTTCCACAGACTTACTTTCCCCATTTGCTTCCTGAAGGTTGGAAGTGATTTGATGAGATTTTGGTGTTTTAGGGGAATTTCCACTAGGCACGGTTTTGCCAACTTCTACAAGTTCCATCGATGTTTCATGGGCAGCTACTAATGCTCCAAAATCCATTCCTGAATTTAGTAAAGCATTATACCTTCCTGATTGGACTAACATCCCCTCTCGCATGACCTGTAATTGAACACAAATTTGCTTAAAGATGTTGGCCTTCGTACATGAATCAGAATTTGTGTCAAAATTTCATCAGCCAAGCATTAATATGAAGATTGAACTTACCAAGATAAGATCAACATTATGCAAGAAGTCAACTTGGTGAGTTACCAGTATAATGGTCTTGCCTTTGAGAGCTCCTCTGACACATTCCTACAAGAAGGCATTCAAAAGGTTTAGCTAGCTTTGACCAATTGCTTTTTCATTTATTATTCTTGCATGCACTTTATAGAACTACTGGTATAGCCAGTTAAACAAAAATAAGTGAAATAACTTAATCAGATTACAAAACAAAAGTATAGCCTTCTGATACAAAATTCATATGAAGGTAGTGAAGTCACTAAAATTTAATTTATTGAACAATTCAAAACATATCCATTAACACCACCTGAAAACACAACAGCTAGCATTCATTTGCAATAAAAAGTTGCATCTAGTTTTGTGCTTAACATGAAGGGACTATTCCAACGCAAGCAAGAGACGATCTTGATTGTTTGTGCAGTCCATGACACATTACTATGTTGCTTTGGATACCAATATAAATAATTTGGTGTTTTGCTTATCATTCAAGTAATTTTTCTCTGAACAACTTTCTGATTATGATTTCCATGGTAAACCAAAATGATTCTGATTAAAACAGCAATTCTGCAAGAAAATTGAGTTATTTCTTTAAGTGAGTTTCCCACAGTTGAAAAATTGTAAATAACTATGTCACCTTAAATATATCTGATCCAGTATGAGCATCAACAGCACTAAAGACATCATCGAGAAGGTAAATATCACAATCCTGATACACAGCTCTAGCAAGTTGTATCCGCTGCTTCTGTCCGCCACTGAGATTGATGCCACGCTCTCCAATTTCAGTTTGATCTCCATATTCCATCATTTCCAAGTCTTTCTCTAAGCAACAAACCCTGACAACTTCCCCATACTTCTCCCTGTTCATTGGCAAACCGAAGAGAATGTTTTCTTCAATGGTCCCATTTTGAATCCATGATGTTTGAGCCACATAGGCAGTTGTCCCACAAACTTTAACCTGTTTAAGAAGGGGCATTTATCGATCAATCAACTTTTACTATATTCCATGCTCTTAATAGGATTTTGGTGTTTGAGGTATGCAGACATGTATTCCTGTTAGACTTGCAACCAGTAACTTCAATTAATGAAAAAGAAAAGGGAAACTAAACAAATTGCACATCAGAATTCTTACCTTTCCAGATATTTTGTGCATCTCACCAAGAATGGAGGCAAGGAGAGAGGACTTTCCAGATCCCACAGTCCCAACAATAGCAGTAAGGTCACCTTTCTTTATTTCCAAATTTATATTTTTCAAACACTCTTCCCCATTTTCATCATCCCAGCTAAACACCCCATCTCTAACCTCCACAGCAATATTACCATCACAGCCCTCCACTCTTTCCACCGACTCATTCACCAATTCCCTACTTAACATGTACTTATCCAATCTTGTAAGAGATATCATTGCTTGTGAAAGTGAGATCATTGATTGAGGGAAGTTTCTTATGGGCTCCTGCAAGATCTTAAAGATTGTTGTTGTAGTAAACACCGACCCAGCATCAAGTGGAACTCCAAACAGAAGTGCAGTAGCAAATGTAAGAGTTGATATGAGCACTGGTGTGCTCCACATAACAATAATATTCCCAGAGATTGAGTACATGAACTTGGTTAGCCAACCAAATTCTGATTCGCGGAAGGATAGGATTCTCTTATTGAAATGATCTTCCCATGCCTGGAACTTAATTACACGCATATAATTAAGCATCTCATTTGTCGCCTTCATTCTTGAATCTCTATTTTTCATCACATTGAACTGGAATCTGTTATTTCTTTTTGTGCCCATCACAACAAATATCATTACACCAATAATTCCAACGACTGTTGTGATGACTGAGGCACCGAGGCAGTTATATAGGAGAATCAAGGCAACAGAAATTTGTAATGGCATTAACCATACGGCATGTAGTTGTAACATCATATCAGAGAGCTGCTGTGCATCAACAGCCATATAATTCACTATTTGCCCAACTCCATGAGCCTGCCGAGCAGAGCAAGATAGCCTGAGCCCTTTCCTGTATAAGGATGTTATAAGAGTGCACCTAATGAGCATTCCAAGTTTCTGTGAATTGAAGTTGAACTGGTGAGTGGAAAAAACTTCTACAAATTTTGCAACAAGGAGAATCAATACAAGGTAGTATCCTTCGTAAAAAGAGCTGCTTTTCCCAGAAGTGAAATCCACAAATCTTTGAATAAGAACTGGTCCGACATACATTACACAGAGCCTCACAATTGCAAGGAATGCAGTCAATGCAACTTCCTTCCAAAAGCACCGCAACAGTGTGGTTCGAACTGGGTGCTTGCATTTTTCATGTGGTTTAGGCCACTTTGATTCGAAGAGCTCCGACATTCTTTCAGCTCTATGTTGTGGTGAGAGTGATGGGATTTCATCAATCTTAAGAGGGGATTTGTAGCCTTTACTCAACAGGGGATTCATCCAAATCCAGAAAGCCTTAGATAGTATAGAAGCTGAAGCAAATCCACTCACAACATCAGATTTGCTCAAAAGAGGTTCATATAATTTGGTTATTTCATCCATTCCAGGTTCAGAATCACTGTTCACAGCAATCCCAGTTGATCCTCTAATTGCAACAAACAAAAGGACAGTTGACAAAGGGAAAGACACTATGGAAACTATGTCATCCAGTTTCAAACTGCAAAATTGGGCTGTTTCAAAAGATACCAAGCGAATGATCCCAGATGTTGTAAATAAGGAAACAATGATGAAATTTGCAACCCAATAAATTCTAAGCGACAAAGGATGAGTAACAGCTTCAAACTTCTTCTCATGAACGATTAAGATAGCAATCACTGCATGAGTTATGGCGTGAACCAACCAAAAGAGTGCATCAACCAGCTTCCATGGCCATTGGGTGCTCCCACTGAATGTTAAAATGCAAATAACAGTGAAACAAAGTGCTAAAAGAGCAGTAACAATAAGGGAGAGCTTGAACCACAATGTAGTTCTGACAGAAGCTCTATTGTTCCTGATCAAGGGCTTGCTGATATCAGAGCTGGAGAGGCCGCTGGCTGTAAACTTAGAATAAAGCTTTTGAACCGCAAACACAATGAGGGCGAGCAAGAACAGGAGATCAACAAATGATAACAGAGCTCTTTGAGGACACGGGGAGAGGAAAATGAATCTCAGCCAATGCAATATCAGTGAAACAGATGTGTCCTCAGATGATTGAACCACAGAACTTGAACATGAAAGGGAAGTGATCCAACCAGATGCAGAAGACATGTTTAAAGTTTAAACAAGTATCACGTGAATACTACTGCTGAATAATCCTTCTATGTGTATATATATATATATCTCACTCCCTGAAAATATATTAGCAAAAGAAAAAAGAGCTTTTAGAGAAACAAGCAAAAGATTCTAGCAGAAAGGAGACGAAATCAATCAAGAACCAGCAGAAAAGCACAGTGCGCCAATATGATTGCAAGTTACAAGCATTAAATTCGAACAACTAATAATTATAATAAAAAAGGAAAGTGATAATGATTTTATAAAAAAAATATATATCATAAGCAAAGTAATGGCGACGGCAAAGGAGATATCAAATCTCCTTCTGCACTGCCAGCTGCAACTAACTTGCACTGGGATGCCGGAGTACATTCTGAGTTTTGACTATTGACCTTGACCCTTCGGCATTTTTACAGTCTTGTTTAAAATCACGTGAAAGTGAAGCCAGAAAAGCTACTGCCAAACTTTTCACTGATAATTATTACTAGTTTTTTTTGTTCCTTTTATTCGTTTAAATAATAAAAGATAGTTCAACTTCAAAGAAGCAGGAATCCTCCTCAAAATATAGAAGCAAATAATAATAATAAAAATAATATATAAATAAAAAATCCTGACCATGTGCATATTGAAAAGAAAATCAGAGATCACGAGTTCAATCATGATTCCCTTTTTTTTTAAAAGAGAAAAGTTGAATCATGCAAATCAAATCAGCAAAAAAAAAAAAAGACGACATAAAACAAGCCTCGCAGAAAAGGGAATAAAAAGAGAAAAGCTTTTGACTGAATACCAGCTTGGAAAAGTGGAAGCCAAAAGCCAAAAGTGCAGGCATCTATCAAATTTACGAATTACCTTACCTAAATGAATGAAGCCCGAACCAGAAACAGAAGCTCCAAGACAAAGATCTCGCTTGAGCGCTTCTGCCGCTTTGCCTTGGAGAGCCACCAACCACGGTGTCTAAATTCTATATGCGCTTCTAGAAGAAGAGCGTTGTCCAGTCCAGCCAGCCAGCCAGCTGCTGAAATGATGAAAATGGCAAGGGCAGACAAAAACAATAAAAACAGAATTAACAAGTCTAAAAGACTAGAGAGAGAAAGAGAAATGCAACACGATTCAAATGACTTGGTTGACAATCTTTACGTAAACTCTCGGACTCCAATCAACCAAACTTTGCTCCTGTGTCTCCGAAAACAACACGTCGAGCTTTGGCCCTTTTTTTTTTTTATATTATTATTATTTTGAGTTTACAGCTAATTCCTATTTAAAAAAATAAAAAAAAAAAAAAAAAGAAGAAGAAGAGGCTCGCAGCTAATTGACTCAACGTTGATCAATAAATGTTATTTACTCAACTAAGCAAGTCTAAGTTGTGAATGAATTTGCTCCGAGTACCAACCACTACTACTACTAAGAAGGCCCCACTGCCTTTAGAGTTCGCGCGCGTGGGAGCACTCTCTATTTTTTGATAGAGTGAACAGGTGAAAGGGAGAGCAGATACCGCTACATTTTACTAATTCATTAAATGTTTTGTTCTTTGTGATGGTTATTTAATGTTCCGATTAAGGAATTTGGATCCTTCAATATATACATAATCATCCTTTGCAGATGGGGAGAAAGTGCCGGGTTTTAAATTCAAAACGGTTTGATAACAATGCCCACTCACCTCAGTATGAAATTGATAAAGCACAATTTTCCGTCTTTGAATATCAATTTTATATGATTCGTACAGTGATTAAATTTCAATTTGAGTTCTAACTTTTATGATATTTTATATTAATGAATAATTTTATTAAGTCATAAATTTATCATTCAATAAAGAAATTAAATTTAAGTTAAAATTGAAAGTAGCATCGTTTACTATCAGTCGTATTTAGTAAAAATAGTAGTGAGAAAACATACTTTTTGAGTAGTGAATTTATCTAATTTACCGAGCGTTACATGTTGTGTCAATGTGACACTTTGGAAAATTTGGTAAGTCTAGCTTTGAACTATTGTGGTTGGTACATATCGGTGTAACCGCCTTTATTGACAAAGCATACAGCTATCCGGAGAAAAAAATATATATATTGTGTACATTATTTTTTGTAGTGAACTAAGCGAGTTTTGTGGAGACGAATCGAAAATAACTTTTGCAATCGCCTTGAAAATAAGGAGAGAAGGATTCCCAATCCCATACAACAAGACACGGCCAAGGCGTAAGAGTACGCAACAGTCACTTCAGCCTCTCCATTAATTAACTATTAATCCACCTGCAATTTGATTGTCTTATGTTGTTGTATCTAAATTCGTTCGTAATTTTCATATTCAAAGCGGCCATAACAGTGTATAAATTAATCTGTCGATTCGCAGATGTTATTATTTTAAATTTTTAATCACGCGGCGGGGACGTATCTAAAAGAAAGAAAAAAATTGCCCATAAGGGGGTTAATTAAATAATGTAAAAGAAAAAAGGAGCAACAAACAAACAAATTTGGGGGGGAAAAAAAAAAAAGAGAATCTGATAACAAACGGAGTCACTTTGTGTGAAAACAAAAGAAACACGTATGACTGAAGCAGACTGAAGCAGACTTACGCATTTGCTTTTCTACTGTGGATCTTATTACAGCTGATTGTTGTCGATTTGTTTTACTCTTTTTATTGTTAAAGTGGTCATTTGTGTTGTCTTTAGTGTGTAATTCGAATAGCCCTTTTTTGTTTTCCCCATTTGAATGTGACATTTATCAACAATAATTGAGGTGGGTTAGGAAGTGTCAATCTCACGGGGTTAGATAAAATATCAAACTGAATCATATTTGAAAAATTCATCCTTGCTGTCGTTCTTAAATCATAATGTTGAAACAGTTTTTTTTCTTTTCGATTAAGAAAATACTTTAGTGGATAGAATTTAATTTGTTGAACATTGCTTTTAACATCAATAAAAGATAGCAAGAAGATAAAAGAGAAAGTGATACATGCACTCTAAGATTTAGAAAAATAATCACAAAAATTCTTAAATTGTAGAAAATGGGACACTAAGACCTTTTTTTTTTTTTTAACTATAATAACATTTGAATATAATAATTAAAAAATGACTTTAAAGGTTTTTAATTAACACAAACTTAATATAAATAATATTATTAACATTTAAGTATTTAAATTTTAAATTATTATATTTATTTTAATAATATACTTGTATTTATTACATATATTTTAAATAAATCTTTGAGTTAAATAGATTTAACAATTAACAAAATATCTCCCCTATTGATAATATTGAAATTAATATTTTACATTTTATTCAAAATAATTTTAATTTTTAACTTATTTATTTTAAAAGTATGTTTTTTTATTTATTATTAAAAATTACTTTAATATAATAAAATAGGTCTAATAGATTGTAAAATATAAAAATATTTTTATATATTAAAATTATTTTAAAATGTATATATTATTATATTTATTATAAATTCTTTTTAAAATTATATTGTTAGAGAGTATTATGATCGAGCTCCTTATCACAACCTGCTGTGCTGCATAGTTATAAAGGCCATTTCATTTTAGTCTTGTTCGGTGTTCACCCATCCACACACACGTAGGACCACTCATAATATTTGGCAACAACCAATTGTCAGATTCTGTTAACTTCCTCCGCCTTTCAAACAAAACTGGACGACTGTCATGCACTCATTATCCTTTAAGAAAGTAAAATGCAACAACATTAAAAAAATTTAAAAAAAAATAAAAAGGAAAAAGAATCGTCACACATGACATCAGAACGATTGAAATCTACGTAGGTAGTTGCCAAAAAAAACCCCACAATTATTTGATCATCCGCAATTTTCCGGCCCCCTTAAAAAGATTAAATGACAATTTTTTTTTTTAAAAAAAAAAAGTATTATTGATTGATGTTTTGTTGTTTTGCAACTTTTCTTGCTTATCGGTTTTTACTACAATCACTCGATGGTGTTCCCAGTACCCCGGCTGATGTCAGGCTTCCAAAGTTGTCGTGATTCATAATGTATCGAGAAACGAACAATAAACAGCCCCCAGAAGAATTATAATTGGCACGTCCCAACTCCCAAGAGCTTTGCGTGGCTAATTTGGAATCACAAACTGAGCTATCATGCTAATTGCTATTTGGATTATGTGCGATAAGATTTTTTTTTTTTTTTTTTGGGTTTTAATTGATGAAGTGTAAGAAATAATTCGAAAATGACTTTGTTTTTGTAAACCACCTTATGTACGTGCATATGTCACATGTGCAAGCAATAATTATTTGTATTCGTACCTTTGATTGATCCGACGACAGTTTACGTGTCCTCGCTTGTCACTAATTTGCATGAGTGACGCGATTGGCACCTCTCTATATTTCTTATGAAACCCCTATTATTATTTATTTATAAATTCATCTTTTATATTTAAATTATATTAAAAATAAAACTTATCTAATTAAACCCACGTATGTTTTCTTTCTTTTTTTTCTTCATTATAAACTCATTAAATTTATAAAATTTGAAAAAATAATGAATTGTCATAAAATAAGAATTTGATCTAAATATTAAAAAAATTATAGAAAATATAATTTTGTGAAGTTTGGTTATTTACGCTAATTTTTTTTTAAAGATTCACGCACATGTCTTTATGTATATACCAAGATTATTACCTATTAGAAAAAACAAAGACAGATAGAGATAAAAATTATAAAATCATAAATGTTATAATAAAAAAAAGATTGAAAGTGGTTTGAAATGAGAGAAGGACGAGAGAGAGAGAGCCTAATAATTTTTTTTTGTTAAGTATTAATGCAGGAGTTTATTAAGAAAGTACAACAAATGAGAGTTATTTTAAGAATTAAGAAGAATACGTAGAAAAAATAGATTTAAAAAGAATGTTACAGCACATGTGTGTCAATAGTCTAACTCTTTGCATAATTAGTTGCCGCATTAACTTTACATAATTGCGGACAACAATTATAATTTTATATTAATATTACTACCATCATTAATGACATAAAAAACTACTACCATCACTAAAAAACTACGCCTCGAGAGGATATTTCTCTTATAGGATAAAGATAAATATTTCTCTTACAAATATAAGTAACACACATATATACGCATGTATGTATATGTATGCATATACATAGATATATCAAATTTAAGCTATATTATAATATAGTTAATTTAAGTTAATCTGAATTGATTCTTACTGTAAATATCCATAAATTTTTAATATTATTAGCTGCTGTTGTTATATTAGATAGTCAAAGCATGCATGGAAAATATAATACTTGGCGCGGTTCGTATGGTCATAAACGGTGGCGGAGTTTGATTGCTCCTTCCATTTAATCAACAGAAGAATTGAAAAATAAACTACAAATATGTAATCATGTCACCATTTGGAGCAACTTTCTTTCAATTGTTTGTCTGCATGTTAATGATGGTTTGCGAACAAAATATTTCTCCACCGAAGAAAAGAAAAGAAAATGATTTTGTGACACATCGGATTGAAAAAGACTCACCTTAATTACACGAGATGTAACGAAGTCTTCTGTTTTTATTTTTTATCATTTCGCCGGATTTGTGCTTTACATAGACACTTCCCCCACCAGCCACTGAATCCCACAAGATCACTTAGAGCATTATTAAAGCTTTTAAAAATCATATTTAAATATTATCTATTACTCGAATCAATCTCATGATTTCACCCACCGGCAGCAATAAAGTCATTAACTATCATTTCCATCACGAAGAGTCCGAAAACTGTTATCACATGACAAGATGGCAATGTGTGCGTGACAAAATTGGCAAATAATAAATCGGTTGGGGGAAGGTGAAGGACTGAAGCCAGAGCCTAACAATAACGGCCGGGTATCCGCATCTGTGATTAAAAAATAGAGTTATGTTATTTACCCCGGATCAAATCCTAGGTCAAATTTCGAACTTGAGAAAATAATGCTGTTTTAAGGATTCAATTTTGTTAAGATAGATGGGCTACTTTCTTCACGCAACGATGGTGTTTTGAGGATCAATTGTTGGTTTTAACTTCATCCCATAGGATAGAAGCAAAGAAAACATGGGACTGAGCCAAGGAACAAATGAATTAAGAGTCCATAGTGGATGGAAAGTTTGTGGCCGATTTCAGAAGAATTGTGGTTGAAAATCTTGATCGATAACGGCTGATTTGTGGGGAAAATTTTTGCGGGAGATTTCCATCGATGATGGGAAGGAGAAAAATTTTGCAAACGATGTGTTTTTGGCTTAATAAAACGGTGCGTTTAGTTCGAAATTTGACCCGAAATAAATAATATTTTCTTAAAAAATAACGTAATATTATAATAATAATAATTATTATTATTATTTTCTTTATAGGTTGGGGGTTAGCCCAGTTGAGAGTAAGCGAAAATAACGCATTTTAATTTTATTTGAGGGATACTTACATTTGAATATCATCGACATACTCTTAAGATAGAAAATAAAATATTATTTAATATTATAATATTTTTACAACACACAACACAATCATATTGTTCATATTATAATATTATTATTTTCGTCATGATGTTATTCTATTGACTTTAAAGCTTTATTATAATATTTTATTTTAATGGCCAAAAATTAACCGACTACACAGGAGACAGGACACAAGCAAAGAAAGCCATTGCTTCTGCCTTCTTGTACTACCGTATGAAATACGGTGGGTCCGTGGGCCGCTTGTCGGTATCTAGGTCCTTCTAGAAATTGTACGCTTCTCTTAGTCCAAATCCCTCTTTTAAATTTTAACTGACAAAAAATGTGCCGCTATTCTTCTCTCACGTTCTGCGTAGAAAGTAATGATGTGTTCATTTTCTGGATTAGGAAATTTGAATCTAAAATCGAAATTGTTCACAATATTTATTTGTAAAATTGAGATTTGAAATCGGAATTAAAATCACGTGAGGCTCACAAATTTAGAAATATCCTTATAGATCTGATTCTCAAGACTCAAGAGGACATTGGGCATTAAAATCTGATTTCTTGAATTATCTATTTTACCCCATGAAAATTTTATGATATCCAAATTGTTTTCAATTAAGTTCTCTCATTTACATTTTAATCCCTCTAGAATTTATAAAAATACTCAATATTTTTGTATTATTTATAAATAGATCCTTTATTGTTATTAGTAATAGTACTAGTAACAGTTATGGTAACAATAGTGTTAGTAGTAGTAATAGTAGTAATTATTATTATTATTATTATTGTTGTTGTCGTCGTCGTCATTAATTTCATCATCATCATCATTATCATTATTAAATTTATTAATTTTATTATTTTAATTAATATTATTGTCATTTTTATCATCATTATTATTATTCTTATTGATTTTATTTTTATTTTTACTCTTATTATTGTTATTATTAGAATACATACAGATAATAATATGGACAACAATTAACGAATAACATTTTAATAATTTATAACAGTCTATTCTGATTTTAAAATAAAGTAAACATATCAATGGAAATGCCGTTCATTTCGATCTCGATTCTTACAATTCAAATGAACAATTTATTCTAATTCTAATTTTTTATTATGATTCTAGTTCATACTAATACCAGTCTATTTTAATTTTTGTTTAGTAAATGCACCATATGAGTAATACTCTACTTTCTAAGCTAGTGAAAGTTTAGCCTTATTGGTTTGAATCTCCCAAGTTGAATTTGGGAGTTTGGGTGCGAATTCTAACAAACTCCTTTCTATTGATTTAAGGGTGAAATTATTATCCTTTTAAATTTATAAAATTCTGTGAGTAATTTGTAAGGATTAATTCTAGTTTGTATTATGAACTGCATAGCAATTTGTAAGGACTAGATTTTGGGTTGTGTATCGGTTGAAGTGCATTAAAAAAAAAAAAATTACTCTACTTTTTAAGTACTAGTCTTTTAACATCCTCCATCCTAATTACAGTTGTATTCATCCATTAATACTTAATGTTAGTTTGAAGGTATTGTATTAAATTATCATATGGCAATATTTGAAATTTGATATAAATCCCCTTCACCCAACAAGTGACGCTACACTAGTAGGGTAGTTACTTCCATAACTATTTGTGAGAATAGACACACCTGTTTATATGTATGAATAAATATTTTATGAGTTTAAGAGTGTGTTTGAAATATAGGATTATAGGGTATTAAAACACGGTTCACATTAAATTGACACAAAAAATGTGATTGACAAAATTAAAGAACTCACTGTAATGCACCACAATGCATCATTTAGAAGAATAATGCAAACCGAAATCGAGGGAACCTTAAGTTTGTGCAATGCAATGGCTTTTGCGTCAATTGAGGCAAATGCATCTTATTATAATAATATAAACATAAATTATTTTATTATTAAATAATATTGTAATAAAATATTATGTAATAAAAATATTTTATTACAATATTATTTTATTTAATAATACTATATTTTAAATACAAAAATTAATAATAATAATTAAATATAATTACTAATAAATTTAAATAATATTAATTTAATATTAATATGATATAATGTAAAATTAAAGAGGAGATAGAAAAATATTAATGAAATTAGGAAATATAGGGCACCTATATCTCTAAGATTTGGAGAAGTAGACATGTAAATTTCTAAGTTTTCAATAAGGTACAATAAAACTTTATTTTAATTATAATATCTTTTATAGATACTAATTAAAAAATTGGCTTTAAATTTTTTAATTAATTACAAATATAATTTAAATATACTAATTTGTGTAGTGGGCTAATAATATTATAATATTTTTGATATATCAAATAATTTTTGAAAATGTAAATTTATGATATTTATTTTAAATAAATCTTTGGGTTAAATAGATTTTACAATTCTTAAAATATATTTCATGTATTAGAAATATTAAAATTATTTTATATATTATTAAAAATAAATAATTTAAAAAAAATATATTTTTAATATTATGTTTTTATTTATTATAAAATGTAGTTTAATATGATATAAGATTGTAAATTATTAAAATATTTTTTAAATATTAAACTTATTTTAAAATGTATTTAATATTATATTTTATTTATTATAAAATATTAGAGTTAATTTTTTTGAGTTAATACAACTAAATAAAATTATAGTCAAAAGGCAGTCTGCATATCCCTTGTTAAGAATTTGGGAGTTTACGCGATAATTTTCTCAAATTGGGAGGATGCGGGTGTCCTCTTCCCAAGAAATTAATAATTTGATATCATCTAATTTTCACCCTCCGTTTATCTCTAATCTAATGGTTAAAAATTTTGTGTATAAAATTATGTCCCTTTGGTCTCTCTCTTTCTCCTAAAATTTTGAATTAATTCCTTCCCAGTGCACAATTTATTTGTCTAGTACTTTAAACTTTTATACTTACATTTATAAAAGCAAAAAGATTATTATGGTTGAAAAGAAATAGGTGACATAAATACCAACAGAGAAGAAAAAAATAAATAAATACCAAAAGGGTTTCACGAGTACTTTCAGGCGGTGCCACCAGCAATTCTGACTCAGCTCAGTGTATAAAAATTGACCTGGGCCTACATAAGCCCAAATATCTCAGCCTGTTTTGTCATTGAGTGGAAGAGTTATTCGCGCCCCTCTAATCCCCTCTTAAAACCCCTATTTCATGTTTCTCAAAATAAGTCATTGCACCAGTGTTTTAATAGTATTGCTAACAGCTTAAATCGTTTAATCAGTGAGCCATTTCCTACGAACATCAACACCTCATATGTGCAAAACTTATTCCTTCTTTCAGGTCATGGACCTCAAAACTGTTATGTCTAACTCATGAGAAATTTGAGCAATTGACAAATTTCAACAAAAGCAGCAATTAATAAGAGAAAATGAGCAGGGAAACAAAAAAATATAAAGAAAGATAAGATACTTCGGATTTGAGAATTGAGAAGAAAGAGATAAGTACAGTTAAAATAAAAAGATATAGACATCGAGATGGGATTTCTGGCAAAATAACAATTAATAGGTGTTAATAGAAATATTATGAAATTTTAAATTATTTCAATGGGTATGTTTAAAAGAGGGTTTTAAGATAATAGTAGAGGGGTGCCAATAGTTCCACTCTTCATGGCAATGGGCAATGCAGACTCTCCTCTTGTTGGGCTTAATAATAAGGTAAAGCCCGTCTTAAACTACAACTACGTCGGCGCACAAAAACTACCATACACGATCATTTAACACCGTCCGATTTCATCCTCCCATGCATCTCCAAACCTCCGATTCAAAATCCACCAATCAAAACTCTCACACGCACAGTAACAACTGCCACCAATCGTCCGAGTCACCGTACTGTATAAAAATAGAAATATCTAGAAGGTGAAGAAAGTACTAGAAGTGACGCTTTATACTTGCATAGCATAAACGCGCTTGCTTTCTCGTTACTTGACAAAACAGCAGGCTGTCGCAACTCTCTCTCTCTCTCTCTAGGGTTTTACTGTTTCCTTTCCATTTCGAGACAATATGAGGTAAGCCGTCTTCTCTCCTGTGTTGGTTATATTCGATTTCTGATCTTCTGTCACTCGATTCCACTGATTCACTCTCGCGTCATCTCATACTCTTTAATGTACTACCTGAGTAATCTCTTTATTGTTTCTTTAACTAATTCTTGGGGGTTGGTTTAAGGTGAAATGATGCAATAAAACGTTTTGTCTCACTTTCCTGTAACAATGTCTTTTGTACAAGATGCTACACCAGTTAGGGTTTTTTTTTTTTTTATTATCAGTGTAACATGGGTAATTTTTTTTAATTGTTTCTATTTGTGAAGCAAATATTGATGCAAAAGGTGAGGTTCAAGAGATAATGGCATTAATTTTGTGAAAGATTTGCGTATCTTCATAATTTGTTGTCTTCTTTTGTTCTTTAAAGTTTCAAGTTTCATCCGCTCACGACTGAAAATTCTCTTATTTTTTAAGTTATTTATATATCTGGTTAACCATAGCATGACTGGATCCCTACCCACCAATGTGAGTCTTGTAATACCCCCATGATATATTACCTCACTTGCCAAACTAGCTGGTATCTATAGTTTTTGACTCTCTTTTTCACCCAAATGAAAATGAAAAAGAAGACAACCTAGTGCCACGTAGTATGTTTATTAATTAAACATCATATCTATTATGTCTATTGAAACGCAAATAATTTTTTAAGAAGGTTGGAGCTGTGGAGTTAGGCTGTTCCTGGGAATATGATAGATCTGGTAATTGCATACACTGCCAATTCCCAATTGATTGCTGTAAAAATGAAATCTCTGGAAAACTTAGACTGAAATAATTTCTGGTAGCATTCAAAAAAATTACAGAGGTAGATATATATATATATATATATATATATGGACTTTCTGAATATACTCATAGTTTTGTGGTTGTCTGCAAATCCATCATTGTATTTTGTTGCCGCTGTTGTGTCGCCTAATTCGATCGAGTTATTTTATGCTGGGGGCCAAACCTTGTATTTGGATAGGATTTTATTAAGGGTGTGTATGCAGTGGTATCTCTGGGTTTTCGCATTTGTTTTAGTTCATTTTCTCTAAATTTGTTTTAAATTTTGTAGCCGTGTTCCTGAGGTGAAGTGGGCCCAGAGGCAAGATAAGGTATTTATAACCGTGCAATTACCTGACGCAAAAAATGCCAAGGTAAATCTTGAGCCAGAGGGAGTGTTCTCCTTCTCTGCTAGTGCTGGTGCTGAAAACCACCTTTATGAGCTCAAGCTGGAGCTTTTTGATAAGGTCAATGTGGAGGTAAGATGCTGCACCTTTTACGCATTAATGTTTATGTGTGTGGGTGTGTGAATGGTTAGTTGATGACAGGTGAGCATTTTGCTCGCTCAAGGAAAAACCTAGTAACTTGTATTAATGCAACTAGATTTGTAACCTTAATCTGATAATTCATTGCATTGAGGTGTATAGTTAATTTGATAATGTTTCCAGCCTTTGCTTCTACTCCTTGTTCCCGGGTAATTGGTCAGTATGGATCAGTTTCATCTTTACTCAGCCATGTGTCTGTGCATGCATCCTATTGCTTGGATTTATTATGATCTTAAAAGTAGATTCTCAAGGTCTTTGATGATATTTATTTTAAAAGTAAGGGAGATGGACAGAGCTACAAATATAATCCTTAACCGCTATCTCCTGAGGAGTCAGACTTGGTGGCTATCCCAAAATAGAGCTAAAAGCGATTCAGCTGCATCCCTGGGGGCGTTTTGAAGGTCTTAGTATATTGTATTTAATCCTTTTATTTCCTTTTTCTTTAGGAAAGCAAAATTAATGTAGGTGTAAGGAGCATATTCTGCATTGTGGAGAAGGCAGAAAAAGGATGGTGGAAGAAACTACTTCGTGGAGATGGCAAGACACCCCATTATGTCAAAGTTGATTGGGACAAATGGGTAGACGAAGACGAGGATAATGGTATTATGAACCTTCTGTTTTGCTGATGAGTTATCCTTGGTTCAGGTTTTTGAATACATTTATGCTTTTGAAAGAAAAATTCATCAATTTTGGTTCTTTGATCAGGTGCAGGTGCAGGTGACTTGGATCTTGGGGGGATGGACTTTTCGGTATGATTATGTGGCTTATAGACAGGTTCCTTCTGAAAATTTTGCTTGTAATGTTTGCTTTTACTGATTCTTGATGCTGTTTGCAGAATTTTGGTGGCATGGGAGGTGATGATGGTATGGGTGGCTTTGAAGACAGTGATGATGAAGGTAAAATGCCACAAACCTTTTGTTACTTATCTGCCATATTCTCCCTCATTTTCTATGAGGGATATTGAGTTGCAATTTGTTTCTTTCATTAACTGCCTCATTAATTGTAGACTACTTTTTAATGATAGTGACAATTGGGCCATTAAAAAGTTTATTATATGCCACCGATTTGAGAGGAAATTAAATTACTGAGTGTCTTTGATGCTAGTCATTTTCATCGGCAACTGAATCAGTGGCCTTACTGGTCTCCAAGATGTTTATTGAATGTCAATGGCCTTTTAAATTATGGTTATTTGCGCATTGATGGCTTTATTTTTCCAACTTAGCTTTCTTGTACATTTCTGTTTGACATAAGAAACCTGCTTAGTGTTAAATGTTTTCTTGACTTCCTGGTTTTATTAGCTTTTAATTTGGCTGCCTTTGCCTTTTTCTTTTTTTCTTTTTTCTGTGGATATAGAAGTGGCAAAGCCGCAACAAGAAGCTCGCAAGGCAGGAGATACTAATCAAGAAGAGGAAGGTGCGGACAAGAGTGATGCTGGCAATACTGAAGGGAAAACAGAAGCTGCTCAAGGCACATAATATCGTGGTTGCTCCAAATGCCAAGTTCACTTGAGCTATAGTTTCAGGATGGGATAAATCTTTTCAGTTTTTGTGACAGGATTGATGCGTGTGTTTTCTTGCCTAACCAAGTGAAGTTAAAAAATTTCTTATAGGTGCGACAATATAGCCAAAGAACTCTTTTAACTTGGATTAGGATGTTGTATTGTTTGTCTGTTTCGTGGAAGATAATTTGGAAAGTGAGCTTTGTGAGCTCGTTCATCTGGTGGTTGAGAGTAGTCATCAGTTTGTCTTGTAGACAGAGAACTGCCATTGTTAATGGTGGCATTTATCTTTCAAATTTAATTTACTATTTAGTTAGCTTGTTTATCAGCATGAATGTGGATGTTGCATGAATGTGGTCTGCGAGTTTCTTATATGATTGTGGTGTTATCATATTAGAACATTCTGGTGCTTGCTTGTTTCTGTGTGGAAATGTCGATGGGGTCGAATGTGCTGATTAGCGAGAACTGGAACGTTTCTCATTAACCAATAAAGAAGTAAAAAAAAAAAGGAACGGGAGAAGTAGATCATACCGTACCCCGGCGTTTGGTCTCTGTTTCTGCACCGAGCACGTTTCAAGCTCGCAGATCGCACGAGAGCTTACGTGACAAATGTGTTCGGACTGTGTGACTTCGTCTTGGGCTTCCTTTTGGAATTGAATAATAGTTAGGAGAGGAGTGGGATGGAATGGGAAGGAAAGAGGAGAGAAAATAAGGGAAAAATATGGTTAATTTTCATCTTGTTTGGTTAGTTTGAAAGGGGATTATCTTTCTTTTCCTTTCTTTTTCTTTCTTCTCCTCAATTTCTCTTATTTTTCTCTCAGTTTTCTCTCTACTTGGCATTTTTCTTCTTTATATTAAATGTCATTAGAGTTTAGTCAGCGGCACAAGTAAAAAATGTTATGATGTACGTATGAAACGGACAGATTTAATTATTATGCCAAAAAAAAAAAAAAATTTCTTCCCAGTGTGAACGAGGTTTTTAGAGAAGAGAATCGAGGTTTTTCTTCTTTAGCTAAACTCGCGTTATTGCTATAAATTAATAAGTTATTATGTGTATTATGAATAGGATCAATCTCAGTCCCATCTTGTATATGTAAGTGTGATGAAAAAACATCTCACTCCTGTTAGTATATTTTTTTAAAATAAAAATACATTTTGATTCCATCCCAAAAGAGATGGGATCTTGCGGGATCCCATCTCAATTGAAAAATTTTTTATTTTAGTCGCTAATGAGACGAGATGTGACATAATTTACCAATTCTAATCCCGTCCCCATATATGCAAGTAGAATGAAAAAATATCTCATTCTCGTCTTAAATTTTTTATGGAATAAAAATATGTCTAAATCCCGTCCCAAATAGTCAGGATCCCATCCCATCGGAAAAAAATGTCATCGGAAAAAAATGTCAATTGAAAAAATTCTCATTTTTAGTCGCTAATGAGACGAGATGTGACATAATTTACCAATCCTAATCCCAGTCCCCGTATATGCAAGTAGAATGAAAAAATATCTCATTCTCATCCTTAAATTTTTTATGGGATAAAAATATGTCTAAATCCCGTCCCAAATAGTCAGGATCCCATCCCATCAGAAAAAAATATCATCGGAAAAAAATGTCAATTGAAAAAATTCTCATTTTTAGTCGCTAATGAGACGGGATGTGACATAATTTACCAATCCTAATCCCGTCCTCGTATATGCAAGTAGAATGAAAAAATATCTCATTCTCGTCCTTAAATTTTTTATGGGATAAAAATATGTCTAAATCCCGTCCCAAATAGTCAGGATCCCATCCCATCGGAAAAAAATGTCATCCCTAATTATGAATATGAAAAAAATTATTTTGTTGTTAAGATAAATTAGAAAATATTACACAATCTTTGTAATATGGTCAACATTATTTCGTAGTGATTAATAATCATGTTGTGTCAACCGTTCGAATAGTCGTGTTTTAATTTTCATTGGATCGCCTTTGTAATCTTGTTGTATCAACATGTTTACTAAGTTATGAAGTCATTTATGACCCATTTATCAATATATCGTGTCGTAATTGTGTATAATTGTGTCATATTTTCCCACTAACTTTGTCATTTTTCTCATTAATTGTGTTGTTTTCTTGTTGTGTTAATCTAGTAATTATGTTGTAATTGTGTTATGATGATTCTTTTATTGAGTGAGTATCTTCATTTGTATTCAAGATTTTGACAGATTATTAAACAGATAATATATATTCATTCGTATTCAAAGATTTTGACTAAATAAATCCTATTTGTGTTTTCTTAACTTCGACATAATATGAATATAAAGCAACAACATGAATTGATACCTAAAATAATAGGAATATTGTTTTCTTATATGATTCTTTTTTTTTTCTTTAATATTTACCATCGATTAAACATATTATGGTCCCATTTGGGATGGAGGTGCTGTATCTTTTAAGGTATAGCTGCTGTAAAAAAAAACTCACTATAAAACAAAAATTAATAAAATATAATAAATATAAATTTTAAATAATAATTTTAATAAAATTATTAAAAATATTATAATTTTTTATTCTACAAGTGAAAAATTTTTATTACATATGTTTCAATGTAACGCCCGTTAGTGTTTAACAAATACGTAAATACTGAAACTTACAAGGTACAGCTGACCACCTCAATCTCATGCAGCACCGTGTATCTAATGAGGTCACTTTTCAAATTTTGGATAATCTGACAACATGTCACGTAAAAATTTAGTCAATAAAATCAAAACAAAGGCAACACCTCTTCTGCTAAAAAATGCTCATTACATAGATTGTCAGTACACGTTAGTGTTTAACAAATACTTTAATACTGAAACTTAAAAGGTACAGCTGACCAACCTCAATCTCAAATGCACCGTGTATCCTATGAGGTCACTTTTCAAAATTTTGGATAATCTGACAACAATGTCACGTAAAAATTTAGTTCAATAAAATCAAAACAAAATGCTAACACCTCTTCTGCTAAAAAAATTGCTCCTTTACAAGTCATGGAAAATCGAGAGAATACGTAATTTCAGCAACTCTGGCTCAACAAAACCAAGCAAAGAGTAGAAACAACAAACTTCTACCTGTCTGCATCAAGTGATGGAGCATCTTCTCCCATCTGGCCAGCTAACTGTTCCAAAACTGAATATAATACATCTCTCATAGGATGCAAGCTATCTGATACAGAGAAAGCATGTACTTTATTTTCAATTTCTATCCAGCTGATTGCTTGTTCTTTCTTGAGCTGTCTCTCATTTATAAGTTGTCTCACTTTCTCCACCAATCTTCCTTTCCCAAGAGCAGAATATATACTTGAAAGCAGCCCATAGGTTGTGGAGGACTGAGGATTCTGATCAATAAGTTGATCAACTACTTTCCTTCCCATATCTATATTTCCATGGATTCTACATACACCATGTAAGGCATTCCAAAGATAACTGTCATGCTCATAAGGCATCTTCTCGAGCTGATTCATCAACTGGTCAGAACATCCAGCTTGGGCCAAGAGTTCAATTAAGCATGCATGATGTTCTTGATTGGGAATGATGCCAAGATCATGTGTCATGGACTCAAAATACGTGAGCCCTTCCTGCACTAGACCTGAATGTGTACATGCATTAAGAATAACAGCCAAAGTGATCTTATCTGGCTTCACACTTGATCTAACCATCTCATGAAATAACCGTATTGCTTGTTCATCATAACCATGCTGTGTTAAAGCAGAAATCATTGTGTTCCACAGCATTGAATTTTCCTTATTATCAGTAAGATCAAACACCTGCCTGCCATCATTTAGACACCCACATTTCGAATACATGTCAATGAGAGAACTCATCACTATTGTATTGGATCTAAAATTTGTTCTTATCAGAAAACCGTGTACTTGTTTCCCATGCTTAAGTGAAACTATACTAGCACAAGCACAAAGACAACTACTAAATGTATGTTGATTAGGTCTAATGCGAAGAATCATCATCCTTGTAAATAGTTCAAGTGCCTTTTGGCCTAAACCATTTCTAGTGTATCCCACAATCAAAGTTGTCCACGAAACTGGGTTCTTCTCGGGCATCTCATTGAATAACTTACTAGCTGATTCCATATCCCCCAATTTAGCATAACCTGAAACCATAGTTGTCCAAGTAAGAACATCCCTCACTTCGGTCTCATCAAACAGCCTCCTAGCATCTCTCAACTCTCCGCACTTGGCATATGCATCAACAATTGAACTTGAAATCACCACATTTGATAGAAACCCAGTAACCAAAACCTGCCCATGAACCTGCCTAGTGAGCTTTAACTCCTCCAGTTTCACACAAATAGTCAAAATACCAGCAAAATTGAACTCATTGCACCTAATTGAAAACCTCCTCAGCACTTTATAAAACTTTAAACCCTCCTCAACAGCCCCGCTTTTTGCATACCCTATAATCATCGTATTCCATGAAATGACATCCCTCTCCGCCATATTATCAAACAAATTTCTAGCAGGCTTCATCATGCCTAAATTAGCATACCCAGAAAGCACATTATTATAACTGAATAAATTTTTAACAGGAATTTTATCGAATACCTTGCGCGCATCCACATCACTGCCGCATTTGAAGTACATACTGATCAAATGGTTTGATAAAAATGTTGTGGGTGTTTTGCGTTGCGTTAGCTTCAAATGGAGATGGACCCGTTTGCCTAATTTTAGAGATTTTGATTTAGTACACTGTTGTAAGATAAAAGCTAGTGTTTCTGCGGGCAAGCGAATGCCTCTTTGAGCTAATAAATCAAGTGAAGAGATGGCCTCAGAGAGCTGGCCTTTAGAGATGAGACTGAGAAAGGATTGAATGAGGCAGTTATTGGGCAGATTCTTCCTATTTATGCCACGTGGCGAGAAATTAGAGGGCATTGGCAGCTCCGGTGAGCATCGCCGCCAGGCAGTGAAGATCAGTGACTGTAATGTGTGTATAATTTAAACAGAAAGAGAACGAACAATAAAGACGTGAAGTGAAAGCAGTTATTCATTTTAAATTATTATTTTTTGATTGGCTGACGTGGGAAAAAAAGTGAAAAAAAAAAAAACCTGCCATTAGACTTGGTTATACAAAACGCGAATAAAACCCTAAAAACCTCACACACGAAAGGAAAGGCGGGAGCAACAAATGGAAGAAGAAGGCACAGAGATGGAGATGGAAGCGGAAGAATCTCAATCTCAACCTAAATCCCAGAGCTGTGATAATGTAAACTCAATCAAGAGATTTGGGCTCAAAAACTCAATTCAAACCAACTTCGGCGACGACTATGTTTTTGAAATCGTTCCTAAGTACTGCTTCTCACTTTCCCTGCCTTCTTGTCAAAGATAGATTCTTACACCAAAAAAACAAAAAACAAAAATTGATTTTTTTCATAAACTTTCATTTCTCAATTGCTTGGAATTTGATGTCTATTATTGATTCGTGGTCAAGGAATGACTGGTCATTAATGGCGGTGTCGCTGTCAACAAATGCAGTGAAACTGTACTCACCAGCGACCGGTCAGTACTCTGGAGAGTGCAAGGGTCATTCTTCAACTATAAACCAAATATCTTTCTCAGGTCCATCAACCCCACACGTTCTGCATTCCTGCTCTTCTGATGGCACCATCAGAGCTTGGGACACCAGATCATTCCATGAGGTTCTGTGTGCTCACATATATGCTGTTTTAATATTCTACTTATTTTGTGCTTCTTTTCTTTTTTATTTTCCCCCTTGTTTTTTAGTATTTTTCTTTTTAATCTATTACAAATCTTGCAGGTATGGAGTGTAACTGCTGGTTCTCAGGAGATCTTCTGTTTTTCTTTTGGAGGATCAACTGATTATCTTCTTGCTGCTGGATGTGGTTCACAGGTTTGAGCACATTGAAGTTTTAACTAGAGAATCCCTGATGGGCTATCAAGTTTATATGATTTCACAATTCTTTCTTTTTATTCATTTATCCAAGTATATTTAAATAATTTGATCCAGATACAGTTCTGGGACTGGAGGAACAAGAAGCAAGTTGCTTGTTTGGAGGAGTCTCATGTTGAGGATGTCACCCAGGTTTCGTTATGATGCCCATCCAACATTTATTTATTTATTTTATTTTCATGTTTATCCATGTGTGAAGTCTATGTTTAACTTTGGCCAAATCATAGACTTAAAATTATAAAAGTTATTCATGTGACAACACCTTGAAGTTTTAGTGGATTGAGATGAGGCTGCAAATCACATACAGATGTAATTAAATATTGGATTATAAGTTGAGGTATTCACGAGTAATTTTATGATGAGGGAATTCCTTATTTTAATAAAGTAATGGGTAAGCTGAAAGGAGGGGGAAAAAAACACACACACACTCCAACGCTATGTATTTTATTTGTGTACTGAAATCTATGTTTTTTCACAATATTAAAGTCGAGAACAAGCTAAAAGACAAAAAAAAAACATAAATTTCAATACACTACATGACAAAATATATCACATTGTAGTCTGTATTGTTTTTGTCTTTTAGCTTATCTTTGGTTTTAATATGGTAAAGAATCCCTAATTAAATAATCGTTATATATATAATAATACATTTTAACTTTAAATGCTTACCATCAGATTTAGTGGATCCAAAATTAAGTCAACTTTTTAACTCAAAATTTTAAGCTAGGGGAAACCCACGCGTATATATACATGTTCTTTCAAATGTACTTTATACTTAACTCTAGAAGATGAGTACAGCTTAGAAATGCAGTAGCTTTCTGTGTGCAAATGAAACAAAGCAATGGTCATGTTCTTTTATGGTGAACAAGTTGGTATCACATACCCAAGCTTTAAGCCAGTGAATACTGTTGGATTTTTTATTCAGTGATGTTCTTAAAGTTTTATGCTGTCTGTTTATGAATTGATATCACAGCAGAAATTTATTGCTTCCTTCGCGTATTCATTATAGAAGCGTTTTTTTCTCCTTATTTTAATAATGTCATGATTTATTACAGGTTCACTTTGTGCCTAACAATCAAAATAAGGTTGTTTCTGCTTCTGTGGATGGATTGATTTGTATATTTGATACTGGTGGAGATATCAATGATGATGATCATCTGGAATCTGTAAGTGAAGTGTATTAAGAGAATGAAGAATTCATAATTAAACATTCTATGTGGTTGCATTTGTGGAGTGTAATTGGTATTTTTTCTTTTCTGGGGTGGGGTGGGGGTGTTAATTAAAGAAGGAAGCAATCCAATTCTTTATCATAGTACATCAAACTAACTAGCCATTATTTGGTGCAAAGAGAAATCGTCATGTCATTGAAGGTGGCTACTTTCCACTAATTCATTTTATGAGCTTCTGAGGCATTTTGTTCTCTTGGAAATATTTGGAATCATTTCTTGATTAGATAGGTAAAATTATAGGCGCATGTTGGAGCAATTAGGATTTACCTGTGGCTGTCAAAGAGACCCAAGATGGAAATTCCGTGTTTCTCTGAAGTGACTTTGAATTATTGGCTGCATATCAGGGATGAACTTCTGGTTCTCTCAGAGTGGTTTTCTGCTGTTGTGTATATCTACCCAATTTGCTTCAACATGTGTGCTAATTGCCTTTTTGAATGTGCTCAGGCACTTCTCACATTAATTGCTTTTTCCGTATGTTAGTGGTGTTTCTCTTCCTTCTGCATTCTGCTTGCAGAGGAGTGAAAATGTTATGTCTACTGTATCTTGTTTAACAAGGCCTACCACGTAGAAGTTTTGTTAGACTTAATTGTTTTAATCGAAGGTGATCAATGTGGGAACGTCCGTTGGGAAAGTGGGCTTCTTTGGAGAAACAAATAAACATCTCTGGTGTTTGACACACATTGAAACCTTGAGGTATCATTCTTCTCCAGTAACTGCTTTAAGTTTTTTTCACTCTGTTACCTTCATGTATGACCAACTTTGACCATAAAGTGTGTGAACTTCACTAATATTCCACCTACACATATCTTATACTTGAATTGCTAATACTTCTTATACTTGAATTTGCTATTACTTGTAGTATCTGGGATTGGAAGGACGGGCAGAATGTAGCTAGCTTTGAGAATGCTCGTTCATTAGCCTCCGACAGTTGGACACTGGATGATGTAAGTCTTGTCCACTCAAGAGATTCTACTCATCTTGCTAGATCAGTGAAAGAAAAGAATTGTTCATGCGCAGAAACTTTTTGTTTTTCCTCAGTTACCATGCACCTAATCCAATCC
Source organism: Citrus trifoliata (assembly GCA_018350135.1). NCBI lineage: Eukaryota > Viridiplantae > Streptophyta > Magnoliopsida > Sapindales > Rutaceae > Citrus > Citrus trifoliata. Next base: position 38,621,374 of record CM031386.1, on the reverse strand, counting down.
TGTTCCCAATTAATCCCTTACCAACATTGGTGCAAGGGTGATTTGAACCTTATCTTCTTGCTTCTTACTACTATAGGAGGTTAAACCAACTGTGATGTCTTTATGGCAGATGCACAGAAATTTGTTTTTCTTATATTGTCATCACTCAGGTGCATCGTGCTTTATTCAATAAATATAATGAATGAGCAAATAGCCTTTGCAAGATTTGGCTTTGGAGAAAAAGACAGTTAGCACACTTGATCTAAGTTTGCATTCCTGTTAACTTGTCACTATCTCGTACAGGAAATCTGAAAGAAGCAAGGTTCAAATTAAATTTGATCTTGAAGAAAAGTCCAAGTCACAGGGCCACATATCTGTGACTGTAACAGAACTGTAGATATAGAAATGGTCTGCGGAATAAAAGACCCTGAATTTGTGTCTAAGCTGGAAACTATGTGGATGCGGAAATGTTGCTTGCATTTATCGTCTTTTGGTATAAGAAAGTAACAATATTTTGCAGTTTGCACTTCAATATCAATTTCTCTTTACCAATTACCTAATTTTGGCAGGTTGATTATTTTGTTGATTGCCACTATCCAGGCGAGGGTGAGAATTTGTGGGTTATTGGAGGCACTGGTGCTGGTACAGTGGGCTATTTCCCTGTAAATTATGGAGGAGCGGCAACAATAGGACCTCCAGAAGCAGTTCTCGTAGGTGGCCACACAGCCGTTGTTCGTAGTGTGTTGCCTATGCCAAGCGTGCAGGGAAGGCCTGCCCAAAGCCATGGAATTTTTGGCTGGACAGGTGGTGAGGATGGCCGCCTGTGCTGTTGGTTATCTGATGATTCTTCCGAGATAAATCGCTCGTGGATCTCTAACGCAATGGTTATGAGATCACCGAAGACACACAAGAAGAATAGGCATAATCCATACTGACGACCCAAAATTTATGGAAAGATTGTCCAATTTTGATTCCTTTTCTTGGTTTAAAAGAAAAAATTACCTGCACCGTGTGTTGTATGAATCATTTGTGCCAGTGTATCTTTAGACTCTTTGTTTTGCCAAAAAGCGGAGAAAAACAAGAAGGAATGAAAACCGTACTTTAAACCACCAACTTCACAAAACAAACGGTCAATTTTGAATGTAAAAGTGGTCGAAGAGACACATACGCATAAAAGTGACCTCTACTTGTTAGTTATTTATTATTTGTACTTTTATTTCTTTCTGAAAAGGTAGAGGGGAATGTAAAGCCTAAAATATTTTCTAATCCTCTACGTCCTCCCACTACAGGTAATTACACTCACTATCAGAAAAGTCAGGTTTAAAGACAATTGGACTCTGTAATTGCTGTTGCATCTGCAATTAGCAAGGTGATTGAAGGTGCATAGAAGATGGAGAGAAGTCAGAACCTGCCAACTGCTTTAATATTATTGGCAAACAGGGAACGTTTTCACCAAATAACTGAATAACCAAAGATATGGCAGAATTTTCTAAAATTAACGGGATGAACACGTCTTGACAGTTTCAAACGACAATGAAAAACCTATGATTGAAAAAGGCATGAAAAACAAAACTACAAGCTTAATTTAGCTCTGTTATACAACCCTACATACATTTGGTAATGAAAATCAACAAATTCAACTTCGGTGATCTCACATAGAAGAAAAAGACATGAAAAACAAAACTACAAGCTTAAATTAACTTATGCGAATTGAAACCAGAAAATTCACATAGAAGATGGGCACAAAATGCCTTAGAAAATAACAAGCTTGCCCTCTGGTCTTCAGTAACAGACTACCCTCGACCTCGCCCTCCACCTGACATTAAATTCAAAAATGTAAGCTGGCAATAACTGTAGATGTGCTGCAAGCTAGAGTGTCCACAAAATGGAAACAAAAATATAATTTGTTGAAACACAGTACTCTAGCATTCTTGGTAATTGTGAACCCATAAAGACGAGGAACCGTGCTTAAATTTATAAGTTGTGCATCAAAATCATACTATAAACTCCTCACTCTTTCAACATTTTAGTGAAGTGTTACCTCTGCTACCACCAGGCTTTCCACCAGACCCACCCCTGCCTCGGCCTCCACCCACTCCCTTAGCACTACCATCATCCAGACCACGCCCAACGCCTTTTGCTTGCCTTCCACCAGCACCATCCTCTCTGCCTCTTCCTCTGCCACGACCGACCCCAGGTGGCTTACGATCTGAATAAGGCCAAAGTTTCCAAATTTACTTGGTTGTAGAGCTCAAAGAGATTATGCAAAGTGCAAATAAATTACTTAGGTGCACATAATAAATAAGAAAAAAAGGGAAGCTGATTACTTGAATAGCAACAAGTAATAGAATTCAACTTAATATGCACAATACTTGGAAGTAAATTTTCCTACTAGATAACCAGTAAACATAACCCCCTCCCCTCCCCTGCTTAAACAAAACAAAAAACAGAAAGAAGAGAAAAAGTGATAGTAAAGCGTACCTGAACGACTCTTGGTTTCTTCCTGAACTTTGTCAATCACCTGAACTCGAAGCAACAGTACATAATTAATTAAATATACCAAAACCAAAGCAATCAATAAGAATATAAAAGTCCAAAATATTTGAATTCAGTTCCCTGCCAAAAAAAATTCATGAAAATTCTGTGAAACAACAGTACTAGTTCTGGAGATCTGAGAACTAAGAGAACTATTACCAAACATAATTATTCAGGCATCATTTAACTGTGTTTTATGCTGATCTTGAGACAATTACATCATGTTTTATTTCATATTTTGGTCAAATATTGGAAGGTATTTTTGGGCAGATGGAACACATTCCAACAGGAAAATAAAGATAATGTATCAACCCATCAGCTAGATAGAAAAATTATTTCATTGCTGGGTGATTTTTTAGTACATGAACTTAACCAACTTGCTTCAGAGAAAAGAAGCCTCTGTTGAATGAACAAAAAGAAAAGGAGCACCCACCAAAGCAAAGATAAACAACAAAATGAATGGATATACCATATACCTCATCAGGAACTCGAAGATACTTGATTGTGTTCCCCCGGATATAGCATTCAGGCATTCTCCAAAATCTATCTCCATCCTAAATAACATTCCAATTAAACCTACTCGTGAACTTGTAAGCCAACAATCTTTAGATAATCAAACAAAACACACTCTAAAATATAGAAGTATGGTTAGAAAATAAAAGAGCTAAATAAAAGCATACAGTACCTTAGATGTACAGATGACTTCACGAAGATGGATGTTCATCCAAGTATCACAATTGACCAAGTGTCCATTGTAAGTCTCCCCATTTTTCAGTTCTACTAACTATTAACAACACAAAATCACCAAAAATTATGATTGTAACCCAACCCCCCACCCCCAAAAAATAAAAATAAAAGTGACATAATTTCATTGGAAAGAATATAGACCAAAGCAGAAAAAAACCAGGATGAATCCCTTACCATAGGATGGCCTTGTGCAGTTTTAAGTAGAGAAAGGGGAAGCTGCAAAGAGGGATAGAAACAAAAGTCAATTAGATAATTAACAGGGATAGTCGTCAGAAATTCATGAATAGAATATAAACCAGAAACAACCTCAATGCCTCAATGGTTGCCTGAGAAAATATAACTTTGCTTTTGAGACTTTTATTGCATTGATAATATTTAGGTTTTGCAAAGCCCATACAACACAAAAAGAGAAGCCAAAACACCCCCACCCCCGAAAAAAAAAATTGTACAATACAATGAATTTGTAATATATAGTTTTCGTTTTATATTTTCTGGGCAACCAAACAGCGGGGCAAGAATAGTTGAAGTAAACAACTTACCATGATTTCTAGGGCACGAGAAAACTAAAACCCGCAGAAATTAAAAAAAAGAAACCTGCAAGGAAAGTCAAAAGTCAGACGATTACGAAACGGCTCCAACAAAGCTTTCGAGTCTCGCATAAAAGTAAGTGTATTACAATTTCAGCTACTGCAGTTCAAAACCCTAGCAACTATACTTCAATCACTCGAGGAGAGAAGAAGAACTGAAGAAGGCTTCGCAAATTTGATCTCTCCCTCTCGCTTAAAACGGATCGAGCGGGTTTTTGCTGAGCACGGTAGTCACTGCGTCACTATGCCACCGTTACCGTCAAAGCATACTAATCTATAATTATTTACGTACCCCGCACTTTTAGTTTTACATAATGTTAATTGGTAACATATCCTTTTTAGCTACGATAATATGCAACGTCCAAGTTAAAAACTTAAAATATGTGAGGTAAGTTAATTTTCATTTTACTTTGGAAAAAAAAAAAAAGAGGAAGAATAATTCCACGGTGAGGATAGTTTAACCCAGCAATTTTGTACACTTCTTTTAATTAAAATTTTTATTATTAAATTTAAAGAAATTATCCACTGATTATTTTTTTTAATTTTTTTAAAAATACACAATTCTTTTTTTTGGCTGAATTCTATTTGAAATAACTTTTTTTTACACCTCTCTACTTCCGTCCGAAGAATGTTAAGAAAACTAAGGGTAATTTTTAAAAACCTCCCATGAGGTTTGGACTTATTGCAAGTAGATGGTGAAAATATATTTTATTTATAAAAAAATCCCCTACCGTTAGTTACTTTTAACATTGACCGTTAGTTGACTATGTAAAGACAATATTACTCTTAACAACAGTTTGTAGACGGAATTAACTAAAAAAAAACTAAAATTGTTGGCTATTTTACCCTCTTTATATTATTGACATTTTCTTAAAGTTCCTAAAAAAAGATAAAATTAAAAATTTGAAAATGAAATAGTCATAATTTTTACCTATAATATTGTAAATCTTTGGAATTGATAAGGATAAAATTGTCAAAAAATAGGGTTTGTACTTTTCGCGCCAACAATTTTAGTTTTTTTTTTAGTTATGTCAGTCTACAATTGTTGTTAAGGGCAATATTGTCTTTACACAGTCAACTAACGGTCAATGTTAAAATTAACTGACGGTAGGGAATTTTTTACAAATAAACAGATTCTCGCCATCTATTTGCAACAAGCCCAAACCTCAGGGGAGGTTTTTAAAAATTACTCAGAAAACTAATGAAATCTTGAACAAATGATTGTTTTGCCCCCCAAATGAAAAATTACAATTCTTTGCTAGTTCTTCATGTATGGTGGGTCACCCAATGTGTGAACAAATAATAGCTATTCTTCTTGTTTGCTCTACTTTGGACCATTTTTCCTTTTTCTCTAATCAAAGTTGCATAACGATGATATTTTGGGGTTGCACCGGTGAAATGACCAATTTGCCCCTATGGCGTCAATAATGTTATAACAGTCTCCAAACGGAAGTGCACAAGTGCAAAAAAATATAAATTCAGGTGGAATTCAACCAAAAAAAAGAACTGTATATTTTTAAAAAAACCTAAAAAAATAAATGGTCGGTGAATAAATACTCTTAAATTTACTTTACTTAAATTGTCATGTTTTATTTCTTTCACGTACTTCACCTTTCCTTCCCTCCCCAGTGTAATCAAAGTGCAAATGGATTTAGTGTGCATTTTCAAAAATTTTCAACTTCACTACTGCTTTGATCTATCAAAACATAAGAGATAAATAATTGCATGGAAAAGTGTAAATAAAAAAAAATCTTGTGCCGCCCATTAAATCTACGAGAATTTTCACCATTGCATCTTTAAAATAAAAGTTAACAGTTTTTAAAGTGATTTTTTTAAATAAAGTGATTTTTTTAAATACTGGTATTTTACAATTAAAACTCTATTAATATTTACAACTAGAAAACAATCGGAGCTCGAACAACGACTCTCACTTAATACTAAAAAAAAAAATTATTCTATCCCCAAAGCAGGGGGAGCCAAATAAACTCCTATCAGAAGAAAAGTTGAGTCCTAGTAATTAGTTTTTATTGGGTGCATGAATTGCCGGTAAAATATTTAGAATTATTAAAATAGACAAAAATATGAAACGATAATTTATGCTAAAAGAAAAAAAACGATGGCAGAGATAGAAAGACGAAATAAATAAAATAGATCTAATAATAAACATAAACATTAAAAAAAAAGAAAAGAAATTGCTGGATTCAATTTCATCCTTCTAAAAAAAAAAACTCCTTTACTTTTTAATTAAAAAAAAAATTGTCCTTTGGTTTGACGTCCAAACTATTGTCTTTGTAATCCCTTTAAAGAGACCTCATAATAAGTTCTAGTTTACTTGATTACTGACCCTAGATGTCTTAATTGTCATTTGCTCATTTTGTTAATCAATTACATAATTACATATCTCATATGTACAAACCAATGGAGTAAATTCATGACCAGATGAGAGTTTGAGGCAGCATTTCCCTGTTCAATGAAATGCGCTCCAGCATGTTCCTATTCTCATCAATTCCGAGTCATAAGCAACAGCTCTCCCAATATTCTAATTCTCCCAAACAAATAAAAATAAATGTGCAATTGACAGAGCTAGCTGCACCTTAGAAACATAACAATACACACTGCATTCATAAATCACAAGGGTTCCCAAAAAATGCAAATACCAACCAAGCCTCAAAAAAAGGTAAGAGAGACTCCAATCGTGGACCTTGGCCTCCTCCAGCAAATAAGCTTAACCGCCACAAGTACTGTGGCTGTTTTCAACAATGTCTCTAGTCCAAAGTATCAGCAAAAGTTCACTATGACTTTTCAATATTCATTGAGCTAACCCATAAAGAACTTCTTATGTACATGTAGTGCATGTAACTGGACAGATACATTGCTATAAAGAGTTGGTACCTAGTAAGGATTCCTTAAAATATGCACTGGAAAAGGAAAAGGTTTACTGATAAATAAGTTAAGTCCGCAACTCTGCATCAGCTCCTAAAGAAATAACTGAAAGGTCCTTCTAAATCTAACAGCCTGCACCATTTTCGTCAATATTTTTTCGAATGGTTGTCAAGTCAACCAAATGACGCATGGTTGGTCGGCCGTGCGGGCAATTCCATGGAGAATTCAGGTCTGCCAGATGCTCAAGTATCTGAAAAATACAAGTGGGGAAATAAAAATTACTTAACCTTTTTTACCCTTCAATTATTTGTTCTCACAAATGATAACTCACTCAGAAATGTGAAGATCAAGAATGACTTTAGATTCCAAACAGGTAATAGATTAGAATATATAGTGTGAGTGAGGTTTGAACCTCAAACCTCTGTTACCACCCCATGAGATTTAACTCGCTGAACACCCACAAATTCAAAAGATAGTTCAAATATTTAACAAAAACCCAAAGAGAAAACATATAACTATTCATGAAATATAATCATATTCCATCAAGTACTAGAAGCCATCTAAGTTGGTTTCTCATAGTTTATATCATAGAATAGAAGTTACCTTCTGCATCTCATTTCTTCCAAGCGCATCACCAATCATAATAGATGATCGGCATGCACGTGATGCCAACATAGCACGAACTCTTGATGGGCAAACAGAATCTGCAGTGTCCATTTTGTAACTACTAATAATTGAGCATTCCCCTTGATTATCAGCAAGAGTAGAAATCAGGTCCTTAACATCTGTTAAAGAAATTTAAGTAATTAAAATCTTGGCCACACCGTGTAACAACTATGAATTCATTTTCAGTAAAAGAGAAATAGCTTAAGTTTTACGTCTGAAAGACTGCGTATCACACAAATGTGCATATTCATTGATGCCCAAGAGATCCTCCTGAAGCAACTGCTTTCAAGTATCAACTAACCAAAGTATTTACTGAAATTCATCAAGCAACATTATACATGCAGAATGAATTAAGCACCAGGCCTGCACATGGAGAAGTGAACATCCAGCTTGAAGGTTTATGGATAAGTGAGTCTGATACTGGCACTAAATGTCTTTAGCCTAGATTCAAGTGCAGAGATTTATGGTTGTGTATGCATCAGAATTTATGTAAGCTTTCTTTGCATTTTGTCAGCTTTCTACACCATTTCTAACTGAAGTAGGAAGAAGGTTCTGCACTTTTCATGTTCTCATTGACAAGTAAATCCTACTCAACTTTTATGTCCACTGTACTCTTGGACCAGAAGCAATGGCTTGGTAACACCCAGTGAACTGCTGAGGAACAGCTTAAACTTGGTTTATTTGAAAGTTATAAGCCAACTTCAACTAGGATACTTGAACAAACTGGGGTTGAGGTGTTGAGCAGCTCCTAGCATGGATCCGTTTACAATCACATATCAGTTGAAAAATTTCAAGGAATTGATCTATATGCAGGAGCAGTCTCCTCAAGCTTTAGAGGGGTACCAAACATAACCATGGAATCAGTTAACCTAAGAAACATCAATAATAAGTATCTGCCACTAATTACTTTATCTATCCACCTTCTCCAAGCCACTCAAGGAGATCAAAAACCAAAAAATGATGTTCTGTTAAATCATAAATCCATTTTGTTTTCATGCAAATACAGACAAGCTCTGAAATAATCACTCATTTTGTTGGTCAGTTGCTCCTAAAAGTACTCTCATGTTGAGCTTCACGAGAGTTTATTTATCTATATATACCACAAACACATTTAAATTTGCTCATATAAAACAAAGACAAACCAAGAACCTGCTAAAATACTGGAAAAAGAAAATGATAACAAAGACTACCTTCAACTCCAAAAGTTATCTTTTTACTGAAGGGAACGGCTTTCAATCTAAAGCGTAGCCCTGCCGGAGCATGTGGATCCTCTTCCAAAGAAAATCCATTTTTCCTGGCAATTAAATATTCAGAATGCATGTGAAAATCATTAAACTGAAAGAAATTTTCATTTTGGGGAGGGAAAAAAAGCCAAAAAAAAAAAAAACAAGAAGAGTCAAATTTATGAAACTCACAAAAAAGATTAATAATACCTAAATAGCATAAATTCTGCTGCTACTTGACATTGAAACTTCCACTGAGTTATAATCAAAAAGTGCAAAATAAATACGATATGCTAGAAACATGACAAAATCAGAATAGTGGACTTGTTTCAAAAACTTATTCTGTTAGTATAGCAATCGCATCTATAAGGCGGTGTAATCAAAGCAGCATCAACAGAACGACAACTCCAAGTACAATAGCAGGGATTTAAAAAATTACTCAGTAACTAATAGCAAGGATATAAAAAAAAAATTCTTCCAAAATGGTATCAAGGCCGAAGAATACTGAAGTCTCCCAACTAAGGCCTTATTTGGTATTAAGGTGTTGTAAGCCACAGCTGCTATGGGAAAAAAAGTTGTAGCTATAAAATAAAATTTGATCTTGTGTGGTAATATGACCATCAAATACTAATTTTGACCAAAAAAAATAAAAATATAAGTTTTTCATTATACAACTATGGGATAAAATCAACTTAGCTTCCAAACCATAGCAGCAACTGTTTACCAAAAATTTTAGCATTGTAGCTTGCCCAACCACAATACCAAACAAGGCTTAATACAAACATACAAATTAGCCTAATCAAGACAGATATAGCTAAGTTCAGGAAAAATGTTTCAGTTTTAAAGATTTCAGAAGAAATTTACCAGTATCATCAAAAGGTTTCGGAGAGAACAATAAACTGAATAGAAGGAAAGAAGCCTAAAATTAAGTGAGTACCTGATTATGTCCATATGCATTGAAGCAACAACTTCTTCTTCGGGAGTTAAATCCAACTTCAATGGCCTGCAAAGAAAATGCGAGACAGGGTTTCAAATTGAGATCACAAAGAATGATTCCATAATCAGAGTATAATAACAAAAGCATGTGGAAAATAAAAAATCACTGCCTAAAGAAACCATTCCAGCACTACTAGTGCCAACAAGTAGAACCAGTGAAGCATATTCTCTAAATAAACAATGCTGAAGTGAAGTGGGTTTGTGTGAGAGAGTAAAGTCAGGGCAAAGAATGATAACAGTTCTTGATCCACATTTGGTAAATACATAGTAGAAGAGGCTATGCACATAATTAGACATTCCATGAAATGCAAAGTTCTTCATTTTCAAAATACACAATTAGATAAGATGTAATTCCTCACCGAAGCAAAGGTTGCTGGTTCAAGACGGTTGATTGAGACAGATGCTCGAAATTGTATTTCTCATCAGCAGCATGCTGAAAGTGAATGAAAAAATAAATGTATCAAGAATTCTAGACAAAGGAGAAGCATGTAATTGCAAGAGAAACTTGTGAGCACAAAAGCAATCTTATGAACTTATCATTTGACAATAATACTACAAAACACAAAAATATTGGAAAAGAGTAGTTCAGAAGCTCGTTGAGAGTTTACCTGATCCACAATGAATAAGTCTTGGTCTAACCTCCCAATGATAAATCCAAGATTGAACTGCCCAATCACCTACAAAATGGAACCTGCTTCTAATGACCAATATATCGCTACAAGCTTAATCCCTGAAGGAATGCGTAAAGAAAATTCAAGAAGGCTAGGATGGGTACAGAAAACCATTAGCGGAGACCAATCATTTTTATTTGAAACTTCATTTGTAGATGCTTCTACGGAAAACCTGAAACTTCATTTGTAGATGCTTCTACGGAAAACCATTTTGCTTTTTGATGTACTAAAACCCAACCCAACACACTAGACCCGCTTCTTTCTGCCCGAACGACAAGGTGGATGTCCTTAAGAAGGATAGATTCCCAATATAGATTTTCTCTCCAGGCAACAGGCTTTTCAACATCAAAAAGCAAAATGCTCCCCCCCCCCCCCCCAAAAAAAAAAAAAAGAGACAGAGACCAAGTCATGCAAACATGGGACGAACGAAGTCAAGCTTCAAACTTGTGCAGATACAGAAGCAGATATACAATCAATAAATCACCTTCATTCTGCCAAAGTCCTCCTTTCTAAAGAGCCTTTCCAACTCGGTAGTTGCTGCAGCTAAAGCCCTTGCTTTACGCTCCTCATTTTCTGGTTGAGAAAGCTCCAGTGTCGCAGCAGCAAAGCACCTACACAAGAAACTAAGTTAATTAGAATAAGAGCAGAATCAAGTTCTAGTGCCAGCTAAAAGAAACCTGCAACATTGTTGACCTTCTCATCTTTACACTTCCAGATGTATGACAACTAGATTGCATTATGGACAGCCTCTGCTGCCTCCTTTTCCTCAAATCTTGAATGCTAAATTGCAAGGTGGAACAAATATCTAGAGAAGAAGAAGGCACTGGAGCATCTAATATTGAACCAGAAAATTGCAAATGAGAAGCTGCAACTGAAAGGTCTTCTGAATTTTTTTTGAGATCATTGCTAGATGAAACAATTGATGGCACATTCAAAAGAGGAGTGGCTTTTTCTTGAGTGACTAATTCCTGTAGATGAATAATTAGACAAAGAAATGTAAACATTTTAGGTACAATTCAGAGTAACAAATCAATGATAAGCACATAAAGGTTTACTTTCAAGTCAACTTGCAAGGTTTTTTAATATCTATCCGCAGAGAGTGTGTATTTTACAAAAAACAAAAGATTATTTATAAAATTATAAATTTATTAAGGTCTCGTTTGGGATTGAGGTGCCATAACTTTTAAACTACAGCTACTGTGGAAAAAAAGTTGTAACAATAAAACAAAAATTAATAATATGTAGTAAATATAAATTTTAAATAATAATTTTAAAAAAATTATTAAAGATATAATAGATTTTCTATTATACAAGTGAAAAATAATATCAACATATTTTCCAAACTACAACAGTTAATATTTACCAAACACTTTAGTGCAGTAGTTTTTAAACTACAACTGCTCAACCTCAATTTCAAACGCACTCTAAATGCTCAATTGTAAGTTCCAGTGCTAGTGGTGTGTATGGACCCAACTTTTTATTATCTAAATTCATGAAATGAAAGAGCAAATTGTACAATATCCTTGTGATGATATTAATTGCATAAGACCAGAACGGACCAAAGTCACCAGGGAAATGAAATTCTCCTTGTAGTCACTATAAAATATCATTTGGGCCCCTAATAAAATGTTAATTAAGCCCCTACCACTTTAATTTTTTTTCTTTCAATTAAACAAGAGAGTTTTTCAGAGATAAAACCCTAGAAAATAATATACCAATAATTTTAAAATTAATCTTAAAAAAAGGTCAAGCAACCAGTACTCTTTAATTTGTTTTCCTTTTTGTCCCCTTTTTGGTGTTAAACCTTTCTAAATAAAAGCTACAATATCAATCTTCCACTGTAAAATATGGATCTAGCTATGGTGCAACAAGTACACCACACCCTTCTTTTTGTCCTTTTGTACCACCACCATTGGATCTGACACAAAAGTAGTTTCAAGGGCAAGGATGCGTTTATTTGTTTTTTAATAATGCCGTCCTTGTTTGCTGAGAATTTAGAAAAGCCAAAGTTCAAAAAATTTTGCTCCAACTATTCCGTCCCAAATTCTCGTAGCAGGAATCACTACTTATCATCATTATGTTACACTACCCACTCTCACAAGTTATAATCAAGAGACCAAACATGTCAGAAGCATCAATGAAGACAATAGAAACTAAGATGATTTTTGAACTTTTGCTAAAACTCTCACTTTTGATCATTTGCTAAAATTCTTTTTACCTTAAAAGAAAAAAAAACATTGACATAATAGAGAGGAGTTTTACTATTGGTGGTTATAATAATAAATCAATTATTGAAAAGCCCTAGAGTTAGATTGTTTAAGGAGAAAATGAAGAGATGCGTGGAGGAGAACAGGGGAAGAAGACACATAATAAAAGATTAAAAAAAAATCAATTTACTTGCACCTAAATTTATTGTAGATGATAAATAAAGTGTGGATACAAAAACATATCTACGTGATTTTCTTTTATATAAAAAGTTCAATTCATTATTGCTTATGTGATATAATCCAAATGAAGATATAAAGCAGATGAATCTTAAGAGAACAAAAAAGTAGCTTCAATGAAAATATCAGGTTGCATCTTATTGATTGTAATTGGTTGATTACAGTTTTAATTGAAAATGAAAAAAAAAAGGGAAGAATGCAAAGGTGAGGAGTTGAAGAAAGAGGAAAAAGAAATCACTTTAACAAATGGTAATTACAGAAGAGATTAAGGGGTGCACTCAAAAAAAAAAGAGGGGTATGGTGCACCCGTTGCACTGTACCTGGATCCGTAAAATATATTCTTAATTTTAAACGAAATTACTTTAATCTGTCTGTACATGTGAATTCAATAATCTCATATTTTATATATTATTGGTGTTATTAAAGGCAGCCCCCTCTAAATGCAATGTCTGGGTATGTTGCTAAGCATATCATTAACGTAAAAAACAAGACAACAAAGATGAAAAACATGCTCTTTTAGTTGCTACTTGGATGAGATAATTTTAGCCTTGACTATTATTGGTGAAAGAAAAGTTGATGATGCAAGATGCCTTCAAAATTTATGGTATTGGCTGGTGCCAGGGGCATGTACAAAGCTCATCTTCATATAAACTGCCAACCTTAAATACATAATAATGCAGGAATGCGCATCAAAATACAGAACAAACAGAGATAACCAAGCATTGACATACCTCTCTAGGTCTTTCATTAGTATTGCCTTCAGAAGAAAGTATGTTTTCAATTTCCTTGGAGACCTTGTCTGCTTTATTACACTTGAATGGCTCAATCTTGTTCAGCTTGGCGATATCATCAACCAGGTGATGCCTAACTGGGGATCTTGTGTCCACAGCGTCCATATCGGAATTACTTTTCTTCATTTGACAATGAAGGCTTTGATTTCTTAGGAGAGGCATTTCTGTCAGCGGTCTAGCAATAGATTCATACTTTCGCTTACTTACAGTTACAAATTTGTTAAGTGATGACTGAATACATCTTGAGCGACTATCGGACTCGCCATCTTCAGTAATGTTTTTTCCCATCACCCTTGAAGGGGATGGACAATTTTCCTCTGTTGGAACATTGTGGGGACCAATCAATTTCATACAATTGAACTTTGAAAATCTATCTGCACTTTTATCATCATGTGCTTTCAAAGTAAAATTCCCTTTTCCATTTTCATTACTACTATGAACCAATCCTTCTAAAGCATCTGAGTGCTGAGTGTCAACCTCAACTGTTTTCGGAGTATTGCCCTTAGAAATTTGCTGCTCATTCAGAATTTCAATACATCCATTCCCATCTGGAGATAACTGTTCCAAAAACATGCAAGATTCGGCACCAGAACTAGGACCAGACTTTTCCGGTTCTATCAATTGCTCAACTTTATTAACAGAATAACTGGCATTATTTGGGGAATAGATTTCCTGTAAACCCTCCCTTAGAGCATGCAAAATGGAGCATTCATCAGAAAAGAATACTTTTCTTTTATCAGGAGTTACATTAACATCACATGCTCTAGTTGGGACAATAAAATTCATAATTGCAATGGGATATTGTCGTGAGTTTGCACCTTTATATAACTCGTTCACTAGCTTGCTGACCTTGGGCATATCCACAGGTCGATCATTTACAAAAAAGTATTGTCTATCCCCCAAATTCCGTCCGCTACCCTGTCCAGGCTTAGAAAGGAAACCTTCAACTTTGCAACTGTCTGATTTACATATAGCCACAGGCTCTAAACAGTTGTAAATATTCATGCCAAACACTGTTATGATATTATCTTTCAGGGAACTACTCCCTTGTGTTTTAAGAACCACAGACTTTACATTTTTTCCGGTTGTGTTGGTGCAGACAAACCGAACTCCTTTTGCAATAAGCGCATAGGCCTGACATAAGAAAACAGCTCTAACCTCTAAGAGATATGGGCTACCAATTGAACTTCAAAATCAAAGAAGAAAATTATACCACAAAAATGGAGATGTTATCTTTAACAATTTGTATATATCACCACCCTTTTACGGGCAAACCACATCTCCATCAAAGTCATTACTCCACGTCCCAGTTGTCAACCCCACATTCACTAGCCGGTACTCCATTTCAAACTGAATTCATGATATATACAAATTGTTAAAGATAACACTAGGCACTGCTGCAAGTTTTTACAGAAAGATAGACTCACATTCAACAAAGAAATTAACTTTCCATATTCTTTTCGAATGTTACGACTGAATTCTTTGCTTCGCACTGGTAAATTGCAGAATAATTTCTTCACAGTGACTGTGGTACCAACTTGACGTGCTGTTTTCTTTTCAGCCGTTAGTAAACCCGAATGGTCAAAAGTCAAGTGTGTAGCAACTGACTCGTTTTTAGTTCTTGTTTCAACTGTCAGATTCGCTAATGCACAAAGTGAACTCAGCGCCTCTCCCCTAAATCCAAAAGTGGTCAGAGACTGTAAATCCGGAAAATCTGACAACTTAGAAGTATGGTGCTTGAGTGCGAGAACCTGCAGCAAAAAAAATAATAGGATAAATTTAGAATAGATGACAATGTCAGCTACTTCTACAAGTTCCCCTGAAAGCAATGAACTACACAGGAACAGACACTGGTCCTCCAGAATTTAAAATTTTTTTATATCAATTAATTGACCTAAATCTAATAAGTATAATAATAATAGAAAACAAAACCCCGTAACAGAGATAAAAAGTTAATGGCTATACACATTCCACAATTGCATTGAACATCAAAGAAACACTAAATATTAATCACCTTGAAATTGTTGGGCGAAATGCCACAGCCATTATCGACGACCTGGAACCACTCTTCCCCATACTCTTTCAAAGCGATTTCGATGCTGGTTGCACCCGCGTCCAAGCTGTTTTCAACTAACTCCTTGACCGCCGAAGAGAGGTCCTTAATAACTTGGCCGGCACAGATTCTGTGAACGACGCCTTTATTTATAGGCCTAATGGCAGTGGAATTAGTCGGGGTCTCTCCGTCCATTGAAGCCCTAACTCAATGAACATGATCACACCACCGATTATGAATGGATGGACTTCATACTCTGACGCAATGTTATCACCGGAATCTTGCAACAAACCCTAATAAATTAAAGACCCGGAAAAAGGTATGAGAACGGGATGTGAAGACGAGGTTAATTCGAAGGTTCGAAAGGACAATTAGGGGTTAGGTTTTAGGGATGAACAGATGGGGTTCTAGTTCCCCTACCGCAAAGATATTGCCGCCAAAAATTGAAGCGAAGCCGACCTAGTTACGGTGCCGCCTTTTAACTTCAAGAAATTACTGTTTTACTTTCTTTTCTTTTTCTTTTTTTTTTTAAAGTAGCACCCGAGTTTTATATATTTACTTATTTTTCCTCTACTTTCTAGTTTTCGATTTGTAAAGTAACTTTTTCGTAATTAATTTCTGTGATCGCAACGAGACGCATAACATTATTATTATTATTATTTTTTGAAGATCAAAATCTCTTTGAAACAAAAATTACTATGATTTCAGAGATAATTAGTAATTAAGGGTTGTAATATTAACTATTTATATTATATATTAAAAATAAATTCAGAAATTCTATTGACTTTCGATATGCTGTAGGAATTGAGTGAGCTAAAAACTGAAAGTCAAAACAATTCTGAACTCGCAATACAAGAAGGGGCACAATACAGTTGGAGTATGTTTGGCGCGGGGGTTTTTAGGTGGACATGTGCTGTGTAAATTTATTTGCATCATATTGTTTGGCAAATATGGCGTAGAGAGACGCTCGTTTGGGCCACCCTTTGCCACATTTTTTTTTAATTATTTATTAAATCTAAATAACAGCCGACGGCCATAAACTACCGATGACCGCCTTTCGCCGCCACTTTTCGTTGACTTTTTACATCCTTGTCATATGCTCTCAACACCAGTATTATTATTTCCGACCTTAAAAACCTTAGTATAGATTTACAATGAATAAAATCCTGTAATCAGAAATATTAGTACCGTCGTATAAACTCCGTTACAAGAATTCCAATGACACAAGTTAAGACATCAATAAATAGCATCTATAAAATGCTGACAAAAGACACCAATTATTTTTTTAATTAATAAATTACTGTAATATAAATTATCACTCAAAATATTAATAGATATATTATAATCCACACAACACCAAACATTATATTGCATTAAACATACAACACACAAATAGTACATTACAGAATAGTCCCATTCAATCCAACAAAATGAGTGGACCAAACGTACCACACTTGTAGTCTCTCCCATCCTTGGCTTTTGAAGAATCTTCGTACGCACATCTCCTAATCCTTATGCAAGTGCCTCCATAGAATATAGATTCACGTTCAACCACATTAAATCGTTCCGCAGCATTTGATATTTCGAACCAACCACGAGACAAATGTTTGAGTGACCATAGAGGAGACGAGAGTTAATTAGAGAAAAATTAAATTTGTTATTATATCTTGGAGATCGCTAGAAACAATGTTTCATTTTTAATTTTATTTTTTTAGAAAGAGAAACAATGTTATATAATGCTTTATTTCATAGCTTATTCTTAGAAAATGAAGAAAACAAGTGAAAGTTGTACTGTAAGTATAACAACACTTGCTACACCTAAATTCTAAAAACAAAATTGAAAACATCAGTTACAAAACAATACTGAACAGCCCCTACAATTATACGAGTCAATCCCCACCAACATGTGTAGAATTGACTTTTTATTTTTAACGCAAGATTTTAACAACTCAACTAATTGGCACCCATAATTTCATGCATGACCTAATGAATATCTATTTGCAAAGAAATAATTCAACGATATCATCATTCACATTGGGGGTAAAAGGCTTCTGCTAATATGAAATGAGTTCACAAAGTACAATACAAAGTAGTAAATTTTACGACCTGAGGGAGAGATCCATCTCTCCAAATAATTGTTACAATATGTAATCCCACAATAACAGAGTAAAATATTCAAAATTTAATACAGACTTTGACTACATATCACCTTTAAATATTTTTAATTGCAAGAGGACATTAATTTAGGTCAAAGAAAACTTGGATATTTGCTGACTTTACATCTCTTCTTGAAAGCAATTTCTTTTACTGATTTTTTATGGATATTGTCCAAAGAAGATCTGAGTCAGATCTCACAGTTACTTTCTCACCTTTAACAATATTGGATGTACTTACTAAACCGCCAAACCTAGTCTCTGTGTTATCTGAAATAGAAAATAGTCCATAGGTACAACACATTAGATTCCAATGGCGGATGGCAAATGATAGAAATAATCAGAGGAAGTTAAAAATGAGCAAGTGGAACCATCACCAAATTTTTGTCACATGAAACTTAACCGCACCCATTAAGATAAAAAGAATCAACTTAACCACACCCCGTTAAGATAAAAAGAATCAGGAAAAAGAAGCACAAAAGGTAATCAACAAAGGATTAACAATAATTCACAGTCCACTACAAATGAGATTCCAGGTGCCCTGCTATTCATGATCCTGCAGTTGGTTGGCCAAGGATTGTTGTGGCTATACCAAGTCAGAAAACTACAAAATGGATGGTCACTCAAAACCTTCATCCCTGACCCTCCCATTTCATTCAAATAAATACAAGCTGGTATTTAAGCTATCTCATGCGTGGTAATCAATAACCAGAGCTATCATAATTTGAGCTAGTTAAAATACAAAGAGCACCATTATGAGGTAATAAGATCACTAATAACTTACCAAGATCCCACTGGAGCCCAGTTGTTGAAGTGCTCCCCGATGGCATCCCAATAGGGATGAGTCCACAATGTGGACCCTCTACAGAAGATTGTATGTAGATATCATGGCGGTGAGTTTTCGGGAGAAGTTGGATATGGCAATCATCAGATAAAAGTATTATCCGCATGCCTGAGAAGCGATATAAAACATTTATGTTTCCAGCCTCATGGTCAAACCGTCCACCAAGTGCCCCAGCAACAAGAATGCAGAGCTGCCAATAGATTTGGGAAACAAACCCATAACAATGCTATTTAAGCATGCATATGATGAATGTTTCAGTAATTCAAGATACATACACATGGTATACACTAATCTAAAAGTTACAAGATGAAACAATAATGTTCTTTTGATGATTAACATACAAGCAACTAGGTGATTTTATATAATTGAAGATTGCAATACAGATTTCATCACCCAAAAGAACACAGAAATTAACTTACATTAGACTTCTCTAAGTTTGGTGTGCAGTTGTGAATATGTGCTACACATTTATGTAGGTCCGTGGTGTCCTGATCATGCGATTCATCTACCACTTTGGTTCCCTGCATTAAGAAAGCAAGCATAAACATCTAAGAATGGTCCTAGAGCAATGTATATATACAAACCATAACACCACAAAAATGTCACACAGTGAAAAATGAATTGAGCGATGCGTATATATAGAAGAATGGTCCTAGAGCAATGTATAAATACAAACCATAACACCACAAAAATGTCACAGTGAAAAATGAATTGAGTGATGCCTATATATAGAAGCTCAAGCCCATCAAACTAGAATATTTTAATTTTCATATTAACTTGATGGTATAATATCATTTTGTGTTTTGTCTACATTTAAATAACCTTAACAAAAGTTTTAGCATGAATGAAAATCATACTTAGAAATCATAAAGGAAATCATAATCAAGAAAAGCACTTGAAAGATTCTGCCGAAACAAAATAGTTAGCTTACCAAACTTGCATAAAAATCCATTACTTCTTTTCGGATTGAATCCATGTCTCCTTTAATGAGGTCTGGCTTGTACCTAATGAAAATTACAGATTTAATGGGTTACAAAATTATCTTCTTAACAAAAGAAACGATTCAAGAAACTTGCAGTCACGAGGTAACAAGATAGCACATATCTACATGGCACTAAAATCCAAGCTACTGAGTATTGTTGTTAAAACTTTAAAACATTTGCTCTAATATATAAGGTTCAAGCTCCAAATAGGAACTAGTACTGTCTGATACCAAAGAAGAATAAAACTATAAAATCACTCTACCATGATTGTTATAGAAGTAGGTTATCATATTGATTAATTTCGAAGAATGATCAAATTGCAAAATGTCCTCCATATTAGACATAATAAACAAATGCCATCACAGCAATAAATGAAATAGAAGAAAATAATTATATCCAATGTATGGAATGCATTTAATATTACTCCTTAGTTCACTCCAACAGCAATATAGCATAAAAATTAATAGCAATATTTTTTTCTTTATGTTACTTTTGATTGAAGTTTAAAACACAATTCACTGAAAAGCTTGATCTTTTTGAATGACCGGCAAGGGGGAACTAATTGGGTAAAGTTTCACCATTTTGGGGTTGAATTAAGCTTTATTATATATGGAAATCTACTGTGCTTTTAGATTGATTGCATGCTTTAATTTGAACTGTACACAGTTACAATTCTCCAAATTCCCAAATAGAGACAATTAAGATTGATAATCTCAAGGAAAACCTTTGGATATAGCAGTACAAGTACTGGCCATTCTGCCAAAGGTTACTAATTCCGCAAAGCTGCTATTTATCTCAACAGGTGTCATGAATTCTCTGGCCTTAGGTCAATTATTCTCATTATTCACCCTCATTTCCCCTTAGCATTGGTTTTCAGCTTTTAAGATTCTCTACATCACTACTTTGAAAAACCTCCATAAAAAATATTCCCAGAGAATCAATTCTTTTTAGTCTTTTATGCTACAGCATTATATTAGCGTGCAAATCTTGTACATAAAAATCTATAATCTTCTCCAATATATAAGTTAAAAATATATATATATTCCACTTTGCAGAAAAAAGAATCAGAAAATTATCGCCTAATAATACAAAAGCTTGGCAAAATTTACGTCGAAATGAAATATTCTTAAAAAATAAATAAATAAAAATCTCAGGATATCACAGCAAACATAAAACTGCAGGAAAGAAAAAAAAGAGCTTGTTAAATAAAACCTGCGGCGAATATCAGAAGGATCTTCATGAGGAAAAAGTTGAGGCAATTCATCATAGACACGGTTAGCGCCTCCATCAGCACACAAACGTAGTTTTGCTGTTCTACACAAAAACGCGCGACAGATTAAACACTCCTCCTTCCAACATAAAAATAGAATAAACGAAAGTAAATTACGGTGAAGGAAAAGTACCGTGCTGCCAAAGCAGAGGAGCGAATCTCGGGAGGCGTTGGTTGAGGACGACGAGAGCGTACGTTAAAGAAGGGCGGGAGTCGGTGGGGATTGAAGGAAGGAGGAACGAAGAAGAATGAGTCATCAACTCCATAACTAACATAATAATATGCGAGCGAGAGCGAGTTTCCTTGTTTCTCTTTGGATCTCGGCCACACCGCTCTCTACTTATTTAAAGCGTGACGTTAAATAAATAAATAATTAATTAATTAATTATAAACGGAGCGTAAATTGGGGGGTTGGCTAATTCAATCAACCAATGTCAACCGACGGACCGCTATTGCTTTCTGTTTTCTTCGAACTTCAAACTCGCGCACACGTGACACACCCACCAGCGTTGCCGTTAGTATTGACAGTCAACTCACCATCAGTGAGGGTCATATTGGATATTTCATCAGCCTACGGTTTACAGATTTGTCGTTTTGCCCCTGAGTTTTGCCCTCATTTCCCAAAATTGCCATATCTCACCGCCACTCTGATTCACTCCTCCCGTCTCAAGCTTTGAGATTTTGGTCTAACAAAGATTGGTGGAGGTTGTTTCCGCTTATATGGCTTATCTATTTATTTATTTAATTATTTCTTTGGAGTTATTGGAGGTGCGTTGGACTCTTGCGCAATGAAATTTTGAATTTTTCTTGTTTTTTTTGGGTGCAAGAGATATTACTTATTCATCTGTCGGGACACGTATCAGGCAGGAGGGTGGGAAGGACGTAACTATAGAAACCTCCAGAATCTACTATAAAAAGTATCAGCTGCAGTTGCAAGTTATAAATAATAAACAAACAACATAGGCAAACCCGCTGACCTTAGCCCATCATGATTAACAACGGAAGAATTCCCAATTTAGTCATTTCTGTTATCTTAATTAATAAATATGTAGTGCGGCTGACTCTCTTTAACAGATTGTGATCATGGTTTAACTGCTAATGGCTGACAAGGCAACCATGAAATAATTTCAGGCTTTTATTGGGGGTGAGCGATTGCAATGCCCTTGAATCTTTATCAACCGTGCCGACGTTGCAATAAAATCATATGTACAAACACGCAGATTTTCTATCTTGTCAATATTTAATCAAATTTGATTAAACAATTAGTATGTACAGAGAAGAAAGACTCAGCTCTAACGAAGGAAAAGAACACTTTTGATTTAAGTTAACCTGCTTGATGAATATAAAAAAGAATTCCTAACAAAAGGGTAAAAGCTTCCAAAACCTATATATATTACAATGAAAAAGGGACAGCCCAACAGAATTCTCCATAAATACAGGTCCCTCATCTTGGCCATCATTTAGGACGATAAAGACGAATAAACCACACAAGAATGCTATACAAAAGAGATACCACCTCTACATAAAGTAGCTCAGAGATTTCCTTTTCCTCGATCCACCTTCTCCATATAGTTCATTCCATTGAAGGAGCTCATTCATATTTGTAGACTCTGATGATACACTTGCACACACCTGCAACATAACCATCGATTATTGTAACCTCAAGTGTAAGAAATGTTACAGAAATTAATATTTCTTATAACCATGTCCATTCATATGATCCACTTGTAACGTTCATGCAATACCTGCTCATGTGCATATTTGAAATCGTCCATCTTCAGAGGGCGAACGTCGGCGCTGCTGTACAATGGAGGTGAAGCTCTATTCTCGGCCAATGCTAAAGCTCTCTCCTAAAATGTGTGCCAAAAATCAAATCAAAGCTATAACCAACAATACATACATGGTAGACAAATCGAACTTTTTTGACAGCAGTTTCAATGCTTTCAAAACGCAATTCAGAAACATACCACCGTCACATTTGACTAATATTAAGCATGAAAATTGCATACACAAAAGCCAGTAAACAACATGAGTTCACAATAATTACTGTGCCAATAGAATCGTACACTGACCACACGGACACTTGAGCCACTCCACGTGTGTGTATACTCATACACAGTAAATGCAATAAACCATGGTGAGATGATTATAACAAACTGACCTTCTTTTCCTTCTCCAAAATTTCTCGTATGGGACAATGTGCAGCAGTCACACAGAGGTTCTGCAAAGAATTAAGAGAAATAATTAGAGAAGCCACGAATAGGAAAAGAAGTTCCATTATTAAAATACAGAGATTTCATGTATAGTCCACCTTTAGATCACTTCCAGAGTACCCATCAGTCATGTTTGCAATTCCTTCCAAATCCACATCAGATGTCAATTCTTCTTTGGCCAAGATAACTCTTATAATCTTTTCTCTGTTTGGGGCGTCTGGCAAGTTAACCATCAATCTACACCGTACAAGAATGTCAGTCAGAATCATTTCTTGCCAGATCTCTTAAAATAAAAAAATAAATAAATAAATAAAATAAATCATGGAAATCAAGAGCGGATGTTTACCTCCTTGGAAGCCTCCTAACAACAGCCTCATCAAGGTCAAAAGGCCTATTGGTAGCAGCAAGTACCAGAACTCGTTCTTTATCCTTTGTGCGCAAACCATCCCAGTTAACCATGAATTCGTTCTTCATTTTACGCATAGCTTCATGCTCTCCTGGATTTTCCCGTCTTCCTAACATGCTGTCAACCTAAGAGCACCAGCCAGATGAACAAAACAGCATTTGAATTGGAAAACAAAAAAGATCAGCATAGATTACATCAGCAGGGAAAAGGAAGGAATATATATGTGCAAAACCAATGAAAAAACGTGTCAAACTAACCTCATCAACAAAAACAACACTTGGAGCAATTTTACTGGCCAGAGAGAAGACTGCTTTAACATACTTCTCTCCTTCACCAAACCACTGCAAGCAATAAACACATATCATACAATGTTGACATAAACAATTACTCAAACAAGAAAGCTCCAGCAGGTAGATTCTAACAAATCATATATACCTTAGAAGTAATGCTTGACATGGATATGTTGATAAAGTTTGCACCAGCCTCAGTTGCAACAGCCTTCGCAAGCATTGTTTTACCAGTACCAGGAGGCCCAAACAGCAAAATTCCCTTGCAAGGCTACATGAAGAGAACATATTGGGATTATAAAATACAAGTTATTTAACAATTAATAAATAGACAGCAACACTAAAACATAATTAAATAAACATAGATATATGGACAAAATGTATGGAAATACAATGGAAATCAACCTTTGTCAGCTGTCCTTTGCAAAACAACTCCGGCCTTTGAAGAGGAAGCATCACCAATTCCTTCAGGGTATCCTTCACATTTTCTAGGGCTCCAATGTCATCAAATGTAACCCCAATATCACTTGGTGGAATAACATCCGCAAGAAGTTTCTTCTCAAATTCATTCTCAGTGACAACATCCTGGGGAGGAAATCACACATCGGGTATGTTATAACCCAATTTGAAAGGACAAGTGGAAAAGCAGCGATGAGTTTACAACATCAAACACAGATGTCTATCGATCTTACCTTAAGAGATTTCTTCAAGCTTTTGCTTTCACTTTGAATGCCCTGTAGAATGTTCAACCCATACATAATGCTGCAACATAAACGTAAAGAAAATGGTGTCAACAAAAGGGAGCAGAGGGTACATTGTTCATTAATTTAACTCCAATAGTACAGATGTATAGATGACAGCAACTCAAAAATGTATAACCTTTCAGTCGATATCTTAAGTTTAGCATCTTTTCCTGGAGCTTCTGAACAATGCATAAAGTGGTGACTTAAAGCCCAGCCCACTATTTTCTCCACACCTATCATTATTGAAAAGCATATCATCAGTGAACAGAGATGAATAAAAATTGCATGAAAGATTCACAAGTACATGGAATCTAAGAATACTGACCTTCGGTTGTAAGAGTTTGATCTTTAACGCATAGACTTTCAAGATCAACGCAATCCAAACCATTTCGGCTAAGGACCTGAAAGCATGAATCGTATGTAAGTTCCTAAAGCTGCTAACCCAAAATGAACAGATTAAATTATAATAACCGCACTACTAAACAGCTAACAATAAGACTACTAATATAAAATAAAAAGGGCCCCCCTCTCTCTATATATATGTGCGAGTGTTTGTGTTACAAACTAATAATCGACAAGAAATTAACAAAAAAAAATACAAGATTCTATTAATTCCCACACCAGAGCAAGAAAAGAGGCAAGCAAAAATCAATACCTACAAGTCCTTAATGAGTAAAGGCACACTGTATAAAGAGTAACAACTGTCTATAATATAAACAATGACCAGATAAGCTCCCCTATCACCCAAAAAATTAGATTAATGCTGCTTCCTAAACATTTAGTGCTGAACTGCAGCGTATGAGTCAGATTGTCCAACTGTAAGCTGGAAAAGAAATATCTAGTGCCAAGAGGCAGCATCTAAAGAAGGAAGGCCTTATCAGTCTGCAAGGACCTGAATATAAGAGAAAACATTTTTTTGCCACATGATCATAAAGGGATATCCTAGCATAAAGTGGGGGAGCCAATGACCCCAATTTCTTACACATCACAGTTCCAACAAAATCAACCTTTCACAGGTACCACCCTTCAATAGTAGAACTTCAGGACCCCTAGTGCTAAGAGGCAGCATCTAAAGAAGGAAGGCCTTATCAGTCTGCAAAGACCTGAATATAAGAGAAAACATTTTTTTGCCACATGATCATAAAGGGATATCCTAGCGTAAAGTGGGGGAGCCAATGACCCCAATTTCTTACGCATCACAGTTCCAACAAAATCAACCTTTCACAGGTACCACCCTTCAATAGTAGAACTTCAGGACCCCTAACCACCAAGGCGGATACAACAAACTATACAATATACTCAAAAGATCTATGCATGAGACCGAACCGCGTTTAATGTGTCCTCTTAAGCTTTTACCAAGGATATGTCAACTTATGCTATGAATGTACTACATAGACAACAAGTGTTCAGCAGCAAGCCGATATGCAGCAGATAACCAAACATCGTCATCAGGATCATCAGTTCATACTCACCGAACGTATGCTGATGATGTTTGACTGCCCTTTCAGTGTTTCAACATCACGCTCCAACTGCTGCTTCCAGTCCGAAAGTAAAGCTTCATCCTGCCAGAAATCTCAACATTAGACTCGGCATTCAGATAATCTTGCAGACTACTTAACCATAAATCTACTAGGGGCTCAGCACCTGAGGCAGTTGAATCGTCACTTTGTTAGGGAAAAGTCTAGAAATTTGCTTCAATGCTTTGGGTGTTTCTTTGCTCCTATCATGCAGTCTACTGAAATTATCCTGCAAGTGAAGCAATCCATGAGAATTTTAAATCTCTTAAGTGACTGACTGAAACATCCATCAATATATCTTAACAACATTACAGTAGTTCCAATTCAACTACAACAAAAATACAATCTATTATTGCTAAGATTACTAAAACCCAGGATGCTTACAAATAGGATAACACAGTTAAAAATCAACTAAACAGGCCCAAAAGAAACTCAGATCAAGGCTGACTGCACATCTAATATATGGATCAAGATCAGCAAATTTCAGCAAAGAAATTACAGTGCATATATAAATATTAAATGACTAAATGTACAATCAATCAAATGCAGAAGCAGAAAAACATCAATTAAATTATAGCTACCTAACCTATATAGATAGCAAGCAGAAAGGCAACAAATTCAGGAATAAAGCAACAAATATATCCAATTTAGTCAAAATAATAAACATGATATCAGAGTTTATGGTACCGGAAAAGCTAGATCAAGTAAAGCTGTTTGATTGCTGCCAAACTTCGTAAATAAAAGGCCACCAGGATGAGACTGAAAAATAAGACCAATTGAAACAGTTAACATTTACTAACCAAGAATTACCGCAATGCAAAAAGATTCAAATGAATAATATAACAGATTGCTTGTCACCTTCTCCTTGCGACTATCCAACTGAGTATGGGAGCCAATTACAACAACATTACTGGGTAAATTTTCAAGCTTACTCTTCAAGGCCCCATATGCATCATTATTCCCCGTGAGAGACTTTTCTATGTCTTTCACAAACACTATTAAGGGACTGCTTTTGCTTTCATTCAATGCAACCTACACAGAAATGGATCCAGAGCTTTGACCTTCATTTCAAAAGTACTAAAACAGCAAAAAAAATCAATCTCACCCCAGAGTAGAGTAGCAAGTACCTCAAAGAGTTCATTAATAGCAAGCTTGTCAACTTCATCACCTAGAGAACTATCTAAACGGAGTGAACTCGCTGCAAAGTAAAGATGTGACAAGAACATTAGATAACTCAGATAAACTGCAAAAGTTTCTACAAAGATTAAAGAATGTTGGAGTACAAAATCCAATGGAATACAGGAAATGAAAACTGAACAGATCAAGATGATCACCAGTGCAAAAGAAACCATGATCATCTTCACAAAAGCCACCTAGATTATTGCCTTCTGGGATTGATCTATCAAACCTAACACCGATTTTTGAAAAATCATTATCTTCAAAAGGAAGGATTACTCTGCCTCGAAAACCAATGCCCGGTCCTCTGCCAAGAAGAGGGAAAATAGTTATAAAGGAAAACATGACAGGAGAAGTGAAATTTTTTGCTCAATTAAAAGGAGAGAAAAACAAAAGGATAAATAATCACAGTAATTGTAAAGCTAACTTCTAAATATTTTTCTTAATAGTAAGAAAATACAATAAATAATCTAAATACAAAGATTAGGAAACATATTAAAACTTGTATGCAGGCACAAAAGATCCATACATGAATTAAGAGATTGCTTCGCGCAAACTATTACAATGATATTGCAGTCATAGTGGCACAATCCCACGAATCTTTATGCTAAAAGATTGCACAGCATATTTCCATGGATGATGCAAAGCAGGAGAATTATTGAGATACATGATTCAATATAATGCTTAGTTTTCAAAATTGCAGAATTATATACCTTAAAGTCGGCTGCACAGTGGTTCCAGAAGTTACATTACCAACAAACTTTACTCGATCACCTGAAAACGAAACTTACAATCATCAAAAATCTTAAAAGGATCATAGCAGTGAACCATTATCATTCCCATTCTTGGACCGCACCCACCGGCCGGGGGGGGGGGGGGGGGTGGGGTGGTGGTGCAAAAAGAAGACAATACGTGCCTTTTTTGAATGTGTAGTTCTTGGATGATGCAGTAGATATCTCTGGCTTAGGCAAAGCCTGAGAGCCTACTGCAGTCCCACCCGTTATATCAGCCTCAACACTGGAAGTTGGTTTCCTGTGCTGTAAAAGAGCAGCTCTTTTAGCAAACATTGATGCTTTTTCTGTCCTTGAACTTTCTTTTACAGAATCAGCTTCTTTAGATGATCCCTGTAGCATCAACATGTAAATTTTGACTGATGTAGAGTAAAACAATAGCATAAACCTAGCCTATTACATGAAAAAATCTTCAAGTTTGGCAAAAACCCCACTGAGGAAGTTGTAAGTTCATAGCCAGTCCCTTATAAATCAAAGTAGCCCTTTTTTTTTTGGGTGGGGGGGGGGGGGGGGAGGGGAGGAATTACAAGAATATCACTAGTCACCCACATGGTTATTGTAAGCAAAATAAAGATAAATTCACTAAAAGAAACGGAAGGAATAGAGAAATCAAAGCAGCTTACACCAGGCAAGAGGAGAGAATCAACAATAAGAAGCCTAGCACTAAAATGTTTGGCAAGTGCCTTTGCCAATGTCTCTTGATATATTTCAGAACCTAAAGGGAAAATCCAATGATCGTCAACGTCTAAAAATCAGAAAAGACATTAAAAAGCACAAACTTAGGAGAATATAATACCTGCAGGACCGGATAACAATATACGAGGACACATGGTGGGAAGATCTGAGGCATACTTCGCAAAATTATTACACTTCAAATGTACATATGTGGAAGCTATCAGAACATTCTTTGTTGTATCACTGCAGAAAGCAGATTATCACATGATCACCCAAATCCAACAAGACAATCACAAGAAAAGATCTATAAAAAGTACCACCAGGCAAGCATTGAATTGAGTTTTTATGCGTGTATAAGCATAACGAATGGGTGGGAAAAAGCATACCCAGCAAACATAGAAACCTTAAATAAAAATTTAAAAGCGAAGATATGGCACCTTAAATAATAAGGAAAACTTTCAAATGGGACTTCAATGTTTTCAGGACCAAGAATTCCTTCTTGTAAGCTATCTTTAAATGCCTGCCTTCTAGCAGATATCAGAACAGTTGGACGGTCAGAATCCTTCAAGAGTTCCCTAATTTCTCTTTGCTCATCAAGTATTTTGGAAATGCCACCACTAATATCAAAGTCAGGAGATGATGATCCTGCAAGCATCCGCAGGAGGGGCCTCAATTCATAAGTTGCCCCAGGGATCTTTCCTATTTCAGCATCCACACAAGCATCCAATCCAATGCTATCAAGGTTTGGGTTTTCATTGGCAGCATCAGACTGTGGAACAACAGTTTTCCCCCTTGAAGAAGAGCCAGCATCATCATTGTTACTAGTAGCATCCTTCATGTCAACATCTGGAATACGGTCTTCTGGCCCATCACAGCCAGAAGCCAGAGATGCAATCTCAGAATTTTGAGCATCCACACCAGCTTTAGTGGGTGGTGGAATAAGGGACAAATCTTTCTGGATATTTGACAAAGATGCTAATATCGATGCTCCTGCAACAGCAGACGGGTCTCCTGATCTTGCCTCTATATGCATTGTTTTCAGTGGAGCACTTTGCGCCTCCAAAATGCTCATCGGAGAATGTATGCCAGGTGCAGCTAAAGTGTCGTCACTAAGCTGCTGGAAAATCTAACCCCTTGTCAAGGAATTAATTATTCAACAGGAATGGTGATTGTTGATAAAAGGTAGCACCAAAGCATCCAAACCAAAAAAATTATTATTTGGGGGTTAAGTAAATAGAAATGAAGTACCAAAAAAGTTATAAATACACCATAATCTCAGTGGAAGAATAAAACAGGAATATTTAGAGGAAAAAAGGATACATAAGAATGTTTGCCGGAAGGACTAAAAACCAACTCATCTCCTCCTCTTAAAACTACTTGTGAATCTTTAGGGTGAACATTTCCATTCACTTCCACTTCACCTTTGCCCCCTGTAATTTCCAGTAATGCACCAGATGGACCTCCATTCTACATTGTAATCATAAGAAGGGAGAATAATCAAGCTCAAACTGAAATTAGTCATGAGCCAAATTTTTGCCTTTCAGCATCTATTCAGTGGTGATATCTTAAGAGTCTGTTGTAACTTCCAAGAATCATACCTCTATGCGCCTCAATCTACATAAATTTTTACTAATGGATGGATCTTTAAGATATAAATCGCATTGACGGTTATGACCAACAGTGAAAACAGCACCAGTTATGGACAGATGAGAGTTCTGATAAGAATGCAATACTTCAAAGCATTAGAACAAGAAGCAATTAGCCAGGAAAAAAAATTTAAATATCTGATTCATCCAAAGAATCCATGAATCCACCCTACTTAACATACAGAAGCAATCCCTCCTAGGTAAGTACAAAAAATATGCTTCTAAGTTTCAGGAATAGAACACAAGACGGTCATGATCGACCTGTTGGACTGTATTCATCTTGCTTTCTTAACATTTACAGACAATAATCACTGGTGCCAGTTAGAATTCCCAGGTAAGTAGAAGTGCAACTTATAAACTGGTCACTACTAAAAAAGAAATTACAAACCTTACTAGAGACATAATCCAGACACAAACGTCACCAAAAACATTGACAGCATTCATGCATTTCTCAAATGTTTTCATGCAGACATCCCTGACAACAGAACTGAGACCTCGCCTAAACAAAAATGAGGCCTAGTAGGGCAGCATTTAAAGGCATAATTCGAATAAAAAGTTTCCGAGCCTTATTTGTATTAGTATTACAAATACTGGATGAGAAATGCTATTCTTGCTTGTCTCCTAAAGCCAGTCCTCTAATAAGCGCTCTCCCATTGTGACAACAAACCCCACCACAATTTTTCCTTCATAAATTGGAGGTGTCTGTATTCGCCTAGACTTTCAAACCAATCTCATAATGAGCCAGTAAATCTGGCACAAAACTCATGGAGAACATTCTGTGATTGTGCATGAGGTCGTGTCATTTGAACACTGTTTGGGAGGATTGTAGAAAGGTTGATATGATGTGAATAGTGGTGCTGGTATAGGTATGGACTGGGTTTTTGTGAAAAGGGAAGGTTGTGCTTTGTCAGCATCAATTCCGGCTAATTCTGCTTTCAGCTTTCTAATCTCTGCTTCTTTCTTATTGAATTCTGGACCCCAAATACGATTGTTGATCATCGTTCTGAGATCTTAAGGTGTAACTAGTCAAGAAACTAAAAAATTTGAATGAAAATAATCCTAATTTTCTGTTCAATTGACATGAGTAACTACAAACTGAGAGAGAGAAACAAAAAATATAAAATATTGTAGATGTTTAAAATACATTTAGGCATAATTTTCAATCTTTACACCCAAAAGAACCAAACAGATCAAAAATCTAGAGAATGTTAAGGAACTCACACCTGTGAACACTGTGAAATAAGTCTTGCCCATGGAATTCTAGAACCAACTTTTCCCAATTTTGTTGCCCGCTTCTTCACCCGCCCATTAAAAACCACACCAACCGCCTTTGATTTCTCTGCATCTACGGCAGTTTCACCTAAAACCCCAACCAAATGTCACAAACCAAACCAGATTAGTATTCATAAACCCTCCAAAAACCCAATCATGAAAGAACAATACAAAATTATGGATTAAAACAAAACGCAAAGAAAACAAAACAAGATCGCACCAGGAGTCGGAGGAGACACCAAGGCATCAGCTTCCACGTCAGCATCGACAGATTTGTCGACGTCAGCAGGCTTGGCATCATCGGTGAGGTCCGGATCGGAAGATCGGAGCTCCGGCTCTCTAGATTCAGACCCCGACTTCGAAGCCGCCTCAGACGGCGGCGCCACAGGCATGTCGCCGGTCGACGGAGCCGCGTCAGTAGCCTAGGGTTTCGTCACGATTCAATCCAGACAAGACCACCCAAGATTTAAACCCTAAATTTATTAAAAACAAAAGAATAATAACAATAAATTAAAAAAGAAAGAACCTTGGATCGTTTATTGGAAGGAGGCGGGGATGCTTGAGAAGAAGGAAGGGCGCGTTTAGAAGAAGAGGAGCTGCGTCGAGTTTCGACCATGTCGTCGTAGTTTGGTCTTCTTCTTCTTCTTCTCCCTTGTCTTTATTAATTTTGTTCGTAAGGTCGATGCGATGATCCAACCAACAAGGGGGGACGAAAGGTTTGTTGAGCAAGAATAAGAGAACCGGGAGACAAAGGGGGGTATATATGAATATGATTGCGGGAGTCAGTTATGTTTAATTGTTTATGTTATGTTATGTAATCAAAGGCTTAGTGTATTTATTATTTTTTAATATTGTTTTTTACAACCCAAAAAAAATAGAAATTAAAAAATAAAATCGGAGAGAGATTAGAGAGGCAGCGGTAGTAGAAAGTAGGGGAAATCCAGACGGATCGGATTGTTTTGTCTTTTTATTGTAATGTAATGCTACTGCCCGGCTAATGCCTGTGAGATGTTGCGTTTGCGTGAAAATTTATGTGATTATCAAGTCGCACGTGGTGGGGGATTTCCGTTTTATGGCGGTGGATGAGTCGGTGTCCCAGTTGAGTTCGGATTTTTTTTTTTTAATTTACTTTTTTTCCATTTTGGCGGGGGATTGGTGGAGAAGAATCATGGTTGACAAAATTATATGAATTTCGATTGAAATTCGAGATCCTAGTTCGTTGAGAATAGGATTGAGGACCAAAAATTGTCCCAGATTAGTATTGGGGTGGAAACTCAAGATGGTTGAGAAATATGACGAGATCTTAAATACGCTGAAATTTAGATATTTTTATAAATATATGATAAGTCGCTTTATTGAATTATATAAATATGAATGGTATGTCGGTCATTATCGTATGACATGTTGTTTGTGACATAATTTGTTGCAAGATAAAAAATTCTTATTATTTGAGATAATTCAAGATTCCAATCAGGACAAGATTGAAATACATTATTGTTCAGATTTGGTGTTCGGGACAAGGTCACAATTGATTATCCTAACTAATCACATCTCGTTGCTAATCTTAATAAAAAATAGAGACGCTTTGGTTTAATTGGAAAACACAGTTGGTATGCATGAAATGACTGCCGTATTGGCGAACTGTTGGAATTTTGTGGAATTAATTACTTTTACCTAATTTCATGGAATTAATTACTTTTAGTCATGAGTACTTACCTTTTTTTTTTCAATTTCGCTTCATTCTTTTTTTCTATTTATGATAATAATTCGATATTATAGGTACAATATAAGTGATTGGAATTTTTTACAAAATAAAAATAAGGGCATGTTATAGTTATACTGATATTTATCAAAATGATTTCATATTTATGATATAATTTAAAAAGCTTGGATTACATAAATATTTTGAGCTTTTTTTTTAATACCATGTATAACATAATATATTACAAGTTGACGAATAGTTGCATAAAATATGTCGAGACCCATTGAATGCTTTGTGAAGGAGAGTGTTTGAGAAAACTAAAATATCCACACACACAATAATAATAATAATAATAATAATAATAATAATAATAATAAATGGAATAATAAGACCGCAAAACTACGTGTGAATTAATCGCCGTCGTATGTGATTAAAACAATGAAGTCAATGTCATTATTAAATAAAATAATGCGTGAATAATCACGGTTAAGTGAAGGACAAGTGGGACGGTTCACTTAGCTGCTAGCAGCTGGTTGCTACTTGCTGCTTGCAAATTGGTAGCCCATATGGAAGGTTCAACTTTCGCAACCACCTTGGCGTCATGCACTTTACAATCTGCCGACCTCAAATGAGTGTCTCGAGTTTTCTCGTACTAAGATGGGTGATATCATTACCTGACATTACTTGCTTAATTCATAATTTTAACAATATTCCCACTGTTTTATGGCATTCTTACTATTTTTATTATTTATTGTCAAAATAGTATTACAGTATATTTATAGTTTGCATAATTTGTTTTTTTTTTTAAGTGAATATTGGAATACAATGTGTATGTTGTGATGGTATACAGAAAGTAGGATGAAAAAAATTATATAATGAAATGAATAGTTGATATTGGGGTTTTTTTTTTTTTTTTAAAAGAAAGTAAACCTTTCATTCCTTAGAAAACAACACAATTCATTACATTCTGCACTTCAGCTGGAAATGTGTCAATCCAGACATTAGTGGAAGAATTCTTTAGAGCAAACTTTGCTAAAGCATGGGCATAAGTATTACAGATTCTAAGGATATTGGGGTTTTCTATTATTTAAAAAGTTGATATTACAATTTGCATATGTGTGTGCACGCGCGCACTTCTCACATTTTATTTAATTAAAAAAAGGTGGCTTAATGAATCTCCTAGCAGAAATTTTAGTTCTATACTAGGAACATGAATAAGTAAAAAGTAGTGCTAGATTTGTGAAAAACTGAAAATAGTAGCAGGATCTTTAGTACTACAGCAGAGCACTTAAAGTCTATAGAGCCCATTAGTCCTGCAGAATAACCATAAGTCTAGAAGAATAATAATATTTTACCCTTTTTAATTTCTCTCATTAACCCCCACTTTTTTATTTGAACTTAAAATGACTCAAATATCTATCACAACAAATAGATTCTTTAGGTTAAAGATCGAAGATTAGCATATTTTCTAACATTTTCTCTCTTTTCGACGACAACGCCAACACCAACAATTTGACACTCATTTAACTTTGGAATTGGAATTTGAACATTTATTGACATGGCAAATGGTAAAGATTACTGCTGCTACTGTTGTTGTAAATAATTATAATTAATATTTGTAAGTAATTAATAGTTTTCTTTAAAAAAAATATTATTTGTGCTTTTACTACGTTTTTATTAATAGACTGAGTATGAGACCAAAAATAAAATTAAAAACAATAACTATTACGAATTTATGATTATTAAGAGTAATTTTAAAATAAATGAAATTATTTAAAATGTGGGGGTTAATAAGATAAAATAAAAAAGTCAAATATTTTTACTCGATCATGGACTATATACGAGATGATGTGGAAAAATTCAAACTCAATCACCACAAGCCCTTATCAGACTACACCACGGTTCTGATGCTTAGTTGAAGCCCAGTCTAGTTGTAAATGTAGGTGGCGTTTGTTTTTTAACTTAATGACTTAACTTAATTAATTAAGTTAATTAGAGGTGTTTGTTTTTATAATTTAATGAGACTTTTTAGATAATTTTGGCTTAATAAAATAAGCCAATTTTTTTGGCTTTTTACTTAATGGAGAAATTTGAATTAAGTTAATTACTTACTAATGTAAAAAATATCCATGTTTTATAATTTATTTTTCATATCTATCCCAAAACTCACCCATAGACATTTACCTCATATACAAATATCTTTATTTTTTATTTCTTATATTATATACGATAAATTTGAAATTTATGGTATTTTATATATTAAAATTTCAAAATAATTATGTATTCACTTGAATATAGTTTTACTTATAAATGTTAAAATATTATAGTATTTAATATATTATTTATTTGACATTCAAATTTAATAAGGATACAAATGTACAAATATATATTTTCAGCTTTTTCAGTTGAAAAAAGCAAACAACTTAATACTTATTTTTCGAGATTCAGACGAAAAAATAAATATATTATTCAAATTCAGACATTCAGATTTATTCATAATTCAGACTAATTCAGATTTAATCATAATTCAGACTATTCAGATTTAATTAGATTTCAGGCAAAAAAACAAACTGCCACCGTAGAAAGATCTAAAAACTTGATCTAAAGAGACATGAATATGCATAATATATGGTATCATCCATTAAGATAAAATTATGCTATAAATAGTACGCCTCTCTTCACATCAAAGAGGATAAGATATGCATAACAATAAAATAATTATTTATTTTTAATAGTGAAAGTATTATATTCATTTACGTGGATATAAGCGAAATATTATCTGGTTATAGTTATCTAATTGTAAATATCAGTATAAATATGATTGTAGTATACTAGTATTAAAAAAAAAAGTAAATTGAAAATAATTGCATGCCCCTTATAAAAGTTGTAAAGTGCAGACATCTTGGACTAGCGATCATTTGAAAAATGCTTGGTAGTCACGCAAGATTATTCCATGTTACCGTAATAGACGTTCATATGCTACAGTCGACATTGCATGATATGATTATGAATTTTTTTTTTTTCCCTGTGGTCACAAATCTAGCATGCCAATCCGTAAGTCGTGCCGGCGCCCACCAATCTACACAATGTTGAGTAGGAAATGGATAATTCTAGAAAAAAACTAAAAAAAGGATTTGAGTGCCTTCAAAAAGTAAAGAAAAATAAAAGTTGGGAACACATTCACATCACATGGACCTTACAAAGTGTCGAAGGAATCACGCAGACTTCTTAATCATGCATCGGTTCTTTTACGATTAAGTGTAATCATTGCCCCGTTTACGAGGAGTCAATAATCAAGGCAAACGGATTAATCAAATCAATAGCCAAAAGTTTGACCAAGAAGCTATTAAATCCATATAATTTATAAAGATCGGTTGAATAAATTGTATTAAATATACTAAAAAAGGGCAAAAGTCGTATACGTATATTCAAACATGTTTTTAATTCAGCAGTTAATGTAAAGTCCTAAATCTGGTTCATCGCGAGCTCGTTAAAAACAAGAGTACATGACGAGGCCATTTTTGGGCCAGGTATAGAAGAAGCTCTCTGCAGGCCGACGGCTTATGTCAAGACTTGGCCCAATGGACTCCGACACTGTAGCATTAAAAATTGTCAAAACATGTTGCTGTTTTTTTTTTTAAAAAAAGTTAAAGAATATTCTTTTAGATTATTATAAAACACATCAAGGTAATATAATTAATTATATAAACTAATGCATATACGACATGTATAATTGAATTAAATATAATCATCCCTTTTATAATGATTTTTTAAAATAAATATACACATGTCGTAACGTCATTTGTTTATTATACGACTAATATGATATTATTAATGTATTTTAAAATTTCTCATAAGTCAAAGTCTTAGGGAGGAGAAGGTACCTAGTGCTCGTGAAATATTGCTTTTTATTCATTCATTGCTCTCTCTCTCTCTCTCTATCTATATATATATATATATAAATTATCACAATTAGTTGAAGTATACACACGATAAGTCATTAATAGTTAAAAACTAATATTCTAAGAGCATCTAAGACTTTTTTCTTTATGGAGAAGGCAGTTCTTTATTATTGAAATTATAGTTGGCCCCGAAATATGTTTTCATTTTGTTGCCACTCTGAATAGATAACTTGTTTTGAATATTTAACCTGATAAATTTGCTTATATATATATATATAGCTTTGAAAATAAAATTAGTAGTTTTAGAATACCTCCAATTTTCAATCAAACAAATGAGCATTTGTCGTGGTTTACACTTAATAGATATAAATAAACTAAACTTGCTAAGTTAAAACCATAAGTAGTGCTGGAGTAAATGGATGGAGGGAGGGTCATGGGCTCAATGAAGGTCGAAGATAATTGTAGTAGATGTTGGTCGTCGCGGCAATTAGAGGCCAACCATTTGTAGATGAGGAACAAGAGGGAATGACTATTAACACGTACCTCACCACCAGCAAAACAACAGCGAATCTGTACAAAAGCGTCCGCAACCAAACAAACTCTCCTTTGATTTCTGATCCTCAACGTTATCCTTTTCCTTTGATTTCAACCAAACAAGACAATATTTCATTTCGGTGGCGCTACACAAAACCCTAATCTGTTTTTGGATCTTTGACTGTACTAAGATATTATTATCTGCCTTTATTTTTTCTTTTTCTTTTTTTTTTGATTTTAGAGACTAGAAAATTTGAAATACTGGGGAAAAAAAAAAAAAAAGAGGCGTTCGTCGATGCTACACTTCTGTTAGTTATGGAAGTTTGCTACAGTAATGTACTTTTTTTTTTGTGGGCACTACTAGATAAAATTCTTTAATTTTTTTTTTATGCAAAACATTTATTAAATTTTAAATAACAGTTCTATTTAGTGATTCGCTTTGAATTTAGTTTAGTTGACAGCCACTCACCATAACTATATTTTGGTATTTAACTGCCTTCTTTTTTAATTTTTTATCAGTCCATATTTATTTTTACTGATTTTAGCGTATCAGTTGACAAGCTCTTTTGCTTCCAATTACGGTTCCAATCCGTGCGGGGATATAATGATCGCCTCATCACCGTGAGCTAATAATTCATCGCCTCATTATTTAGGGATGACAATGGGAAGGAGAGGGTAGAAGACCGATCTTCATGTGCCCATCCCTAATATTCTAAATATATATCCGTCTCCTCCTCATCCCCTACAAAATTGCTTTAAGAAATTCTCGTCCCTTCTTCGAATAATAATATGCGATCTCCGAGGGTCTCTGATTCCTGAATAACTGATACATTTTTAGTTTTTTATTTTAATTTAATCATATTAAAATAAAAAATTTAAATAAAAATAAAGTTTGACAATATATCTCATATTAACATTAATCCATTACAAAAGTCACATTACAAAGTATAAATCACCATAATAATTATTTTCGTCAATCTTCATAATCCTACAATTGAAAAAAAAATTATTTTTATATCAATAATAAGATAAATGAAATAAATATAAATACTTAATTAATATTTTTAATAAAAGTATTTACCTCTTACGCCTCTGCTCCTCTTGTTCTTCCTCAATAAATGTGGCAAATTGAGAGATAGTCTCAGATTTCAAATTTAAAACAATAAAAATAATATAAGTAATGTAACTTCTAAGTGAAAATATTAATAATTATATAACATAATTACAATATAAAATAAACAAATACTGTCATTGTAAGCTTGTAGCTAACTTTGACAACACATTAAAGCCTTCAATGTGCTTTAATGAAGTGTGTTACGGTCCTAAAAGCTTATTCGGAAGCAAAAAATTGTAATTGGAATTGTCAAAATATCTCTAGCAATTTGTGCCAATATAAGATACCTACATGCATTTATTTTCCACGAACTCAAAATATTAAAATCTTTCATCCGTACCATAACTTTCTAATCCAAATTTTAGCGTAGTCAATTAGGCCCAAAAGTTTAATAATATAATGATTTTGATATTTATTATTTATAATAATATTCTAATATTTAATAATTAACATTTTATTATTTATTTACCAATACTTTTTAAAATAAAATTAAAATATAAAAATGGGGAGGAGATGAGGATTACGCCGCATCCCTATCCCTTCATCAAATAAAAAATTAGGTAAAAAACTATTAATATCATTTTTCCGAATAAGATACTAAATAAAAAATTATCTATATATCTTTTCTGAATGGAGAAAATTTTTGAAGGTACCCATTCCCGTAGAAATTTCTGTCATCCTTAAATTATTATCCTGTCACGGTATAAACTTGTAAAGGAAGTTTTGAAATAATTTGATACAAGCTATTAGTAGATTTATAATATAAAATAATTAGAAAAATAATTATGAAGTTGACAGGTTAAATTGCTTATTCTTTTCGTATGAAACGAATCTTAAACCACCACACAAAAATTAACGTGTTTCCAGAATTTTCAATGAAAGAGCTAGAACTAGTTTAGTAACCAGACAAACCACACCCCCCCCCCCCCCCCCCCAAAAAAAACAAAATCTGCCTAAAATATCATACCGTTTGCGTTAAACATAAAAAAATGGCTTATATATATATATATATATATATATATATATATATATATATATATATATATATATATAGTAGTTTTTTAATTAAAAATATCTAATTTTATTAAAGTTAGAAATCAATTAAAAAATAAAAAATTTAATTTTAATATATTATATAATAAAATATAATATATTAGAGTCTGTAATTATTTTATCTTTTAGTTAATTTAATTTCTAACTTTATTAAAGTTAAAGATTTCTAAAAAATTACTGTGCATATATATATATATATATATATATGTATCAGTGGGGTAATTAGGTCATTACATG
The DNA here is from genome assembly GCA_018350135.1 of Citrus trifoliata. NCBI lineage: Eukaryota > Viridiplantae > Streptophyta > Magnoliopsida > Sapindales > Rutaceae > Citrus > Citrus trifoliata. Next base: position 38,581,281 of record CM031386.1, on the reverse strand, counting down.
ATCCACACAAACATCGAATCCTCCGACTGAAAGCCCACCCAAACTCATTCGTTCGGTTATATAAAAACCCCTGACACGAACCAAAAAAATAAATAAAAAATAACCACAACGCAAACGACGTAACCTTATCTTCGACTTTCTTCATCATCTCACAGCAAGCTCCCTCCCCACAACTTTGCATCCCTTCAAACCCAACCCAAGCCCTCACACGCCAACCAATTTGGAAAATAAATAAAAAAAATAAAAGATAAAACCCACCAAACAAAACCGAAACCCTAAACCAACGCAACAGCAATCAGCTTACCTTTAACTTCAATGGACTCTCACAAGACTTCTGCTCCAGAAACGATGTCGTATCAGTCAGGTTTTTCATCTTCTCCTCTTTCCTACGATAGTAATAATAACAATAGTGATTACGATAATTCAGTGAAGAATTTGGGATTGGAGGGTGATAGTAATAGCAAAATTAACGGTACTGGTGGTGGTGGTGTTAGTGATGGTGAGTCTGAGAATGGGGAGTTTTTGAGTGGAGACGAGGGGTTTGAAACGGCGTCAGAGAAGCCTGTTGTAGCTGAGGAAACCGTGGAGCAACCTGCTGAAGAGGATTTTAATGATGCCCCTTCTGTGGATTCTTCGGAGTTTTCGATGCCTGACAGTGTTCAGAACGTGCGTGAGAATGATAATGATGAAAAAGATGTCATGGGGGATTCGGAAGTTAGGGTTTTGAAGGAGGAACAGGGGGAGGGGAAGGAGCCGCTTGGTGATGGTGATAAGGGTTTGAAGGTGATTTTGGATGAGGGATCTGTGAAGCAGCTTGAAATTGAGGGTGTGGATGGTTCTGGTGAAAATGAGGGTTTAAGAGAGGATACGACTTCAAGTGAGTTTTTGTCTGTTGAGGGTGGAAAAAGTGAGGTTCTTTACGGTGAAAAGTCTATGGAAAATAAGGAAGACAATGTGGCGGCTGAATTTGAAGCTGAGGGTGTGAAGCTTACTGGTGGAGGGAGCTCGGTAGTGGAAGCTGTTAATGTTGATGCATTGAATTCTGGAGTAGCTGTGGTTGGGGGTTTAGAGGGAATTAAGGACGTTGAGATTAAAGGGATGGAGGTCCCTGATGAGCAGAATGTGAGATTGGAAAATGGGTTTGGTAAAATTAATCATGTTAACGAAGTGGTGGAAGCAGAACCAGTTCCACTGGAAAGTAAGTCAGAGAAGAATTTTGAGTCTCCAACAATTGAGGATGCTAGAACATCAGAAGTGCAGCCTGGGGAACTGGAAGTTGATGTTGCTGTTGTGTCTAACGATGAGAGTTCAGTTACCACTAATGTTGTTGTTGACAATGAGGTAAAAGCAGTTTCAATCAGTGAGCCAACTAGTGAGACAAAGTCTGAATTTGAAGCCAAGCAGACAGTAGTTGACTTGGATGGAGCTGCTGATGTAGTTGAAAATGGGTCCAGTGCCGTGGTAGATGAGGGGCTTGCAGAAGGAACTCAGGTTGCTAACTTTGCTGCTGAATCTATGCAGACTAAAGCAGCTTCTGAGGCTGAACATTTAGAAAATGAGCAGACCATTGTGAGTGCTCACAGTGAGAAACTGGAAGATGAGAAGTCGGGCAAATTGCATACAGCCGAATCTGCAGAAGTGAGTAAAATTTCAAATGCTGAAGTTACTCTGGAAGCTGAGGAAGGACACCGGCATCAAGATGAGGAGGATGAGATTGAAGGCTCAGATTCCGATGGTATGATATTTGGAAGCTCTGAAGCAGCTAAACAATTCCTGGAAGAACTGGAACAAGCATCAGGTGTTGGTTCTCAATCAGGTGCTGAGAGTTCTCGTGATCATTCACAGAGAATTGACGGTCAGATTATCAGTGATTCAGATGAAGAAGTAGACACTGATGAGGAAGGGGAGGGGAAAGAGTTATTTGATTCTGCTGCATTGGCAGCTTTATTGAAAGCAGCAACAGGTGCAGACTCCGATGGTGGCAATATCACTATAACATCACAAGATGGATCAAAGCTCTTCTCTGTTGAACGTCCTGCTGGTTTGGGGACCTCACTTCGTACTTTGAAGCCTGCTCCACGACCTAATCGTAGTAATCTTTTCACTTCTTCCAGACTCGCAACTGGGGGGGAGACTGAGACCAACTTGAGTGAAGAAGAGAAAACAAAGCTGGAAAAGTTACAGCATTTAAGGGTGAAATTTCTGAGGCTTGTTCACAGACTAGGTTACTCTCCAGAAGATTCACTTGTCGGGCAGGTTCTGCACCGCTTGTCACTTATTGCAGGGAGACAAACTGGTCAATTATTTAGCCTTGATGCTGCTAAGACAACAGCACTGCAGCTTGAAGCAGAGGAGAAAGATGATTTGAATTTCACCACGAACATACTGGTCCTTGGGAAAACTGGTGTGGGCAAGAGTGCTACAATAAATTCTATTTTTGGGGAGGAGAAAACTTTCATCCATGCTTTTGAACCTGGCACAACTTCTGTCAAGGAGATAGTTGGAACAGTTGATGGGGTTAAGATCAGGGTCATTGACACTCCAGGTTTGAAATCTTCTGGTGTTGAACAGGGTGTCAATAGAAAAGTTTTGGCTTCTATTAAGAAGTTCACCAAGAAATGTGCCCCAGATATTGTTCTGTATGTTGATCGTCTGGACAGCCAAACCAGAGATCTTAATGATCTGCCATTGTTAAGATCAATCACTAATGCTCTTGGTACTCAAATTTGGCGTAGTGCCATAGTTACTCTGACCCATGCTGCTTCGGCACCTCCAGATGGGCCGTCAGGATCCCCCTTGAGTTATGAGATCTTTGTGGCCCAACGTTCCCATGTTGTTCAACAATCCATTGGGCAAGCTGTTGGTGATCTGCGTCTGATGAATCCAAGTTTGATGAATCCGGTATCTCTTGTTGAGAATCATCCTGCGTGTCGAAAGAATAGAGATGGCCAGAAGGTACTTCCTAACGGTCAAACTTGGAGGCCTCAGTTATTGTTGTTATGCTATTCAATGAAGATCTTATCTGAAGCAAGTTCTCTTGCAAAACCCCAAGAGTCATATGACCACCGAAAACTGTTTGGCTTTCGTGTTCGTTCACCTCCACTTCCATACTTGTTGTCTTGGCTGTTGCAATCTCGCACACACCCAAAACTCCCCACTGATCAGGGCGGTGATAATGCTGATTCTGATATTGAATTGGCTGACTTGTCTGATTCTGATCAAGAAGAAGAAGAGGATGAATATGATCTGCTTCCACCATTCAAACCTCTGAGGAAAGCTCAAATTGCTAAGCTTAGTAAGGAACAAAAGAAGGCGTATTTTGAGGAGTATGATTACCGGGTGAAACTCCTTCAGAAAAAGCAGTGGAGAGAGGAGTTGAGAAGAATGAGAGAGATGAAGAAGAGAGGAAATGCTACTACTGAAGATTATGGTTATGTGGGGGAAGATGTTGATCAGGAGAATGGAAGTTCAGCTGCCGTGCCAGTGCCATTGCCTGATATGGTCTTGCCTCAGTCCTTTGATGGTGATAATCCAGCTTACAGGTATCGGTTCTTGGAGCCAAATTCACAGTTTTTGGCAAGGCCAGTGTTGGACGGCCATGGTTGGGACCATGATTGTGGGTATGATGGTGTCAACGTTGAACACAGTTTGGCAATTGCTAGTCGATTTCCAGCGGCTGTTACTGTTCAAGTCACAAAGGATAAGAAAGAGTTCAACCTTCATTTGGATTCTTCAATTGCTGCGAAGCTAGGCGAGAATGGATCTAGCATGGCTGGCTTTGACATCCAAAATGTTGGGAAGCAACTTGCTTACATCCTCAGAGGGGAGACCAAATTCAAAAATTTCAAGAGGAACAAGACAGCTATTGGAGCCTCTGTTACATTTTTAGGTGAAAATGTGGCTACTGGTTTGAAACTCGAGGATCAGATTGCCCTTGGGAAACGCTTAATGCTGGTGGGTAGTACTGGGACCATCCGATCTCAGGGTGATTCTGCATATGGAGCGAATTTGGAGGTGAAGCTCAGGGAAGCAGACTTTCCGATTGGCCAGGATCAATCCTCATTGGGGTTGTCTTTAGTGCAATGGAGAGGGGACTTGGCCTTGGGTGCCAACCTTCAGTCACAATTTTCCATTGGACGAAGTTCTAAGATGGCTATTCGTGCAGGATTGAACAACAAACTCAGTGGCCAAATTTCTGTCCGAACTAGCAGCTCAGATCAACTTCAGATTGCACTTCTGGGTATCCTTCCGGTTGCCATGACAATTTATAAAAGCATTCGACCTGGGGCCAGTGAGAATTACTCAATGTACTAGGTTCCCTCTCAATTTTTGTTGCCGCCTTTTGACTGCTCTGAAAGTGCATCATGAATTAGGTTGTCTCTTAAGCATAATTTAGTTGTATTTTGCATTTTCTTGAATAATGGTTATATATTTATTTGGTATGGAGCATATTGCCATTAGAGGTTCGTGTTAATTTTGCAAACGGATTGTATTGAATTCATGAGGTAATCTGGATAAATTCACTGTTTATTTAACAGTTTTTCCCTGATTTACTGTGGTGTTAAAATTATACTATATCTATTGAGAAAAAGTGTCTTCTAGGGTTTGGATTCTCTGATATTTCTGTTAGGAAATTGTTTACTAGCTTATGTATTTTTATAATTATGCTGTATTCGAGTGAGTTTTAGCTTTGGTAGTGGGCCGCCTTCTTTTTATTGTCGTTGATACCGGAGAACGAGTTAAGAAGCCATTCAAGTATGTTCTTCTAGTTGTTTTCCACGGTAAGAAATTTATTATCTTTCATGAAGCAGGCAAACGCACGTACAAACACCATACAAATACTGCTTGTGATTAGCAAGTGAGAAAGAGAATTCCAAAATCTAATAATTTTCTTGTACTACTGTAGTGCTGATTGTAGATGTCAAAATGGACGCGAAAGCAACAAATATGAAGATACCCCTCCACTGCTATCATATTTTTTTTTAGTTTCTGATGCATTGCCTTTCCAGGCTTCCAGTCCCTTACAAAGCATCGTCATATATTGCAGCTTTATTTCTTGGTCTCTACGGACTATTCTAGTTTTCTTGTCTTAGAATTGGATATTTGCCGTGCGGATGTGGTACTATTTCCTATATTCAATCTTCCCACCGAATTTCGATCCGAGGAAATGTCATGCCGAATCAACTACCTTTTACCTCATATGTCCACAACTCAACGTTAGATTTGAGAGTTTCTGAATTTTCTTGGCAGATATTGAGCACAACATATTGTTTATGTTTAAAAGAAATTAGCTAGACGTACAGAGACGACTAAAATATCTAAACAGAAGAGTTTTCACCGAAATTTTTTTTACATGTGTGTATAATATAGTAATTATTTAGCAAGAATTATGTTGCATTAGAACCAAACGGTTGTGGCTCAGTTGGCGGCGCAAGCTGGGTAAGTGGGAAGAGCTTTCGGGTTCGATCCCCACTAAACACACTATTTAGGAGGGGTAAAAAGCCTTAACTGTAACTACACCCCGAATCCGAATTAGTCGGGGCCCAATACAGTCACCGGATATCGGGTGGTTTAAAAAAAAAAATTATGTTGCATTAGAGTATATATTTGTTATTATCTTTTAGCTTATCCCTTAAATAAGAAATATTTCATTAAAAAATTCTCATTAAAATATACATATATTTATATTTTTGTAATTAATTTTTAACAAATGAATGATTATCTCTCAACTAATCTCGCCCTCTCTACTTTTTAATTAATATTATTTATTTCCTAATTTTTTATTAAAAAAATAATAATTAATTAAAAAATAAAATATATTTCTTCCCTTAAGATCTTTCCATAGGTTAACTAATTCAAATAATGACACATAATTAAATCTCAAATTAAAATTAAATAAAATTATCACAAAAAGTAAAGCCACGATAACTATCAACGACAATTATTCATTCATAAAACTTAATAAAAACTAATATTGAAACTCTTTATAAGTTGGTAAAAATGATGAATCGATGAATTAAATTTTTTTAATAATAATTTTAAAAATAATAAGATAAATTAAAAGGGAGAAGTTTCATAAGTTCATAACTTCATCGTTGCCTAAGTTCTAGTCCAGCAATCGTCACGTCAAAAATGCGGGACAAACCAAAGCCATTAAATACACTGATTAAATAAAAAAAAAAGCAAACAGCACTTCAGTACAAGCAAAGCACGATCCAAAATCGAACGGCTATCACTGTGCCGAAACTGTCTCTATTTCCCCATCAATCGGAACAGTGGGCGTGGGTCCCTCGTCAAACACCTTAGCAATCCTCTCTGTTGGAATCAACGGTAGATAAGTTGCGATAGGATATCCCCTCTCTTCCGTACAACGAACCAGTTGATTATACTTCTCAGACCAGCAAGCAGCAGTGGGTATCACGATCTGAGCCACTTGCGGAAAAACCGGAAGCCGATTCAGCCAGCGCCAAGCCGACAAAGCGTGCTGCTCGGCCACCGGCTCGTACTTGCTATACATGCTGTTCATAATCGTTGTCGCAGCGTCAACCACACCGACGCGCTGAACCTCAGAAGCCATGGCTCGTGCCTGGCTCGATGCCTGCTTCACTAGTGAAGGCACGTGCCTCTCTAATTCTCCCAGAGATTCCCCCACCTGCATGCAATACATGTGACCAAAAATTGAATTCCCAGACCAAAAAGAAAAAGAAAAGGAAAAAAATTCCTGTAACCGGACCTTGCGATCGACGAACTCGAGAAGTTCAAACGGAACGTCGTGGAGATCCTCATAAACGGGACCGAGAACGGTTTTCGCGGTTGCCTCAACGGCTTGGACGCCCGGTTTAAGTGGGCCGGAGCTTTCTTTGGCGTATTCGTATACAGTTGAAAAGCACACTATAATGTAGATCGCTGCTACTTGTACAAAATCCAAATACTTCAATCTTTTTTCACTTTCTTCAATCCTCTGCCAATAATCATCATTCTTTCGCTACGTAAATAGAGATTAAGAAAAGCAAATGAAAAAGCATTTGAGTATAGACAAACGAACGTACCGTCTCTGTAAGCTGTTTGGCTTCTGAATCCGACATTTTGCACAGAGCACTCGCTTCGGAAATCGATTATGATATATGTGTATATATATAAAAACTCTAAAGGAGTTTCTTCGAATGTAACGAAAAGGCTGAAATGGAGCGTTGAAACGACTCCATTTTTATAGAGATCACAACGATCTCTAGACGGGAAATCTACGGCTAGTTTCACTATACTCGCCACGTGGATGATAATGAGTCGGTTGGATGAGGTCAAAGTAGTCAATCTCTTAATGTCTTGCGTTTGCGGATTAGAGGAACTCGACGGCTTTCATTAAGCGTGGGAACAACGCGTGTCCTGAAGCTGCCACGTGGACTTTGCCGGCGATTTTAGTGATGCAAAAATAATTGGTTTTACACGTGTGCCAATCAAGTAGCACTGTTGCCGGTACGGGTCGGGATGGGGGTGACGGGAAGATAAATGTTTTATGCATGGCAGTGGCACGGATGGCTATGCACCTCCGTTGGCACGAGTATCAAGATGGTTAGCCTGACAATCGCGTCCTTCTCTCTTTTGATTCTCATGGTCTGGTGAACGTTTTTTGACAAGGGAAGAATCAGCTGCAGCAAGAAGCACGCAATACGCCAATACGGTGGTATACATGTTTGTTGTGAGAAAAAAGTGTTATGGTAAACAATTTTAAAAGTGTTAATTTTCCCAAACCTTCTGTTAATTAATCAGATTCAGTTGACGTAGCGAAACTAAAATCTTTTTTTATTGTAATTGAACGACAGTCGCAATTGATCATCATTAATGATAACATTTATACAGGGCTACTGCATTATCAATGATAAATTCATAGAAATTTAGATATTTGACTGGAGCGAAATAAGAAATCGAATTGATTGCTAAAGCATAATTTTGGTTGCTTATTGAGACGTGCACGACGGCTTACAATCAGAGATTGGAAGCATCCAATACAGTGGATATAGGTAGTCACCTCAATTTCTAATGATGTTGTAATGCACGCATTACGCACCTTCTATTGGTTTTGCAAAGAATAAACTTGAGTATGCAAGAACAAATATATGCGCCACAGCCAAAATTTGAATGTAAAGCTGCTACTCGACATGGCAAAGCTTTCGCAGGGTTATGGAAGTTCGCTTTTTCTGATTTAGCTCTTCCCCTTCCCACACCTGAAAACCCTGTTTGCGATTTATCTCGTGCTTCCAAAGGTAGCGAGCTTCTCTGGACATTATAACTAAAGATCCTGGAGTCAAGTAAACTGGAATCTTTACCGCATGTGGGTTATCTATTCTTCCCTCTCCAGTCGCAGAGGCTTCTTTGACTTGGGCGAAATGCATCACACATGATGACTCTAGGGAGACAATGGCAATTCCATCCTCGAACCGCATTAGGTCAACATGCGGACAGATGCCCTAATCATGGAAGAGCATCAACATAAAAAACTCATACATTTTAACTTCTCATGCATTGCAAGCGCACAAAAGATATGCTAATTGCCAAAATGAAAAGTTGTAAATAGATAATAATTGAATAAAAAAATAAGTGACACCTTGATTTAAAGAATTAAAATAAGTTATGCAGTATTCACAATCTCAAAGGTTTGTAGATATATGTTTTATTCGGAAATTAAATTGAGACCTTGAAAATATTATCTACATGGTGAACCTGTATTCCTAACAAGATGAACAAATCAGAGAGTCACATCGTACCTCACCTGGTTGGTAAACATTTACAATTAATTGATCAAATAGTGGCTCTCTCCATAACAAATCTGATGGCAAAATGCAGACGTCCTTGTCCCCATCATTTATAGGCAAGTCATCACTGAGAAGAACTTCCTCACGGATAGAATCAGAAAGTTTGGTTGCCCACATCGGAAGGTCTCCAAATCTCATAACCTGCAAAGAACAGGTAAAAAAAAAAAAAGGATCTCATAAAGCAATGGCATCACATAAATATATATATTTTATAAATGTACTTTCAGAAATCAGAAATCATGCTCTGTTGGAAAATGTTTTAGCCTCCAAATAGACGAGACGACACTACAAACTATAGCTAATTACAGTTGAAAATGGAAATAGGTCAAACCAATCTAAGAAAAGGGTTTAATAACAGCACTCTAAGAACAGCTGGACATGTACAGTGTCAATTGAACATATTTTGTTTTTGTTCATTTTGGCCCTAGATCAACAAAAAGGAGTGAGCTAAAATTTTCAAATCCAGAAGAAAAAAGTCAGAATCTAGAATAAACTGAGACTGAAACCACAAACGAAAGAATATTGGATGTTGAATGAGACAACTGACAGAACAATAATCGACAGAAATTTCGATAAATATAAATAAAACCCACAAAAGGAGATTTCTTCGACTTCATTAACATACATAGCTTGAAAAATGGAGACGTTCGCAGCCCTATCTCCGAATAGCCTAATTATGAATTATAAACCTACCAAGCACGAGCAGAAGAGAACATTCTTGGGCAGCATCACCAGTTGTTACTAACTAATAGCAGATCTACCTTCAGACCCATGTAAAATCAATATCTAACAATGTTATGAAAACAAACCTTTATGCCTACTGGCTACTTCTCCCCCAACACCATTATTGCAGCAGAACACTAACCAGTCACAGCACTAGAGATGTATCGGACATTATGCTCTCTAAAACCAACCATTTAAACTACAACTAACTGACGGAATCAGCAGATTTAAAGATAAAGACAACCCCAATTTGTTTTAACATTTCCAAATAAAGCTAATGGAATAACAGAAATGCGAGCTATCTACGCACCTGATTGTGAGAAGTATCGGTGAACCATCCTTCTGCAATCACAAATCACATGCCACGTCGTCATCAGATGAGCATGATCAAAACAAAAAGCATACAGCCATCACTATCACTCTCAGCCATGCATGATGCATCAACGACAGAAATACTGTATAAAATTAAAAACAAGCCAAGCGATTTCATTCATTCAAATTTCATAGAGCCGGATTGGGAATAAGTAAAAACTGAAGGAAAAAGGAGGAAACGCACCGTTTTGGATTGCGGAGAGCAAATAAGATTGTTCTTCAGGGGAAAGAAAATCTCTGCATAAACATAATCCTCTGATTTCCTCAAACCATTGCCAGCTGGATTTTTGACTGACATTTGACTGAGATCCATCCTCATCCGATGGAAATAGATCTTCTTCCAAATGCTGCTGTTGTTCATCATCTTCGGTGTCTGAGTCTGATGATCCCCCGAACACTTCTTCCAGGACTGTCTTCTGATCACTCATTTCTTCAGGGAAAGAAAGAGAGAATCTTCCAAAAACGATCTCAACGAAGCCTTTCAATTTCTCTGTTGCCCAAACTTAGCGCCTGTTTCGCATGGCTCGTCAAATGGACGCAAGTCTTCAAAATTTTGATATTATTTAATTTTTTAAATAGAATTTTAACACTTAAATAAATGATTTTAGCTCTACTAAAAAAATTTAAATTTTGAGAATAGAAATTAATTTTTTTAATATTAAAATATTTAAAATATTCTTAATTTATTTAATAATCTTAATTTATTTTTTTATAATATTATTTTAAAAAATTTATTTATTAAAATAATTTTATATCTTTTAATAAAAATTTATCTTGACAACTATATAATAAAAATATTTAAATAAAAGCTCTATTTACAAAAAAATTACTAATAAAACTCTATTTAAATAAGTTATACTAAATTGAACTTTAATGCTCTCATCTAATTGGACATGCTTAATTATTATTTAATAGTCTCGTATGTAAAAAATCTATTATCTTATCAATAAATTAATTTAGTAAAATAGTATTACCCCTTATAATAAGAATTTTTGTATAGTACAGGGAGGTTGTATAATGTGAGGATAAAATAATTCTGTTTAATTGTATGATATAATTTTAATTGAGTAAATTAGTTATTTAATAATCCATTCGCTATTACATAGCTGGATCACAATTATATAGTAATATATTAAATTGATCTCTATTTTATTTATGTTAACATAGCATATACAGTACAATAATAACTTCTCATCTAAAATGTGTAAAGAAGTCAATAATGATTGATAAAATATATACGGTACTAATTTCATGAAGAAGCAAACAATATTAAAAAATTTACTTTACAAAACTGTCATAAGCATATGCATTTAATTTCAAATTAGTTAATTTAATAATTTATGTATTAATTGAGTTCTATTAAAAAATATTTTAAAAAATCATTATCGAATAAATTTATCAAATTACTAATTTAGCACATTTATTAAAGTCAGGACCGATAAAAATTATTATTTAATTATGATTATTAATTTATTGGGTATAAATTTAACAAAATTCTACTGTTTTTTACTTATTTATTCTTGTCAAAGCTCAAAACTTTTTTTTTCGTTTTTTTTTCCCAGTTGAGGTAAATGTAAGATTTAACTAATAAATTATGCTTTATCAAGCGTGAATGGATTCTCCAATCCTCATTGTTGATAAATATTATATGCATATTGTAACTTCAAGATTATAGTCTTGAAATAATTTTTCCACCAAATACTTTTCTCCTTTGATTACCAGAGATAACCTAAAAAATTAAATTCGTGTCACAAATGCAAATGTCACGCAATTTTTCTTTTTTCACTTCATAAGTTAAAAACACAATTTCTATCGCTTGGCTATGGCGGAGTAGAATTGAAAAGCCATCCATACATTTTCTCGCTTGCCTTAACCTGTGACATGACTCTCCCAGCAGAGTCTCCTCTCAACAGAATAATACTTAAAACTCAATTATTAGGATCCCTAACATTGTTGATTGTGGGACTAACCGGCCTAACTCATAAGCAACATAAAATTTGTGACACAAGTGAAGACTGTTTACATACATGATACAACAACGAAGTTAGAGCTCAAGGGATCGTCTAATTTGAAGTTGGCAAAAGTAAATCGGAATAGCTTCACCAGATTACTCAACTATATACATTACAGGGGCCTTGGGTTTTGACATATAGCTGGCCTAGCCAAGCTAAGTATTTGAGATAACAATTACATGACCTTTTGTGCACAACGCTCCAGATAGATAGCTGGAATGAAAGTTTGCCTCAAATAAATAAATTCCTTCCAAATGAAAGTTTGCCTCAAATAAATAAATTCCTTCCAACCAACACAGATCAGACGGTATCCATAGTTCTCGCTTGAGACTGAACTGGCTTGAAATTCTGTAAAAGACAATTGATCTAATTGATGTTAACAATCAATACTTGAACTGCAATGGAAGTAGAAAGGGACTTCTCCACATTCAATAGAATTCTAAAATAGCTTTTTAATTCTGGAAGGATAAAAACAGCTGAAAATCCCCAATGGAATAGCTCAATTGATTGCCCTAGCGCCAACTCTGAGGAGAATTAATTTAATATGTGTTCGTGCTTGGGATGGGATGGGGGTGGTGTTTTAGATAGAAAAAGAATATTATAAGTCCGAAAGACACATCTACCAGAGAGGCAACAAACCTAACACATATCATATGAAGGAAAGAGCCCAGCATTAATTCTTCTAATATTTGACGAATGCTTGCATACTTAAACAAACCAAGAATACATGATATCAAGCTCTCTACTTTTTAATCAAAAGCCAAAAGAACAGGGCAGCAGTAAGTTAGTGATACACAATTTGATGCTCCTAATATGAGAAGCAATGCAAGTTCATTATTGACCTGAGGGGATTGCTTATTACACTAATGTGTTGGTCAACAAGTTCTGGATAAATAAGCATGTCCATCCAATTTATCGTAAATCCATAACTAGTGCATCTGAGCATCACCAGCTTGGCCCACGTGCTAAAGGTTTGGGTTGGCAAAGTGATAACTTTTAGCTTTGAATCTTAAACCAAAGGGAAATAAAAATTGGTTCATCAACCGTAAGTGCCGAATTAATTTTCTCATATTAATGTTATCCCCAAAAAACCTCCACAACGGTGGCATCCAATCAAGTGGATGACCAGTAACTGCCTAGAGACAAAACAGAGCAGTCAATAGCTATTCCATAACTACCATCCAGATTACCCATTACCCACAAAGAGCACCAATGAATCAAGTGTTCTGCACAGTGAAATAGACAAATACAGACAAGAGAACAACAGCTTATCAAAGCTTCAACTAGAGAATTTTAACAAGAGGATCTACAGAAATCAGTTTAAAGATAACATAGTATAGGAGAGGGGAAAATTTGCGGTTGTCACTCCAACATCAATGCTTAACTAAATGAGATTAACTTGTTCAAGATAAGTTGCAAAGTGAAATGCATGTGCGCAACACTTCAAATAAATTGTATATAAACCATATAGCAAAACTCTTCCTCGCGTGAAATGGACCATACCCATCAATGAATTATATCATTTCCTTTAGATTGAGATCATCTAATCATCCTAAATAACAAGCATCACCACAGCTATAGTCCGTTACCAGAATTGGACAATTGATGTCAGTGATGGACGATATAACCACTGATTATGCTATTTTATCATGCAGTCATTTGAACAGTTAGGCAGCTGCTGGAAGAAAATGTCACAATCTTTTCGCCATTAATCTATGAGATATCTGTACCACATTATGAAAACACACCAATTTCCTGATAACCTACAAATTTAACTACTTACAAAATTTTCAGTAGCTTTTTTTGCTTAAGGAAGCATTACATTTCACAAATCAAACATTCATAATGAACAAAAGAATAGTATCTACAGATCTGACACATTAAACTGATAGCAACTGCTACAAACACAACACATGCTACTTTAACATAAGTAGCAAAACAAGAACCAGATCAAGAAGAGGGTACCTTGACAGCTTTATATGGTGGGGAAAGCAATCGAACCTTATCTTTAACCTCAAGTGGATTTCTTGTCTCATTCCTAACCCTCTTAACTCGTCCACTGGCCAATGACTTATGAGTGAAGCCATAAGTTCGAAGTATCTGATTATCACCAAAAGTAAAGGCTTGATCCATCTGCCTCAAGCACCTCTCAGCCAGGTTATCCCTAAACTTGGAACAAGGCTTGCAACCTACGAAATGAGTCACTAGAGGCCACCTATGATCACCTAATCCCGGGCGATACTTCTCAATCGTTTTCTCGTACCTATCAACTAAAATCGCCCAATTACCATGCAAATAATATTCACTCTCAAGATAAACCTTATCACCCCACTTATCCCTCTCAGTTGCCAACATGTAAACCATTGCAGACTGATCATCCGCTTCAAAAGCCGGCCTATCCTTAAGCTCCTTCGTCAATTTCTTCCCTGCATCATCCCTAATTTTCCCTTTTGGTCCCATTGGAGCCCACGCATCTAGGATATCCAACGACCACTGACAATTCCTCAACAGAAAACTCCCAGTATTCAATCCAATCCAGTTCTTTTGATCATAAACCATCTCATTCCATCCGTGCATAACTAAATTGTAATCTTTATACCTCTCCCATGGCACCTCAAATGTCATATCAGTAAACATAGCGTCACTGTCCATCCACCATAGAAACTCCACCTCCGGATGACCCAATAACAAGTTTCTTATCAACGGAAGCTTCGCCCAAAAGCCTGCCATTTCAGCATCTAGAAGAGCCATGCTGTAAAATATCTCTAATCCGTGCACTCTACAATAATCAATCTTGTTTTTAATCGATTTCAGCAAATAGTGATCACCTACCGGATTCTCACACGCTTTCGGCGACGATCCTGTCACCAGTAGCACACGTGGCTTCTTGTTTATAAAATTGGCGAAATCAGGGTTTTCATTTAGCCACTGTGCTCTTTGCGCGTCCCAATTTGAGATTTTCGGCCCGCGAGAGAAAGGCTCGTTTGGGTCCGGTTTTTCGTCGTCTTCTCCGTTATCCTCCATAAACATTTTGACATTAAATTCGTCGTAATTGTTTTTATTGTGATTGCGATCGTGGGCGGCGAAGGAAGACGACGTCGTCCGGCGTTCTTCGAGGACTCGGTGCGGGTCCCCTCCGCGCTTTCTGGAGGGGAAATAGAGGCGGTTACGTATTTCGTAAAAGTCCTTCTCAGGAGTACCGAATTCACCGGCTCCGATGATGCCACGAAGGACGACGACAGTGAGGACAAGGCAGAGAGCTGTGACCTTGCACTGGCGCAAAGCTCTGTGGAACTTCCTAGACCTTTGAGCTCCTAAACATCTCTCAATCATTTTCTGAGTTTTGTTGGAAACCTAAAAGTTTGATTGATTCGAGTTCGGAATCAGAGGAAAGCGCGCGTGCCCATTACCCAAACACCGCCATAGGTGCTAGACTAGTTGATTTTTGGTTTTTTTCAGACACGTCACGCCGGCCGGGCCTGGGCAGACACCCCTGAGTTTTATAAGGTAAATGCAAATTTTCTTTTCCTCAGCAAATTAAAGGAAAATGATCATATGTTACCAAGTGCAGTGAAAATCAGCTTACACCAATAATTGTGTGTTTGTTAATCGTCCGTGCTAAATTGCTAACAATAATGATAATTGTCACAGTTTAATTATCATACTACATTTATTTATTAAATAATAAATTTTATAATTAATGAAAATGTAAGATTATTTGAACCATAATTTTTAGTTATTAAATTTATTTTGTCAATGGAACATCATTAAAATTTAGATATTAAATTTTAACTCTATGTAATTTATAAAATCTCAAAAACAACCTCAACTAAAATATTATTGTTTTCATTTTTTTTTTCACCTATTATTAACTTCTCTACATTTACTGTTACAACATCAATCTCTCTAATCTCTCCAAAACAGGTACTCCTTTTCTAACTACATACAGAATCCAATTTATTTTTAATTAATTGACAATAGATTAAAGCTAAACAGGGGCCGTCTTCTTCAAAGCAAGAATAATTTTTTCCCCCCTGTTTCCTAGCCCTTGTGGTTTTGCTTCATATATAATACTGTTGGCTTTACCAAAAGAATTTTAACATAAAATAACATCTTCATTCTTCATAGTGTAGGGTAATGACATGATATACAGGAAATGCTGGCGTAATTGTTCTTTGTTTTGTTTCTTGGTTACCAGAAATTGAAGATTATGTAAAGAAGAAGAGAATCAAAGAAAGCAACATCAAGTATTTTCTCAAGGCAAAAACTGAAGAGATAATTATAGTGCTTGGTTTTGGGACTTCTTCTATAAAATATTTAACCTCTTTTTTTTTATTTCTGAATTTTTTTTTGTGGGCATTTAAATTCCGATCAAATGTAAAAATATAAGAACTAGATTGTCAAGAAAAGTAAATAATATTTTAAATATTTAAAAAAATTTTAACCTCTATTATCAAAAATTTAAAATTTGAGCTTTCATTAGTATAAATAAAATAACTTATTTAACATTAAATAACTTATTTAACTTTAAAAGCTCAAATAAAAAAATGACCAAATGATAACAAAAATTTAAAAATAACTTATGAGATTGAATAAATAGAAGAGAAAGAGTCGGCATGATTTATTAAAAAAAAATAGGTGTAATGAAATTATAGTTCTTTTTTTTTAAATTTGTTTAAATCTTATTGTTCTTATATGTAATTTAGTTAAGATAAATTAGTGATAAAAAAAATATTTAATGATGAGTGTAAAGAGTAAATTAATGAATTCAAATAGTCTTACTCTTGATACAATTAACCAACAATCTAATTACTCAATTACTTCATCATTAATTTTTTCTTCTTTTCTTGTCACACATCTTTTAACAATCATAATAAAATCTTTCTATTGCCATAATTTTAGGGCCAAATTAAAAACATCTCTATAGTTATAATGTTAGGATCATAATAATTTTATTAATATAATGAGGTTATAACTTAATAGATTTATAATAATAAAATTATTGTATTGACTTAATTATACGTATTGCAAAAGATATGTAATTAATTAATTGAGCATGTCACATTTAATGTGTAAATATTGATAAAAAGATTAATATGATTTAAAAAAACTAACATAATTATTTTCTAAAATTAGATAATTACTATTATGCAAAGACGTTTTCCTAATTGTAGAGTCTCAAAAATTATGGCTTATTAAAAAAAATCCATACTTATTTATAACCGATTCAAATTAAGATCATAATTTTACATGATTACATAAAAATTATTTGTGCCGTAACAGTATATATTTTCTTTTTGGTTAGTACTTAAATAGAAGAGCTAATAATCAATTCAAGAAAAATTTTAATTACTCTTTTTTCTTTTAAATTAGCAGTTGACGATTATTGTTGGGAAATATGACTCAATTTTTTAATAAAATTTTTTTAGATTATTTTCTTGTTTAGAAAGATTTTTATTTAAGAAATAAATACTTTCTCCTCTAAAGACTTATTAAAAAAAAATACATTTTGTATAGGAATAGGAACACTTCTCTTATAAAAAATAACCACTATATATAAGAGTAACTCTTCAGGGTAAAAATCAAATCCCACAAGAAAATTGAAAATTGATACAAGATTCAGTAGTGCGTTATCTATAAATAACGGTGAAATATTCACTACTTATTAACCGCGAAATTTGATTTGGTCGTTGTTTACAACAGAAGTACATAACAACATTCATTGACCGCCAAAATTCAGCTAAAGACGAGCTTCAGATTAACGAGGGACAAGAGCGCAGCCCAGGCCACACAAGGTTTCATCAGATCACCAGCGACTGGATTCACCTCCTCGACCACTCGACAGTACCAAACCAAAGACCCAGACAAAGCCGTAGAAACAACCAACCCAGCCCAGTAGGCTCCTAAGTGGAACACAATGGGATCCCAAGCCAAGCTCAGGCCGAGCTGAGCCAAACAAAGATACAAAACCGTGGGTTTCTTGTGGAAGCCGTCTTCGGCCCAAACAAGCCAAGACGAGAGACCCATCAAGAAAGTTGAAGCCAAGCTGGCCGTATGCAGCACCAACAAAGAAGGGAACCAGAAGGGCTTTTCTTGCTTGACGTAGCGGTCACTTGACCCGTTGAAGTAAATGTTTAAGAGAGTGAGAGAAAGAGGGAGAGCCACTGCCATGGATAGTGATTTGAGGCCGCGTTTGGCCATGTCCATTTTCCTCTGATGATTATTTCGTTTGCCATCTTTGATGACCTCGTTGTCCTTGTCCACGTTGGCAGTGTCGTCTGAGTCATTACAATCATCCCTAGTACGCTTCTTAAGGTTTTCGGTGGCCATGGAATGCGATCGCGCCTTTGCTAAACAGAAGGAGGGATTAATTAAGCAACTGAAATTTCGTGCTGTAAGAAGGGGAATTTCGCGGTGGCCTTTTATATGGAGGAGAGTGCGCGTGTTGTGATCTCATTAATAATGGGACGATAAAACCAGGAGAGACACGTGGGCACAGGTGGCGGTAAGAAGTGGACAAGACGGTAACACGTGGCTAGCGCTGCAGTGCCGGAGGGTGATTTGATCTTTTGGCTTTATATATACCGGTTTACTTTTTATTCATAGCCGACGTCGAAGAGGGATTGTGGAAGCTGGGTTCACTAACGCGTGGGCATAACAGTGGCTTCAGATAAGATCTGAAGAGCATTCTTGATTAAATTTAATAATCACTATCAGTTGAGAATTTTGTGCTGATGCTTTTGTCTGCTAATTGTTATCTCTCACCGACGTAGTCAACTCGGGACAAATTTAATCGAAAAATAATTATGCATTTTATCAATACATTTCACCTTAGTTTTATTGAGATAAATTTTCTAGACAAATTTATTATTAATTTCCAAAATTTACGTAATTCTTTAATTTAATTTAAATTATGAAATTTAAAAAGATTTCTAAAAGAATTAGTGGATACGCCTCTGCCGACGGGCTTCAGGTGGGTCCAGCAGACACTCTGAAATAGTGCAAATACGCGCGTCTAGTTGCATGCGGAACAACGTCAACAACAACAGCAACCCGGGGAAAGCGGGATCGCTATGGAAAGTAAATATGAAATCAAAGAAAAATTGAAGTCTCCACTTCACCCCCTCCTAATAAAGGTTTTTCAAATTTCAATATACATATATATCTTGTTTATGACTTTTATTATGTTATATAATCATAGAAGATACGTGATTTTTCTATAGTCATTGGATAAAAATTTAATAATTATATAAATAATATAATTTTATTATCTTATATTTTCATAATTATTAAATTTTTATTAAATGACAGTTGAAAAATTATGTATCTTACATAATTAAATAACATAATAATCTCACTTATTTATATTTCTACACACATAAATTACTCGAATGGCTCGTACAATTTTCATGTGGCACTTATAATTAATTCACATTCGCCGCTCACTCCTGTAAAGTGTTAACCCTATCTCAGGCGGTCAGCCTTTTGGGTCGGAGCTATCGTCTGAGGCTATCGGGCTATCTTCATTTGGGCCTGAGTAAGCTCGTTATTTGACGCATTTTGTTGGGCCTGTGTTGTACTCTTGCCCACGACCCGACAATCTAAACACACCGTTTTGAAGCTCTCTTAAAAATCCATCGACATGTGGGGAGATGGTTTGAGCTTCAGCATAATTCGAGGCAAAACAAATTAGAGAAGCCAGGACCATGGCGCGACGATCAGCGACTCATGTCAAACACGATGCTTCCTTTCTCGGAATTTTTAGAAGTTCAAAAGTTGCCTTTGCTTTTGGTCTAATTATCATGGATGCCCTGCTCGTCGCTCTTATTATCACCTACGTCCCTTGTAAGATCTCTACATCTCTCTTATTTACTGATACTGATGGTTTCCTGAGTAAATGTTTTATTGTAATGGCTCTATTATACTATTTTCAGATACCAAGATTGACTGGGACGCTTACATGTCACAGGTTTTTACTACGTCATTCCTTTTGTTAATTATCAGAATTTTAGTTAAACCAATTAACAATACTAGCTAGACGATAAAAACAATTTCACATTGATTCTCAGTTTGGATGAGTGTTGATATGAAATAGTCTGATTATTGATCAGGTGAGTGGGTTTCTTGAAGGGGAAAGAGATTACAGCAACTTGAAAGGGGACACTGGGCCTCTTGTATATCCAGCTGGGTTTCTTTACGTTTATTCTGCTATTCAATATATTACAGGAGGGGAGGTCTATTCAGCTCAGGTGGGTGATCTGGTTTCTCCATGCATTTTGTTTTCTAATATTTCATGTTCAGAGACATTGCTTTCGGTGGACATTTAAAGTTAAAAGTTGTGAAGCATATCTCGACTGCATACTTTGAGTTCAAAAATTGGCTTGCAATATTGAAATCGATTGTGAACGATTGGTAAGTCTTTGTGTTGATACATCTTGATAAACAATTTGGTAGGATTGACACATACTTATCAGTTTTCCCTTGCATGCTCATACTAATTTTCTTATGTTTGTTTTTTCTTTTGCTGTGGTGCAGATATTGTTTGCCTTTTTATACCTTATTAATCTGGGAATCGTCTTATTCGTATATGTGAAGACAGACGTGGTATGATAACTAATGTTTTAAAGCTGAAGTTCTAGCCTTTTTGTTTTCTAGACTCCTGCATGTCCCTGTTGTGGCTTCAGCAGTATGCATATTGAATTTCTCGTATGCCAGCTCATAACAAAATTCTGCATGAAAAAGCTCAAGGGTAAATTTTTCACAGGGAAACTAGAGTACATATTTTGTGAGCAGCATGAGAGATTTAGGGATCTAAGTTCTGGGAGCATTTGGAGGCTGCATTATAAATTGAAGGTATTTTGCCTTCGTAGATGCTGGTAAAATGTTTCTAACTTAAAGGATTCTATAGGACACTGTGGATAGTGGAATGAGCTTTATTAGGCATAGTTCAGATGGTTGTGTATTTTCTAGGTGCTATGATTAGCTTGTTGCGTACTAATTTTTCTATTGTGGATGAGCCAACAAGAGGTTTCTCTGTTACAGTTCTTTGGCAATCTAGAGTTCTCCCTTTGTACCCCTTTAGGCAGTTGGAGGTTCCTTCACCCTGATTTCCACTGACACATTCAACTTTAACCTTTCAAATTGTATGTCTCTAAAGTTATTGTCCGCTTAAAAAAAAGTATCCTCTAATTTGTTTTATATATATATAGTGCATTTTCTACATTTTTTTTCAAATTTTTTATTTAACTGAACTCTGATATTACTTTTGTTGTTCTTAACATGTATTTCAGCTTCCATGGTGGGGTCTTAGTTTGCTTTGTCTCTCAAAAAGAGTACACTCAATATTTGTGCTTCGTCTCTTTAATGACTGTTTCGCCATGACATTCCTTCATGCTGCGTTGGCCTTACTTCTTGATCAGAGGTGGCACTTGGGCTTGATTATTTTCAGGTAGTGTTCATACTTATATCACACATTTCAAAATTTAACTTCCAGCACCCAACCCCTCTCCCTTCTTTTATTTATCTATTTATTTTTTGGGTCAGTGTGGCAGTTTCAATCAAGATGAATGTGCTCCTATATGCTCCACCATTATTTCTTCTCTTGTTAAAGGTATACCAACCTCGAGTAAGGATTAATTACATTCATTGAAGTTTTTACTTGGATCTCCTATTACACTCTCTTTCTGTAGGCTTTGGGCATCTTTGGTGTCATATCAACATTAGCTAGTGCTGCATTAGTGCAGGTACCTACCCCATTGCTTTGTGATTCTAGGAGACTAATCATCATATTGGCATTCTTGATTACACAATTGGATATTTTCAAATTCTAATTTTAAAGTTTTATTCCAAAAAAAAAAAAACACTTCAACAGAATAATGTTTTTACATAGGAAGTAGGCTATCTGCAATCTTTGATCTGATCTTCAACTTTTTTAGGTGAGTTGAGCTGCTGCTGCAACTTGATGCTGAGGTAGGGGGTGTTGTGTGTTCAATGTGACCAAACCTCTCCATGTATTTTGTGAATGGTTCTGCAGATTCTTTTTGGGTTTCCTTTTCTCATATCACATCCAGTCGCATACGTATCAAGAGCCTTCAATCTTGGGCGTGTCTTCATCCACTTCTGGTACTTGTTGCTTAGCTTTGTGGTTGGGATTATTGTTATAGACCTTTATACAGATGATTGTCATTCACTGCAATTTTTTTTTTTTGGGTTTTTTTGGGGGGGGGGGGGGGTGGGTGGGTGGTTTGATTGATAGAAAAGCATCTTGGCTTGGATTTTGTTGTAGTGTTGTAGATTGTCTGTTAACAGAAATTTTTCTCAAATGTATTTGGATTTATGATATTGATGTCTGATACAAGCAATAACATTGTCATAATTGTGGTTGTCAAGCACTCTGAAGTATCATGTTTTCTATGGTTACGCTCCTCATGAAGACTTAGCTAGATATGTTGCAGCCCACAAACATAGATGTGACTTTTCCAATCAGATTAGCATTTTAAAAATTCTTAAATCTGGTTATGCTTTTCTGGGGGATAGCTTTCTGTTAAATGTTAGTTCCGGTTTGTAGCATTTTGAAGATCTATACTGTTGTAAATTAGATGAATCTGAATTTCCTAGCCATACCAAGAGGCACAGTTATTGCAAGTCCACTATCTTTCTTAGAAATTATGCAACTTGCTTTATACCCTCATAACACTACCACCATCACCCCATGCTGCTCCCTCATCTTTCCGTTCCTCTTTCTCTTCTTTGTGAGATTGCAAATTCGTGAGGGTATACTTGTCTGCTGAATTCATGACTATGATACAACTGTACTTTAAATTAGTGACTTGCATAAGTTGTCGGTTATCCAAGTATTGTAGATTTTGGTCACCTAATCAATTTTTCTGTAGGTTTTGTTTAACCTTAAAGGTTGACAATATTATAGCATGGAGAGTCACTGATTCTTGTCATTATGATTTTGAGCTGCATTACCATAATCGCACCATACATACAATTTTTACTTGTTACCATTCTCAATCTTTTTTACTTGTTACCATTTTCAATCTTTTATTTTAGGTCAGTTAACTTCAAGTTCGTTCCTGAACCAGTTTTCGTATCGAAGGGGTTTGCAATCTCTTTGCTGACCACTCATCTTGTGGTACTTGCAGCTTTTGCTCATTATAGATGGTGCAAGTAAGTAAAAGTGGCTCTTTTTTTTCCCCTTAACAAGTATAATTTTAAGTGCATGCAAGGGAACATACTTAAGTTACAAAATTGAGGAAATGCAAAGCTTAAGAAAATTTTGTGATCTATTCTTCATCTACATTGCATGTGGTGCTTACTGATGGACCTACATAAAAGACGCTTGATTTACTATATGTCAGTTACTTTTTGTTTGGTTGTTTGCAGGCATGAAGGTGGACTTCTCAACTTTTTACACTCCAGATATGTCACTATGAAGATGAAGTTTGCTGGTTTGAGTTCTAGCAATTCATCATCCAGGATCCTGAAGAAAGAACGTAAGTTTTGATATTCCAACGTGAAATTAGTTCGTATGTTCGGAGATATTTCCTTTTGATTGATTTTTTTTTTAAACCATCTCTTGAACACTAAATATGGGAATGTCATTTCACTTTTCAGATATTGTAACAACTATGTTTGCTGGGAATTTTATTGGCATTGTGTGCGCTCGCTCTTTGCATTATCAGTTCTACTTGTGGTATGTATGCTGGACAAAATTCCGTTTTATATATTTGGTTTGTTGTTATACTTGATCCTACTTCAGCAGAACCAGCAGTATTCTCAATTGGAAGAGCAAAAATATTTAAAGTTTGGACTAAATGTAAATCAATTTTGTGATGTTGTATAATAGAAATTTTGGACTTAAATATTAGTGTAGTACGAACTGTTTTTTAACATATCTTACTTTTTTTCTTGAGTGGACAGTTACCGAATGCTTTGGTAGTACTTTTCAAGTTTATGTTCTAATGTCTAGTGATGAAGCATTTCTCATTCTTTGAAAATACTTTTTCTTCCAGCCATTAGCTTTCATGGCACATGCCGTTGTCATAATGTAACGTAAACAAATAGCCATTGAAGGTTACAGATCTTTATCTTAACTGGAACTGGACGTCTCCTCATGCAGGTATTTCTATAGCTTGCCTTATCTGCTGTGGAGAACACCTTTTCCAACATTGCTTCGGTAACTTGTGTAGTTTGTTCATCGATTAATGTTGCATCAGTATTTCTAAAACTTCTGTTAACTGTGCTGTTCTTGTGTTTGAGTCATGATGTGCAGATTGATTTTGTTTATGGGGGTGGAGTTATGCTGGAATGTCTACCCTTCGAACATTTATTCATCTCTTCTCCTTCTGTGTCTCCACTTAGTCATACTGTATGGATTGTGGTCCGCCCCAACGGAGTATCCCTATGCAGACGACAAGCCAACAACTAAGAAGAACAAATGATATACGAGGATTTGGTGATTAATTTTTTCACTCTTCTTTAACATGGAATTTTCTCCTGATGAAGTCATTATTCCAAATATAAAATGCTGATTTGGTGACATCAAATGGTGTAATCCTTAGCTCTTTTCAATTGTGGCACATTTTGACTTTATTTTATTGACAGATTATTTTAAGTTACATGTAATCACTAAGCAATTAGTATGTGACTTCGAGGCTAGCCTGAACCGCCTAAACATTTTGTAATGTTATCTTTGTGATTGAACCGGATTTTTTTTTTTAAATGGTGGCAAAAGCTCAATTTGTAGATGTACATGCTTTAGTGGTCATTTGCTTTAATATTACTGACTGAACTAGGTATTTTGTCAGCTTTATTATTTATTGAATGTCATTATTTACCAGGTTAATAGTTTAATTTCTACATAATGAGTTTGTTAGAGATCAAGATATTGATTTTCCACAGCAACGATTTGAAATTCTGAATTGAACAGTGTTCCCCGCCTTCTGCTTTCAACCTCGGCATTTGGAAATTCAAATGAGCAACGTGTAGTCCGTATTATTAATTTTGTAAGGTTTCGTTTGTTATAATTTTTCAAGTAGAGTATTTGTTAGTAGAGCTTTTATAAATAGAGTTTTTATTAAAAAAAATTTAATTGTTTAATTATCAATAAGTGTTTTTATTAAAAAATTATGAAATTATTTTAATAGGTAAATTTTTTAAAATTATATTATGAAAAGAATAAATAAGATTGTTAAATAAGTAAATAATATTTTAGATATTTTGAGATTTTAAAAAAAATTAACCTCTACTTTTAAAAGTAAAAAATTTAAATTTTTAATAATAAAGGTAAAATAATTTATTTAACCTTCAAAAATTCTATTAGAAAAATAATTAAACAGTAAAAAAAAATATGATAAGAGTTTATTGTATTAAATAAGCATTTATAATCATTAAATAAATCATACTAATCAGGCACTAAGGTGGCGTTTCTTTTTTAACTTAATAATTTAAAGTGATTTAATTTAATTAATTAAGTTAATTAAAGATATTTATTTTTATAACTTAATATGACTTTTTAGATAATTTTGACTTAATAAAATAAGTCAATTTTTTTGACTTTTTACTTAATAGAGACATCTGAATTAAGTCAATTACTTTCTAATATAAAAAATATCCCCACTTTATAATTTACTTTTCATATCTATCCCAAAACTCACCCATAGACATTTACCCCACATAATAATCTTATCATTATTTTTTTAGCCGTCATAAAATCCCTCCACACTTTGGTATCAACTCCTCAACTATTGAAGATCAAAATTACATGCGACAACTTCGAGATGAAATGACAAATCAACTGTTTCAAACATCTTATTAGTTTTTTCTTTTTTATATTATATACGATAAAATTTGAAATTTATGGTATTTTATATATCAAAATTCCAAAATCATTATGTATTCACTTGAATATAGTTTAACTTATAAATGTTAAAATATTTTGGTATTTAATATACTATTTATTTGACATTCAAATTTGATAAGGATATAAAAGTAAAAGTACATATTTTTTATTTTTTAAGTTGAAAAAAAAATAATTTAATAATTATTTTTCGAGATTCAGATGAAAAAATAAACATATTATTCAAATTTAGACATTCAGATTTATTCAGAATTCAAACTAATTCAAATTTATTTAAATTTAAGATAAAAAAACAAACGCCATCTAAATCTCGAACAAATTTTAAAATGACGAAACTACCATCTTTCCGTAACGCCAAGCACACGACAAAACTAGTTTAGCAACGGTCTAATTAAATAATTAATAATAGGCATCCTCAATGGTGAAGGCTATTCTGCATTTATTTATTTTTTTATTTTTTGTGCTTGATGGTATATTGGTAACTTCAGCTGCTCAGAACCTGAGGCGGAGGGGTAAACTTTTGTGGCGCTAGCATCTTTGTCTTAGATTAGGCAGGGGCGATCGCTTATCGGCATTTTAACTCTTGACAGTCTATCAACTGTACGGCAGAGACCAGTAGAGAGAGATCCGCTAGCGTAGCGAGCAATGGTAATACTTGCTTCTCTTGATTGAACTCCTGTACTGATCGCCGAAGTCAAATATTATTTTCTTCGTATTTGGTTAGAGTAATCGGAGTGCGTAATTAGGGTTTCAAGAATTGCTTGATTTAAAATGTACTTATGAAATGATTCAGATCTGTTTTCACTCTGCAATCAGTGATTGTTTTTTTAGAAGAGAGGCGTATAGAACTCAAATTTAGGCTTCGATATTTTTTATTTCATCTTCAGATATGGTGTTGCGTGTAATTCATATTTTACAGTCAAAATAATTTTGTTTCTTGTGTTGGTTTTCAGTTATTTTTGTTAAACTGTTTCAGTTTTCTAGTTGTTGTCCAGTTTGGTCCGTTAGATTTGAGGAGGCTGTGATACCATCTTGATCTTGTTAGAATGTTTTGTCTGATATGCTCTAACTGGCTACTTTTTTGGCAGGACGGACATGATTCGGAAGATCCCAAGCAAAGTACTGCTGATATGACTGTTTTCGTGAGTCCTCTAATATTTTCAGTTTATTAGTGATATGTTTGAAACTATAATTTGGAATATTATGGTATTAGTCTTGTAACCGATTTATTTAGACATGGATGTAGGTTTAGATTGCAAAATTGTTTTGGCTGAAACAAGGTAGCAATAGTTCACTTATGAAGTGTTTGAAGCTAATACAAGGAATTTGCAGGAGTTGTGTGATTGTTTTTGTGGTTTTCTTTGTGTAGGGCCTTATTGATTTTTTTTGCTTCACTGATATGTAGGTGCAAAATCTTCTCCAACAGATGCAGTCCAGGTTTCAGACAATGTCTGACTCCATTGTGACAAAGAATATCCTTTTTTTTTTTTCGCACTTGAGTTTTATGATACTGACTTCTCTTGTATCATTAAATGCAGGAACAAAACTCTTTCATTGTACATTACATTGAAAATTGCTTTGTTTTTCCTAAATTTTTGATTTTGTGAAATAGTAGTCTTGGCAAAGCTTTTGTATTTGTGCTGCCTGTGTATCTTTCTCAAAAGTGATGAAAGTCTGAACATTAAACCAGTTGTTACACTAGAAGATCCTGTATTTTTTGTGTTAACAAACAGTTCTTACACTTAGGATCTTTGTAGGGTCACAGAACATTCTTTATGCTGCTGTAATATGATAAAAATATGAATCTGACTCTATTTCTGATTTTGGCTGATAAATATTTGATCACCAGGTTCAAAGAAATCTGAAAGCACGTTCTTAATTCACTCTGTTGTGTCTGTTCAACAAAGATATTTTTGCATCTCTTTCGTTGTGTTTATGTTAAATGTATGAGGCTTCTTGTTTCCTTAACTTCAATGCACTCGATGAGATGGGAAACCGAATAAATGAGTTGGAGCAGAGCATCAATGATCTTAGAGCAGAGATGGGAGTGGAGGGTTCTCCATCTCCGTTGACCCCATCCAAGACAAACTCGGGTGAAGGGAAGCCAGAGGAAGGATCAGCATAGAATAGTAAAAGGGTGTGCTTGTGCAGTGAATGCTGGCTTTAGTTTCTATGCTAGCTTTTTGTTTGTGTTTCTGGTTGAGAGAGATCATACTGATATGAGTGGGCGTAGTTGGTTCTGTATTTGATATTTTCTGGTTTTCTGTGTACTTGCAACTGAGGGCAGCTACTTAGTATTTGTCATTAATTACTTTCTTGCAGACACGTAGGATGGTTTTCATTTATTTTCGACCATCTCAGTCACATAGAAATGCCTAGTATTGTCAGTGTTTTTTAGTGCAATGTCACCAAAGTCAGAAATGCTATACTTTTCAGATGGAAAAGGGTAGAAACAGGCCTATTCTTGAATGCTAAACTTTTTATTTAGCTCACTACTTGAATTTTGATGCTTTTGCCAAACTTGAGAAAGTCTTGGACGATCCAATAGAATTAGGTTGCATGTTCTAAAGTTGCTGCCTTGCCCTAACTGCTGCCTTGATTGATTGATTCTGAAATGTGTATATGGTGAGGTTTCATTTGATGGTTCCATAAATGGAAGACAACTTATGCCAAAACCCTTTTACCAAACATACTTGTTCAACCAGATGCCAACTCTTCTCGGACAAGAATGCGAGATGCTTATTTTTCTTAAGAGCAATTTTCATCCCCTATCCCCGCGGTTGATTTCCTTGTTTACTACCTGCCTCCTGAATTGGTTTTGAATTTTGATTACCTGGAAACTGCAGTTTTATCCCTTTATCTTTAGCATTATGAATCAAATACAGCAGCAAATTGTTTCTTTTATGGTCAAAAACCCAAAATATTTTTGCATCATTCTCCTTAAGTCTGTGTAACATGAAATAAAGTAAGAGGTAGAAAAAACACGGAGAAAAATCAAATGCAGCAGTCATAGCATGCATCCGCGACAATCGACATTATTAGTTTTTACGATGAGAAGGAAAACCGATTCACCCATCTCAGTAAGGGATTCAAATTCACTATCGTGACTAATCCCCGTAATCATATTATTATTGCATTTTTTTTTTCAGTCTTACAAATGAGAAGGGAATGAAGGAAATTAAGGACAAACTTAGCTACGGCACCGAGTAATTGCGCTGCAGCCACGACTGTAAGGTTTTGCTTGTGCGCCTGCGTGGCAGTTGTAGTAGGACGCACCCCTTTGAGAACATGGCACAGAGTCCCTCTGCAGCGCTCCATAGCTTATATACTTTGTAGTAGCCAATATGCGCCGGTTGATCTCACTATCCATCCCAAATTCTTCGTCGGCCATGCACTCAGCCATGGAGCCTTGGCAACGGGCCTTGGCCGGAACCCAACTCAATCTCTGGTCGACACCCGCGTCAACGATAGTTGATGAGTCCATCATCAGAGCAGCGAGGAACAGGTAAACGAACAGGAGAAAAGCAAGAGTTTTGGCCATTGCTGTTGCTTCTGCCACTCCTGTGTTTCTCTCTCTATATAGCTATTGTTGTTTTGCACGTATATAACATAATAAATGCGATAACTCAACGTAAGACAAGGATAAAGCTGGCTGGCAATTTGGCTTAAATTAATCTTTGAGTTAACACAATGACATCGGCTTTCTTTATATCTACAAAATATGCCATGTTAGCTGACTGTTGACTTTACTACCTTGTAGTTGGTATGCATGAATTGTAGGGTAATTTTGTAATTAAAACTTATGTAGACAAACTAATAAAAGAGGTATCAGGAGGATGGGTGTTTCTTCTTCGAAGTCCTGCCCCAACAACCATCAACAGTTTATACCTGTCCTAGTTGAAGCTAAATACAATAGTAAAGAATCAATAAGAGACATGAAAATATTAATCATAGTAAAGGAAAACCTAAACCAAGAATTGAAGTAAGTAAAATAATAATTTTAAGTAATAAAGTGGGTGCTCGTACTCCTGTTAATTCTAGATAAATCTTGATTAGTTTGACGACTTTTACCAGTTCAAATGCTGTTCTGATTGCTAAATAGAAAGTTGGACGCATTCTTGAATTGAATTTATATCATCGTCTGACCTCTTCGAAACCTACTATGAAAGTGATACAAATCATTAAAAAAATGAACGCATGACCTGGATGATGATCATTCTTCGTTCATATTCAAAACGTTAAATAGGCCCTGATATTACATGAATATTAAAATCGGCTGACATGGTATGGTAATGGAATGAGGGTATGCATATGCATGCTTATTGCTGAATAGAAAGGTGTGCTTTAGCTTAGGAATATGGTTGGTTGGGTAGTCCTATCGTAATTATAGAAGCAAGTGCATGTGCCTCAAGATCCAATTCGTTCTAATTCACCATCTTGGCTCCTTCAATTCTCAATAGCTCACTACTTTTCATGTAGGATCCAGCTATTCATATTTTTATTTGTATATCATATATCCTATAAAAGATGCTCAGATTAAGCCAGTTTTGATATCTCACGTTGACAGCATAGGTTGTATAAATCACTGTGATACAGAAACTTATAAAAAATAACTTCAGGGATCCTTGGGTTATGACTTTAATTACATTATTAGTCTATAGTCTTATTCCCTACTTTCCTCACCTTCAGGCTTCAGCTGATGTGGCTATGGACTAACCCCAACACCGATATAAACATAAAATAAGTCATTTTCTTTCTTTATTCTACTGACTGTATGACTCTGTATTAAAATAGCTAGAGAAACTGAGTTAAATTCCCAAAACAGTGCAGCCTTCAAGGAACCAAAATAAATAATTTAAAAAAATGCGGTGCAGCCGTTGGGTCACCACGGCCTTTTCACTTTTAGAGTTTCATAAAATAATCCAATTCATCTTTATTTTTTAAATAATAATTAATTTTATTATTAATTTTTAAATAATAGTTTAAAACACTCTAACATTAATTTACAATTAATTTGCTATATAATTCATTAGGGTAAAATAAAGTTTTCAATTAAATAAATATAAATCATTTTAAAATAAAAATCTCAAGAACAATTAAATAACATTTGATTTTCTACAAATATTTAAAATTGAAGAATAACTCAATAAAATGAAAATAACACTAAAGAATATTCAATATATATATGTATGTGTGTTCATTGAATTTCTTTAATGAAATCAACTAAATTTCATAATAGTAGCAGTAGTAGTGGTAACAATAATAACAATACTTTAATAAGGGATTACTAACCATATTAAAGTTAGGGATAAAATAAAAAATAAAAAGTACAACATATTTTATTCTGTAATATATTAAATTTGTATTGTGTTTTTAGTGTGTGTTTTTTAAGTAAATAAAACTATGTTTATTTTTGGTAAAATAATAATATTGATTGATTATTTATTTATTTATCTTGATTTTGTTAAAATAAGAGATAAGTTAAAAGATAAAAAAGAAAAAAGAAAAAAGAAAAAATAACTTTAATGCCTATGAAATCTATGTTTTTTCTCTTTATTTTGTCCTAAATATATGTTTTACATATTATTTAATATTATTATTATTATTTATTCATTAAGTTATCCTTAAATTTTAAATTTATAAAAAAATCCAATATTATTTAATTGTGTTCGAGAGTTTTATTTTAAAAATAATATACATGTCCTTAATTAAAATTTTATTTTATTCTCAATAAAATAATACAGCAAACTTACCATAGATTAATGAAAGACTATTTTAAACTATTGTTATAAAAAAAAAAAAAAAAAAGATAAAATAAGCTATTGCATCCAACTCTATAGCAAAAAAGACTTTTTCTGCAAAAGAAATAACCAGGAGCAATGACTTTACAATTAAATCAGTCGTCACACCAAGTCCGAAGGGAAAAAAAAAAAGAAAAAAATCAGCGGAATTGTTTAAACAATTTCGCGAAATACAGCTGCAAAGCGAGCACTGCATTTCAAATTTCAAAATTTAAATGCGACCCCATTCATTTCATTTTCTATTCAAAATTTACAAAGCGAAGATACATCCCAAAATAATGGGTGAAGAATCTTCAAGAGCGTATAGGAGTAAGAGGACGATCTATCTTCTCACGGAGGCCGGTTTATACAAAGAAGACGATCGTATGGGGCACCAAAGATATTTAAAGAGAATGGTGCTAGTTTTCATTCATAATCCTCTCAAGTTGGTGAACAAACAGCTCTTATCTTTCTAGCTTGCTTAGCAATGCTTCCATTGGTGGCAGCTCCTGCACAATTTGTTGCCAGTCGGGCATGCCCTACACAAATACGAGAGGTTGTTACACCAACTTGATATAGAAAAATGTACAAGACCTCATCAAAATCAATTTTTAGAAGTCTCTTGGGTTGGATGTAGAGTTTGTCACATTACGTATACGTCACTTTAGATGAACATCGTAGATAGAACAAACTAAGCACTCTTTGTTTTCAACTTAAACCCCTCAGGATAAACAGAGCAGAATGCTAAGATACTCTTTTCTCATGTGTGCAGGGTTTTAAACCCTAGACCTCTTGTACCACTAGAGGTTTTACTGGTTGAATTAACTACCACCCAAGAACACAGAGATTCTAATTACTGATAAGTGACAACAAAGAATCATAGAATGTGGATTCAAACAACAGCTTCTATGAAAATCAAATGAACTGAATTGGTGACCCGTGAATGACACAGGAAAAGGAACCCCTCAACTGATCAGGATTTTGCTAGTGTTAAATAGGAATCCAAAATCTCAATTTGTACTTTTTTTCCGGCAAACCACAATAACAAAAATTGTTGGTTTATTGTACCAAACCTTTAAACTACCAAAAATTCCCTAAGCACCTGCTAATCGAAGCTATTTCTGTTCAATTATAAGTAAGCACAAAATCTTTACCATATCCACTTACTTTTCCAGATCTCCGAACACGACCATCTAAACGCAATATTATGTAGACATCTTCTCCGGGGGTAACTCCTTCAGACTTCTGCTGATCTCTTATCCATCTGAATAAGTACAGATTTTTCATTCAGAAGAAATCAGAGCTCAAACGAGGAATAATAATAGCACATTTGAGTCATTAAAAAACTAAAAGGGAGATAAATAGTTCACAACAATTGTCATAGATTGAATGTGACGTTTCATTCCATTAAAGGCAAATGAAGGCCAAACAAAGAGGTAAAAATTTATGTTTAATATATTATAGAGGTGTAACTTTACCAACAATATGGAAAACAAACTTCTGAACAAGTGGAATCTAACCTTTCCCATTCACTGGGTGACACCACCTCCGCTTTGAATCGAATTTCGGATTTCAACTTTGATTTGGCAGTTATAGACTGAACTCGTTTCTCAAAATCTTCCTACCAAAATGTCATTGGATACAGTGTCAAGGAGGGCAACTATAATTTGCTCACAAGATAATTGCTGATAGCAACCTTTGTATTCATACCCCAATAGAAGGAAGAGCAGCTGCTGCTTTTGGAGCCAGACCAAAGCCTTTTTTCTCTACTTGTGGTGCCCTGCCTTCACCCCAGATCACAGGAACTAGAAGAACACCTCGTCTAAGGAGATCAGTTCGGAACCTCTCTGCCTTCTGTATAGCCAAGGAAACAGTCTCCTTTCGCCCTGCCAAGATAACCTAGTCCAAACCTCAAAGTTACATAAAAGATGCAGCTTTTTGAAACTTAACCAAGAGACAGAAAAGAAAACAAATAGAATATTATAGGTAACTGTTATGAAAAATTATATTTGTTTCTGAGATATGCAGCAGTTTACTGAAATGCTTCCAAATTGCCAGAGGAACAATCTAAGCAGCTGGTAAAAGAAGTCTGATTCTAATTAAATTTGTTGACGGGCATTTAGAAATTTTTCTCAGAAAATCACATGTCCATTTGTTCATAGAAGAGCATGTATCCACAAACAAAAGAATGGATGTATGTGTAATCATCACATTGCATGAGTGATTATTCCCTTACTGTAAATGGATAACGAAGCAATATTCTGAATAGCTGGAAACTCAGTAATTAGGTGACACTTCTGTGACAAAAATGCAAACATGCTAATTTACAGTGTCAACATTTAAGGTTTCCAATTATAGAGCAGAAGCATTTAATAACAACAATATGAGCTGAAAAAATATGTTTGTACTAACCGGCCTAACTGTGTCTCGCAACTGCACCAGCTCAACTATCCGATTGGTGGAGAGGCGCAGCGGCAACCTTGAAAGAGTTTCATCTCGGGATATTTGAGCAAGTTGTTCTTCCTCTTTCTTGTTGTCCCATAAGAATAATGCGATAAAAACAATGATACCTGCAGATTGCTGATTCAAAAGCTTAGTCACCCACAATAGCCGGATATAAAGTTCTGACGTATCATTTAAGTCTTACTCGTCATAAAGGGAAAAGTCCACTTGCAAAATATATGAAAGGTCAAGCTGAATGTCTTGGTTTACCTCCGATATTAATGGCTAAATTTTCAGCAGTTTCTATGAGATCAGGGGCATCATCACCACCTTCGATTGCACGAAGTAGCCTGGGTACAGTAAAGAATAAGGATATTCCTGCAGCAGCTGAGAGTGCCACAGAAAAGAATCTCCGTACGCCACGAAATGGTGCCTGGACTTCGCCTATGAGTTTCAGATCTCTTCGGAAACTGTAGCCTATGTCTTCCCCACCCAGCCTGGCCTGTAGGCATATAGTTTTGAGTTAAAATATTTATTAGCAGAAAGTGAAAGAAATGACCTTTCACAGATCCCGTCACTTTCAAGTTACAAGAGATTAAAAGAATGACGCAAATGAGGAGCAACATTTAACTCTTATGGAGAAAGTTGCACTCTATAGCTAATTTAGCTGGTGAAGTGGAAAATTGATATAAAACAGAAAAATAGAGAGACAAACCTCTTCCTGCAATTCCTTGAATTCAGGCAAAGCTCTAAAGGAGGCCAAGTCGGGATCATTAAGAATTGTGCCAAATTTAAGATTGTAGTCTCTCAAAGCAGTACGCAGACAGTCAGCAGCTTTCTTTCCTTCCCCACTTCAGAAAAATGAACACTGAAATTAAAATCCCTCATCTAGACAGCAGCAGGGATAAAATTACTGAATAAGCTTCACTCATGTAAAACAAAAAAAGAGAAGGAAGCAAAATTTAACTAAGCTATTGGCAATTTACTACTGAAACTTGGAAGATTTATTGGCTTTAAATCAGATCATAAAATTCTTTTATTTTGAATATGTGATAAAATTTGTATGGACACTTGTGTAATTTTTGACTCATTGAATGCCTTTCTTGAAATAAGCCTTTCTTGAAATAAACTATCTATGTTTGAGTTCCAAGAAAAACACACTTCGTTTAAAGGAAGC
Source organism: Citrus trifoliata (assembly GCA_018350135.1). Classification (NCBI taxonomy): domain Eukaryota; kingdom Viridiplantae; phylum Streptophyta; class Magnoliopsida; order Sapindales; family Rutaceae; genus Citrus; species Citrus trifoliata. Next base: position 38,546,098 of record CM031386.1, on the reverse strand, counting down.
ACTAGTTTTGACAGACCTTTACGCTGACAGTCACATGTCTGTAGAGAGCAACCAGCGTAACTCATTTTACCATGAAGAGATTTTATCGGTCAATTGGCAGCAATTGAGTTGTTTTGAGATAAAAGGAAACAATAAATTCAATGGCAATCTACCATTACACCAATGTAAAAAAAAAAAAAAAGGAAACTGAAAAGCCTAGAGGTTGGACTTCCTACCGGTATGCATGACAACAAGCTTTGTTATATAGGGCAGCTTGGGCCTCCACAGGGTTGGGATCTAGACTGAGTGCTGTGTCAAATTGAACTAAGGCATCTTTAACCTGAAAAATTCAAGCACATGGTAATAAGTTTATATAAATGATACGATAAACATTACATGTGATTCATAAACAAATAGATAAAAAGTTTTACACACAATGATGCAAGACAAGATGTTGCTGACTCTGCAGAATGTTGCGGTGTTGAACAATATGATCAAACAAATGTAAAAACTACGACGGAAAATTCGGTTTAAGAACCAAATATTACTTTGGCTAGTAATTGTACCATTATATTTTGATTATGCATTAATGATTACTGATTAGCTTAGGTCATTCACATCTTAAAGCTGGCTACAAAAGATATAATTTCACTTACAGGGAGTACTTGCACGACAATGAAAGCACAGTGGTGATGGTAAGGGAAAAGTACCATCGACTCAATCATGAAAAAAATAGCCTACAATTTTATCTTTCCAATTAGGTGGGGAAAAAAAAAAACTGTTTGCTCCTACAATACAATTTACAATACTTCCATCGTCTAAAGATAGAAATGCCCATTTCTTTCACGCTGCAAATATAATTAAATTGAGCATCAAAAATAAAAATAATCAGTAAAATTAAAGTTAACAAAAGACAAAAGCATGATTACAATCCAAAATTTATGAAACTAAACAAAAGAAAATGGCTCCAGTGATCGAAATAGTAAGAGATAGATATACAAAAAAAAAATACCCGTCCTCTGGAGAATAGTGAGAGGCCCAGATTGATACAAGACTCCGCTGTCTCCGCATTGGTTTCTGGAGACTGAGAAGTAGAAGAAGAAGAAGAAGAGCAGGAGATGGGACAGAGATGAGCCTTCTTTTGAGGATTTAAAATGATTGTTTTTGTGGGGAGCCATGGTTTGTGTCTTGTTCTTCCTGTTGCTATTGAATTTGGGAAGCAGAGCGGTTGCTGGCTTACCAGAGCAGCCACAGCCATTCAGATAGACTCCCACCTAAATCTTTTCCAGCAAAATACGCACAGTCAGTTTATCCCATTTCCATCTCTGCCAAACGACGCCGTGGCTTCTGGAGACGGTTAATACAGTTTGTAAGCTGTACAAATCCAAAACCCATGAATTTAAGTAATGGGCTCTTCGCAGCCCATGGTAGAATGCGAGAGCCGAGACTGTTACTGAGTGACCTACGTGGCTAAATCTTATCCAATGAGCCAAGCCACACACTAGCATAGTACTACACCTCATTACATCCTATCTATCCTCCAGACCAGAATTTTTTTAAATAAAAATAATAAAAATAAAAATAAAAGGAAATCATGAGCAGTCTACCTGAAGATTACTCGATTGTAAAAAAAAAAATACTACAAAAATTTAAATTTAAATTTTAAAAATATTATACATATTGTATCGTCTGTCTACTTTTTTATTATTAGAGGCGAATATTTGGCGATGTTAGGAAGGTAGTATTATCATTTAGTATAACGACTCCATATCCATTACCAAAAAAAAAATAATCCATTTTTCATGTATTAATTGTAAATGGTATCAATTTTTCACCTAGTAGTTGTAAACCATATGAGTTTTCCACCAAATAATTGCAAAATGTATAAATTTTCTACTCTTGACCAAATAATATGACCCATTTCATTTTTTTCTTCAAAATTTTCGTTTTAAACTACAGGTACAATTGAATAAAAACAAAGGGTACAACTACTTCACAATGTATGTTGAATATTTTCATTTTTCATGAGTAAATGTATCTTTTAATGGATGCAAAATAAAAGCAATGGAAGACTCATACCCTTCTCAAAGTAATATTTTATTAATAATAATAAAAATAGGCAAACTCAAGTTAGTTTTATATAATAAAATTATGCTTACTAAAATAAAAAGAGAAAAAAATAAAATAAAAAAAGCATTTAAAATCAGAGGTTATGAAGCATTTAACTGGGTAGACTATTCTGAAGCATTTAAGAAACGGAAATGCTCCTTTAATTACATTCATAAACATAAGCTTAACAAGGGGAGAGAAATGGTCAGCTAAATTGAAACTTTTATGCATTATTTCTTAGAGCTGACGTACAGTGGATTGATCGGTTTTCAAAGAAACCCTCCTAGTCCCACCTTCATAATCCGTTATAACATATCAAATTCATCGTAAATAGACCACACAAATCATATATTTCAGAAAGAAACAAGAATGTGCTTATGTTAACCACATAATTAAGCCAAATTGCCTCCAGAGGAATGCAATTAAACTGTCTTCGCAAATACTTGTCAAGGCAGCTGTTTAGAGCAACTCATAAATGGTTGCCTAATTCAAGAACATGTCAGCCTGTAAAATACTTAAAAGCTATGATGTGATTATATTTAGGTTTGATCTAAGTTATAGGTGGTGGTGTATAAAATATTTCAATAAAGATTTCTAAAATATATTATCTGTGAAAGCGCATACTAAAAAATAACTTATTAAAAGCTCTTCAAATAAAAATTTACTCATATACGACCAATACTTTCTGAATATACTAAAATAAAGTACAATTTAAGGAAAAAAAATTTACTTGCTGCATTCTAGTAAAATTGGGTTAACACTTAACACACAAAAGCGGCTTCAACATCGAATAACGTGTATTAACCATTAACTTCAGAACAAGTTGTCTTTATATAAATTGTAGTACAACAGTATGTCATATTTTATATAAATAATTAGACAAAATATCCCCTCAAATATGTAACTTCATCAAAATTTCATGAATCTACTTTGTATAAGATATTAAAAAAATATATATAGACTACATCTTTCTTAAGACTTTGATGTCAATCTACGTTAGCAAATACAAAATAAATAGGTATTGAAAAGTGAAAACTAATTCATTATGAAATCTAACGTATTAAATATATTAAAGAACAAATATACTTCTTTCACTAAGCACATCAAATAGGGAAATTCCTCACCATAAAATAAGTGTGGGAGTAGATATCTTCTCTTTTGTTCATGAGAGTAGAGTTTTGTGATCAATTTTTCCTTTAAATTTTCATTAGAGTAGATTTTTCTGAACTAATTCTCAAAATACTTCTTAACCATATTTTTAATCGTATGTATATAACAATCTTTTTTTTTTTTTCAAAAAAACAAAAGGAATTGTGGATAAGATACTGGAGAAAAGATGATAGATCGACAGAGCTTTAAAGATTGGAAAGCTGATGATATCAGTGCATATATACCGTACAGAGAATACCTCCAAGTAAATGTTGGAGGACACCATGATTTGACTGATTGATGGCACGCTAGCTAGCTAGTTATGTGCTGCATCTAGTCATGTAAAAATTATTGAATTCCCCAGAAGTTTAGCTTTATTACGCACTATCAAATTATTCCCAGCTATGGCTAAATGGTTATATCGCACTAGCGCTATTGTTTCACTAAAATTGCCATGTGATGAAGAGGAAGAGAGCGTCGGCAGCAGCATTCCAATGCGTCACTCACCACCAGCTTCAAAAAAGTAAAAGGAAAGGTCGAAATTGGACGCGGCAGAATCGACCTTGTTGATCGATCAATACATGCGTAAAGATGTCCACCATGACAATCAATATATTGAATAAGCATATTTATCGCATTCACCTTTTAATGGTTGGGATTGTCTCATTTGGTACTAAAGAACAACTTTTATTAATTAAAGGGAATTAACTGTGATCAAATTGAATGACTAATCATGCTGCAACTTGATTCCGTATTCTAAAATATTTCTAATTGATCTATATACTTGAAAGTCCTTCAATTTTGAGCTTTAATTTAGCGTACGTAGCTACTCAATTGAAGAAATGAAGTAGGGGGTTCTTTTTAGTGTTTTGCACGTTATATACTTACTTTAATAGAGAGAGCGAGCGAGCGAGCTTGTAGATAATCAAAATTTGATTTTCTTGCTGTTTTACACTGCACTTCTTTTTTTTAGACAAGAAATAGTGACTAAATAGCACTCTAAAAGTATATGTTATACATGTCTATAATCGTTGTTATAAAACCAAATACTAACAAAATACCAATCTAATAACAGAGAGCCAACTCTAATCCTGCTTTAACTTCATATAAGAGCAATTAAAAGTTGAAATATTTTAATGAGTAAATAGCACAGGTTTGATTTTCTTGCTATTTTGCACTACACTCCTTTCTTCTAGTCAAGAAATAAATTAAATAGCACTCTAAAAGTATATATTATACATGTATATAATCGTTGTTTTAGAACCAAATATTACCAAAATACCAATCTAATAATAAAAAAGCCAGCTCTAATCCTTCTTTAACTTCATACAAGAGCTAATAAAAGTTGAAATATTTTAATGAATACCCTTAAATTTTGAATTGACAACAAATTTACCTCATAAAATTTGTTTTGGTGTGGTTGGGATGTGATTCATTAGTAGGATGCATTAACATTTATTTCACCTATATAATTAAGCCAATTTTGTTAATTGGGCTCTTGGGTGCTCCAAGAACACTACTGCTTATTTGTTTATTAGTTGCCATATGTATATGCATATTATTATAATTGGTTGAAGTATATATCTAATAATGAGTAAATGAAAAAAAATGATCCAAGAGCACTTCCTTGAAATAATAAGTTTTTTTTTCTTTTATTTTTCTTTTTTAAGTAAGAGAATAAATAATATCTAAATTAATTTTTTAGTCCCTTATCTCATTCATAATTCGAACTCCAATGCCAAATACTTTGAAAATCGCTAGGCGAAGCCCTTGTAGTATGTGGTATCTAATTCATGGCACAATATCCATGTAAATGCCGGTCACTTTCTTCAAATACAGCCTGTGAGTGGCCACATTAATTGTAGATGGAATCTAGGCCAAATTGCCGATCGATCGGTTAGCGATAATGTGGGGATAAAACTAGAAGCATGTTTTCAAGAACTACACATAATCTAACTTGCAATTTTTTTATATAAAGAACTTGCGGGTCATAAAAAACTATACTCAACGAACAGGGTGCGAATATCCTTCAAACTTCTTTTCTTCTCATTTGTTAAGTTCCTCCAAAAGAATGCATTACGGGAAGAAACTGGAGTATAAAGGTGAGGAGGCATTGAAGGAGATTGAAAAGCTAACAGCAAAAGCCGATGAAGTGCAAAATAATCTTTTGAGAGAGATCATAATACGAAATGGAGAAACTGAGTACTTGCGCAAGTATTTGAGAGGTTCAAAAGATGTATCTGATTTCAAGCGATGCGTTCCTGTTAGTACCTACAAGAATATTTATCCTTATATCCAAAGAATAGCTATTAGTGGTGAAGACTCTTCACTTATTTCCGGACACCCCATAACTGAAATGTTATGCAGGTCTCTCTATATCTTCCCCCTGCATGTTTTATCGCTTTTGCTAATAACTCTTTAAACTAGTTTTCATCATGTTCATTTAGTTGTGTTTCGGTGTTTGCAGTTCGGGGACTTCTGCAGGAGAGCCAAAGCTGATGCCATCGATAGCAGAAGATCTTGACCGTCGAACCTTCCTCTATAATCTTATCATGCCAATCATGAACCAGTTATATTATATATCCTAATTTCCTATGTTTCCCTTATTTGTTCTTTTTATTTCCATTTTCATAGGAGGTGAGCACATTCTAGTTAATCAGGTCTAGGCGTACTGTATAGAATGCTGTGCAAGTGACGTGTGACGCACGATTAGAATTTGCATTTATCATGAATATAAAATGTTCGATCGTTCATTTCATAACCATTAATATGGCAATATACATTATCCATTCTCAATCTTTGGTTGTGATTCTCAAACACTAAACTAACTTTATATCAGACACGTGCACGTTCATGGATTGAATTTCACTTACAGGTACATTTGCGGATTAGATGAAGGCAAGGCTATGTACTTTTACTTTGTCAAGGCTGAAATGTCCACACCCAGTGGCTTGCCCACTCGTACTGTGCTCACCAGCTACTACAAAAGCAAGCATTTCAAGTGCCGAACACGCGACCCGTATAACGACTTCACTAGCCCAGACCCAGCCATCTTGTGCAATGACAGCAACCAAAGCATGTACTGCCAGTTGCTAGCTGGTCTAATCCATCGTCACCAAGTCCTGCGGCTAGGTGCCGTGTTTGCATCAGCTCTTCTTCGAGCTATATCTTTTCTCGAGCGTAATTGGTTTCAGTTATGCAATGATATCCGCTCAGGTCAGCTTGATCTTACGATCACTGACCCCGGATGCCGTTCCTCGACGTTGTCCCTACTAACATCGCCAAACCCCACTCTCGCCGACGAGATTGAGGAAATTTGTAGCCGTCCATCATGGAAAGGAATCTTGTGTCAACTTTGGCCTAGGGCTAAGTACATTGAGGCTGTAGTCACTGGCTCTATGGCACAATATATACCATCCCTGGAGTATTATAGTGCAGGGGAGTTGCCCTTGGTGGGCACCATGTATGCTTCATCCGAGTGTTACTTCGGTGTAAATTTGAAACCCTTGAGTAATCCTGCTGACGTCTCGTTTACCCTCTTGCCTAACATGTGTTATTTTGAATTTTTGCCATTGGGAGGTGAGAATGGCACGCTGCTTTCAATGGAATTTGATGAAGAAGAGGAGGTGCCAAACGATAAGCTTGTTGATTTGGGGCATGTTAGAGTCGGCCATTACTATGAATTGGTTGTCACCACTTTTGCCGGTAAGATTATAATTTCCCTCTTTAGATATTCTTAACTAAGAAAAATGATGGAAAAAAAAAAACCATATTGTTTTAGTAAATCATTCATTTTCTCATCATGTTTCAAAGCTCTCGTTCATGTTAAAAAAAGATATTAATTTTCATTTTTTTTTGTACATTTTAAATTATCTTAATTACCTCTCAAGTAATAAAATTTGTAAATTTTTTCAAGAGTAAAACAGTAAAAGCACAAAAAATATCATAATTTTTTTTTTAATGGCAGGAGAATAATTTCAACAATAATAATAGGGAGAGTTTTGATAAATTTATCTTCTTAATTATTCGGATTTTATTGCTGAGATATATGTTGTGTTGTTTAGGACTGAACCGATATCGAATTGGCGATGTACTCCAAGTGACTGGATTCTACAATCGGGCGCCACAATTTCGATTCATATGCAGGAGAAATGTTGTTTTGAGCATAGACAATGACAAAACCAACGAAGAAGATTTGCACAAAAGCGTGACTACTGCTAAAAAGTTATTAGAACCTTACAGTGCGCTACTTGTAGAATACACAAGCTACGCTGACACATCGACTGTGCCCGGCCACTATGTATTATACTGGGAGATTCAAATAGTGGACTCGCCAGCACTCCCACTTGATCATCAGAAGGTACTTGAAGAGTGTTGCATTGCTGTCGAAGAACAACTTGATTATGTGTACAGGCGCTGCCGTTCGCATGATAAATCCGTTGGACCGCTCGAGATACGTGTTGTCGAACCTGGCACCTTTGAGACGCTGATGGATTTGCTTGTTAGCCAAGGCGGATCCATCAATCAATATAAGACTCCACGCTGCATCAAGTCGAATAATGCTGCGCTTATGTTGCTTGATTCTCATGTCAAGGATTCATTCTTTAGCCCTAGGGATCCCAAATGGATCCCTTAATGTTAATTTAGAATGGAATCTGATTTTCCGTTTCAGGATTATCAAATCTCCCTAGTACTACTTCTTCTTCTTGTGCGCTGGCTACATGTCTGCAAGATAGAGGGGCAGACTTTTGTATTCGATGTCTCCCTCTGAACTTTAATAAGTAAGTAAATTTCTTTTTGAAGATTTGAACAATTGCATGAATGCATAATTAGATAAAAAGTATTATATATTCAAGCCGTCATGAAAATATATTCTCATTATTAAATACGTGACATAAAATTTTTAACTGCTCAACACGTATAGTTGATCATATTAGATTTTATTTCATCATTCGGTGGGATAATATATATACAAATACATTAATCAGGAGTACAGTACTCCTTTCCGTTGTGAAAAAGAACATCTATATCAAGTGAATGATATTTTCCAAATATTTTTTTAAAAAGAAAAAAAAAAAAAAAAACCGATGAGATTCCATAATAGCGTTAATCAGCTAGCTCATGATTTTTTATTTTTTCCCTAAAACAACAACTAGCTCATTATCTAAATTCAGAAGAGTGATTAAATGAATTGCCATCTGAAGTTTCGACCAATTATTCTAAAAAGTCAACTTATGGCCGGCCAGCTTATGCAAGTAATTACGTTTATTACCCTGAGGGAAAAAGCATCCAAACCCACTTGCAGGATGATATATTAAAACAACATAATTACGTTAATTAATTTCCTCTAATCTCTACATTATCTTCAAACATTTTAGAAAACAAGCACTTTTTATAATCATTATACCAAGTCTTAAAGGGAGATTCTCACTTTCTCCCTACTGAAATTAATATATACTACTTATTCCCTTATTGTTTTTATAATAGTCAATAATTCATTGGTATAAAAAATTTAAGAGAAAACAAGGGATAAATGGGTTATTTTTTTTATATTTTATCTTGAAAATATAATATATATTCATTAATCATTATAAGAAAAAAAAAGTGAAAAAAATAAAACATGTAAGAAAATATCTTACTATTAATTTTTTTTATTTGCACCGAAATCTATATATATTTCTTATTTTTAATATTTAAATTTTTGTTTATATGATTTATTTGATTAATAATAAATATGAATAAAAATGTATTTAAAAATAAAGATAATAATATAAAATTATGGTGTTAGGGAGTTATTGACCATTATAAGAACAATCAACAGGTATGTAAGTGGTATATATTGATTTCGGTAGAGAAAAACCGATAATCTTTACCATATGAAAAAAAAAAATGTTATAATTAAAAAAATTGAGAATTTAATTAATCAATAAAGATCAATGTTAATACTGATTGACAATCACTCTTTGAATTAATTGACAATCACTCAATAGTTGTCTTTTAAAGGTATGTACACACCCAAGGAGAAGTGCACATGTGTCGTGAGGAGAGAGAGAAACCATCCCTTTAGGTTATGTATGTTACAGAATCTGTAACATACATACAAATACACTCCCTTTAGGTTAACATCTTTCCTTCATTATTGTCAAAAATGAGTTACGTACATACCTTTGCAATTTCCGGAAGTTAATGTCGTCAGTTAATTACTAGTCGTACGCAGTGCAGTCAAGTCACCACGGCACTCGATCGCCACTCATGAGGACAATTTTGAAAAGTGGCCCACGGCGCCGACCCGTTTGAAATTTTGTGCAGCATACAACGAACCATTATAACCATAAAGTGGGTTTGCTGGACAAAATGTTTAAGCGTGCCCAACATGCGCATGCATTTTGTTTTTTACTTGAAACTTTCAACAGAAGTATGATTGATGAGTCAAGAAAGAATCGAGCTTGGTCGCAAATATAACCAAGATGACTATATCCGTCAAGCTAGCTATGGTGTCCTCATGAGGAGAATTTTTCTATGAGCTAATGCTTGGTGCGAGTAATCCTTTGGTTTTGTGTGGTGGAATCTGGAATGAGATTGTGTTCAATACTCGCTAATGGCTACAATATGCGGATAAGATACATATGCTCCAAAAGACACGGGGGCACTTCCAAACATTTTCATAGGAAGCTTAATTAGTCATAAGAAATAATTGGAGTAACTTTTAAAATGCTTTAGAGGATTTTGCAGACGAAATTATGCCTTATAATTTAAAAAATAAACATAATTATTACAAATATGCATGACATATCATCAACATAAATGTGGTGGAATCCTATCTTTTGCTTTTCTTGGACTCAGAAAGTCAGATATATAATAATTGGGTTAGTAAAACATGCTTTGCAGCGATTTTGAACTGAGTAATCATCCTACTAATCGTTTTTTTTTTTTCCCGGCTAAAAGAAGGAAATCCCTAATGTCGTTTGATTATAATAATCAAAATCTTTTCTATGTTTTAAAACACATCTAAATTTCTTTGACCATCTTTTTTTTTTATCTTATTATTTTATCATTTGTTTATTTGACACTGAGAATATATCTTTAAGTATTTAATTACTTAAATAATTTTTAATCATAATTAATTGAAAAATTAAGTTTAAAATTATGGCAAAAAGCAAGGGCATTGCCATAATTTTTTATTAATTCTGTTTTTTTTTTAAATTTACTAAAAATTAAAAGACGTGGGCATCCACGTCTAAAAATAATTTACACACACTATTTTTTTGGAGAATAAAACAAGTTGAAACAATATATTTATATACATTATTTTATTATTTTAAATATCCTCAACTTTTTATTCTCCGAAAATAGTATATGTATATTTATTTTCCATTTAATTTTTAATTAATTATGACCTAAAAAATTATTCAATTAATTAAATAATTAAAGTTACCATGTTCCCAATGTCAAACAATCACCACGAGTAAAACTGTAAAATGATAAGATCAACAGAAAAATGGATACATAGGGGCCGATATTGGATGTGTTTTAAGATATCAGAGGGGTTTTCAATTAGTTTAGTCAAACAATAGGGGAGTTTCGTTCTTTTTCCTTTTTTTATGGTAGGGCTATTTGACTCTAAAATTTACTATGAACACTCTAAGTTTAATATAAATTTTATTACAAAATACTCATTATGCGAATTACTAGCAAAGACAATTTATTATAAATCACTATTACATGATTATTTTGAACACCCATAATATATGTGTGTTTGTGTGTGCATACAATTTATAATTTTTGTGTCCTGAACCTTAAAATTTTTATTTTCAACATCTTAATCAATATTTAGACGAAAAATCAGGAAATTAATATTTTGATTGTAAAGTATGTGTGATGCTTTTTATTTTTTCAACAATAAAATAAAAGTATTGTAAATATTTTTTTTACTTCTTCTTCTCCTTTTATTTTTTGGTAGTATTTATAAAATTAATTTAGATAATTAATTTTAATTTTATTAGATTTTTAAGTAAATCAAGTCAATTAATTTAGATAATTTAAGTAAGGTTTTTTTTTAATTTTAAAGAGTGTGCAATGTAAAACTTATTTTTTTAAATTAATATATAAATGTACAGAAAATATAGTATTTAAAATAATTTTAGGGTATAAATAATCACTTTTTTTTTATTGGGACCCGAATATGAGAATTGTGACTTGTGAGCTTTATTAGCTAGTCTATGTTTAGACTGTTTGAGTCTCTTACGGAATCATTAAAAGGTGCTCTTTCTTTTCAAAAAAAAAAAAAGGTGCTCTTTAATACAATTAAAGAATCCGGGTAAATGATGAAAGAGAATCAAATTATAAATAATTATTTAATTATTGCCATGCCAAGGGAAAAGATAAAATTAAGAGCAATCTTGTTTAAATAGAAAAATAAATAGAAGGAAGACATAATTAACTATTAATCAAAACTAAAATATTGAATGGAATTGCAGTTCATTATGTTTTCTTTTTATTTTTCTTTTGTATTTTTAACTTCTTTTTTAAAAATTAAAAACACGAAAATGCTTCATTATCTCGGCAAATTTTCGGCAATTTACTCCCCCAATAAAAAAAGCAAAGCCCAAAATAATAATAAAAAAGCACACAAATCATAATACATTTTTTCTAGGCTTAGGATTTAGGGTGCATTTAATAATGTATAATCAAAATAGATTAAAATCGAAATGAGGAATGTGAATCAAAATAAATTATTTATTTTAGTTGTAACAATCGAAATCAGTATAAGCTATATTATTATTGATGTGATTACTTTATTTTATAATCAAAACAAAAATAAATTAAATTATTCTAAATTACTAAAAAATTCTCAATTAACTATTATCACCATTATTTATTATTATTATTCAAATATTATTACTATCGTTAATATTAATTAATTATAATACTTTTTAAAAATAATAATAATAATCACCACCACCAAAATCATCATCATCATCAACAACAATGCCAACAACAAATCATCATCATTGTTGATATCATCATCATCAGATCAGAACCAGTGGATTCCGTGATGGCTGCTCGTGTTAGTTCAACTTCCGCGACTGCTGCTACTGCTGGTGGTTCGACTCTCGCAACACAGCGGCTGCCGCTGTTGCTAGTTCCATCATGGGTGATAGCAAGAGTTGACAAGCGAAACTATTAAGGCTCAAATTATTCTGAGCTTGAGATTTTTTTCTAAGTTTAATTTTGAATCACACAGTGGAATTTAAATTAACCATTAAAGGTTGAGATCCTGAAAGCACTCTTGCAATCCTCCCATTGCCACCATACGGGAAAAATCCTCCGGCCTCGGGTTAACTGTCAGTTCCATAAACAATCCTTAAAATCTCCGGCGGGGTTCGCGTATACGACAAGGAATTTGGCATCTGCCGACAGGGTGTTACTTTCTGTTCTGTTCTCCGCGCCGAGTTGTGGTGGCACTATTAGACCCTTGTCTTTGATGCCAAACATGGCAACCTGGTTCCTAAGATCAGAGACATAAATAGTGAACTCAACCACTGTTATAATATAAGGTAACACGTTCTCATAAGTTCTCTCATATAGTAACGTTGGTAACACTGCGTCTTCTCCTGACTCAACTCCTAAGAGCTCTGCAACTAACTGCAATTATATGTCAAGAAAATCTATAATCATTCTCTAGTATGGGTGTCTTCATTTTTTTTTATGTGGACACACTCGTGTCTGCATAAAAAAAATTAGAATGTCATAATTAATTCCTATAATATAGTAAAAGGATAAATATTTCTTTAATCTCTTTAGTTAATTTGAGCGAATTTCTCATCTTATTAATCTTTGTATTTTTAAAAATTAACTATTCTCTATTAAGTTTTTAAATTTTACACGTCGATAAGTGTAGTCGGCGAGATATGGTATAGTGCCAACATATATAACATACAAGTCCAACGTGAGGTATAGCGTTGGATGCTAAGAGATAGTTGATGGTATTCGCATACGGTTCAAACGGAGGTTCCAATTCGTAACCAACTGCTTCATTAAATGTTGTGGCGAAATTTTGAGTGCTGATATTCAGCAGTGGCCTTGGCAACCCACCAATTGTTGCTACAGGAGCCCTGGAACCCGTTGTATAACTTGGATAAATCATTGCAATAACAAAGGCGTAGCTATATATAGCAGTATATTTTGTTTCTTATATATTAAAGGGCTACCTGAGATGACCACCTTCCTGATAACCAAATTTCTCGATGATACGATTTGTGAGGTCGTCAAGGCTGGCCTTCCTAGCCCCAGTGGTAGGAGGACCGCCTTCCGCCAACCATGAAGCTATATAGTCAAGTCCTTCGCCAAGTGCACCATACAAGAAAAATTAATTCTGCTTCTAAAAATTCCAAGTTCAGATCAAATTGAATACGATCCCTATCATCGGCTTCAATAATTGTTCCGCAGTAAATCAGAACCAATTATTACGTGAAAATTCAGTGTGAGAAGAAGTAAGGCAAAGAGAAAAAAAAAAAAAAAGGGCTATCCACATCCATTTGTTCTTCTTAATTTCTAGTAGATAGCTGTGTACGTACGTAACATGCACGAGCAAACCCCAGAAAGCTTTTTATATGGTTGCATCATGCATGAATGACGCGCGAGTCCATCCGCAGAGAGATGACGAGAAAATTAACTTATTAGTTGCTCTTACGTGTTTGCTAGATATAAGATAACTACGTAATTATGGCTTCTTAAGATTTAGTAAAACTTGTTGATGTCGCCGACTGATCATATGCAAGGAACTGTGTGAAGATGATATATTTACATATGTACTACGTACGGCAGATCTAATCCTTGTCTAATTAAATTTTGCTATAATTTATACAAGTTTCAGTTTTACATGGAAATATATAAGCTGACCAATCAAACACATTAATTAGTACTAGAATGTTTTACTTAGACTGAATTAGAGCCCTTTAAACAGACATCCACCTACTTCAGAATATCAAGGTGTTGGACTGTTGGTATACTAAACCCAACGAATTCACAACTAACTAGTACATGAGTAGAGTCCTTTCCGCGTAACTTCTATTTTATACACAATTTATAAGGAAAAATGAGGATTATCATGTTGTTTGAAGAAAATAAGTAAGATTTTCCTAATGATTTAAAATGGGTCCAAACCTCTGTAGTTAGAACAATGTTAATTTTATATATTATTTTATTTTTTTACTCTTAATATGTTAGTCATAAAATTTAAATCTTTCGAAATTAATTATAAATTATGGAGAAAAATAACAAGTAGCTAGAGGAAATATTATAAATACTTCTAGTTGTATAGAATATTCATTTAAATTTCCGGTAACTTTTGGTATATGTGAATACTAGAGCTCCTTAAATAGTAGTACTATATAAAGGGGAGGCAAATATAATATGCATATATATAAAATTGCAATAATATTCGGTCATATGTGTCCCTGACAATATATATGTTTGAACATTACAAAGATTATTAAATGGTTCCAGAAAATTATGACTTCCTTGTTATAGTGGGTGTTGACTTCCTTGCTGCATTGGCTATTAACTTGATACTTGATGTTATGTCAGTTAATTTTTCTCTATAATTTATAACTAATTATTAAATTAATTCAAAATCAGTAAGGGTATACCACATTTTGCTTGATTTACAAATTTTAAAACATTTAAATTTTATGGCTAGCATGAAGACTATGGGTAAAATAATAAAATAATATACAAAGTTAACACCGTTATAATTATAAAGGGGTTTGAACCTATTTTAAAATATGAGGGTGGGGGTTCGCTCAATTTCTTCAAATAAAAAGGGTAATCCTCATTTTTCCTAATTTATAAAAGAGGGAGGAGACAATGAATGATTCATAGTATGCATATGTGTACCGAGATACTCTCCCTAATCTAAGCTTCTTCAAAATAAATTAATTAACTATATATTAAATATGTAATTAGTAGCTATTAATTAAATAAGAATTATTAATCACTCCCTCGTCTATCATAAGCTATGCATGGCTTTTCTACGCTTACTCATTTCAAAGGGCTTCAAGGCCCACTTTATATGAAAAACAATAACAACAAAAATAACAATACTCACAGTAATATAAATTGAAATTCTATGTGTATATTTATAATTCAACCTGAAAATGTATTCAACACCTCGTAACGTCCTATGGGATTATTTTCTTCAAATACTAGGTCAAATTTATATATTATCCTGAACTTGTGCATCTGATTTATTTATACTTTTCAAAGACATGCAAATAATACAATAGAGGAAGTGGGCTTTCTGGCAGTACGTTGGTTAGCGCAGCTGTTCGATGAATCTGAAGAGAAGCTCATCTGCCAGTGAATGCTTTCGGTTAAGTTGGGTGCAACTGATCTACTCGAACTCACTATTTACTGTGCCCGATCGATGATTACTTTCGTGTACTGATATTTATCTTCCCATTCGAAATATAAAATATAAATTTTTTAATTTGAATTGATATATATCAGCACAAATCTAGAAGCGTACGTCTCATCCGGTGTGGCTAATTCTATATTTCGTGTACCTTTTGTTAAGGATTGCGTTAACTTCCCAAATAACCAATTCTCAAACCAATTAATGATGACATGTTACAATTTACAACCCCAGATAGAAAAGAAAGTTAATTTAGATACGTCAAATTAATTCAGGAGACGAAATTCAGCCACGTATAGGTTATCGCTAATTATCAAGCCAATTGGGATTGAGATTTGATGTCGTGACGGATTTTGGATGTGACAAGTACAAAATAAAATTAGGATAGTCTCAATTGATACGAATTCGAGTTATCGATGATGAAATCAATTGAAATCAATGATGCTCGAATTATCTTAATTTGGTTCAGCCGAAGCTATACGTATCTAAAACTACATGCGCCAAAACTACCAAGTTTAAATACAAATTTCTTAATTGCTGATGTTTTCTTACTTCTTTCTATGCAGAATAAAATAAAATAATTAGATGCATTAATCAAAATACCTAGCTATAAATGTCTGCATGTTGATAACATTTATAATAATATATGTGACTTTTTATACAAAAAAGTTATTCTTTTAGAAATTCACAATGATCATGATCATAGCTAGTTGTTAAACAGAGAAAACTTCATTAAACACAAGGCTCCCTAAATGCCATCACCAAATCAGAAGAAGAAGAAGAAGAATATTGCTAACATATATACTAGCTTATATTATAATTAATAAGCTCAAATTATTCGTGGTTCTTATACAACTTTGCCAATCGTAAATTAGGTCTTATGTTTGGGCTTCCATTTATTCTAATTAATCCCTGTGAATCAATCACAGACTGTGATTCACAGTAGACAGCCGTTAAACTTGTACGTAAACGTAACTGAAAGTTCATACTAATGAGCAATGATTAAAGTGCAGCAAGAAACCTCTTGGCAACTGCCCCGTTGCCACCATTGGGAAAAAATCCTCCTGGCTTATTTTCACTGCCAGTTCCGTACACAATCCTTAAAATCTCCGGCGGAGTTCGAGAGTAGGATAGGGAATTAGCATTAGCTGATAGAATGTTACTATCTGTCCTGTTCTCAGCGCCAAGTCTCCGTGGCACCCTTAGGCCTTCATCTTTGTTTCCGCGCATGGCAAGCCGGTTCCTGAGGGCGGAGATACGGTCAGTTAACTCAGCTACTGTCATTGTATAAGGAACCACCGTCTGGCCAGCCCTCTCGTATAGTAACGTCCGTATTACTGCATCTTGTCCAGACTCCACTCCTAAGAGCCCTGCAACTAACTGCAAATTAAATGGACAGCAAAAGAATTAATGCACAAATATATTACACAAGTGAAGTGAGTGGAATTGCCTTCCCCTCCCCCCCCCCCCCCCCCAAACAAAAAACAAAAAAAAACTTCTTCAATGGCCGCAAAACAACCGCTAGAAATTAATGAATTAATTAAGATGGACTGGTTCGAGGTCTCTTACACTACGAGAAGTGCAGTTGACAAGGTTGGGAATGGTGCCAACATAACCGACGAGTCCCACATAAGGGATAACATAGCTTGCTAAGAGATAATTGACAGTGTTGGAATAAGGGTCGAACGGAGGAATGAGTTTGTAACCAACTGCTTGGTCAAATATATTGGCGAAATTTTGACGGCTGAGATCTATCTGAGGCCTTGCAAATCCACCAACTGTTGTTACGATAGCCCTGCTTATAATCAACACACCCACACACATATAACGGAACACCCATCGGATTAATTTTCATCAATTGCTAGCTAGCTAGACAGCCAATTAATTAGTAACTAAATAGTTGGGGCCGGGAATTGAAGGATCACCTGAGATGACCAATCTCCTGATAACCGAATTCCTCAATGATCCGATATGTAGTATGGTCAAGGTTGGCCTTGCTGGCGCCAGTCGGAGGAGGACCACCCGCTGCCATCTCTGGCTCTATACTGTCAAGTCCTCTGCCGAGTGCACCATTTAAGAAGAATTCAGTTTCTAAGAACTCCAAATTCAGAGCTACTTGAATAAGATCCTTATCGTTGGCTTCGATTGGTCCGCGGGAAGCTGGAGCTGCAGCACCGACGACCATGCCAAAAAGAATATTCATTAATGTAAGATGCAAAGCTACAACGAAAGAATAATATCGAGTTGCCATTTTTTTTTTTTTTATGGGCAATTCATAAACAAAACCAGCTAATAAACTTATTCATCAGATACAATAGCTGGCTGCGTGCATGACGGAGCCGCGTATATATATATCAGATCACATGTTTAGGCTGAAAAAAATCTGCTGTGATTTCCAAGCTTTAATAATTACGTAATGTTGACAAATGAGGAAATCTTGATGCTTGCTAATGGCGCAAGTAACTTAATTAATTGAAAATGATGTATCAGCCTCCTTGTTTATAATATTTTGCCATGATATATTAATAATATTACAACTAATGATGGAGCATACACATCTTCTACTGGGAATTTTACCCTAGTGATATAACTAATTACCTGTTTACCTAATTCGATTTGAACATAAAAAGTGTTTTGGGATTCTGTGGAGAGGTGATGAACACTAGAATCATATTAAATTAATACTCAATAAATTAAAAATTTTAATTAAAAAATAATTTTTGTCAGTAGTAACTTAGAGCCAATGTGGTAAGTTAATAATTCAATAAATTTATTATATAATAAATTTCAATAAAGTCTTTTTTTTGTAGGACCCAATTAGTAAATTAATTAATAATTAACTAATGTCAAACTAAATACATGCTATATGTCTATGATTTCCTTTGTTGTATTAGGAGAATATTTTATGTATTTCATCGTTCATTGTTATTTTTTTCACATCTTTCATATGAAAAACTATTGTTGTATTATATGTGCTATGTCAAAAGGAAATAAAAGAAAGATCGGCTTAGCATATTGTCTCCAAAATGTCTTCTCTAGATGTGTTATCATGTAATTGTGATTTAACCTAACAATCCAGCCAAAGGATTACTAAAGGCCCGTTTGGGATGGTGGTTGAAATTCAATAAACTGTTTATTTCATAAGTTTCGATAAAAATAATATTTGGTGAATTTTGTAAAAGTAGTTTATTTTATAATTTTCTCCATTTTATCAACAACTTTTAAAAGCAGGTAGGGGGTCATAAACATCTTATTTAATAAGCTACCATACTTTTTTAAAATTTCTATTATAACCTTAGATTTTAATAATTAAAAAGATAATTATATCTTATTTATCCATCAACCCTAATATATAAATCATACATTTATCTTTATCATATTTATGTAATAGATTATAAAGTTCTTTAGTTTTTTTAATTGATTTTTTTAATGTAATTTTACATATTTAAGAAAAAAAATGTCTAAACAATTTTATTGAACATATTCTAAAAATAAAAAGTAATTAAAACTTATGTCTATTTTGGTCATTATATAATGAAACAACACTTTCGTAATAAAATTTGCCAAATTCATACACTCTACTTTTCAAACTCACAGCAACTGCAACAACACAGTTTACCAAACACCAAGTTATTTTTTTAATCAGCAACTTATTTTATCTGCACAGAACAAACAGCTTATTTCATCAGTTTCCACAATCCTAAATTGACCCTAAGTGACTAATTCACTCAATTAAGGTTAATCAGAATTGTATCATACAACTGAACAAAATCACTATATTCTTTAATTATAGTATTTCTATATTTCATAAAAATTCTTATTATGAATTGATATTATCTTTATAAATTAATAATTAATTTATTGATATATTAATATTCACAAAATTAATAGATTTTTCATAGTCCAAAATTATTAGTTTATTGAGGTTTTACTGTATATTTTCAGCCTTTAGGAGAATCTTTAATTAAAAGCTTTATGAATATTTTTTTAAGAAAAGCCAAAGGAAAAAAAAAAAAAAAAGGAACGCAGGGGGTGGGCGGTTTATGAAATATTGTTTTGTTTTGACAATATTAACAAAAACTGGACAGTTTTGACTAATATATATTCAAAGCGACTGAAGTAATTATCATAAAGGAGAAACATTAGAAAAGTGATCGAAAACATATAGTATTTGTAATCCCCTTTTATTACTTGGTGTGTATATATCTCGTATTTTGTTGACATCAAATACTAGAAAAATATTTGTTATTGATGTACTTTGATTTTCTTTTTTCTTTTTTTAAATCAAATCAAACCTACTCCTCAAGGTTTATTAAATGAGGATACTTTTCGTGGATGATGGTGATCCTACCGTGGGCTTACAATTTTTATGACCGACCTTAGTATCGGGTCAAATGTATACTTGAATAATTAAGAGGAAAAGAAAAAATGAGAATGAACATTACATTTACAAACTTTTTAGTTCGATAGGTCTGAAAAAACAAACTAACCAACCAATTACATTGGTCTGAAAAAACAAACTTTGACAATATATTTATGTTCCTAAATAAATAAAAGATAGAGCAAATTTTGAGACTATTTATAAATTGATGGTCACTACAGTGGAGTTTTATCGTAAAGCACTGATAACGACTGTGGGATCGTAATAGTAAGTATAATTTATATCTATAATCGTGCAGTCATCATCAATACTCTACTATAGAGTAATTTCATCATAACCGAACTCTTATAAATTTAGATAACTTTCGATTTTTTTTTTTAATAACAAAAAAAACCTCTTGCGGACAAAATGCCCTTAAATGAATGTGATCCAAATTTTCCTCTCAAAGCTTTTTCTTCCCATTAAGCAGTAACGCGCAAGTTGTTGGACAAGAAAACAAGCTCCGTTGTCAAATGTGGTAGCTCTAGTTCGTTGACGCTCTAGACAAAGTATTGAGTGCGCTGAAAAAACATGTCCTGTGTGCTACAAAGCTATCTAGCACGCTAAACTAGACAATTTGGAACAATGCTATTTAAGTGTATCTTTTTTTTTTATTATTACATGAGACTATTGTTTAGATTACAACTCATATTACATGAGAATATAACTGATATTTAAAAATCAAACTATTACTGGGATCAACTTACATCAATATTAATGGAGCTTTGCCCAGATTTTAACCCTCACAAATATTCGAAGATGTCTACTCCTTACTCTTGGGTAAGGAAGAAAACTACTTTCACTCAATATTTAATTGAGAAAAGAAATACCCCCCACAATACTTTTGTGGGAGTTCGAACTGTTGCTGCTTGGAGGGCAACAGCCCTGACCACTCGCCCAAAAGGCCAAGTGGCTTATTTAAGTGTATCTTAATACTATAAAA
Organism: Citrus trifoliata; assembly: GCA_018350135.1. Taxonomy (NCBI): domain Eukaryota; kingdom Viridiplantae; phylum Streptophyta; class Magnoliopsida; order Sapindales; family Rutaceae; genus Citrus; species Citrus trifoliata. The sequence goes on along the minus strand of CM031386.1, from coordinate 38,525,083 downwards.
ACAAGAGAAACTACAGCAGGCCAAAATTATAAATAGCTCTTAAATTTATTTTGGCAGCACTTTTTAGATACCGCCATATGCGTTATTTATTTATTTAATGAGTTTGCTATCCCAATTGTATATGTAGTCATAGCTAGCTTTGAAATTACCTTTATGCCACTAGTTTTTGGAATGACCTAATATTGAGACAAGTTTAAAACAATATCTAATATATATATATATAATAAAAGAATAAAATATATGCTTTGGTGGAAAATCGCACATTAGATGAAATTGGTTATTGCACATTAAAATGCGTTCGGTTCATTAGGTGATATATTTCTGCCCTGCAATTTGTATAAACCCACCCTATTTATAAAAGTTATTTACAAAAAAAAATTCACCTTCTCTTAAAATTTTTAATGGAGAAAATTTTTAACCAATTAATCAATTAGATTTCTTTTTTTTTCTTACCAAATCTCTTGACCATTGTTGACCATTAATATTTTTACCTTTAATAATCATATTAATAAAGTAGTATTGATAAATTGTTGGAAAAATAAATATGAATTTTTATGTAGAAAATGATGAAGTTAAAATAATTTGTAGGTATTTTGGTACTTTTACCATATAAGGGTAAAATAACCAACTTCAATATGTGTTACAAACACCTTAATAGTTAAAAATAGTCAAGAACCAAAATTACAAAAAAACAATTGAGGATTTAATTGGTTCATTGTAATTCAATGAGGATTTTATTGGTTGATTGTTAAAATTTCCTCCTTATTTGAAACTGTTAAAATATTTTGAATTATTTATTTATTTTTTCTAAAGTAGGTTGATTTTACACAGTTTGAGGGGTGAAAATATCACCACCCAAACTTATTTTCAAATTTATAGGGTAAAATTCATATTACCTTTGTGAAACAATAATATTTAAAATACCTTCAAGCTATTGTAAATTTCAATGTACTTATATTTTTATTCAGAAGATAAGAAAATAATACGGTGAATTAATAAAAATTATTTGTCTTCTTAATAGAATGGGGGGTAAGTCGAGTTTATAAGAATTTAGAAATATTTTGAAAACTATTATTTCTAATGGTAATATGAAATTAATCATTTAATTAATTAATTTTTTGGAGGAAATAATTTTATTTTTCCTTCAAAAAAAATTAAAAATAAAATGAGTTGGACTAGTAGTACCCCTCCAAAGACTTCTTAAAACTCATTTTCTTTTCTGCTCAAAAAGAAAAAAAAAACTCATTTTCTTTTTTAACCCATTCAAATATTTTAAAATAATATAAAATTATAAATACTAGTAACACCCCCTTAATGACACTACTAACCTTAACAAAAACACTGCCCCTATCTTTCAACTTTCTTTTTTATTGTTGAAATTCCACCTTATAATCGGATTTTTTGTCCTCCTTGCTCCCAGATTTTTGGTAAAAAAAAAATCTCTATTTTTTTAAGTTCGAGTAAAACAATAATTTATTGACTTTTAATAAATGTTTCTAAGTGTTTTACCGAAGCTCTTTTTTTTTCCTTTTAAAGAAAAAAAATTATTAAAGTTATAGCTTGCAGTGTATGAATTGAAACATGCAAAATGCTTGTGATCTTCAGCGTATAGTTATTAATTGTTTATTATTCGTAGATTTCAAATTCAGTTACGAAATCTGCATAATTTTCATTCATCAATCGCTTCCATTATTTTAAAAGTATCAATGGGCAAGAAGAAGAAACATGAAAAACTCAAATTAGTTGTTGCAGAATTGATCCGCAGACATGAACAAACACGAAGTTATAATTAAGTGAAAAGGACATTCAACCCCCCAACGTTTTAAAAATGACTTATAATCCCTTTTTTGTTAACAAACACCATTTATTTTAACAGTAAATTTATTTTTAATTTTTAATTACTATTATACCATTTATTTTTAATTTTTAATTAGGGTAATTTTTAGAAACCTCCCTTGAGATTTGGCGTATTGACACTTGAATAAAAAGTATGATTGTAATTACATAGACCTCCCCTACCATCTGTATTATTTTTCTTGACCGTTAATTGACTAGTGATAGGTCGAAACTACCCTTGCCCCTGCAAAAAGACTCAAAATGGGGCATTTATTGGATGGCACTCAGCTCTGCTCTACTCCTACAGTTGTTCCAAGGCTAAAAAAATAAAAGTGGCCATTTCCTTTTCCCCCAGCGCCAGAACTCCGATTTTGATAGCAACAAAAAAATAAAGTTCCGTGCACCCTACAGGAGAACATACTTTATAAGCAGCAACTTTTGCCAATGGAACTCCCCCTCTGGCAATGCCTTGTCCCACTCTGAAGATACTAGCATCCTTTACTTCATTTCCAGAAGCTATAGAGGCTACATGGGTTCCATGACCCTCGTAATCCCTAGCAATATTATCATACATAAGTAATAAAATAAAACATGCGGCTTGCTATTTGAAAGCCGAGAAATCTGCATTCGGTGCCGACGAGATCTGAGTTTGGTGCTGACGACCACCACGCTAACAGAGGCAGCTTTGCAGTTGATACCTGTAAGTGCACAAATTGGCCATTGACCGTTGAGAGGGCATGGAATGGAAATTGTTCAAGCTTCTTTGTAGTTGTCGAATTCAGCATTTGGACTCCATTTGAGAGAACAAAAATCAGATTGAAGCTTTGGGCTAACAGAATTAATTTGTCCACAATACTAACAATAAGACACTTGGATCTTTTTCCATCCTCATCAGTTCTCTCCCTAATTACTACAACTTGCACTATAACTTGATGAATGAATAAAAAATTGTTGATCCAAGACCGTCTTGTTCATACGTGCTTTGGTTGATGAAAGAGAAAATGGTTTTGAGTGTTTCAGTGGGTATATCTTCAAAGCAACTTTTTGTCTATTTTAATTTTAAATGCACTTTTACAAGTTTACCCACATATACTAACTATATACGAAACTGAGTACAAACAGCAGGGGAGGTCTCTGTAATTACGGTTATACTTTCTATTCAAGTGTCAATACGCCAAACCTCAAGGGAGGTCCCTAAAAATTACCCTTTTTAATTACTATTAAACCATTATAATAAATAAATTAATATATTAATTTGAGATATATCACAATTAATAATTTTTTAAAAGCTTAAAATTGAGATACAATTATTTTTTTTCCCAAATTATTTACTATAAATTATGGATATACCCTTTTGAATAAGAAATACCGAAATACACAGCCAATTTATAGCAAATAATAAGAGAAAATTGGTTGCGTATTTCGGTATTTGTTATTCGAAAGGGTATATCCGTAATTTGTAGTAAATAATTTGGGCAAAAATATAATTATATCTCAACTTTTAGTTTTAAAAAATTATTAATTGTGACATGTTTCAAATTAATATATTAATTTATATTTATTATAAGGGTATAATAATAATTAAAAATAAATTTACTGTTAAAATAAACGGTGTTTGTTAACGGAAAGGAGATTATAAGTCATTTTTAAAACGTTGAGGGATTTTTTGTCCCTTTTCCTAAACGTTGGGGGTTGAATGTCTTTTTCCCTTGATTAATTGGCCTATCAATAAAAAACAATGAACAATAAAAGAATTTAACTAGTGTAAGTAACCATTCTAGAAGGACAATGAAATTTTAAATTAAAAAAAAAATACCGAAGGCGCCAGCGATTACGTTAGGAGGTGAGGTGGCGTGACGAAATGGTGACGTACAAGTAATACTTTTAAAAAAAGTGAAAAAGACATTCAACCCCCCCCAACGTTTAGGAAAAGAGAAAAAAAATCCCTCAACGTTTTAAAAAGGACTTATAATCTCATTTTCGTTAACAAATACCGTTTATTTTAACAGTAAATTTATTTTTTATTTTTAATTATTATTATACCCTTATAATAAATATAAATTAATATATTAATTTGAGACATGTCACAATTAATAATTTTTTTTAAACTAAAAGTTGAGATATAATTACATTTTTTGCCCAAATTATTTGCTACAAATTATGGATATACCCTTTCGAATAACAAATACCGAAATACGCAACCAATTTTCTCTTATTATTTGCTATAAATTGGCTGTGTATTTCGGTATTTGTTATTCAAAAGGATATATCTGTAATTTATAGTAAATAATTTGGGCAAAAAAATAATTGTATCTCAATTTTAAGCTTTTAAAAAATTATTAATTGTGATATATCTCAAATTAATATATTAATTTATTTATTATAAGGGTATAATAGTAATTAAAAATTAAAAATAAATTTACTGTTAAAATAAACGGTGTTTGTTAATGAAAAGGGAGTTATAAGTCATTTTTACACGTTGAGGGATTTTTTGTCCATTTTCCTAAACGTTAGGGGGGTTGAATGTCCTTTTCCCTATTGATAAGGCAGATTGCTCAGCAGAAAGTGTTGAAGAAACTGAAGAAAAAGATAGGGAAGAGAGTGGAGAAGAAACACCAAAAGTTGCTACTTGCTAGCAACGAAGAAAATGAGGCCACTATTGGAGCATATACTTAACTAAATGAGGATATTTTAATATTGTTTGATTGTTGTAAAGATAATCATGAAGTGCTAATGATGTTTAACGATGGGAATCCGAATGCCTATTTGAATTAACATGAAATTATTAATCTAGTTATATGTATAAATTTACATCTCGTAAGTCACTTTCTTCTTTCATTAGGATTTTTCTCTCATTTTACTTAAATATATTTTTGTCCTTAGATGTAATTTTAACAAATGTTAAATTGTAAATATTTAAAAAGTATTTTAAAAAGATTTTAATTTTTGAAGGGAGTTAGGGTTTAAGGATTCACTTGTTTCATTTCATGAAACAAGCAATGAACTATTTCAGTTCGTGAGTTTTTACACAAATTAATGTGGCATGATTTAATTAATTGAATTAGATTAGTCCACATGATTTATTTTTATTATTTTATATTTTTATTCAACTAATGAATTACTATCAAATAAGTTTGTATAAAATTTTTAGCTGTATCATCGCTCTTAATTCAGCATCTCGTCTATTATGTATTTTCACTTGCATGCTATAAGCGTGAAATGCTTTTATTTTTTGAAACAAAACATTGCATTCATTCTATAGCGATGTGCCAATAGTCCAACTCAGAGAAAATTTGGGCTACTGCTGACGACCCGCAGGTTAATCATGTCCAATGCAATATGATCAAGGATGAACCCAATAAAGAGTGAGGCTACGCTTGCTTACAAATTACAATAGTGAGGCAATGGCGCAACAAGCGATGAACTGTTTTTTTATTGATAAAGTCATGAACCATCTTCACATGTACTATAAATTATTAACCATGATAAATAAAAATGTTTTCAAACAAAATCAAAGGAGAATGAGTACCGTCTCATGAATCACAATGAAGTGAAGAACAAAGACGAGGGGGGTTTTACAGCTCGATCACACGCTTTGCACCATCCAAGGTATTCCTGAGTAGCATAGCAACAGTCATTGGGCCCACACCACCTGGAACAGGAGTTACACATCCAGCTACTTTACATGCTTCATGGAAATCCACATCTCCCACTAACCTATAGCCTGACTTCTTGGTCGAGTCATCGACAGCATTTGTTCCAACATCAATAACAGCAGCACCAGGTTTGATCCAACTTCCCTTGATCTGCAAGTTAAGGAAACAAGTTTAAAAACACAAAACCTAGCACATTCCACCAAACATATCAACATACTTTCAATCAACAAAGAGCTGTAGGAGAGGGAAAAAATTAATGTCATTTGGTTGGCAGATATGTTTTTGTAAGATTTAAGCAATTTTATTAAATTAGTTACTTAATATACATATGACCCATTAATCAATCTGTTCCACGATACAAGTTTATGAAGAAACACGAGCTCAGAAACTAAATACACAAAAGATATACAAGAGAATCCACCTTCAGCTAATCAGCATTTAAGAGAAAACAAAAATAAAATAGAAAAAGTAAGATTTAGAGAAGGTGTAGATGCAAAGAAGTCGATTGATAGGAGATTCAGTGGCTGAGGATTTTGACCATCTATGAAATTGAAGTCCTCAAAGAAGCGAAAGTAGAATCTCAACTATTTCCCAGAATGCTGAAATTTGACTTGATTAATTTGCATCATGTCAACAGATCCATAATAAGCTTGTATAAGATACTCAACTCAGGTTCATAGGTGATGCCTCACAATGTTCAGAGTATCTGAACGAGTTTATATCATATGTATATTCAAGAACACAGAGCCATCAACCAACAAGAAGTTTCTTTTACATTGTCACAGTAATTCAGTTCCAAGCACCTCAGTAAGCAAAATTAAGCCAAGATATATGGAACTGCTAGATGATTTAAGATGAGACAAACAGGTATTAAAGGTATCAGCAAAAAATTATTTGTTTAATCTCATTCTAATTAGGAATGCGGGAACTATAGTATGCCCACAGTTACCATCATTGCTTGTCCGGCTGCAGCAATAACAATGTCAGCTTCACGAACGATACTTTCAGGATCAGGGGTATGTGAATGGACTATGGTTACAGTGGCATCAGCTTTCAGCAGCAGCAATGAAACTGGGAGTCCAACAATGTTACTTCGACCCACCACAACAGCCCTTTTACCCTTTATAGTAACACCACTTCGTTTCAGAAGTTCAAGGCATCCCTGCAGAGAAAAAACCAACCTCAGAAAAAAAAGAAAGATAAATAGGATAACCAAAGCAAATAGTAGGCATTTACATATTATATCAGGTTGCCACAATTAATAAGGCAAGAGTAGAGTATTATTGCCTTGGGCGTGCAAGGAAGGAAAAGGGGGTCTCTGCCCTTCATTGCAAGCTTGCCGATGTTCAAAGGATGAAAGCCATCAACATCCTTCTCAAGGCTTATCTCACCTAAAACTTTCTCTTCATTTATATGCTTCGGCAATGGAAGTTGAACCAATATACCTGTCGATCACAAACGAACGGTTTGCATTTCTACACACAAGTTGTTCAAATTAAAATTGTAGCACATATACATCAACGACTAACCAACCATGCACATCAGGCATTGCGTTAAGCTCGTGAACCTTGCTGATAAGCTCGGCCTCGGAGACTTGCTCAGGGAGGTCTATGTCAAAAGACTTAATCCCAACTTCAGCACAAGCCTTTCTCTTCATGCTCACATAGCTTTGAGAGTCTTTTCTGGTACCCACTATTACTACTGCCAGTCCAGGCACCTGACCAAATCACGCGCCAAAAATATTAACAGCTGTCATAGTCACAAATCACAGAGACAGGGCTGGAATTTCAGTTTGATAAATCAATTGATTGGAGGAGTAAGTACCTTGCCATATTTTTCAGAAAGGAGGCGGACTTCTTCTGCGATTTCAGATCGGATGGTCTGAGCGACGGCTTTGCCGTCGATTATGGTGGCCTTCTGATCTGACGGTGCCGCCATTATTCTAGAACTAGAGATTTGATAACTCTAATCAATTGCTCACTCACCCTTCTCGTAGGCTGGCGTTTACCAACCGCGCAGCCGCAGACATACCGTGCGAGTTATCTTATCCGGGCCCGTTGTGTGGGGCGGGCTTGTCGCGAGGTTAAAACCGGGACATGATTTTTTCCGACCCTTGGAAGCACCCGCACTTGAGTCTGGAACATGAACAGCATCGGGCCTGAACTTCAATTTTAACGGGCCTGGAACCCACATGTAACATTCGGGACGATGAATCTGGGCCAGGGTTACAACTTAACTAGCCTTGATTTTTTTTTTTTTTGGTATATTACCAGTCCGATATTCGGAGATTATATTGGGTCCGATTAATTCGGATTTGAGCTGATTAGAATCATTAATACAATAAAATTTTCTCAATAAATATTTAACGTATCTGAATTCTCAAATTTCGAGAACCTTAATTAAGTTAAAACAGCTTCAAGACAAGCCCTGATTTTACTATTATTATTATTATTTTATTTTTTTTTCCTCGGATAAAAAAATGCTTTGATCTCTAGCTATGATAGTATGATGTAAGGAATTTGCGGTGAGGGATGCTTGATTTCTTAGTTCACTAACTAATTCTTATAAAAGGGAATAGTGACGGTGAGGGCGTTAATTATTTATCAGAAATCACGGGATTGATTCCTGTTAAGATATCTTTTATTCCATATGCTGTTATTGTTTCTCATATTATAACTGCTTCATTATTCGTTTATAAGTAGTTGAACGATAGTAAGATAATCAAGAAAGATGATTACCGTGAAGCCACGATATTTGGAAGTAGAAATTTCACTAACATTAGTGAAAAAGAGCGAGACAAATTAATATTAGGCAAGTCTAATTAATTAATAATTCAATTTGCAGGACAAAATATTAACAAACTCCATCTATGCGCAGCAGTGAATATTTCATGTGAAGAAGGGTTTATGTTTGTTACAATTAGCTGTAAAGAACTTATTTTACAGTATTCACGTATAGATTCATAAAAATGGGTTTTTTACACAATAAATTGACCGTCATCCTCGACATCAGCCCCAGTTTTTACAAATCAATGGATCAAAGTCCATGTCTAAGTGTGACTCCATGACCCCAAAAACATAATAGTTCTGATGGGATCTTCAGCGCGGTAGCTCGGCTTTCGTCTCTCAATTCCTCTATTAATTGAAGCGTTGCAACCTCGTTGAACTCCATCTCCTGCCGTAGCCACCATGGCTGCTTCATAGGCCTTCCGGAATTTTTCTCCGATCGTTCTCTTCGAATCGTGAGTTAGAGAACTTTCGCCGGCGACTTGATGATGCTTCATCTTAATTAGCACTATTTGTTTTCAGGCTAAGATATTAGAGGCAGTGTGGGGACTTGCATGGCATTATATAGAGAAATGATGTATGAAACTATATTGAGAGCTGACATGGCAATATTCTTTAATAGTGGGTGGGCCCTCGTTTCTTGTCGGGATTGGTTAGATTCTTCGTGGTTGTGGATGACAGATCAGCTTGATATTTCAGACTACTTGATTGCTGCTTGTCCCAACTCCCAACTAGTCCATATATCATGTCGCATTTTTAATTTAATTTTTAATTTTATCTATTAGGTTGGGTGGTTATTAACTATTAAACCAAACCAATACAGGAATCGAACGGGAAAAGGTATTTTGCGAATCACGTATTTTTTAATCACGTTCATATCCATATTTATACCGTTAGCTTGGTGATTGATGAGATAATTGCAGCTGACATTTCCTCATATATATATATATTCCAAATTACATGCAAAATCTGCTATATATAAGATATGCTTCGAATTTTATAAGATGTCCCTTTTAAATTCGAATTTGCTTTTTAAAAGAGTCGGATTCGTCGTGTTGATGATGTATTCGGCGATAGGGCATCTATCCATGGAGTTTAAAAGGAACTTCTCGTATAAGCATATCAATATGAAGTTTGTATTTTCACTCCCATCAAATTGGATTCAAGAGGCCAACAACTACAAGGTCTATTCTGTAGAATGCACCACTTGTTCATGGCTGATACGCCGGCGCTGGGGCCAGGCTACTCAGCTCCTTGTAATTTGCAAATGACGAAGATGGTTCGTGAGAAATGATAATCACAAAAACGTGTAAGCGACTCTACTGAGCTTGACTGGTCACCAGCTGTCCTTAGCAAAAGAGACAAAAGCTAAAGATTTGTTTGGGATTGATATTAACATATATAATTAAATTATTTAATAAACACTAACTATTTTAGTTCAAAGATTATATTAATATAATTTTTTATTTATATAATGAAAAAATTTATTATATCTCTTGAGTAATAAAAAGTATCAGTCAAGTATCTCTTCATTTCTCACCAAGGGGCAAATATCTTCGGCTAAATGTTATGAACATGTTTATGGTAATATTCTATTATGGAGCACGTATTGACAAGAAACAAACGCCGACCAAAAAGTTCATGTCGATCAGGTTCTTATCACTCAGAAAGATGTGCACGATCTCACACCCACGCGATAGTTTCGTCATGCCCCAAACTGCTGGAGTGAACACGATTATCCACGTTTATCCATGTTCGACAGTTGAAGGCTCTTGAGGCCCCTTATCCCCCACGTCTAACGGACATGGGAAGGGCCTAGAAACACGGAACAACTATCTATAAAAGCTGAGAAAAAAAAAAGATACAGGGGAGATAAAAAAAAAAAAAAAAAGGGGGGGAAAACTCTGCTGCATTGATATAAAGCATTACTACAGAACAACCTTAAACAAATTTTACTTTAAGAATATCGCAGTGAGTGTGCGCAACCATAAATTATACAGTTTTCTCATAAATTTTGTATACTGACTTAAGTATCGGAGGGTTTAAAGCCGGAAAAACCATCGACATCTCTGATTGGTTTCGGTGAACGCAGGTTTGGAAAGAAGAGGAAGAGTAATTTGAGCCCTAGAAGCTCTAGCAATTGCTAAGGTTAGTGGAGTGTAACCTCTTTGTCATTATCAATACAATTGTTGGTGATACAATCTGGTCGGGTCGAGGGTGACCAGATTTCAGCATCAATAATATCTTTAATAATTTTATCAAAATTATTATTTAAAATTTATATTTACTACATACTATTAACTTTTATTTGATAGTTATAATTTTTTTTTATAGCAGCTATATCTTAAAAAATACAGCACCTCAATCTTAATCAGGACTTCAAACTAAAGAGTCATGCTCAATGTTTCCTCACAATTTCATTTAGGGTGGCAACCTCAAATTTAGATCCATCCAATCTGACTTTGAATTGTTTGGGGTGAAATAAAGATTATCTGAATATAATCCGAACTTTAAATCCAATCAAATCTAATCCAGTTAAGTTTGGATCAAATGAATATTTTGAATTAATTTGGGTTAGGATCGGATCAAATTAAATTCATATAACAAAAATCAGTTGAATTTGGGGACGACGTTGATATGGTTGCCAATAGCCAAAGAAGGCTAAGATTGTCAAGCCAAACTGTGTGCAGAAGCAGAATAATAAGAGCAATAATGAGAACAAAGCATTGATTTCCACCAAGTGTCAATCCTTCGAGTTCAATTGCCATATTTGGAAAAAGATTATCCAAGTTATCTCCTTCCTAGATCAAGAATCAATTAATAGAGCTATGTGTTCATTAAAACTGAAACAATTAGTCTCTCCTTCTTCCCAAAAGCTCAATACTGGCTGGTTTGTGGGTTGATGTGTATCTGTGGCTGCCGGCTGGGTTCGTGGTTGTTCAGCTCGTGGCTATTGGCTAGGTTCGTGGGTTTGGATGGGTTGGTGAACTTTTTCCAAGTCAAGTTGACTAGTTCTTTGTTCGATCGTGAATACTGAAGCGAAAAGCATACATAATTTGTTAGGGGTGTTAGAATTTAATTCAATTCGCTCAATTTATCTGATCCGTAAAAATTTAATCTGTAAAAATTCGATTAGTGAATTGATGGATTAGATTGGATTGAAAATTTTAAAAATCTACAATCGGTGAATTGGATATTAATTTATTTCTATGAATCCTCAAAAATTTACAAATCTGTAAAAAAAATATTTATTTAATAAAAAATTAAATTGATAAATATGACATTTACTAATAAATAAATAAGTTAAAATATAGTTACATTAATACCATATTATATCTCATCTGATAATAATATAAAATAAAAATAATTAAAAAATATATATAGCTTCCTAAGCAATTAACTTTCATGTACTGATCTAAACAAATGAGATTTTTTCTTTTCTTTTTGGGTGTGTTATATTTTGAAGCATGAAGGTATTTTCTAGCTTTATTTAAAAAAGTAATTTATTTAAATTATATTTAATTTTAAATTTGATCAGTATTAAAATTATTTTTACGTTAATTTTTTTATTTAATTAGTTTATGGGTAGGACATGATAAAAAAATTTTAGCCCGCAAATTAATCTACAAAATGATAAATTAGATATGAATTGAATCAAATCTGCATCCGATCTATAGGTGTATAGATTGAATTTGAGTTAAATTTCATTAATTTATGGATTGAATTGGATTAAAAATTTATAATCCATAAAATTATATATCGGATATTGATTGATGTATAATTTACAAAATCTAAGGGGTTGGAATCGAAACCTTACATGCTAAGAGCCTCTAGCCTTGGAAAGCCCAATAAAGAAGACTAAAAGCCCAAGACTGGTACTTGTCCCATGAACTCATTTCATGGGCGCTCGTTGCATGTACATTAAATGAACACGGCCAATGTAAAAACAATTTGCACCCGTAAATTAATCTCAGAAAACCCCTCTTTCTTCCAATTATAATAAGGGTGGATTATTTGCATTCTAAAAATATTTTAATTTTAATAAAAAAATTTATTAATTATTATTATTATGTGAATTATTATATGAGACAATTAATTATAAGTTATATTACATAATTATTTTAAACATTCATACAATACACTTATTATACAATGTCTTAAGTCCAAAAAAAATTATTTTTAATATTTTAAGCCATACTTAGATGAACAATAAAAAAATCAATACTTTGAAAAAAATTTGACTACAAAATATGTGCAATACTTTTATATTTCAAAAATAAAATAAATAAGGGCATTATAAAGAAGCCCCTTTTTTTAGCTTGTGTCCCTTTTTTCTTTTTCTTCGCCCTCTTCCAATTTTTTTTTATTATTTTCGTTGTATTTATAGAATATTTTTTTTATTACTTTGTTCTCATTGTAAGTTATTTTTAAGTACAAAATCCAATATTGAACATAAATAAATAAAACTAATAACTAAAATTGTGATAAATAATTTGTTTGCATGTTAAATCTCTTAAAAATTTAAGGGTGTTTTTATAATGAAAGTAAATGTTGATAGCAACAATAGATTGTGCGTATTAATGAATGGGGTTTACTTAAAGATAGAGCTTCAAGAGATACTTGAGCGGTGACAATTCTATATAAGAGAGATCCGCCATATGCTTGGATGTGATCTGGGTTCAACGTTGCTCATCCAAAATGCTAAATGATTTACATGTCAATGCTAATTTCCGTCAAGTTTACCACAATGAACTTGAAAAGTTCATAGGCAATGGTTTAGCATTGTTGAACTAATGCCGATATCTTCGAATTTTGAAAATTTGTCTTAAAGTACCCAATGCAATAAAATGACTGCGCAAGATGATACCAAACAGCAACTTGCTTCTACTTGATTTGTGACCCCAAATTTCCTCCAAGCAATATTCGGAAATAAAGCTGCACCCAAGAGCAACATCTTATAGTTGGCTATTTGTATTACCTCGTGTAGTCACATGTACAAGTACAAGATTTTCTCGGCCCGAAGAGAGAGTGACGAATCTGTTTAGCCGTTGATTGTCCTAAATTAACCCAATTAAAAAAATATATATATAAATATAAATGTTGTATTTAAGAGCTAGTTCGTTGGCAACCCATGCCTCCAATAACCTTTGGTGTATGGGTTTGAGTTTCAGCTTGGGAACTTGACTCCCCTTTTAAGTAGGAATTTACGTGTTCCCGCATATTTAGAATAAACTAATCTCCTACCAGTATTAATATATCATATATATATATATATATATATATAAAGCTAGTTGTATATTTTAATACCATACTTGGACGTCGTAGGCCCCCTAGGGGCGTTTTTTGAGACCATTATCTAAATAGATAACGTGGCAGGAGGTTATTTGATTGTAACCTTGCATGCCTGGGTCAGCGATCGCCATACTGCGGATTTAAAGTAAAACGAGCTCTGACGTAAGATTTTACCTAAAAAGAAAACGAGGTTGGTAGCTAATAAGCCAGTGGTTTTAATTCACAACCTTTCTCAACCATATCCATATCTACTTAAGGTTTCATTTTAATTCACTGTTGTTGATAATCATTGTCGAGTAAATGTGAATCGTCGCACTATCACGCCCATCGTCTTTATTTTCCACCAACATTCGTAATTATTGCAGTAAAGACCCCGATTCTTTTACTTTCTTAAAGGATGGGCACGTGATTCTTCTCTGTAAACTTTATATGACCGGCCCCGGTAATCCATTTTTGTAATAAAATACAAGTTGTTATTTTTATTATTATTATTATTATTATTATTTAAATTAAAAACCACCAATAATGAGATGAGGGTTAAAGCGGGATCACAAAAAAGTTGGGATCAGGATGTTAAAAATAAAGATTCATGCGGATTCAAATTTGAATGCAAGTGCATTCAAAAAATTAAATATTTAGATTCACGTTATTTTTTAGTTAAATTATTTATTAAATCAAAATTAAATTAAGAAATATACAAGTTAAATGAAAAAAAAAAATCAAACATATGTGAATTTGTGGTGTTTTTATTTATGTATTTATAGTGGTGTTAAATTGGATTTATGTTACCTTGATGTTTAATTTACATTATTATACTTTTATTTATGGATTTTTAGTGTTGTTGTATCTTGGTTTTGAATTGTTGATTGTTGAATTATGATTAAATTTTATTTGATAAATTTGTTGAATTTTAAATTATATTTGAATTTAACATCATACGTATTTAGATATCTGAAAAATCCGCCTGCAATCGACATTGGTATTATTACATTAGAATTTGCTTCTTTTTTTTTTTAATAGATTTAGATCTCAAGTATAAATGCATCAGGATACTTCTACATTCGGATCTTGATCCGGAACTAGATTTTGCCATCTCTAGGTGAGACCCCTACTTAAAAAATTAAATAAACCACATAAGAAAATTCTAGATGAGAGATGAACCGAACCTCCAAAGAAAAGAATAAAAAGCCAAAGAAACAAAACTAAGACTAAGTCATCCTACGCTCAGCAATCAAATCAAACTCAACCTGGACCTCAATATCCTGCAAACTATCAACTAAGGCCACAGCAGGAGAAACAACAGGGCTCACGGGCCAATTATCAGCTATAGAATTATTACCCTGCATATCTGTATCAAAACTCTTATCATGAATCAAAGGAGCTTGGGTAGAAGTATCTAAATCAGTAGATGATAAAAAATTAAGCCCCTGGGGCCGATTATCAGCAATAATAACAAATTGAGGGGCAGATGCCACTCTAGGTTGAACATTAGCAATACCCAATAGACACGAGCCTCTTCCTTTTATCCCAATTAACCCTATCCTGAATCACTCCTGCAAGCTGTTGGGGCTTATGAAGCCTAGGATTGGCCACATAGTAGGCGATAGCAGAATGGCCTGGGTGCTTGAAGAAAGCACAATAATCGAAAACCCCTCAAATATAATATCTTGCTAAAAGCCAGAATCTCCCTCACTAATTCAATACACATTAACAATAGACACGACGCATCATACTTCACCAAAATTCTAGTAACTGAGGGCCTATTAATAAAGGGCATATCATAGTCTACTGTTAGGAGTTTCCTGATGGTACCAACAATATAAAATAAAGCTTGTTTACAGTGAATAAAATGAAAAAGTAAATAAGATAAAGACACTCAAACAGGCATAACAAGAGATTTCTCCGAGCAATAAAAAGTAGGCAACCATTTAAAAACACATATATTCCTGCCATTAATATACAAAGATTGTTAATCTAATTGTGGGAATGATCATCTTCCATCTCAAGCTTAATAAGACATGTCTATTATCAACGAAAGACACCTGGGAGTTCCCAAATGAAGAAGCAATGTCAGTCTGGTGTTAAGTCATGTGTTAATAATGCCAAATCAGTAAAGCTAACTGTCATAAGTGACTAGTCAGAAAAGCCAGCTCAACAGCAGCAATCGTGGCTTAACTAATTCTATTATGCCTATTCTGCTCGTGTGCATTACGTTAGATAAGTTAGAATTGGCTGTTAGTAACTAATTAGTTAGCTTTACTTGTAATAAATATAGACAACTTGTATTTTGGATTGTTCTATTATGAATAAGAGATCATAATTTCAGTAAAAAAGTCAATTTTCTCTCATTTTTTTAGCTGCCAAACAGTAGCTTCTTCAATCAATTTACATTTCTTTCAGTATAGAGGATTGGTGCGAGGGACACAACAATATAACACCGCTGGCCGTAGCTATGAGGGCTTGTTCATGCATTTGCTTCAAAAACGAGCAAATGTACGCTTCATCGCTTTATCTACATGCTTCACCACTTCATTGATGTTCTTGTCTCATCAATTTCACATGCTAGCTTCACTCGGTTCATATATAAAGTATAAAAAATTAGAAAGCAACTTTTATTTGCTTCATGAAAAGCCGAGATAAAAACATAGGGTAAAGAAAGAGAGAGAGAGCGAGGAAGAGAGAGAAGAAAACAAGAAATAAAATAAAATAGGGAAGCCGAGAGTGACGAAAAAGAGAAAAAGGAAGAAAAGAGAAAAGAAATTAAGAGGGTGAGAGTGAAAAAGAAGTTGGAAAGAGGAATTGAGCGGAACTTTATAGAAAATGGAATTGGGTAGTTAAATTTATATTTAATGAATCAGTGAATAATAGATGTATGAAATTTCAGTAATTATGTTATAATTTTTATGATACATATAAAATTTTATATTAATTCTAACAATTAATCTTTAAACTCCATACTTAAGAGAAATTCACATTCCCAATAATTAATAGAAGCCCCAATAAAATAGTAACTAAGCATAAATCTATGAGTGGATTCCTATTATTATTATTATTATTATTATGTATTTCATGAAGCATTTATGTTTGATAGCATGTTTAATTTAGTATCATGTTATGATTTTATGTATGCACATTATATGATTAATTAAGTCATAAGATACGATTGTTAGTCACCATATATGTACTTTTCCTATGAGATACTTTATGTGTGTGTATTGAGAGTTAAATTGCTCTGCCTGCACAATGATGTTAATTCTACCGAGTATGAGAGGTATGTTTCCTGCTCAGCTCGTTCAATAATGATTCTGGTGAGTATTAACAATTATTTCATTGGGTACTATTTGGCATAATTTGTCATGTATGCTTTGTATGATTTCATGTTTGCTTATATATTTTAATTAGTACAGAGTTATCGCATATAATTATGTACACACACACCATTTCTTAAGTTCCCACAAGATTTCATGCAGTATAGTTTTTTTTTAGCAGTTAAGGATGGGCCACGACATGCATTGCTGCATGATTTATATTTTGATTATGTTTATGTTTATATGTATATATTAAAGATGCATGTTTGTATAGTGAGATGTAAAAAATGCACATTTTAAATATGTTTTACAGATGAGACCCTGCGTCTCTTTATATATTTATACTGGAGACCTGAGACTAATTTTTATATATATTAAGTCATGTTACGAGCTTTAGATACACGTATGAAACATGTAATACAATAACTATCACACAATTCGCCTTGGATCACAATAGAAGGGTCGGTGCAGGTTTGGCTGGATTAGGGGTTCCGTCTGATGGAAAGGTAATAGGTGTTCAGGGGAGGGTCTGGTGGTGGCGGGTCACCACCGCTGGTGGCTCATGTAGCCATAATCAGTCGGTCAAGGTGTGGTCAAGTTAAATAAAAATTGAGATCCATCAGCAGCTGCGGGGATAGATCATTTAGTCGCATAATATTAGTTATTAACTTCAATGTTTCATTGATTCATTCCATACAATATAATGCCCTCCTTTTTTTTTTTTTTTTTCATATCTCATTTTTCCCCTAGTTTATTTCTTTAGCCACTCAGCTATTTTCACTTCTTGAGAATTAATAAGATGAATAATATTAAACGCACGTACTTGTAGCGAATGAACCCTTTGTCAACTTCGAGACGGAGATATATGAAGAAAATGAAAAAAGAAAAAAAGAAAAAGAAAAGGAGGAACATAAACAAAAAAGTACTCTTCGGTCGGTCACATGCTGAACATATATATGATCAGAATGGAAATGCTTTAGGACTAAGATTCTCTTTTCGAGCTTTTCTTTGCTATGAATAGTTCAACATTTGTTGTCCTTGTACATTTCAATTTCACATCACAAATCTCATAATATCTTATTGTACGTGTTGTATATTTGGCGTTTACGCAACAAAAAAAGTAAAAAAGAAAAGATAAGCAATGGTAGATAATTTTGCGCACAAGCTCATCCCCCTGCATCAGATTTACTGATTTACAAAACCCATGCATCAGAAATCATCATCCATGCTTTCTTTTCTCAATTTCAGCTAAAGTTGAAATCCATGATTAAATTGTTGTCTTGGTCTTGGATTTGAAATGAAGGAATTATAAATGTAGGGTCATTTGATTTTTTTACAAAGGGGTATTAATTCATTAAACAATAATTAAGTGGGGAAGTACTTTAGTGGAGACAAACATTTTTGTCTGCAGATTCTGTTAAACATTAATTATTCCATTGAAGAGGGCCCGGAAATGCTCTATATGATATCCAACTTCACTTGTAAAAGATGATGGGAAACTGTACCATGCTGTAGTTAATTCTAATAAAGTTATATAATTCATCTATCATCAAAATTAGTAACTGGTTGGGTTGTATAGAAGAATAATGATGTTCTCTCTTTCACCAATCAAGAATCAAAATCATAGAGCTTTTCGGAATCTTAAAAAGATATAATGCGCTGTGCATGTACGCGCGCGCTTGTTTTATTACATAGGATGAGCTAAGAAGTTTGTGCATACTGAGATGATACAAACGTATGAAGGAAGGATATAAAATAAGTATATACGAATTCTTTTGCAAGCCCTTGTAGCAGGTATAATCCTTTGTGAATATTCGGCTCTGTATTTAAAAAAGTTAAGGTTGTGGATGGGAAGAATTGTTTGCCTTCAAAAGCACTTTTTGATATGACTATGATCTCATTGTGAGCCAATCTGGCACTTAAGGTTATTCTATATCTTTTTAGTTCATATATGTAATTATGGGCTCATTTTCAACTAGCTAGCTTGTTAATGTTCGTGAACGTGCATGCCTTGACATCACGGAAAGCATTTTTGGATTTAACTCAAATAATTAGTATCACAATTTTTTATGTATAAGCAGGAACCGATATGCAAATATTGGTGGGCACGCAAAATCTTTTCTAAATTATATGACTAGATATTTCAACAACCATAAAAAACTGGGGATAGAAATTCTTACGGGCAAAACTGGACCCATTTGTCAAATGCGGAGACTTATAAAGGAAAAAGAAGATGAAATCAAAGCGCACCGAACCGGCTTTCTGTTGAAAGTGGGAGCTAGCCCCACTGATATCGTCTCGCATTTTAATTTGAGAGCAAAAGACATCTACAGAGTACAAAGGTGTTTCAACCAAATTAAAGAAAGAGATTGCTTTGTGAAAAAGATCAGACTTTTAGGCATTCCCGAAGAAAGGAAAAAAAAATGGCAACACAATTATTGTTCAGCCTATATATTAAACATATATAACTTCGATGTATTAATTTCTAGCAACAATGCATGTACGTAAATTATTTCAACTTATATACAATAGATATAATATGTGGAACACAATTAATATTTATATCTTCAGTCGTCAGTTTGGGGTCACGTTAGTGGATCAAGATTCTCCCCTAATTTGATCATGTCTTGAACAAATAACTCAATTATTGATCGGTAGTTAATAAATAAAAAAAAATTGAATTTTATCCATACACTACTATTAAAAGATACATGACAGAAGATTTTAAAAAATTCAAAAGAAATCGGATCAGGATCATTTTCCGACGGTAGCTTGCATAATATCATTTAACACATAACTGATACAAGAGACAGGAAAAAGGGGAATTTTTTCAGGACCTACAATTTACGTAAGCTTACAAAATACAAGTCTACATACTGAACTGCCGCTTAAGCAAACTCAACCAACTAAACAAGCTAAATGAACGCAGTCTATTAAAAACCCTCAAAATTAAAACGCACAACGAACCTTCTTATTAATTTTACAAAACTAGTTAGTTCTTGCTTCCACCGCAACCACAACGCGTAATAATGTTTGTGTACATATATAGAATAGAGCTATGCATGATGAGATCACTCAGTCTATAAGATCACATAATTGAGCATCCAGCAGTTCCTTCATCGTTGTCATAATAACCATGATCATCTTCAGTGAACTTATGGATAGGATCAGGCGGTATGTATCTGCCCGGTCGGTGATAGGAGGAATTATAATAGGCATGCATGGAAGGGGCGTAATACGATGTGCTAGCAGTAGGATATGTCGTATTGTAACTTACTCCATGCAATGGAGCTGGATGAGGTGGATAATACATGGGCGGGTGTTCCTGTTGCATAAATGGCGGGGAGGGGTATTGTTGCTGATGACGTGGAATCGGGGCCGCCTCCAATGGAATGGGATCTACGGCTGCCGCGGGCGCCGGAGAACTAGCTATGCCTGCTGCGGGTTCATTGCCAACATTTTCGCCGCTGCCGCCAGTACCGGAGGAATTACCCTTCTTTTTCTTCTTTTTCTTGCCTCCACTGCCATTCCCACCCTGACCTTCTATGCCGGTTCCCGGTGGGTTGTCACCGGATTTTTCATCAGGCTTCTCTGCTGTATCCTTATGACGATCATCAAGTACATCTTGGCCATCCTTGCTAACTTCTTTTTGTTTGTCATTGTCTTTCGACTTTCCGGATGTTTTGTCCTTCTTCTCCGGCCAGAGCTCGGCGTGTTTCCCTGATCTCAGAAGCTTCTTAATGAGAGTCTCTGCGTCAACGTTGCCAATCACCGTAACCTTATGCTGCTGTGAATCTATAACCGCGGTATACACACCTGAGTATATATATCATCAAGAATCATATAACTGTAAATTTAAATCAAATAAATATAGAAACATGCACCTAGCTAGCTACTTGAAAATTGAAATATTAAAAGAGTACGTATTATATGGTAGAATTGTTATCTAATACCTTCAACCCCTTTAAGAATTTTCGTGACTTTTTTCTTGCAGCCTTCGCAGTGGATTAACACTTTCAACACCCATGTCTGTACGTAGTTAAAACAGTGGAAAGATTAGAAAGACATTAATGAATGTTTGGTTTGAGAAATGAAAATTAATTTATTAACCTGAAATTGAAGCGGATGCGGATGTGGAGGCTGATCATCAGCTACTTTGGCTGCCATCTCAGGGAGTGAAAGAGAGCGCTTAACTGAAGAGGAAGGAAAGGGAAGCTACCTAACTTGAGAAATTGAGTTTGTGGGGGGAGGGTTTAGAGGAATTGAGTTAAATAAATAAATAAAGCCAATCAGAAAGTATTTGGTGTATGGTTGCCACGTCATCTTGTCCCCTTGCAACTTGTTTGGATTTGATTTATTTCTACCCCATGAAATCTAACTAATTTTTTATGGTTTACTCGAATTGAAAAATATAAATGAAAAAAAATTAACAAAAAATTTTAATTAACTTAATCTTTAATAAAAAAATGATATTATCTCCATTTAAATACTTTGATGTATTTAAAATTGTTGAGTTGTGTGCTACGTTAATTATTAAATGAAATATATTTGGGTTTATAAAGAGAATAGATCACTTAAACAAATAGATTAATATTTCGGGTTGGATATCTAAAAATCTTAAATTGTTTCATCTGAGAGGGACTAATAAAAGGAACTTTAATTTCTTCCCCTCTGTAGATAAATTAGCTCATCATCCGATTGGCTATTATTTATTGTTGTAGAAAAAATTTGAGAACTTTATGCAAATACCTTCTCCTACGGAATTTTCTCTTTTGCATGCTAAGCAAGAATCTATCAAACGAGAAAATATATATATATATAAATATATACTAATAGAAACTAGAAAATAGAAAATAGAAAATATCTATAACCTTTGCAACTCAAATTCGCCAGGACTATGCGTGTTGTGATGACGGTAGCTCTTAATGCCTCAATACAATGTTGATACAAACCCCATCAAAACTTTTGAGTCATACACTGAGAAAGTGAGAATCTTTTGTTTTTCCTCTAAAAAGACATCGTTTAGTACCTAATAGCAAGAGAAACAGAGCATTTACATAGCAGTCAATTAATTAACCCACACACACACACACACACTTTACGATAATCACTTCAGTTTATTGGGGCTACTAACTAAGTGGTTCAAGCTATCACAGCTTTGACAGTTCAGCTTTCATCGGACGGTCCTTATTAAAACCTTTATGGCTTTATAGTTAATCAAGCTAGCTAGTTTAAAAATTATTACTTTTTCTGTTATCAGCGAAAATGACAAACTTGGCTCGTCCTATTGTCAATAATAATATGGAAATGGGGCAGGGGAATCGTACGTGCTTGGAAAAATTGTGATTAAGAATTGATAGAGATTAAGAAAAGACGACTGGGGCATCTTCGTGCAAATGCTTTTGCTTCACTTTTTCAGAGCTTAGTGGAATTACGGACTGGGCAAATAATGATTGGAGAAAATAAAAATTTAGCAAATGAAGAGTAACTGAGCATGGACAACACCTTGCTCTAATTGTCTCACTTCGGCAGTTTGTGCTTATTTGATTACAAATCTGATGCATGTATTTTCGACAGGGCAGAATTTCGGTTTAGCCTGAGCACCGTATAAGTTGTAGAGCATTCATACATAAAGCAGTTGAATGTCCCACCTCCATTAAATTAAAGCAGCTAGCCATCTAATTTGTGGACATTATCATATCAATTCAATTCAGTCCAACTAATTGGTTCAGGAATTTAATCTTCCAACAATTCAATTCGTGTTTGAAATCAATGATGATTGGAAAATTAACCAAGCGCGCATTATACAATTAATGTTGATATACCATAACCTATTTCCATGATAATATTACTTGCTACACTTTGGTGTAAATTTTTTCCAAGGAACTTCAATTACTAATTGACCATTTCGAGTAATTAATTATTATACTCACCCCATTACGCAATTGTACTATGATGTTGTTGAAGCCAGAAGTTTAAAGGACCAAATTAGAATATGTAAGTGATGATCTCTCGAGGACATTTTGTTATAAGTTATCTGCAGTTAAAGGAAATAAAATAACCTGTAGCTTCTTTATCTCTTATAGAATAAAATCTAAGGCCAATAACAGAGAACCTCCTGGACTCTACAACTTGCTCGAATTACTCTCATATCAGACCACATAATCAAGTAGACATACAAAATGGTTAAAAAAAAAAAAAAGTCCCATTAATTTGTGTATTTATTTCTCACTTATTGTGGATAAGTATAAATTATTTTAATTATTTTATGTTTTTACCTGATTAATATATAAATAATGTCAAATATTAAGGAGTAATTTTATAAACTTATTTATTAAGTGATCAAACATTATATTAATATGTCTAATATTGTTATACCTTATATATAATATATTATGGAAAACTATAATTTTTAATTTTATTATTTTACCTCATAATAGGATGAGTAATTTTATATGGACACAGGAAGGGTCCCTATATTCAGGGCCCGTTTGTGATTGTTTTTAAGAGACCTAAAAGTGATTTTAAAAATCTAAAAGTTAGTTTTAGTGTTTGGTAAAAAAAAAATCAAAATCACTTTTGTCAAAATCAGCTTCTCCTACAGCTGATTTTGAAAAGCTGGGAAGGAGTAGCTTTTAAATTCTGATTTTAAAAATCAATTTTATCATTTAATACAATTCTATAAATATCCTTAAAATTATTACTTAAATCCAAAATTATCCTTATTCAAATTGGAAACAAAATAATTTATAAAAAATTTGTATTATAATTCATAAATATAAATTTATTGATATATAAATGTTATAATTATAGATAAATGTATTTAAACAAATCTCAATTTGATTCAATTTAATTAGTGATTTTGTTAAATGATTTAAACTGATATTCGTTTATGATTTGTTTAATGAATGAATCGAATCTAAAGCTTGAGGTAAGAATATGTTTGAATTCAAATCCATAGAATTTGACAAAATTCGTTAAGGATTCGTGAAAATTCTATTCGAAAATTCATTTTGCCCTCCTAGCCATGGCTTAAGCACGTGTCTGTTTAGAAATGCAAGCTTAATGGCTCAAAACTTAAGATTTTCTTAAGCATAATATATATATATCTGGAGAATAAATTATTATAGCCTTCACAATGCTTGCCAACTCCAGGCTGATGCTGGACATGGCTTTATTAAATGAAGCAGCAAATTGCTTGCTATCTATCTGTTAATACTTTCCAGGAGAAAGCCTCCATGTAACAACGAAATGGAAAAGCAGGATTAGATAAAAGATTGACAATGAAAATTTTCAAGCAAATGCGAAGACAGCAAAAATTTAGCACTGAACTTTCAAGCTTATCTCCCACTTTTGTATAAACCAATGGTTTTGCCAAGCTTTTAGGCTAGAGTGAGATATGACAACACTTGCCACTTTGTATAACTATTAATTTATTTTCTTTCTAAATCAATAAAAATATATGAAAGGTATCCACATCTTAAAATGAAGAAAGAGAACAAAAAGAAGTTAATATCTGATTTGCTGCTATGATCTTAATGCGGTACACAGGTAACACAGCCTTGATTGAAAAGGACTTGGTTGACTAACAAGTATGAACTGGAACAATCCTGGAGTATTAACTGCCAAGGAAACGGTTCAAAATCAGAGAGGCAAATATCGAAAGTAAGGTTCAAGTTAAATTTGAATTGACAACCAATGCACATAAGCAATTGCTTGGAATATAACCTGTATAGTTTCAAGCACAAATGAGCTAGTAATTCATTTCAATGAAAAAGGCTGCCTGTGGATTAGTATTCAATAGTAATTATAGAATGCAAACACCAGGGGATACTGAACTAGCATTTATTTAACAACAAAATCAATCATAAAACCTGTATGGAGCTATACATCTGTTTTTCACGAGTTAATGGCAAATACAGACAATTATGGAGAATTATGTTAGTAACTGAAAGTTAAAGAACTTCACTTCTCTTCATTGAAGAAAGCATAAAGGAGATTCTATTCAATTCTGTTCAGTGTACTCTTCATTGAAAAGAATGAATAGAAGTTCTTCTCAATGACAAGAACTTTTTTCTTCATTAGACTTCCACTAAAACTGATACAATGTCATTTCATCTTGTGTTACTCAAGAAAGGGGCAAATCATTAAACAGGTGTTTCACATGCACAGAATTTCCCACAATCACCTTATTTTTCAAAGACCAGTTAGTACTACTAGTCTTCATTAGTCATACACAATCTGGTTTGGAAGTTAAATTACAAGTCCACAAAAGGGAATCAAAAGAGATTTCAGTAATAAGAGCCATATAATTGAACAAACGGAAGCATTTCAATTTATTCAAGTGAACAAAAGAAGCACAAATCACAAGCCAAGACGAAAGATAAATCCTGTTGGAATGAAATACAAACAAAATACAATGGTAAGTGTCAACCGCTAGAAGTTTGAGATGATCATCAATGGCGTAAAATATTACCATGAAACTTTTCTGAAAATAAGAACACCTACAACGACAGAAACAAGAGCTGATAAGGCTCCCTGTCTTGAAAGCCAGAATTCAGTCCAGTTCAGGGGCCTCTTGATCTCAAATAATACCTTCCGGACCTGTTCATTCAAGTCATCAAGTGTTCCAGTGTTATTGATCACTATGTCCGCGTTGTTCCTTTTTATATCTAGTGGCATCTGAGCATTTATCCTATTTCTAGCATCCTCCTCGCTTGTTCTATCCCTGGCCATAAGTCGCTGAAGCTGTGTATCAGGATCAACCCATACAACAACAATCGGCTTTGTCCACTTGTCCATCTTAGCCTCAAATAGCAAAGGTACATCAAGGACAATTACCTTACAACCCTTAATCCATAGCTTCAGAACTTCCATGAAGATACCCAAGGAAATATAAGGAGCCAACAGCCTACAAATATGATGGCAACCAAATTTTAAAACTAAGGCAGTTTTGCAATTCTAACAAATTGTTCAATGGAAATCCCAAAGGGTACAATACCTAATGTACTTTGCCATAGAAAGAGTGAAGTAATGAAAAGAGGAAGTTGTTGCTACTAGTAATGACTTGTTACGATCTATTGGTTCATATAGAATCCATGCCCTAGGTGTATCAAAAAATGGAAAATTCTTCTCTAAGCGTGCATAATAAAATACAGTCAAAGGGTCCACCCCGAAACCAAGGGATACTAACTAAGCGATCAGTCCACCTTGAAAAAGGATTCAATGGCGTCTCACATTATATAATTCATGAACCCTTAAATTTAACCAGTACAGTTCAGAAGAAAAGGTATTAGAAATTTAAGGGATATGGCTTCATGATTATAAGGAAACTTCAAACAATGGCGCCAAGTTTAATGCCATCAACACCTGGTGATTAAGAATTGAACTCAATATAGCACCATTATGAAAATGAATGCTAAACAGATGCTGCTTTAATATAAATTCTAAGCACCAAAGGCAGCCGAGTGATTGATGCAGTGCAGACAGAAACTAGGATCCAGTTCGAAGTCACCAATTTGGAACTAGAACCAGTTTAACATGTCCAGAGAGAACTGCTTCAAACTAGACATACAGATTAGAACCAGATGAACACATTTTTGCAGAATGGAAATTCCATACCCATTAAGAAGCTGGCGTTTGGAAGAATCAGAGAATACAATTTGACCGAGCTTTGACCTATCGACTTCTCCATTAGGCAACAATATACCCTCTCCGAACGCTGCAACAACTTTTTTCCAGCCACCAGTGCCTTTCTTTAACACATCCTGCCAACAAATGATTTGTATATTCAACAATCAAATAAACTCCAACCAGAACTTTTTGATAACCCTTCAGAAAAGAAAAGAAGTACCAAACGAATAGAACCCCCTCTCCCAAAAAAGAAAAAAAAAACTTCAATTAGTAGCAGAAAATTGAGAGGAAAAAAAAATTTACACGAGCGATGATGTCAGCGTCGACGACGGGCACATCATTGGCCTTGAAGAGATTGGAGACTGTACTCTTCCCAGATGAGATTCCTCCAGTTAGTCCCACTATCCTCATTTTTGTCTCCTGCTCGCCGGTCTCTTGCTTGCCTCCTCCGCTTTTGACATTGGACTTTGACTTAATTGCTTTAAATAGCTTAAACGTTTGTCCTCGTACAAGCCGCGCATCTGGTGTAGTGGTATCATAGTACCCTCCCACGGTACTGACCGGGGTTCGATTCCCCGGATGCGCATTTTATTTGTTATCAATATCTTTTGGCTCTGAAGATTACAAATTCTATATATTTGTGGTTGATCCATCTTCTTATTAACATTCCGTTCTAATCAACGTTCATCAATGAGAGTAACAATTCCACAGCTTAAAAGCCCGACTGCTGAAAGAATCATCTACTTTTTAACCACCTGCAGTTCCCCAAGTCACATTCACCAAATTCAAGCACAACTTATCCTCCAAAACTTCCATTACAACACAACTGTTGCCTCCCACTTTATAACAGCTTGCCAATCTCTGAACCTCTTAAACACAGCATACTTGCTCTTCCACCAGCTGCACGTACCCCATGTCTTCGCTTGCAACTCTCTTATTAAAGCCTTCTCTCACTCCCAAATCCCTCACATTCCTTATTCTATATACACCCACATGCTTAGAAATTCTGTTTTGCCTAATAACCACACCTTCCCTTTCGTGCTCAAGTCTTCGTCTGACTTTATGGAGTTTAAACAAGGGCAGGCAATTCATACCCATGTTGTAAAATTTGGTCATTTTAATGATATTTATGTTCAAAATTCGCTGTTGAATCTTTACGCGTCGTGTCATGATATGGATCAGTGTCGTAAAGTGTTCGATGAAATGACTCAGAGAGATGTTGTCTCATGGACTGTGTTGATTATGGGATATAGGAGTGTTAACATGTATGATGATGCACTGATTTCTTTTGAGCAAATGCAATATGCTGGCGTGGAGCCTAATCGTGTTACGATGGTGAATGCATTGGCTGCGTGTGCCAGTTTTGGTGCTGCTGAAATGGGTGTGTGGATACATGATTCTATCAGGAGAAAAGGTTGGAAGTGGATGTGATTTTGGGGACTGCTTTGATTGATATGTATGGAAAATGCGGGAGGATTGAACAAGGGCTAAACGTTTTTCAAGGCATGAAAGAGAAGAATGTATTTACATGGAATGCAGTTATTAAAGGGCTAGCTCTTGCCAAGAGTGGGCGTGAGGCAGTTTTGTGGTTTAATAAAATGAAGCAAGAAGGGTTAAAGCCTGATGAAGTGACTCTGGTTTCTGTTCTTTGTGCTTGTGGCCACTCTGGTTTGGTGGATGTTGGCCAAGAGATTTTTAGCTCAATGATTCATGGGAAGTATGGTTTTTCACCTGGTAAAAATCATTACGCATGTATGATTGACCTATTTGCACGAGCTGGATATATTGAAAATGCTTTCAAGTTAATAAACGAAATGCCTTTCGAGCCTACAAAGACTATGTGGGGATCGTTGCTGGCTGGTTGTAGAGATCAGAGAAGTTTTGAATTGAGTGAGTTTGTTGCAAAGAAGCTTTTGGAACTGGAGCCAGATACTAGTGCTTACTATGTCATGTTATCTAATTTATATGCGGAAATGGGAAGATGGAGTGATGTTGAAAGAGTGAGGGAATCAATGAAAGGGAGGGGACTAAAGAAGGACCTGGGCTCTAGTTCTGTAGAACCGGAACCACAAGAACTATTAGCGCAATAAGTCCCCATTTCATTTGCATGTTCAGAGATAGTAAACCTTTGGGTGGAGCTGTTTGCATAGATTTTATTGGCGTCAATCAAGACTGAACATGAATGTTGAAGTTATTATAAAAGGGGCTTAGTTTCTGTTTGCCTTCTTACACCCAGCAGATGGGTTACTCTTTGTAGCACAATACTGATGGACTGATAAAATTATCCAATTAACTGTCATCATTTTGCGTCAGTGGACCTTCAGTTGCCTTTTGTTACTGTATAGAGGAGGGCAGTGCAGTATGTCCGTATCTTCTCAGCCAAAGAAGCCTACTTCAACATTTTGCCTACTTTCATCATTAAGAGTTGAATCTCTGGCTAAAGGTACTCCATAGTTTCAGATTATAATTTTAAACGTATGTAATACTGATGGACTGATAAAATTATCTAATTAACTGTTGATCATTTTGCGTCAGTGGACCTTCAGTTGCCTTTTGTTACTGTATAGAGGAGGGCAGTGCAGTATGTCCGTATCTTCTCAGCCAAAGAAGCCTGCTTCAACATTTTGCCTACTTTCATCATTAAGAGTTGAATCTCAGGCTAAAGGTACTCCATATTTTCAGATTATAATTTTAAACGTATGTAATACTGATGACGAATTATGTATGCTATGTGAACCTAAACTACAAGTTCAGATAATTCAAATTCATTCCTCTGGTCATACTTTGCTCTCACAAATAAGTATCATGGAAATGGGCAATTGTTTGTTTAGCTAGAATTATGGTCTTGGAACTAGCAACTTTTAGGTCAACTCAGCCTGCACAGTCTCATGATCATGGACATATTAAAGCTTGACCAGCTTATTAGCACATTCTCTCTACCAGGGGAGGACCTCAGCCTTGCCAATAATTGGCTTCATAGCTAAATCCCACATTGTCTTTGAAGCTGTTGCTCAATCACTGAGCTTTAATATGGCCATCTGTTTGCCTAGGCATTCAGCTGGGTTCATTCATCAGTATAACCCACAGGCTGAGAGATCCAAACCCGATATAAGATGCAATGTGACTTGGGCAGTTTTGATGTAGGACAGGATGCGACTTGGGCTTTTTTTTTTCTTTTTTTGTTCTTTATTTTAAGTTTTTTTCTAAAATTCTGTCTTTAGAATTTTATTATGTTAAATAATTTGTATCTACCCAGCTTGGTAAATTCATGTTATTTAGGATTTTAGTATAAAATGGGGTTGAATTCTATTTATTTGGTTGGTTGATTCATAATAAAAGAATTCCTTTAGAGAAGAGTCGTTCTTCTTTGCTTTTGTTTTGCATCAAAACCTTTGTCTTCAAGAAGCGAGAATTGACAGTTAAATGTCTGATCGCCTAGAATAAAGCTAACCCAAGAATCATTAGGCATGTGCCTATATCAATGGTAAAGGTGCATATCACACCCTGGTTTTCATGTTGCATTAGTAGCTTCAGCATTTAGTATTGGCTATTTGAAATGAACAGTTGCTGAATCCAGGGGTTTGTGTTTTCTTGTCAACCAAAACATACACAATCTTAGGGTCTCTTTCAGTGAGAAAAACGAAAACCTGCATTGTAAAATTTAAGAACACACTTCCAAGGAAGTAAAAAGCTGAGAGGTTGCCTTCGGGAGGAGGATATGTGAAAAGCTTTTATAGGAACTTTATCTTTTCTTGATATAGAGAGCGTTTGGGGCAACAGCGCAGATGGCCCAAACGGACGAATAATACCATTGCATTTCCATGATATGACAGACCAATCTAACAGAATGATCAAGTTTTGATTAGCAAACAATTTTTTTCCCCCATCGAGCACTTGAGTGCTTAAAGTATGAATGATGTGATACATACAGTTATTTGTGTGGTATGCAGGATGTTGGCTTTGGATGTCCTGATGGAGTACTTAATTACACTTGAAGCTAAGAGCTGCAGTAAGAGCCATGCCATCCAGTTTCAACATATCATACATCAATGGCATAGCTCTTCAATGATTTGTCTTCAACCCAGTTCCGTAACAAAGAAAATCTTAGTGGCTGTTGAGATTGAAGAATTTTTATTTCTTATCTTTTGAAAGGAAGCCATTGCATGGTCAAGATCTTGAAACAGAAATTGATAAACCCATTGGGACAGACGTTCATTGAATACTAAATTTTACACACAGGGCCATAGGCAGAATATCTCCAGCTTCATTTTATTAAGGTACATAGATAAAATAAGAACTTCAAGCCATCAACATCAAAGTTGAATATGAGGCAGTGCTGTTGAAATACAAAAGCGGTGGTACAAACTACAAAGCATCAATATTCTGCAGAATATTGATGACAAACGCCAAACAAGAGAATACGAACTCGAAAACCAGCCTATTAGGTATTACAAAAGATAAGTGACCACCGAGGAGCGACTAACGTCTAGTAGGTAGCGGGGAGAGTGTTCAGTGTTTGAGCAAGGCAACGACCTTAGCCCAAGCCGGTCTGGAAGTGATATCAGCTGCCCATGCGCTAACATGGGGGCGTGCATCAAACAGCTTCTTGACAGGCGTCCCCAACAACAAATTAATATTGGGGAGATGATGCAAATCGACCAAGGTGAAGCAGTCGCACGCCAAGTATTTGGACTGAGACAAACGGGCCTCGTAAACATCTAAAACTTTGGCAAGCTTAGCTTCATTTTCTTCAACCGCAGCTGGATCAGTGGTCATTCCAAACATTGGCTTGAACACCAGCTCCCAGTTGAGCTTCGATGATGGGGGGTCGAACTGGAGTGCCTCCACCTCCTTCCATACCAATAACGGGGCGATGGGCTTGCCTGGGCGTGCTAACTGGGTGCCTTTGTCTGGAAACTCCTGGGCGATGTATTGGGTGATTGCCCTTGATTCTGCACATCATCCAAGCGAACTTTTAGTACTACGCAATCTAAGTAAGGAATAAAATCTAGCACCCACTAATTAAGCAGAAAACAAAAATAAGTATGAGTGTGTGGGCGTACCGAAGAGCTTCTGGTCCCCGTGTTCAAGCACCGGAACTTGACCGAATGGCTGCATCAATCAAGTAACGAAACTAATGAGTATAAATTGATTGAGCTCCCATATCCAATTAATAGGAGGATCTGAGTTAGTAGTGTCAGTATTAATACAACTTACATTCAAAGAAAGGAAGGCCTCCTTTTTGTGTTCACCAGCCTTCATGTCTACGGGAACAAGCTCGTATTCGAGCTCCTTCTCGTAGAGGGATGCGAAAACTCGCTGCGTAGCAGGTTGAGAAAACAGAACCGTGGACCTTGATGCCTGCCATCTTTGGGTCTTCCTTCCCTCGCTTGTTATTGTGACTTGACTTGTGAGAGGTGCCTAAAGCCAGAGTACCTTCAACATTATTTATAGAGGAGTGGAGTATTCACAATTCTAGAATGCTCTAATTGATAAATAATAAATAAAGACTAGTCGCTGACAACGACGCCGTAGGTTCCAACTGTTCCTTCTCTATCATTTATTTAATCAAAAGTTGTGAACCGGAAGTGGATCACCAGCTGATGAGGCATTCTTTTGATATTAATCATACAATATACCAAAGGGGAGGTTTGCTAACTTGCTACCGTCATTCATTAATCACTAATTTTTTATTTCTATTTTTCATTAAAAATAAAATTTAATAAGTTTTCATAGGAGTGGGCAGAACTGAACCACACTCAAATACTCTTCGTTCCGTCAAAAATGTTACAATATATTTCTCCATTTTTTTAGAATAATAAAATAATACACATTCCACCGGATTTATTTGAAATGAGGGATAGTGGAGAAGTCAAAGAAGAGTAGCTACCGATCTTGTCCATGTGTCGGTCGAAAGTCTGCCTCAGTCATCGTTCATCGCAATCCGCATGCACCCAGTTATCATTCTACACGTGTTGGTGTTAGATTGGTCCGCGGAGTATTGCGAACGGGCTGTCGCATATAGATAATTTTAATCAAATTGTTATATGATGAACAGATGCTTGTTCGTCGCAGTTCCCACTTCCCTCTCCTTTGATTGAGGTCAGATAAAGCAAGTCGCCATCATATGCAAGTTCGCAGTAGACTTTTAAAGTGACCCGGTCTTTGTTTAATGAAATATTCATTATGGTAAATAAATAAATTTAGCATTAGTTTACACATAATTTCAAAAGATGGATGTCTAGGTGCTGATGCACGAGTTTGTAATTACAGTGGAGTGGGTTATTTAATATTTAGGTTACCTGTGGCAGTGTGAGTAATATTTAACACAATGACGGTGCACGTTACTGAACGTCATTCGAGGGCGACTTTTGAGGGGGACAACACGAGCCAGTCTCAACTTGTTTTTTATAATAAAAATTAAATAGATTTTTTAATTGGCAATTGAAAATGGGCTTCTTAAAACCATAAAAATAAAAAGAAAAATAAAGGGGGATATTTATAAATTTGCTAAATTAATTTAATGACATAATTTCAATGAAATTCAAAGTTTAAATTTACTCTTTTTTTTATTAATTATTATTTGTCTTGCGATTCATTTTCTTTAATTCCTCTGTTCTCTCTTGAGTTTCACTCGCCACACTGCCTCATTTGCATTAGGAGCATATCACCATTTATAATCACTACTCTCTCCTCTTATCGAAGAGTTAATTGGATTGATACTGAAATCTCATTATTCGTTCTGTTAGATTGAAGTTAACCTCCTAATTCTCCACTTTATTACATCACTTCACAATTTTCTTCCCAAAAAAAAAAAAAATCATCTCTTAAACTAGATGCCAAATTTACCTATGTAATCAATTTCAAAAACTTATTACCAAAAACAATCATACAACAAAATTTCTCACATCCTTAACCATTTATACTCATTTTGAACCAAAATATCCTTAAAATATAATTATAAAATAACTGCTGTAGAAAAAAAATATAATTATAAAATAAAAGTTAATAATTTATAGTAAATATAAATTTTAAATAATAATTTTGACAAAATTATTAAAGATATACTAGGTTTTCAATGGTACAAATGAAAAACTATTTCAATATAGCTTTCAAACTATATTAGTTAGCGTTTACCAAACACTTCAGTACTGTAACTTTTAAATTACAATTGTTCAACCTCAATTTCAAACGCACATTTCATGTATTTTGATTTATCTTAGAATTTTTATAATAAAGAGTTGACTTAAAAAAAATTATATAAATGCATCTTATATGGGTGCTACAAAAATTCACGATATTTCTATTCTACACAATAGGTTTTTTTATTTCTTCTTGTTCCTTTGTGTGATATTTATTAGACAACATGGAATGCGTCAAATTGTACGACGGTTTTATTTTGAAATTGCAATTTATCATTTACAGATGATGTGATTTTGAGGGCAAAAACTGAAATGGGGTTGAACAAGATTATTACTCTTAACTAATAAATAAATAAAATGTGTACAGAGAGAAAATAATTTTGAAATTTGATGGTTTAGAAAAGTCAAAGAAGAATAGACATCTTAGATTGGTCCACTTCGATCTTCGTTCATCGCGATTTGAAATTTAATGTGAATACGACAATCATTTTGCCTTGGAGTTGTTCAACTAAATCAACAATTTTTTTTTCTTTTTTCTTTCTAAAGGACCCGACCAAATATATATTTAAAAATTCACACATTTGATGCAACTTTTATCTTTGGATGAATATTTATACTCTAAAAAATTATTTGGATACTTTTTTATTGAATAAATTCTATACAGAAATTTTAAAATTAAGTAATTATTCAACACATTCTTAAAATTTTTAAAATAACCCCATATTAAATCATTATGTACCATATTTTTTTCCTTCTTTACACCCACATTAAAATCCAATTAATATTTTTTTTTATAATAAAAGAAACCTGGATTAAAGTATAATAAAAAAAAAGCTGGGATGTGAGTTGTTAAGATTAAAGAAAAGAGTTTATTAATAAATTGTTGATGAGTGTAATGAGTGGGTGTCGAGAGTATAAATTTCATTTAGTTATCATAAAGCTATCCTTAAATAATAGTAAATTAATAAGTGGGTACTTTGGTGATTTAAAATTTTATTTGAATATGATTGTGCAGGGTATTTTTTAGAGGGAGAAGGCTTTATCCTTTATCGACATACATTTTTTTTTTTTTTATCGTTATTCAATTTGCTTTATTTTCTTTATTATTGCTTTTTGCTTGTATCTGGTCAGGGGAATAGCATTATGCTTTTCTTTTCTTTTATTTTCTTTTTTTCACTTCATTTTTTAACAAATATATGAACACTCAAGAAAAATAATTTACATTGATGATCAAGCACAGTTGTTGAAAAGTGTTCTACCGTCACCACAAGCTGTCGTAAATACGGAGGTTGAAAATGCAATTATTTTTCTAACAATCATCTTAAATGCAATTATTTTGAATGAAATTTGTTATCACGAATAGATGAATGCAGATAAAAAAATCATCAGCATACGACTAATGAATGATTTTTATCATCATTTTGAGCCGTTAAAAAGTATTATTTTGGATATGCTTTAGTGACTATTCTTGCAATATAAAATTCAACTAACAAAAAACCATCGAAAACATATGAAGTTTGATGGGCAAGCACAGTCGAAAAAACTAATAATAAATTTTAGTTGGAAAAAATAGTAGCCCTAATTGATTACGTTCGACGATACTATATGTTAGGCCAAGATAAATATGTTACTACTTTTGGATTACAAATCATTTTAAATCCTATGGACCGAAGATGGATACATGTTAGAATAAGTAGACCAGCCGTTCCGGTAAAAATGGATACATGTTAAAATAAGTAGATGGAAAAAGAAACATGTTAATGGACAGAAACTTCATAGAGCTCGGCAGGGGCAACATCTTGGTTGATACTATTAAAGGTAAGAAACAATTTTCTTCACCGCAATGGCAAATAGTAGGTTAAAACTCAAAAGGTGGGAATAAATAGTTGGTTAGCAAGCTGATTAATATATTTTTGTTCCTAATTAATTAGCAAAGCACCTTATTTAATTGGAAATCACAATTCTTCACTAAACAATAGAAACTGTGATTTTATTGTGTTACTACAAAAGAAAATTATTTCATTTCTTTCATTGATGAATCCTCGAAATTCTAGTTACAATTACTCAAATCATGTAAAAGGAAAAAAAAAAAAAAAAAACCTGTGTGAGATTGACTCTAAAAATAAATAAATAACAACTCAACCCCAAAAAGACAAATGCAAAGTGTTCTTAGGCTTTACTGTGGCCTTCTCCTCTATTGCTACTTGAAATTTGAAGCAAGACCGTTTGGTGATGCATGCATGCATTTTACAGGCCCTTCATGGTTATTAATGACTAATGACCCAAACACCAAAAAGCTTTACCATAAATCTCTCTCTTCCATATCCCAGCACTGTTATTAGCTGATCCACTTCCCAATCATCAGAAACCACCATTGAATTCAATGAAACATCCCAATGACCCTCCAAAATTTCCTTCAAGCGAATGACAACTACCTTTGTTTGCCTTCAATCCTTAATCTGATTCCCACCAGCAGGTGAATACACAGTCCCTTTCTGTTAATCATAGTTTCCTTCAAAAGCTCGTATAGAAACTGTGTTTATCAAATGTAGTACAAGAGTATATCATAATCATTGAGATTATTATTTTTTTTTTTTTTGTGAATTATAATCATGTAGAGGTTTAGTTTTAAGTCCATACAATTAAATGCATCACAAGAAAAAAATAAATAGCATCTTTTTTTCTCATTTCCCCACACGATTATAGTTTTCGAGTCCGCTCGGCAACGTCATCACCGCGCACATTACTATTTGTTGAAAACTATCTGCAAAATTCTAACGGGCGCCGACAGCCAAAAATCTCACAGTTTTCAAAATGAGTAGAGGTATTGTGGAACCCTTACTTATGGCTCAGAGGGTAGCCCGCATCTAAATGTTTACCGAAACAATCGTATTTCTAATTGAATTTAACCGTTACAGTATACATGAAATCACAAAAACAATATTTTTGAGATTGTCCCTTAAAAATTAGGGTAATTTTTAGTTTCTACCCCTGAACTTTGGGTTATTTGTGAAGATCTGTTAATTGGTGAAAACCCTCTCCTGCCGTGTCGTTAGTTAAGTTTGAAGTCAAAAAGACTAAAATACCCCTCATTAGATTTTCAAGAACTTACACATCTCAACATTTAGCGCCAATACCGTCAGTTTGTTATACCCTTTAAATTTGAATTTATTTACAATTGCATTGAAAAAATAAAAGGATAATTGTAACCCTAACAATAAGTGTGATGTGCTTATGATTTATATATTATTTCAATGCTTTCTAACTTAATTTTATGTTAAATTATATTTTGTAATATTAATTTTTATCTTTTTTTTTTATATATTTTGTTATTGTAGGATTATATTGGGAAAAAAGTTTAAAAAGAATATAATCAAAGAATAATAGAAAGAGTCAAAGATCAAGTAGGAAGCATTAAAGAAACTAATAATTAAAGTTTTATTTTCATGATTAATTTGGTGGCAAGCAAAACGCATATTGTAATTTATGTGTTCTACTCTGTATAACGGATGTCATAAAATAAACGAAAGACAAATATGTGCCTATGTGATTCGTACAATTTTATCTAAGAATTTCCATTGAGATTAATGAATTGTTGCATATTTAAATTTACATAGAGATATGGTGGGTTAATATGTGGGGATATTTTTATATTACTCAAGAGAGGATATTAAATAAGTTAGGGAAGTTCACTGTCAATATGGGTAATAAACTTTAATAGTATAGATGGAGGATTAAATTGGATGGGTGATGGTGAAATTAGATTTTCTAGTGTCTTAATCTTGGTGATTTCTATTATTTCTTACATCTTTATTTAATTTTTATTTATCTTATTTTATTTAATTTTTAATTTAAATTCATCATTTAAATAAATTAGGCTTACAATAATTTCGGTAGCTAATAGGATATATAATGTCTATGGGACGATACTCTACACTTTATTATATCACTGGTGCCGACTGTTGTGCAAATTTTATTAAACTCGCAAGCGAACGAATCTATTGTAGTATAGATCAATGGTGATGAGTGTCGATCCCACGAGGAGGTGGATTTAATTGTGTCTAAAATTAATTTTGTAAATGAATGGTTGGATTCTGGTGAAATTGATTTGGTTTTTTTTTATACTTCGAATTAAAATGGTAAGAATAAATTCTAAAATTGGAATTGCAATGGCGAGAATAAATTGAAGAGAAATCTATTGAAATGACGTACTTGAGTATCTGGATCCGTATCAACATGCATCATGGGCTAAATAATCCTTATTAATGTCAATTAAATCATGAGGGGGGAATCCACACCTCATGAACCACACTCTAATCAATATGGTGCTAAGGGTTTATCGTGCCAAATAATAATAACCTTGTACTAGGGAGCCGGTGAAACCAGAGCGGTACTAGACATGACTATTATTATTTGTCGACGAGAAGTCAAAACATTCACAAAAACTAGAGGGGAAAATAAAATAAATTTACCAAATAAAGCTCATGACACATGTTGAGTAGGGATGGCAAAAATCCCCACGGGGACGGGTACCCTCGGGGATTTTTCCCATTCAGGGAGGGTATGAGGATAATTTCATACCCAATTTTTTATTCGGAGAAGGGACGGAGAAATTTTTTTATCCAATTTCTTATTCGGAGAGGGGACGGGGATGAGGTGGAATCCCCATCCCCTACCCATTTTCCTATTTTAATTTTTAATTTAATTTTTATTTTTTAAATTGCTAGTAAATAAATAATAAAATTTGAATTATAAAATTATAAGTATTGGTAAAAATAACAAATATCAAAATATTTATATTATTAAACTTTTAGGCCTAATTAACTAATTAAAGTTCTAAATTTGTATTTAGGACATTAAAAAGACCGGACAAATTCTATTAGCCCAAAACTTTTGTTTTAATTTTAATATTCATTAAATATTTTAAACTTAAATCGATTTTTTATTTATTTTTAGATGTTATAATTGCCCATAGCAAATCACAATTTTAATATCTAATCTAATATAATATTTGCTTTTGATTTGTTTCAACTTAGCTATTATGCTGTTAAGATAATAGTCCACATTTATAAAGTGCCCACGCCACTATTGAAAAGTTAATTTTGAATCTAAATTTGATTTTATTTGTAACAATTTTGTATTAAACTATTAATTTGTTCATGATAGTTGGTATCCCTTGCATGCTGCGTTACTTACTAATTTAATATATATGACTTTTGTAATGGATATTAATATAAGATATATTTCGAACTTTACTTTTATTTAAATTTTTTATTTTAATATGATTAATTCAAAATCGAAAATAAAAAAATGTATTAGTTATTCGGGGATCGGGGGCTCTCGGGGATCCCCTATTATTATTCAGGGAGGAGATGAGGATTCTCTTAAATAATTCTGAAGGGGACGGGAACATGTGCAAAATATCGGGGATGGGTACGGGGAGATTGGTCCCCTCTCCATTGCCATCCCTAATGTTGAGACTTCACCTTCAACTCAAACTTGAAAGAAAATTAGCCACTCATAATTGAACTAGGGGCAAAATGAGAATTTATTAAAATATGTAGAAAATACAAGATGGAGAAGAAATTACAGAAAACAGAGTTCAAAAATGGATTCAGAGATATCAAATTAGGGGGGAGATGCCCCCTTTTTATAGATACATAGAGTAAATCATGGTCATCGGATTAAAAACAGTTTGGACGCTCATGATTGTGCCACGTCATCAGTCAACAGTACATGGTTTGACCACGTGGATGAACAGTAACACAGTTTGACCCGGGTTGAACAGTGACGCGGTTTGGTTGAAAATAATCTTGTATGATACATGTACCGTACGTGAGATTTTTCGTTCACTGATATGCTACCACATCACCATCAACAGTAATAAGAATTTTAGTCCAACAGGATCGTGACACCTCATCAGTCAATGCCATATCATCGGTCAATGTCACGTCATCAATTCATCTATGTGAACAGTGTCGTGAATAGTAACGTAGACAGTACCGTACATGTGAATAGTGTCATTTTTCCTTTTATACTCCTTCTAAGGTTTTCGACCGTCCTGAGTTCAAAAGTGATGTCTGTTTTGCCGTCTGATTTCTCATTTATTGTGAAATGACTATAATGCCCCTAAAATACATAAAATATTTAATTAAAATAAAACACACGTAATTAAATCACAAGAAAGTTAAATACATAAAAGTAAGGGTGTTAGTAAAACTTGAAGTGTAAAATGACGATTTTCTCCTTTATAAATATGTATTTTCTAACACTCAATACCGACTAGTACACTTGCTAATTTACGCAGCAAAGTGCTTCAAAATTATGCTTTTTAGGAACTATATGCTTCATTAAATGCTTTAAATTTTAAATTTTCACAATGTATAACCTTCATTAAGACCTAAAAAATTCAGGCCTTTTCAAACTCACTTTTAAAATGAATAAATAAAATTACGTCATGGGCATCGCATAACATAAATCAAATGCAGAATCTACCACTATATAGGTTGAAACCATATGTTTGCAAAATATCTAAAATAAAAAATATTTTATTTTGTAAAATTTCTCCTCAATTTATACTTCATAGATAAACCTTATCAAAACTGTATAAATAAACAAAAAATCAAGTAAACCAACTTGACATTTTCCACTCACAGTAATACCAATAAACTCTAAATGAAGCTAAAAAATGGAAAGAAAAAACAAACTTTGTTCGCAATTAACCTATTATTGGCTTCAACATAGGATTCCAATCTTTGAAGTGCCAGTAAAATTCATAACGAACATGATACAAAGCTAATGTTTCTTCTTCAATTCATGCAGGTAATGGATATTGATTTGCTAAGAACAAAGAATTTTTTTTTACTTCTAATCAAAAGCTCTCAGCCAAGCTTCATAAAAGAAAAGAATTCAATTTAAGAAAAAAAGAAAAGAAAGAGAAATGACTTTGAATATTTAAAAAAAAATTTATATGTTTGACATAATTTTTTTAAATGACTTGACAAGTC
Source organism: Citrus trifoliata (assembly GCA_018350135.1). Taxonomy (NCBI): domain Eukaryota; kingdom Viridiplantae; phylum Streptophyta; class Magnoliopsida; order Sapindales; family Rutaceae; genus Citrus; species Citrus trifoliata. Next base: position 38,484,423 of record CM031386.1, on the reverse strand, counting down.
ACATGCTCATGTCAACCAAAATGTGCAAATCTATTGCTTGTCAAATTAAATAACCAAATTGTCCATAATTAACTAACAAAATCGTAACATTTGGATTCTGAAAAAGGGAGTTTCACTAATAAATAGATATTCACCATCTAAGTGCAAATAGTCCAAAACTCAAGGGAGAAATTAAAATTTACCTTGGAAAATTGTTATTATTACTTTTTTTAAGGAAAAATATCGACCTCCAAACATACAATTTCTAACAATACATAACAATTGAAAATATATTTATATAATTTGATTGAGATACAATTCAATTTGTCCAAAAACATTTCACACTAAAAATAAAATGTTATTATATTATTTTGAATAAGGATTATAAAAAGATCAAACATCATTAAAGCCATTTAAATCAACCATCGTCTTCTGAATTAGAATCACCACCACCATCTGATTTTGCATCACCGTCGCTCTCTGATTTTGCATCACCCTCGCCTTCTGATTTTGCATCATCATCCTCATCTGATTTTGCATCACTAGCGCCATCTGATTTTTCATCATCATCGTCATCTGATTTTGCATCATCATCGTCATCTGATTTTGCAACATCATCTCCATTTGATTTTGCATCATCTTCGCTATCTGATTTTGCATCACCATTACCTTCTGATTTTGCATTACCATCGTCGTCTGATTTTGCATCACCTTTGCCTTCGGATTTTGTATCACCATCGCTATCTGATTTTGCATCACCATCACCTTCTGATTTTGCATTACCATCGCCGTCTGATTTTGTATCTCCTTTGCCTTCGGATTTTGCATCACTATCGCTATCTGATTTTGCATGATCACCATCGTCATTTGATTTTGCATCACCTTCGCCTTCAGATTTTGCATCACTATCGCTATCTGATTTTGCATGATCACCATCGTCATTCGATTTTGCATCAGTATCATCCTCTGATTTTAAATGATCACCATCGCTATCTGATTTTAGATCACTATTCTCATATGATTTTGTAGCACCATTTTCATTAGAATTTGCACCACCTTCATCATCTGAATTTGTACTAGTATTGTCATTTGAATTTAAATCGATCTACTAGTTTGAACCTATAAAGAAAAGTTAAATAAATGAGAACTATTTTCAAATTAAGAAAAGAATGAGTTACAAATTATCTAAAAACAAATAGTGTACATGAACATTATTACCATCAAAGGTGATGCTGCCACAATAGGCTGGGAATGAGATTGTTTTGCTTCTAAATATTCCATTTTTTTGGGTGAAATGTCTAGTTGCTCCTGCATAACTTGGAATTTACTCGACCCAAATTGCTCACCTTGTATAGAAGTTTTTTTGTCGTAAGGTTGGCTTGAAATGGATTCATGTACATTCTTGACACTTCCACTTACATCAACTTGGAATTTACTCGACCCAAATTGCTCACCTTGTATAGAAGTTTTTTTGTCGTAAGGTTGGCTTGAAATAGATTCATGTACATTCTTGACACTTCCACTTACATCAACTTGAAATTTACTCGACCCAAATTGCTCACCTTGTACAGAAGTTTTTTTGTCGTAAGGTTGGCTTGAAATGGATTCATGTACATTTTTAACACTTCCACTTACATCAAGAGATATGTCTCTTTCTTTTCTCAACGAGGCTTCATCAGTTAACTCATGCAATTCGTTTGTCTTTGATATCATTTGTGCCTTAACAAAAAAAAAAAATTGAATAAAATAATTTTGCAGAAACAAAAATATGCAATAATGATAATACGCACTTTTGAAATCGTAACATATAAAATAACATACACTTTCCCTATCTTTTGTACAAATAAAAGTTAAATAAAAACTAGTCTTTGTGCGACTCTACGTTATTTATGTAACACAAACACAAATAAGCTTTTTTTTTATATCTATTCTATATATATATAAGTACTTATTGTCATTTTCTTTTTATTCCATTTTAAATTTAAAAGCCAAGTAATTGTAGAAGAAAAAACTTCTCAAGGTATCTACCTATCTCACTCTGCAAATGATAGAAACATAATCATTTGTAAGTAGTAAACTGACTAATTGATTTTCTCGTACCCTAAATCCCACCCCATGTCCCCATATTCAGGAATTTCTTTTTTTTAAAGAAACATAATCATACTATTTGACTCATAATAATAAAAGGATAAAAATTTACTTTTTGCATGGCAAGGACCTTAGTCCAAGCTGGTCTAGCAGTAATATCTGCTACCCAAGCACTAACTCGGGGGCGTGCATTAAACAGCTGCTTGACTTGTGTCCTCATCAATAAATTAATAGTTGGAAGATGATGCATATCGACCAAGGTGAAGGAGTCAGATGCCAAGTATTTGGACTTGGTCAAACGAGCTTCATAAACATCTAAAACTTTGGCAAGCTTAGCTTCATATTCCTTTACTATAGCTGGATCGACGGTCATCCTAAACATTGGCTTTAAAACAATCTCCCAAGTCAGCTTTGATGCTACAGGGTCAAATTGGTGTGCCTCCACCTCTTTCCATATTAGAAACGAGGAGCTGGGCTTGTCTGCACTTGCTAACCTAGTGCCCTTTTCCGGATACTCCATGGCAATATATTGGGTGATTGCCCTTGATTCTGCGCGCACAAACACACACACACACACACATCAATTATTAAATGTGTAGTTACGTAAACATATCAGTAGTTAAACAAGTTAACAATTTGAAGTATTATTAATTGTAAGGTATGATTTTATTTACCAAAGATCTTCTGGCCTCCATGTTCAAGAGCTGGAACTTGACCAAATGGCTGCATCAACAAATTAATTAATTTTTCATTAGGTATAGATAAATGCTAACTAATTGAATTTTATATATCTAATTACTCATATATTACTTACATTGAGGGAGAGGTATGCCTCCTTTTTGTGTTCACCGGATGCCATGTCTACGGGAACAAACTCAAAATCGAGCTCTTTCTCGTAAAGGCAAGTGAAAACCCGTTGAGCAGCTGTTGACATAACAGCACCATGGACCTTGATGACTCCCATTTTTTGGTCCTTTTCTTTGGATTGTTGTGATCGAAATCTAGAAAACATCACGAAGATAGATTGATATATATATACCTATGCTACTTATATAGAATCACCTAGACATGTGGGAATTTATAACCCTGAATAATATTTTTCACGTATATAGAATTAATGCTCTAATTATACCTTTGTTTTAACTACATGGTGGCGAAAGTGTCGGTAGATTATTATGCTATTTATATACAATGCTTGCTAAAATTAAAGCTACCCTGTCAAGACTTATGCTTGTAACAAAATTCGACCACGCTTCACGGGGAGACTTGGTTGAAAGTTTCTTCTCTATATGAATGCCACTCCCCAATGCATTATTTATGGATTGGTCCACCTCAATCTTCGCAATTTGAGGTTAAATTTCATTTTCATGGAGATTAACTATTGTATGTACAATTTGGAAGTTGGAAAATTAATTAACTATACAAAATCCACTTTCAATCAACTTAGTATTCTTTTTAAGTTTAATTATCTAATTATTTATTAATTAAAACTAACATCATCAATTAATAATGTAACTCTTTCAATAAACTATTTCATGAAATTTATCCGATAAAGTGTTTCATTTTAATTAAACTTAAGACATAAAATTAAGATGCATGCATAAACATGTAATTATTATAAGCAAGAATGACTACTTATCAAGATTCGAGGCTTAGTATCTAGCGACAATTTGGATGACCTTAGCCCCAGCAGGTCGAGCCATTATAGCACTACAGCCCGCACTAACACGCGGTTGGTCGTCGACAAGGCGCTTCACCGGTTTTCTCATGATATAGTACAAGTTAGCAAGGTGAACTCATCACCACCCAATTATTTAGAATTTGTTTGACATTGCTTTATATTATCAAATAACCACTTATTTAATAATGTAGCATTTTAAAAAATATTTTTAAAATGGAAATGGATGATTTCAAAAATTCAATTCTTAAATAGTTTATTCTTGTATTAAATATGAAGGTTCTATTCGAGATTGAGGTTGAAACTCAATAAGCGGTTTATTTTATAATTTTTTTACAAAATAATATTTGATAAATTTTTTTAAAGTCACTTATTTTCCTATAATCGCTAATATATAAACTGTTAAAAATTATAACACCACCACAATCAAATTACATTAACAAGAATTATGTCATTACAACTATGACATTACAAAATTATATAAAGCGGCATGCACGAGATCTTCAATCTTTGATGGAGTAGAAATAGATAACGACACTCAAAAAGCATATCATAATATTAATAACCTTAGATCACAAGAAATTGTAATTTTGAAGAATATTATTGTAATAAGTTTAACGTGAATGTAATATATATTACTTTTTATTTGATTTGATTATGTATTAGTATAAATTTTTATCGTATTTTTTATAACATATTATGAAATCCATTGGATTTTATTTAATTGAGTTTTTTTACTTTATATAATTTACGTGTTTTAAAAAGAAAAAACAAATTTAATAATTTATTAAACATACTAAACAAATAAAAAGACAATTTAAACTTATGTATATTTTATTCAGTATATAATAAAACAGTAATTTCTTATTAAAATTTACCAAATGTATGTACTCTGTTTTTTAAACTCAAAACAATCACAACAATACAGTTCACCAAACATTACGTTGCTTTTTAAATCAGCAGTTTGTCTTATTAGGCAATTAGCACAAAAGAAGCAACTTATTTAATTCACTATGGCCTCCCAATCTGATCTTAAAAGTTATTGGGAATAGTACAATACCAAATTGATCTTTATTTTAACAAAACATTTCCTAAAATACCCCTACTATAAAATAAGATAATTTATTAAATCAAAAATTTTAAATTTCTAAAAATTACCAAAGCAACATAAACCATCACCGATAACAGTAATATCTTTAGCGTCATTGTTGGTGATCAATGAAATTACTTATAATAAAACACTTCCAATACTATTAGACTCAAAATTGCATGATCTACACAATGATGAGTAAAATACCTCCAATACTATTAAACTCAAAGTTGCATGATCTACACAATGATGATGTTGTCGTCGATAGACGAGATATAGTGGCAGTACATGCACTACCAAAATAATGGTGACCGCCACAAAGCTGCCATCAAATGAAGGCAAATGGAGGTGAACCGCCACTTCCTTTGGCCAGATCGGTAACTAACGACTGGGAATCATATGATTACCCCCTATTTACCGGCATCGTTGAACGATTGCATAATCGTTTCCTCTAACACTTGGAGGCCCGTGCTGTTCCTCAAAACCTCCAATGTCGATATATGTGCCACCATTGAGGGGATCACATAATTTACGTTCTGATGGTATCTTATTTGTGGATGAAAGTTGATATTTCTTATCACTGGCGACAGTGACATCCATGATGCCGATGATGGAACAAATGTTGAAATGCAATTTTTTTATATTAATATCGTATTTATTTTAATAAAAAATGTTTTTATTTTTTAAATAATTTACTTATCTAATTAAAATATGTTATATTTATAGCTAAAGGCTGTACTTTTAGTAGTTTAAATAAATAATTTGAAATTTTCACTGAAATCACTTTCCTTTATAAAAAATGAAGATATTTTAGTCATTGTATATAGACACAAAAATCTACTGACAATAATTGAGCCATTAAAAAAATATGGCTTAATGTAAATTACATAACTTAGCAAGACCCAAGTAGGAATTGATTATTATGATTGTTTCAAAATCTAAATTTATCAAACATGTTAAGAAATTATTTAAAAATTTGATTATTTCAAAATCTAATTACGAAGTAATTATTTAGTAATCCAATTAAATGTCAAACATACCCTCACAATCATTAAGCCTTGCTCCTACGCATCCAAAACCTTTGCTAGCGACTTTCTTGTTCCCGTACCACAATTTTATCTCCTATTTTTGGCTTGTATACAAGCCCTTAGAACATCACCAAAAAATTATTTCAATTTAACTATTTAAATATTTGTTTGCTTATTTATGTGCAAATTGAAGAGTGAAAAAATACATCATCTCCCAAAAAATTCTTTAAATAAAAATAAGTTTATATTAATTTAATCAATTTATTTTCTCTAAAACAATTATTACACTTCTCTTTCTTAAAAAATAATGAGATAAAAATAATATAATACTAAATTAAAGACTTTTGAAGAGAGAAAAGGACAATCTAATTTGTTGCATATGGACCTGGACTTTGGAGCTTTTTAACCCCCCTTTTGATTTTTTTTTTATAAATATCCTTAATTTAATTTAAAGAATACTAAATGTATATATTAAAATTAACCATTTTTTTCATAAAATATTAAAAATTCACCCTAAAAAGAATATTTCTTTCAAGTTTTTATCTATAAAATACATAAAATTCTTAAAATTTAGATTATTTTCTTTTTATTATATAGCTTATCTTCATAACTCTAAACTTTTAAAGTATCTCAAAAAAATTAAATTTAAAATATAACTATAAATATTTATAAAATACAATAGGTGTAAAAGTGTTCTTAAAAGAATGATTTATTTCAGCGTTTAATTGAGTTTTTATTTAAAACAAAAATTGAATTAATTTACCTACAATCACTTAGATAATATCAAATAGAAATGAATTTTATGAGGAGTTATTTGTCAAAAACATACTCTTTCATAGAATCGGGTCACAAAACTTCTATTACTTTTTCTTGCACAATATCAAAGTTAGGCTCAAGCTCATCCAATTATTTCTTACGGTATTTGGTCATCAACCATCTATCCGGATGTGATCCGGTCACTGGTTCCACTCAGCCTCCGTGTTTTTAACTTTTAAGCACGATGTTCCAGCAGCCCATGTGCGTGGCATTTTAGTTTTCTAATGACCCAAAGGCACCAACACACGGTAGTGGGTGCATCTCGCAAGCTTCTCTATTCGAGGTGGTCTTTTGGGAAACTTTTGGACATATTGAGCATCTATGTTTTATTTACGAGGTTCTAAATTTTTTGGTGTTTTGGTACAATTGCCGTCTATAGTCTATATAACTCAGAGCTTGCTTGTACATTGCTACTTTTGCCGTTGTGTTAAAGTAAACTCAAGCTTGCAATCTACAATTTCAGAGCAGCATTTTGTTGATCTCAATTATTTTATTTGTTGATTATTTATTATTTTTGCAACAAATTAAATCATGAATGAATTAATATATAGGGAGAGAAATTGAACAAGGCACCGCAATCTTTCTAATTTAAATATTCCATTACATCAATGTAAAATCATCACGCAACCAATTTGTGGATATTACACTACTACGGTACCCCATTTTTCTTTTTCTTTTTTCTTTTATTTTTCACCAAAATTCATACCCTCGGACACTTTCTTGAAAGCAGGCCTAGAAGAAATATCCTCCCACCAAGCCTTAACATGTGCACGTTCACTGATGATTGAAGCACAAGGAGTCTTCATAAAATAATAAGTGTAAGGTAGATGGTGCAAATCAGCCAAGCTGTAAAAATCACCAGCAAGATACTTTGTGCTACTAAGCTTGGCTTCATACACATCAAGCACTTTGCTTAGCTTTTCTAAGTTGGCATCAATGACACCTTGGTCAGGTGATTTGCCTTGAATAGGTGCCACGAAGTATTCATAAACAATTGGAGCGATTGCTGGGTGGAATTGCTGTGATTCTACTTCAATCCATACCTTCACCAATGCAGCTTCCTTCAGGTCGTGGTGCCTAATCAGATCCGTGCCTGCTTCATTGAATTTTTCAGCCACGTATGCTGTCATTGCTCTAGATTCTGGTAATATTAATATATACAACAGATATGGTTATCATTTAAAAAAAAAAAGAAAAAAAGAGAATCATTGAGAAAAATAGACGCAGGGCAATATCAGTGCATGAAATTGAAAGGGTTACCAAATAAAGTGAGATCGCCATCTTCTAAAACTGGAATCTGACCGAAGGGCTGCAATTACAAATGAAGCTATATCAAATTGCATGCTATATACTAATATGCTGAAAAAGAAAAAATGTACATGTAAATAGAAATAGGAGGTAGAAGTTAAAAGATGCATTATTAAATAATATGGATATGGTAGGGTGACTGTTACATTCTTGGCAAGAAAAGGAGGTTGCTTGTGCTCGCAGGAGAAAAGATCAACCGGGACGAGCTCGAAATCGACGGCTTTCTCATGGAGACATGTCATCACACGCGCGGTGCATGTGGACACGGGAGCTCCATACAGCTTGATCAGCGTCGTCATTATTAGTGAGAAAGAGAGGAAATTTATTATACGTTTTAAGAATATTGAGTTTTGTTGAAAGAGACCCAGGTCTTTTTATAGAGCTATCCCACTAGAGTTATTGTCGTTACTGTGTCCTATAATTGACTAAGCCTCATGTTTGTATTGAAGTTGGGCAATAATAATAACAATAAAGCATCTGTAAATATTAATCGTTGTAGTTTAAAAAAATTAAGTTATATACTTAAAATCAAACTTAAGATCAACTCCTAGAGAAATACATTTAGCACAGTTAATCCTCTTAATAGTATAATGATAGTATATAAACAGGTAAATGTATGTAGCAGTTAATTTCATACAATCATATATTTATGATGAAAAATATATAATGTATTTACTATTTTTATCAAATTATTTATTTAAAATTTTAAATTATTACACACTATTAATATTTAATTCAAACTTGTGTGTGTGTGTGTGTGACAAAGTACTGTAGTGAAATAGACAACTTATAAATATTGTAGTTTTGCTTTAGTTTTGTGCATTTGTGTGAATGTGCAGGTTTTCTTATTCATGGGAAAAGTAAACCTGCAGGTTTCTTAAGAATCTTGATGATTTGGTGACATAAGTTAGGCATATATTGACTTGGTCTTCGCCCTCATGAGGTTCAATTTCATAGAACTACTCATTTTACAGAATCGCAGTGGCAGCAATACTGATGACTACAGCTCTCTATGTATTGATTAATATATTTAATTTGAATGCATCTGGCAGGTACAACTTGACGAAGAGTACTCTCGATATCATCCCGCATCGCTGCTCGAAGCTTAGGCCATAGAGGATGTATACATGGTGCATGTGCAAATGCAACCTATCTTCATCATCATGATAAGCGATATATTCCCGAGCCAGAGGTCTTTTAATGACAAAAAAAAAAAAAAAGGAGAAGGTTTACTTGAAATAATAATAATTATTAAATCATATAAAAGGCTAAAGCCCTAAAAGGGTTTCGGTGTTATTACAGTGGTGGCGTGACCAATAAAATATTAGTTTAATTAGTAATAAAATCTTTTTAAGCGGTTTGATTGTGTTTATTTCTCAATTTGAATCGCAGAAAAATCGTCTTTATTGAAAAAATATATACTTTTTAATTTGAGCAGAAATTTATAATCTAAATTATAGTACGGAATTAAAAATGTTTTTTATAATTAAAATTTTTTTTAAATATCTTGTAATTAAGAAAAAAAAATAATGGTGTGGCCTCGTAAGTCCTAGGTCGGGGTTAAATGGATCAAACGATGACATCAGCCCCACATGATGGGCAGAGAAATGCATGGACCCTTGTTGCCTGTTCCAACCACGTGGGTGGTGGAGACGAAAACAATACTTACTTGCCCATGTCCTGCATTCAATTACTGAATTACATTTCAGATATGATCCGGTCAAATCACAATTCCCGGTACATCTATAAGTTTCTAAGCTAAATGAAAACGTTTTCGTCTTGAGATTTGTTCTTCTTAATCATTCAACACCAATGTAAACGAACGATCACTATAAATTCAACGAGAGTCAAATCTCCGATAACCAAGTTGCAAATATAAAAATTACAAACGACAGATTCTTCCACGGGAACTTGTTGTGATCAAAGAATAGGAGATGTCACGCCATGTGACGGTTCATTATTCTTTGATTAGTTGATTCCCATGTGCCGCATTCAGATGGAAGTTTTGAGTTCACAAAATCTGAGTAAGTGCGTTTTATTACACACATTATATTATTGTACGCGATAGTACAATTAATAAAATCTTAACACGTGACCCATCGTACGCACGATGGCTCACCCTTATATCATGGAATTAGATAATTTGAGTGTAAAATAACTTTAACGTTTGTTTAATTTTAGTTATATATCATGAAATTAGATAATTTTAATGTAAAATAATTCTCATATTATGTTTAGTGTAAAAGAAGTAGAGGTAAGATAATAATAATGAGCCTGTCATTTAATCTCCAACAGTGACAAAATTCCATCTTAGGAGAACTCTTAGAATTACATTTTCTAAGTTAAAATTTTATCCTCAATTGTTCATGGGATTAAAGAGAGAGAGATTCCTAGCTTCCTTTACTCTCTCCATCATGCTAACTCTTCCCGAAATCCCTCTTGCTCATCGCCATAATTTCCTCTGTTTATGCAGTAAGACTTCTCAAATCTTGACGCAAAACATCAATTTTTGTTAAATATCTTTTCTATCTCTTTTTTTTTTTGTCATTTTCTTTTATCTAATAGATATGTTCTTAGTAATTGAGTGTTTCTTAGTTTCTATTGATTTTCATGTGTATAAATCAATTTTTTAGGGGTAATGTTTTATGGAAATTGTTTCTTGATTAATTCTGGAAATTTATTCTTCCTTATAGTGAATTTACTTTACTGCTTGCTATCTAATAATAGGACTTCATCTTTGTGCTTTTAATTAAAGTTTATCTTGTCATTTTATTTTTTAGTGAATTTCTTCGATTTAAAAAAAAAATAGCAATTCTGGAAATTGTTTCTTGAACAATTCTAGAAATTTATTCTTACTTATAGTGAATTTACTTCACCACTTGCTATCTAATAATAGAACTTTGTGTTTATGATTATTTATAATCCAATCTAATGTTTCACCAAACATAACATAGTATTATATATAATAATAATGTAGTATCCAATCTAATTTTATTTTATCCAATCTGATCTAATCTAATTCAACCCAATTCAACATACGAAACTAGCCCTTGACATCGTAGTTCCAACGTGGCAAATTGTTGACTAAGAAATTGATATTTAAATCGAGTCAAATCCCAACTTCCTCTCAAAACGCGCCGTTTAACTGGAGTAATATCAAATTAAAAAAAAAAAAAAAGGGAAAAATATTTTCTTCTTAATCAATTGAGATCGCAACCACAGCCGCACAACAGCAAGCACTATCCCAAAACCGACCACACTACAGCCGCCGGTGCTCCAAAATCAACCAGAAAAACCACAGCCATCACAACTCACGAAGTGGCACCCCAAAATCAACCAAAACAGATTGTGACCCGCTGTTGCACCCATCGCCACCGACTGCTATCACCCAAGATTCTGTGGCCTGGCAGACACAGGGATTCCTCAACGAACAGAAAGCACAAGTTGCAACGTCGCTAAGGCTTGGCTATGCGATGATGCAACTGGTTTTGATCGTGAGTTCGAAGATGGTTTTTGATCATGTGGCTTCTGTTGCTATAGAATCGTGGCTAAGGAAAATGGATTTTTATTCTTGTTTTTTCATTTTTCAAATTATCAATCATTATGTCGCATTTGTGGTTTTATTTTCAAAATCAAAACTGCGTCATTTTAAGAGTTGGTCGGGGTTTGACTCCGTGAAAGCATCAGCGCTCATGGTAACCATCATCTAACGGAGAAATGAAAACTACATAAATCGGGCAACTACTTATACTACATTTGGAAATGTTATAGAAGCAGTACTTCAGCAAGCAAATGCCAATTGCCAAAGCGTATAGGAGAAACAACAGGGAATTATAAAAAAAAAAAAAAGGGGGGAGCGGGGAGGAAGACATGGCATTGGGATTCCATATAACGACGAGGTTTCTCACAATTACAGGGAAAACCCTAATAAAAAATTGCAAGCTTTGCGACTCACTAAGTTGGCAATTTTCACCAATCCCAAAAGTCCACAAATTTGGCATGTACAACATCTACGACACATTAAATCGCCCAGGAAACTAAGAAACGTCCAGTTCATGAGAAGGGAAAGAATTTCCCATGACATGCGAAACCAATTTTGCTATTCAATACTCCTCTCAGATTTTAAATTCATTTCTCGAAATGAGATGAGATGGAATTACATGTACAGATGGACACCTTAATTACATCCCCCCACCCCCCTCTCCCTTTCTCAAGTTATATATGTCAGTTGGCAAATTATGCACATATATATACATGTAACATTATGTCACAACCCTAGATTACATGCAATGGAGAAAAGGAGAAAGATTAGAAGAGTAGTATATATGCTGCCATAATTCAAAATGTATAAACTTCAGAAGGCTGCTTCTGGCTTCAAGAAGTTGTTGTATTCAAGCTGAGTCATCTCTCCACCATTCACTGGGTCAAACTGACATCGATAAAAGCTGCATTCATATCCAATTGTGTATTAACAATTCAATTGCAAGTACAGCTACTTAATTGCAGAACAAAACAGGTCAAAGGAAAGGGAAGGGGAGGAAAAAATATATATATATTGACGCACACTCTTAAGATCAAACCATTTTCCAATATAAAAACAACGGTAAACAAGTTATACAATGAGCTTATTTTTATGTTTGTTGAGAGTATTTCAATCGTAATATCATAAGAACCATTTTTAAGATTAGTAGTTCAAGACTTGTAGCTTAAATCATAAAATACAAGTCATAAGGAGACTAAAGATTAAATGCACATTCAGCTACCTTCAATCCCCATGTTTAAGATGTGTTTGTGGATCATGTAAAAAATTGGTATTTCAATTCTTAAGTGTAGCTCATTTGCTCAATCAATGTCCTCACTGAAAATTATAAACTTTCTACCTCACAACACTTTGTTTTATTACCTTCCATCCATGCCAAGAATGACCACTGTGTTCTTTTGATGACCAAAAGCTACAATGTACGGAGAACCCTCAACCAAGCGGAACTGAGCCACAGACCACTCTGAGCTGAAATACTTGGGCAACACTCCTATAATGGTAAAGGAAATTAGATCCAGGCAGCATTGAAAATAGAGTTTTACAAGATACCTTGCATGTACAATATTCATCAAAGTACTCAAACAGTGGGCATTTAAATGCAAATTTATATAATTCTCCTAGTTGTATAAAAATAACTTACAGGAACGATATTCATCAAATACGCAATAACATCTTCCAAAGCAAAGCCATGAAGAAAACAAAAAGGCAACAGGGAAAATTGTAAAAACCAAGAGGAATTGAGAAGAAACTAAATTATATTACCTATTCTCTCAGCATGGTTTTGTTTTCTATGACATCAATGAAAAAAATCTATTTTGTGACCTCTGGAAAAATGAAAACAGTGTCATGCTTGACATTAAGGGTTTGATGATGGATGATCCATCCATAGGATATCAGAAGATATTCTTCATAACACGTATAATCTATCTACTCAATTCATATGCTGGGAGAACAGTACAAAAATGGTTCAAGTACCGCCAAATTTCTCACATGGCCTCAGTGTTTAACACAATGACTATGAAAGCAAGTGATTTCCAACGGTTTTAAAAAAATAAAAATAAAAATGGACTCTTCACCTTTAATGAAAGACAGAGATGATGTAGGCAATGTAGGATCTGATGTGCTTCGTGGCTCACTTCTGGCGGACCCAGAGTTAACCTTAAGGTTGAAAACATGGACAGTGCCCTTATCACTGGAGACTGCTAGCCACTGGGCATTTGAAGAGAAGGCCAGACTGTAGATCTCTGCTCTATCAGCACCCCTTCTCACCTATATTTGGTATTTGTTTAGTATCAACCTTTCTGAAAATTTTGTACCATAAGAAAACATAAAGACATACATTGAACGAATTCATAATGAAAAGTCTCAGTGTCCAAAGGGACATGATGAAACCAAAGAAGATGTGATACTTTATATTTTGCGGGCACAAATAGGAAGGCAACGATTAATGGTTCAACTTTAAATCATTTACAGGCAAAGAGCAAAGACACAACAAGCCAAGAACAGGCCTGAAAAGAACAAATCTGCAATGGCATACAGCATTGGAATCAGCAAGCAATAAAAAGCATGATAGAAACAAAATAAAAGGTTGAAATTGTGTTTAAGCAACGACATTTCGCAGTTTCCAGATCTTTAACTATGCTACTGTGCATTTCATTATTGTTAGGACATGCTGAAATTAAAAACAAAAAAGAATATTCAAAAAGGCAGTATCTAGAGCAGCTCAACAGATATAAAGTAAGGCCGATCACCATCTCAAGATTTTCATGCCGCAAATGCATAACAATGAAAGCCTCACTTTTTCTACAATGGTTCATTCTGCTTGGCAGAGCTTCTAGCTTACCACAAAAGCATCGATAACTCATTTCAGAGAATGAAAAACCAAAGACTAAAAGAAAGCAAAACACCAAGAACCAGTAGACTTGAGAGCACTAATCCATATCAGCGCACATAACAAAACTTCAAAACAGTCAGCAATAACCCAAAGATAACCAAAATTATGTCACAAGACGAAACGCATACCTCTTGCAGCAAGGTACCATCAAGCGTGTTAAAAATACGAACAAGAGTTCCTTTGGTACTGGACGTAGCAAGCAATTGACCATCTTGAGTCAACGCAAAACACGCAATCCTTGAATCATGAGCCATAATAAACTTAGTCCTTTTCGACGCGTAATGCTCGACCCTAACCTGGCCCTTTTGCAGCCCGGGGCACACCAGCACCAGCGATCCCACCCCCTGCGACACCGCACATAGTCCCTTAGGATTTGCGATCGTTTCAATCTGATGCAACAGCTTCAAGTCCGCGAAATTGTACACGAATATCTTCTGCTCCAAAACGACGATGATTCGGTCGCGCCGAAGCTTGACGGATCGCACCTCTGACCTAAAGGAGAGCTCGCCGATGCATCGGCTCTGGTGGTCGTCCCAGATCATCACTTTGTTGAGCGGGTACTGCGGGTCGGGCCCGCCGCCAACGAGGGCGAGTATGTTGCATCTGAAAAGCATCTCGACGACTCCAATCCCTCCCCCGCGTTCGAAATCTCGGCGGAATATCTCGCGAAATGGATCGCAGTTGTAGATCCGGAAGCCGTGGTCGGTGCCGGCAGCGAAACAGCCGTGGTCTTGGTTGAAGGAGATGTGGAGGAGGGTTGGTGTTGGGCTGGACGACGTGGATTCAGCGGGTGAAGGGAGCGGCATCTGGTAATTCGGGTTCGACTTCGGAATAGAAGGGGAGAATGAGTCGGGCTCGTCCTGAGGCATTGAAGAGAATGACTCGAGGGATTGGAGTTGGTCCGTTTGGTCCTCCGACGACACACCGCAACTAGTGTTAGAATTAGGGTTAGGGTTTGGATTCGGATCTGGAGTAGGCTCCGGCCAAGGAGACGAATAGGCGGAGAGAGTCGCCATGGGCGGAAGGGAGAATCTAGAAGGAAGCCTTTTGCAGAAGCTTACAGGAGGCGATATGGCGCCGCTGATATTACGAAACGATAAGAATGCAGTCAAATTACGATGTTCTCCTCCTGATTGAGGAACAAAGGGGAGGGCAGTCGTGTGCGTGTCAAGTGAGGAGGCTCTGTCCCTGCCCAATAATATTATATTATTCGAGTTATTCGGAGACACGTATTGTGTTTAGATGCATGACGCGTCTCGACAAAGCTATTGCTTCTTCTCCACGCTAATTTTTATTTCATTGGATGAAAAGTGGAAAAGTCCTTTGTTTTTTGCTTGAATGCAAAGCGCCTTCGCTTGTCCAATCAAATTACAGCCCAAAAATAAACAAACGGACATGCTTTTATGTAACTACGGAGGGAGTGCTCTTCGACCATCGGGAGGTAGGACATTCATCGTTCCATCATCCTGTCGGCATCCGTCCATAGAATGGGGATTAGCTAGTCTATGTATCCGTCCATTAGAGATCATTCAAACAAATTTTACAATAAATAATTCAGGGTGCGTTTAAAATTGAGGTGTTGTATCTTTTAAGTTACACCTGTGAAAAAAAAATTATAATTATGAAACAAATGGAGATTGCCACTTTTCCCCCTACAAAAATTGAGGTGTTGTATCTTTTAAAATTAATTTTTTTGCTCATATCAAAATATATATTTCTTGTTTTTAATGCTTAATTTTTTATTTAGTTTATATTCATGTGATTTATTTAATTTATAATAAATGTAAATAAAAAATAGTTAAAAATAAGGGTAAAAATGTAAACTTATGTTGTCAGGGGGGTTTTTGGCCATTATAAAAACAGTAAGGAGGTAAATGGTATATGTTGATTTCTGTAGGGGGGAAAGTGGCAATCTCCCATGAAACAAAAGTTAATAATATATAATAAATATAAATTTTAAATAATAATTTTGATAAAATTATTAAAAATATAATAAATTTTACATTATACAAGTGAAAAATCATATTAAGATAACTTAAAAGTTACAGCAGTTAGTGTTTACCAAACACTTTAAACTACAGCTGTTCAACCTCAATCCCAAACGCACCCTCACTAGGCTATTGAAATCTTATCAAAAGAATTTTTTTTAATACTGTTATATATGATTGTTATTGATATTATATCAAATATTACAATTATTATTTACAAACAGATTATAAAATTGGGACATTTTTTGTGGTATATACTCCTCTGAAGCGCTGTATAAATTTTTTAAATCCTCTCAAATATTCAAAAATTGTCAACTCCACTCACATTTCATGAGAGATATACTGGCTCTACTCAATTATTTGATAATTGATGGAAGATTTTTATGGAGGTTCGAACCCTTGCACTCAACATTATAAGTACAAGTGTTATTCAACTGGACCAAAAGCCCATTGGTAAGTGAAAAGAAATATATTGACTAGCAAAAAGACAAATAAGGTATCATAATATCTACAACATGTATTCACATCAACGTATACATGGTGCATCATAGCTCCGCAAAAAATAATCCTTAACTTTTTGTACTAACCTCTGCCTCCGGTCTTAGCTCTATCAACTGATAACACAACAAATCAATTTTAAAAAAAAAACTCATATCAATTTAGAAAAATAATAAATCAATGTAAAAATTCAAAAAAAAAACTCATGAAACCACCTTAGATCTAGATTTAAACGGAAACAAACTATTATACAACTAAATCTACATAAATCAAAGACAAGAAAAAAAATCTAAAATATGGACATTTTAATAAGACTAAAGTAGTTAAATTAATTGTTACATGGACATTTTTTTTCCTTCTCTATATTCTAGATAGGAATATTAATTAGGTTACGCTAAGTTAGGTTGTATGTAAAACTCATGAGTTGTATCCAATAATTGAAGGATTGTTTGATTCGATATATATTTTGAATTATTGGATTCAACTCTTAGGTTGGATGTAAGTTATACAGGGAATAGGTCATGCATATATATAGCCTATCACCAAACTTGTAAAGTAAGTTCAATTCACCTTTTTTGTTTACCAGAAGCTTTCTCCTATGACTGGCCAAGTCCAATTGGGAATGAGCCATGCTTCGCTTTCGGTTGAGTTATTTGACAGCCCTGTGGACTTCCACAAAGAATAGTGAGGTAACTTTCGATATTAAATGTGATGATTAGATCATCGATGTTTTAACTATTGTAGCTGAAGTTTCGTCGATTTTGAACTTCATGCAATGATTCCGCTTTGGGTTAGCGCCACCGTCTTTGTCTATTGGAGTTTTTTGCTCAGCGCATGGCGGTGATCGTCAGAGATATATACATACACAATTCATTAGTATTATTTTGATTAATATAATTGTGTCATGTTAATTTATGCAAAGAGTTTATAGCTCTACGTTACTCTTTATTAGTTAGTGTATCTTCAGATTTCGGAACTTTTCGTGAAAGGGAATCGATTGTGATTAAGTAATTTTCTTATGAATGAGTTTGTTTGGGTGGTGTAAAATCTGATGCATCACAATGTTATAACCCATGTCACTACTTTCAAGGCTTTTGCTGGTTAAAACTTAAAAGGTGACAAAATGCTTGAATCGGATTTGTGAGACTCAGACCTTTTATTAGGTTTGGATTTGTGGATTTGACATGTTTCTATGGAAGTCAGTAAGATTCTTATATTATATTCCACGTTCAATTCTGAAATAAAGAAAGAGAGATTTTTTTCAACCCCCCGAAAAATCACGTTTGGAGTTGATTTAAATATGGGTTGTTGTCCTCACGGACATGTTGATCAAAGTTAGGCTCCGTTTGGTACAATTTATTAAATAGAGCTTATAACAGTAGAGGTTATAGCAGTAGAACTTATACCAATAGAGTTTTTGGACAAAAAGTCATTGGGTGTTTGGTTGTCAATAAAAAAAGTATTTTTGAACCATTAAACTGTGTAATATTTTTTATATTATATATTTTTAGAAAAGCTCTATAACATCTACTCCCAAAAGCCCAAAATTTAGGTTTTTGCTAGTAGAGGTAAATTAGATTATTTAAGCTAAAAAAACTCTACTAAAAAAATAACCAAACGCCATAAAATTTTTTAAAAAGTACTTATACAATAAAATAAGCACTTATATCTCTTAAATAAGTCATACCAAATAAGCACTTAGTGTGGATAGATATTTAATTATACCATTATTAATGTTGGATCAAGAAAAAAATCCGACGCGCGACATCTACAATAAGTGTTCATGTGCCACGTTGGCACTTAACAAAACATATTTGAGTGAAAATAAATAACACATGGTTCCAGAATAATTTACCGAGTAGGTTGCATATTTTACAGTCCCGTTGCTCCCTTTCTTGCTAGTTAGTTTCTTCATGAGAAACCCTTCTCTTTTACCATACGCTTTATAAAACTCAAACATTTCCTCATTACTATCAAATAACATACTAAGAGTTGACTCATATTTTTCCAGTTGCACATGTTTAAATGCATGCTCATTTTCAAAATTTTCAATTTCTACAAAATAATTAACATTTGTATTCAATTTCTAAAAAATTAAATTTAAAATATATTAATTCATATTATTCTTTTAAGGTCACAACATAAACTGCAACAACTTTAAAAGCACACATCTAAATTCAAAATTACAAGAAGTTAGAATTGAAACCAACTTTCCCAAATTCCTAGCAATTCTACATTACATTAAACCAGAATTCAACAATTTTCACACAAATTAAACCAGCTTTTTAAATTCTGCACAAAAACCAGATATTTCATAGAAATGTCAAAACATCAATTCGAACATCAATTTATTTTTTAATTAGTTTCCAGAAGCTTATTACACAAAATCACATAAGCTTATCATATCTTGCATTGCTTAATCCCATTTGTTTATTATTTGTCGAGAAAATGCAAGAAAAGTAAAAGAAAAAGAAAAGTTGAAAAAATGCACCATTTTGCTTACTTAATGTTTGCCATGAACGATGATGGTGCATCGTCGTGAGCAGTTGCTGCTGTGAACGATGATGGTGATTTGCGTGAGGAGAGAGAAGAGTGGAAGAGGAAAGTCTGGCTAGCGATAAGCTGTGAGTAGTTGCTGCCGTGAATGATAATGGTAATTTGCGTGAGGAGAGAAGAGAGTGGAAGAGGAAAGTCTGGCTAAAGATAAAGTTTGGATTTCAATCTGCACGCACCCATTTTTTTGTTCTTTTTTTTTTATTGTTTCAATGAGCGAGAGAAATGAGAAGTAAAGCAGCAGCAATTGCTGCCGTTTCTCACGTGGTTCTCTCATTTATCTCGCTCCCTATCATTTTTCAATTGATTAGTGCCTCACCATATGGAGTTTTACCTTTTAGTGTGCATGAAGCAGTACTTCACATACATACTTTTTTAAGTTTAGCAAACACACAAGCATGTTACTAATAGGCTTGTGCCCTAAAACATTCACTCTCTTGGGAGTAGAGCAGATTTCACTGTGATGTATGTATTTAGAAGTAGATTTCATATTGTGAACTAATTAAAGAAAAAAGCATGTTTAGGCAGGCTGCCCAATCTATCATATACCACCAATGCAATCTAGCTAAACCTAGAATGTCGATTTAGTTACCAGAGATGCTTTTATCACAATCTTGGTCTTCCATTAGTGGCAGAAAATGACAAAAATAAATAAACAAATGAAAAAAAAAAACAAAGATAGTATAATTAACAAGATCAGGATACGGTACAACTGTAGTATCGTGTCACAGTTGCATCCAGCTGTTGGATACATTTGAATTGGTGGAGTCTATTAACATCTAATGGCTGGATACAACTATAATACGGTACCATAATTACACCGTATGTTTTCCCTAATTAGCATATATTAAAGATATTATAAGAATATTAAAGAAAAATATTTACCGGAAATTAGTTCTTACTTTTTTCAGGGAAAGATATTTGGCTTTTACTATTTACCGTGTTCATTTTTCTTTTTTTTTTAGGTGGGACCGCATCGGGAAGCCCATTAATTTTTCTGGTAAAAACCTTTAAAATCATATTTTATTTGCCACTAAAGGGTAGAGCTTACATATAACGCAACATAGCGCTCTATATTACACGTCACCAATGAATTGTTTAAATCAACAATGAGGATGTCAAGTCCGTCTATCATGACGTATCGCATCAACTTGTACGGTGACGATTAAAGATCCAAATGGTTCTTGGCCCCTCTGATTCTTGCAAAGGAAGATTTTGAATCGTCCCGCGCAATTTGAAAAGTGTACACTTTTCAAAATCCCTCAAAAAGAAGACAAAAACTTCTATTTTTATATACAAAGCAGAAAATAGAAAGCGGCGGTGAGAGAGGGAGAGGCAGAGGGATTGGCAGATTCATGAAGAGGAGTAGGAAAACCCAGAAGAAGAGCAAAAGAGAGGAGAGTCAAATGAAGGGAACACTGGCCAGACACTTTCAGGTTCAGCTAGGGTATTCTTCTTCTATCCAGCACCAATCATTCTCTTCCACGTCATCTTCCTCTCGCTTCCAGAACCATCTAGAATCCGTCTCCCAGGACGCCACTCTCTCTGCCGCCGATGTCGATGATAAAGATTTGATTCTCACTCAAGATTTCTTTTGGTAAAATATCATCGTTTCAGAGAAACTGATGCTTAATTCGATCAAGATTTGATTTTACTGGTTTTCTTTTTATTGAAATTAAGATGCATTTGTGAATGCGTTTTGACTTTATTTTTCTGCTTTTGGTAATAAATTAAATCGCGGTCTGCAGCACGCCGGATTACATAACCCCGGTTAATCAGAACTCGATGAGCGGTTTTGATTGCAACAGGGTATGGTGAGATTGTAGATATTAGCATGAACAACAATGCAGTTTATGCGAAAAGATGCATTCTTCTAATTTCGTTAATCTGTTTCGCAGGAAAACATTACTTGCCCAAAATCACCCGAGAAGCTAAATACCGTCAAAAGCAAAAAGCTTCGGCAGGGTAATAGCAGTTACTTGAGTTAATTGGGTGATGTAGTGGGAAGGGCACTTTGCACACATGAGATATTGTACGCTATTAAGAATAATGCAGCTTGGTAGGAGAGGATAATTGTTATAACCATAGAAACTGTATGAATGATTGATCATGCTAAATAAAGATTGTTTGATTGGTGCTATATGTATTTACCAATTCATGACTATATTGTTGATCTAATTGTACTCTTTTCTTTTCTTTTTTTCAATTTAGAAATTGGCATAAGAGTATATATTTTCCTCAGTAGTTATGGGGTATAACAGTAACAGTAGTTGTAGATTCTTAAATTATTGTCATTTCAGCGTCTCCGAACACAGTAATAGTTTTTTCCAAATTTTGCATCTCATGCATTTACTGCTTGTGCTTCACACTTTATAATGCTTGTATGTACTTTTTTTTTCCCTTTTGCAACTGAATATTCATTCTTTTTTCAGATGGATTCTTAGTAAATCCCCTTGATCCTACTTCATATGACTGCCAAGACACAGTGGATCTTGCAAAAGATTCATTTAGTACAGATGAAGTTCAGTTGACCAAAACAATAGGATACACAACACAGAAGACTCATAATTATGTCCCGCAATCAGCAGTTGCTTTGCGCTGTCGGGTTATGCCCCCACCATGCATTAAAAACCCTTATCAAAAAGATGCTTCAGAAATGGACATCGATCGTTTTGGAAATCAATGGGCAAAATGTGCTGGTGTGGTTCTAATATTTATGTTGTTTTCCAGGACCTTCTGTTTTATTTTTCCCCTTCTCCTTTTGAGGCAGATGCTGCCCCAAAAAAGGTCATAGGTATTCTTCGTCTTGAAGTTTTAATTGGATAATGCTGAAATCTGCAGGTCTGTTCCCTGCAATTACTGGAGGTGATGGCCTTTCACGCTATTATACAGATTTTCATGAGATTGAGGTATCCATCCAAAGTCAATAAAAACTTGGGTCCTGTATTAGATGTTGCTTTTTTCTTTTTGTGAAGTGGTAGTAAGCCTTCCCTTTGCAGCAAATTGGTGCCGGAAACTTTTGTCATGTTTTCAAAGTGTTGAAGAGAATTGATGGTTGTTTTTATGCTGTAAAACATAGCAAAAGACAGTTGCATCATGATGCAGAGAGGTAAGTCCATGCTATTTTTATTTATATCCTTGATCAAGCATTGTGTTCATGCAATAATCTTTTCACTTTGTAGGAGGAAAGCTTTACTGGAAGTTCAAGCTTTGGCAGCTTTAGGTGTGAGTTTGTCTTTATAATTCTTCATATATGTGAAACTAGAGCTATTTTATTTTCCTCTAATCTTACCATGTTGCCCCTGTAGGGTCACATGAAAACATTGTTGGATACTACTCCTCGTGGTTTGAAAATGAGCAACTCTACATTCAAATGGAGCTATGTGATCACAGCTTGTCTGACAAAAAAGCTTCACAATTCGTTGCTGAGGGAGAAGTATTGAAAGCCCTGCATCAGGTGAACATTCTCAAGCCCCTTTCGAGACTGCTGTTCTGTGACAGCCAAGCTCCAAAACGGGGCTTCATTAGAGCATTGCCTTTACTAATCTAACATTTGTAGCTTCATAACTGGTAGCTATTTGGCATGCTATGTGAGCAGTGGCTACAGTTGTTACTCTGTTGACTGCAGTGAAGAGTGTCTGAATATCCAATTTAGGGCGCTTTTAAATAAATTCTGTCATAAATAAAAAGAAAAGATACATGATTATGAATTCAAATTGCAAATGGCAAAGAAAAAGCTATGCTATTGACCGACCCTTTCATTCTTATTGCTCTGGGTTTTGATCTATATGACCCCTGGGCAGTAAAAGTACACCTCTTCTATAGAGATAGGTAGTCTTCAGACTGACTTTAAGAGTCTGTTCAAGGCACTCTCCTATCTATCAATGGAAGGATCTCCCTCTGCGGCGTGGTAAGGAGTCCTAAAAAAGATTGATTGAACTGTGAAAGCTTTGGAGCATTGCTGGTGACAACATAAAGGGAAAGAGAAGTGTGACTAAAGCACTTTATCATAAGTAATACTAAACTAAGCATCCTGTATATGATCAATCAAAATCTGATCCATAACATCGAAAGATCTTCTGCATATGTCTTGCAAGTGAACCCTTTTCATTTAGCTTTCGGCAATTGTTTTGTTTCTACATCAACTGAAACATCTCTCCTTGTCATGGGCATCACCGCATCAGCGCGTCTGGAATGTGATACTTATCATTTTTCATCTTTTGTTATTTTTTAAGTACTCCAGTATGAACTATGAAGTAAAGCCACATTGCTATTGATAGCAAGGCTTAGTATTACGATCTTCCATTCTAATAAAAGTTGTGCAAAAACTAACAATTACTTTCTTATGATAATTGAAAAGGAAACTAGGCACTATATATTTAGGGATCCTGTCTTGTCAAATTTTATTTTTCGTTACTATGTGCCATTTCTGACATTAAAATTTTTACAGATTGCACAGGCCTTGCAGTTTATACATGAGAAAGGAATAGCTCACCTAGATGTGAAACCTGATAATATTTATGTCAAGAATGGTGTTTACAAGCTTGGCGATTTCGGACGTGCAACTCTCCTCGATAAGAGCCTGCCAATTGAAGAGGGTGATGCACGGTATATGCCTCAAGAAATCCTGAATGAAGATTATGATCATCTTGACAAAGTTGATGTCTTCTCATTGGGAGCTACTATGTATGAGCTAATCAAAGGATCACCTCTGCCAGAATCAGGACCTCAGTTTTTGAATCTCAGGGATGGAAAGCTGCCCCTACTTCCTGGCCATTCATTGCAATTTCAGAACTTGCTCAAGGTAGCATCTGTTACCCATGTCAATCTCTTTTGTTGACTGTAAAGTAGATTTGAAGAATAATTATTACGGAGCATTTGAACAAAACACTAGAGAAAATGCTTTCAGTTGGCACTATCCTCTTTGTGTTCCTGTTTTGTATTTTCTTTCTTGCTCTGTGTCTTGCAATGTTTATGCCCATGTAATTGGGCATGGAAGAAAACTAACTAAAGTGTTGTATGCTAAAATGAATCTAATAAATAAATCTTTGATTATATAAAGCATTCTGTGATAATGTTTGCCTCTTTTGCATCATGGTTGATTTCTTTTGTTATTATGTCCTGTCAGGTCATGGTGGATCCGGATCCTGTTCAGCGGCCTTCTGCGAAAGAATTAGTAGAAAATCCAATATTTGATAAAATTCAAAAACATAGAAAAACCTATATGAAACCATAATTTGATTTTGACTTGGATTTGGAGATGTTGTATATGCACGAAAGCAGCTGCTTGTAGCTCTCCCAGCAAGGCATGGAAGGGAAAGATTACTATTGGGCGGGTTTTGGATGAGCCCTTTTTTCAGTTTCTCTAATTTATTGCTCCAAATTTTCTCCAAGGAATGGAGCAAATTTTGTAAAGTTTAAAGGAAGCAGTCTTCAGAATATTGTATTATTGACTGGACTGAAGGTATGCTTTGCTAATGATGAGCTTTTTTGATCACAGATGTTACAGTGTCATCTTTTACGGCGTTGATTATAATTATTGAAGATTAAAACTTTGATTCGTGTACGTATGTTGGCTTGAAACTCCCACCCTTACAGTTAGTAAGACAAATGAAATGCATATTGACATAAAGACTTTCTGGTAGCTTGTGTATCATGTTTGCATGTGTACAAAACCTGGCATTATTAGTGTCGAACATGTGGATTTTTCTAATGAATTACTGGCTTGAGTTCTTAACCTTTGTAAACGTGAGAAGCCTACAGTTTTCCTGTATCTTGAGTGAAAGCTTGTTCAGTCAGACGTTGGGGGCATGGTTGATTTGGCAACGTGGTTTTTAGTTTCACTGCTTGCCTTGTCGCACACGGTGTATAATTTGTTTGTAAGACAGTAATTAGCAATTACACAACTAGAATGATGCAAGGCACAGGGCATTGACTAGTTGGCTCATTATTTCTTTTTATTGTAAGGCTTTTCTGTTTGGCGGAAGAAAAAATATAAAAGAAAATTGCCTATTAGCACTTTGTAGCTGCAGCAGTTGTTTGGCTCTTGGGTGTAGCTCACCTGTGAAACTGTGAATGTGCTCTGTGGCCATGGTTATCTGAGTTTGAATCCAATAGTAGATAAAAGGTTAACGCTTACTGAGTGGGATTTCTCATTTCAGTCCAAACTTTTTGTCTTTTTCAAAGTCTGAAATTGTGGCCAACGCGAATTCAACATGGGATGCTGTATTATTTGTATATAACAACAAGGCCGGTGCTAGTATCAGTTCTTTTGAGTTGAGAAGGTTTTTCCTAAGTTACAAATAAGTCAAAGATTACTTATTTGAACACTCAAGAATCAAACCCGTATCTTCTAAAACCAGAAAAATTCTAAAACTAGGCCGGAGCAGCTGGCTTGAAACATAATGCAGACTGAAGATGTTCTACTGTTAGCATAGTCCCTTCATTATTAACTGACTCTCTGCATTTAGAGTTACTACTAGTTTTGAACTTGGTATCCAGAAATGGGAAGCAGCACATGCATTGAAAACATTAAGAAACTGCACCAGAAATGTGTTGAAACAGCTGTCCACCTTACGTTTACAGCTCAGTTTGTAGCAGCTGTCGCCATTAACACCATTTTCTCAACTCACAAACTTTTCAATCCAGCTCTCAGATCCCAACATTCTGTGTGCCAGGGCATTAGAGAGAGAGGTGGTGAATACTCAAGAAACTCCAGTTCTGTTTGGTCATCAACATAATTTGGTTATCAGTTTCTTGTTTAAAAAAAAAAATTTTAAAAGGAAAAAAAATGTTTGCTAATGATGTAGTAAAAGAGCCAGCAAAGGAGAACCATGGAGTAGTCTCTGAAGAGCACGAAGGAAAGGAAGTATCACGTGAAATGTTGTGCAAATACGGCATCGTAGAGGCCGAATCCCGCACAGTTTCAAGTCATCACGGCCATGTCGCCAAGGCTGTGAAGTGGTCTGTGATTTTGCAGTTAGCATTTCAAAGCCTTGGGGTAGGTATATGGAGATATTGGAACATCACCTCTCTACGTGTACGCAAGCACCTTCACAAATGGTATAACATATTGGGCGTGCTTTCTTTGATCATCTACACTCTCACCTTAATCCCTCTCATCAAGTACGTGTTCATAGTCTTACAAGCAAATGACAACGGAGATGGTACGGATATATGACAACTTCTAGTTTTTGCTACTCTTTAAAGTTGAAGCATATATCACGTTATTAAACTTGTAAATAAATGCATTTAAATGTTGCTGGTTAATTTTTTGATCAGGAGGAACATTTGCTCTTTATTCTTTGATTTGTCGACATGCCAAGGTGGGCTTGATCCCCAGTGAAGAAGCTGCGGACTGCAATGTTGAGTTGCCTCGCAGTCGCAGAAGCCGGGGGACTGCAATGGCATCAAGGGTCAAGCATAAGCTTGAGAACAGCCAATTTGCCAAGCCATTCCTATTGATCACAGCCATGCTCGGCACTTGTATGTTGATCGGTGATGGTGTCCTCCCTCCTTGCTTCTCAGGTTCACTCGTTAAAATCTGGTTTCTTTCTTAGCTGTTAAATGCTAGCTGCTTTTCATTAATGTTTACCCCATGTTCTTTATTTTATTTTTTCTTTAAATTGATGTAATTAAACGAGTTAAAAATTTTAATAAGGAGAAATTAATATCTGAAAAACCAATGGACTTGGCATAATGTGTTAAGTAAACATAGCATTATTGATGTGTTTAATTGCACTGAAGAATTCCTCATCTCTTACATGTTTCATTATAATTTTTTGTAAATCCTTGCAGAGTATAAATTTAGAGTTTCTTGTCTTATTTTTCTCTCATTTTTTTAATATAATTTTGGGACAGTTATATCAGCTGTGAGAGGGATCAGGGAAGCTACATCAGCAATGACAGAAGGTACTCAACAACCATTAACTTAGTTAAGTACGAAGATTTGTTCTTTACTTTTGAGTAACTGTCAGTAAAGAAATGTATCTGCTTCAGAGTTTAATGAAAGTAATATGACTGAAAAAAAAAAAGAAAACTTATATGATAAATTACAACAAGCAAGTTGCTCATCCTATTGATTCTACTTTCCTATACAGAGAGGATTGTGTGGATCTCGGTAGCCATCTTGGTCTGCCTTGTCATGATTCAACAATTTGGAACTGATAAAATTGGCTACATCTTTGCTCCAATAATCTGTGTTTGGCTTGCGCTCATTGGTGGCATTGGAATCTACAACTTCTTCAAATTTGATCCAACAGTGATTAAAGCCATAAATCCAATTTACATCATTGAGTATTTCAGAAGGAACAAGAAAGAAGCTTGGGTTTCACTTGGTGGCGTTGTCCTTGCAATAACAGGTACTCATCATTTTCTTTCTGCTGCTCCATTGACTATTGTTAATTTATTATGAATAATCTTGAATAATGAGTTGTAAAATTTAGGATCCGAAGAATTGTTCGCGGATGTTGGTCATTTCACTGTTCGGTCTATACAAATACGCATGTGCACTGTGCACAGTGACCTATCCGACTCTCGTTTTGGCATATGTTGGCCAAGCCTCCTTCCTTCGCAAGAGCAAAGATCTTGTTAGCGATGTCTTCTTCAAGTCCATTCCAGGTAAAACACTGCATAAAGTTTTTGCTGTCACTCAATCTTTATGTATTGAGCAATTGACTTATTTGATCAATGGTGAAACAAAGCAGGTCCTCTGTATTGGCCAACGTTTGTGGTGGCCGTATTAGCAGCAATCATAGCAAGTCAAG
The DNA here is from genome assembly GCA_018350135.1 of Citrus trifoliata. Classification (NCBI taxonomy): domain Eukaryota; kingdom Viridiplantae; phylum Streptophyta; class Magnoliopsida; order Sapindales; family Rutaceae; genus Citrus; species Citrus trifoliata. The sequence continues at coordinate 38,456,198 of CM031386.1, read as the reverse complement.
CCATAATTTCAGGGGCATTCTCTATAACCCAACAATCACTTTCATTTGGGTGTTTCCCTAGCGTGAAAATCGTGCACACATCAACAAAATTTAAAAGTACAAATTTACATTCCTGAAGTCAATCGTCTACTCATGTTGGCTGGCAATGGAGTTACTCTCGGTTTCAAGGACCCCCAAAAAGATTGGCAATGCGTACGGTAATTATCCATATTTCAATCACTTTCTTTTAGCATAATCTATATTTGGTTATGTGAAGAAAATTAAATGATCAACTGATGAATCCATCACTTCATACAGGGATTGCTGTTGTGTTTGTAATGATACTAACTTCAGCCTTGCTGGTATTCATTATGATAATTATATGGAAATCCAGCATGGTTTTCATACTCACCTACGTTCTTACCATTGGCTCTGTGGAGTTACTCTACTCAAGTTCAGTCCTTTACAAATTTAACCAAGGAGGTTACTTACCGTTAGCCTTTGCTGTGTTTCTGATCACTGTAATGTACGTTTGGAAACAAGGTGTTCAGAAGAAAGTACTTTTATGAACTCAAGCACAAGGTTTCTCCTCGGAGGCTCAAGGAGAGAGTATTTGACACGAAAGTTTGTCGAATTCCAGGGCTTGCCATATTCTACTCAGAGCTTGTTCAAGGTATCCCACCCATTTTCGAGCATTACGTGTCGAATGTGCCTGCATTGCATTCTATTGTCGTTCTTGTCTCCGTCAAGTCACTACAAATCAGCAAGGTTCCATTGGCAGAGCGGTTCATTTTCTGTAGAGTGGAGCCCGAGGAACTTAAATGTGTTTCGTTGTGTTGTGAGATACGGATACAGAGATTCATGCAATGAGTTGCGAGAAGGCAGCTGCTTCCATACAGTAGTGATCTAATTCAATAACTTAACTGTTGACTGTTGTATAATTATGGGCTGATCTCTGACGGGTTTGGGCCTCAGTTAAAACATGATTAGGCCCAAAAAATGATTAGCAATAGTAAAGACTAACAAATGAAACACACACTAAACTAAATAAAAGACGGATTCACGTTTTGAAATGGTAAAATATTTGCTCATCATCTTTCTTTCAGATTCAGAATCTGAATTCTAGTAACCATTTACAATAGAATAGGGAAAGAAACGTACTTTTGTAGATAACCATTGTGTCAACTTCACTCCACGCGTTTTCTATCACGTATGTAAATACAATTATGTAAAAGCAAAACTACTACAGCAACAGCTGCTTAATTCGTGAGAAGAAAAGTTAACCATAACATCCAAAGGTTCAACACTCAGCATTAGCTTGCAATTGCATGATGATGATTCAAATTTCCTTTGTTTCATATGTGTGTTAAGTTTTCGATGCCATACAACATATTACACGCAGCTTCAATTGTCTTCAAACTGAGAATATTCTGAGCATATGACATCGCTGACGTGTGTTATATATAATATATAGGAAGATTGTTTTCATAACAGTCAATAATTTCTTTAACTGTATAATTTTATAACATTATTTTTATTTTTAAATATATTTTTATTTATATTATTATAAAATTAAAGAAACCCTATAAATGTAAATTAAAATTAAAAAATTAAGAATTAAAAAATATATATATATATATTTCCGTGTGAATAAAAAATTAATAATAATATATTATTTAATTTTTTTAACATATTTCTTATAACAAATGTATATTTTATATTCCCATGTAATTATCAAATAAATAATTTATTTATCTTTCTTTTCCTATAAATTTTTTGTATTAGGAGATTTTTTGATATTATGAAGACGGTAGGGATATTTAACTCAATATTGTTGTTTGAATAATGTCAAATTATATATAGAGCGTATATACGATAGGGTTTTTTTTTTTTAACTTGAGCGAGGTATGTTGCGATAAAATAACGGTCATCAATCAGGTTAAAAAATTATTACATTTCTTTTCTTCATCGACGGATCATATCACACAATAAAATAATTAATGAAGCAACACATGCCAATTAGTATTGCGCCAATAATTCGACTGTTGCGATGGCTTCATTTTTGCATTTTCTGGAGTCCGATTCTGGACCAACAAGCGCTGGTTTCAAAAGATTCGCGGAAACAACTTCGGATTAAATTATTGTAGTTGTTAGTTAATCATTTGCAATGTGCCGCAAGCTGCCGGTTGTTAGTTTTTGAGGAGAAAATGCAAATTAATGATCTAAAATACATTGTAAATTAACTTGATTCTTGGAATATTCCGTGCCTGGTGATTCTATACAAAAAAAAAAAAAATTTAAGTCATCAAGAATTAAAGTCTTTGTTTCCAACCTATGAGTTGCAGCCGTCAAAGTTGGTTTTATGTATACATACACACCCCCATCCAATGATGATGTTGAAACATTAGTACTTTGTGTTGGAGTTTTGTTGGCATCTCAAAATACTAATGTCTCACATTTGAGGGTAGGTGAGACCAATTGTCTTTTATTTTTTTTTTTCAATTTATTTGAAATTTGTTATGTGTTTGATTTAATTACAAGTTATAGTTAGAATAAGTCAGATCTAGATGTGGTTTGAATTATTCAAATTGAATTGAATTATAAGACACATGTAACTCAAATTAATTACAGAAAGTGGGTGACCGATCCAAGTTGAATTATAAAGAGGATTATAGAGGGTTTCTTAATAAAAAGAAAACATACAAAACCTTCAAGTTACTTCTACTGCCTCTACTTCTATTTCATAATTTCTTCGTCAGTTTTTCTTTTTAAAATTATTGTGCTTGGAGTACAACCTCACAACAGTGTCATTGAATACTGGAGAGTCAATCCGCTTTATTTGTGTTATTTTTGCATTGGGAAAATAGGAGCTGAAATTGATCTTTAGCTTGATGAATTTATAATTGTTGCCGGGTGAACATTGTCGTAAATAGCATTGGAAAAACAATAAAGTTAATAATGATATAAATAGTAACAACGACTATTATTGATGGAATTTTATTCTTCATGTTTTATATTTATCTCAAACTATTATCTATTGATAGTCAACATTTTATTAATGTTACTGTTCTCACTAGTATAAAATTAAAAAAAAAAAAAATTGAATCACGTTTCCAATACTTTTGGACGCGGCTTCTACCGTTCCACGTGTGTTTTTTTTCACTTGAACTCTTGCAAGAAGCCAATTCTGAACCGTCTCAACTCAACTTTGAAGTCATCGATGAAATTTCATGATGGAACACGTGGCGGCTCGGTAATGGGTGTTTACAGAACACTTTTGACGATGAAGGGGTAACTTCAGTGGTCCCCCATTGGCTTTACCTCAACGATAACGCCTTCCCGTGATGTTGCAAACGGAATACACACGTGACACGTGACGATGATGACCGAACTGTACGCTATGCTTTTCCTCTCTGCCTCGTAGTCGTAGTGGAAACCACCGGCAATCGTCCGTCCATTCATCGTACTAAATGACAAAATAATGACAATATGGTGTGGCCAATGGGGGCGTAGCCTACCATCAAGAAAGTCAAAAAGATACCAAACAGCGGACGACAGTTGGCATTAGAATTAATGATACCACAGTCGTCGATCTGATGCAATCAAGATCTGCGTTACTTTCAACCCTCGTGCAGGCTGGAAGAAATACTCTTTCCGTCTTTCGTTTTACTTGTAAAACAAGAGCACGAGCAAGAGATGAGATCTTTGACCTAACCTAATGCGATACGAGATACTCTGTTATGGGCACTTCACAGAATTTTGAGCATTTCTCGTCACCAGAAGCAAAATGGGAGTATTCATCTATTTCCCCATTATTCCCAATACCATATTAAATATGGTGGTTAATTATATATATTTTTAAAAATACTAGTCATCCTTTTTTTTTTAAAATAATAAATACCCAATAACTATAAGTTCGCTTGCGATGGCTGTCACCACGGCGTCTGTACCACTGGTATTGCTGCCGTAATGATGGGGCAGGAGGGCAGCAACAAGCAGCACTACTCGAATGGAGAACAAAGGATAAAAGGAAAATAATAATAACGAAAGTTTATTTTCTAATTCATTTTAGATGTCCTGAATGGATAGATAAAAAAAATAATGTTTTTTAATTTTAATTTTGATTTTCATATTTTAAAATATTTAATTTATAAATTTAACACAGTTAGATGTCTAAATTACTTTTGTGATGTCATTGATTATAAATGGATTATGCTAATGATAGGTTGAACGGTATACAAAATATAAATTACATGTGTAAAATCCAATAATTAAATTCAAAATTTTATAATAATTTTTATAATGGATGATAATTTTCCTTTTTTGATTGCACTTAAGTCTCTTAAGTCCAAAGACTTAAGCATTTTAGTACTTAACAAACGACGAGAGAATAACTGCCAGTACATAATATAATTGGTTTTTTAACTGGCCTTATTTTAGTTTATCCAAAATTAAAGATTCTGCATGCAGCTTCAAAGATCAATGAGCTAACCAATATGCATGTAAACAAAATTTTATTAAGAAATTATATGGGAATGGGAATGGGATATATACATAATCAATTATAGAAAGTTGATATTTCAATGAAGTTTGGGATGATAGTATAGAGAGCTAGATATTTTAATTAATCAGAGAAAGCATTTATACAAAAACAAAAAATGTTAAGAAACAGAAATTGTTGACATCAATTTATTATAAGATCCTATAGGGGACCACCATCAGCATTTTAGGCCTCGGATGTCTCGCTGGGCATTTTAAACGCTTTAGAAAACAAAACAAAAGCTAACCTTTTGAGAATGTCCAATACTTTATGAGAAACTATTACATGAGATGATCCGATCCAATAGTTGTCTAAATTCTAACTAATTAAACTACGTATTCAAATGTCTTAATATATTTTTTCACTGCTTTATGATTGGTAAAATCTTAAAATATATCTATAAATATCAAAATATACGATAACATGGTGCACAAATCTCATGCAAGACCTTTTTTTTTTCTTTTATATTATAAGCAGATTTGTTGCTTACAATAAACTCAAAAGTAATTTTTTATGACTCCTTAATTATTTGACAAATAGCAATTGAGTCATTAAAAAAAATTGATTTTTGGTTAATATATCATATATTTCGAAGAACTGTGGGAGTTGCTAGCGTCTCCATTTTCTTTGCATATAAATACTACCCTCCATCACCCCCACCAATTGAAAAGTGAAAACCCTCCACACCCCAGCACGCATCTCTGTTACCTTTGAGTTTATAAAGAGTTTTGTGAGCGAGAGTTTGAATTCCAATTAGATTTAGAACCCAAGAAAAGCAACAAAAAAAATGTCGGGGGATGTCGTAATTGAACCGACAAACGAAGAAGAGGAGGCGGTTTCTGTAGAACTCCAAGGAAAAAAACTTTCATGGCAAAAATTACGAAGAAACGACTCCTTGGACATGGAATCCCGTACAGTTTCCGGTCACTACGGCCGTGACTCCAAGGTGAATTCTTTCTCCTTCCAATATATATATATGTATATAATAAATGAGATTTCCGTTTCTTCTTCTTTCTTAATTATTGTTCTGTTTAATTAATTAATTAATAATTAGCAGGCTGTGAAGTGGTCAGTGATCTTGCAACTAGCATTTCAAAGCATTGGCGTAGTGTATGGAGATATCGGCACATCGCCCCTCTACGTCTACGCGAGCACCTTCACTAATGGTATTAATCATATTGATGACATACTTGGGGTGCTTTCTTTGATCTTCTATACCCTTACCTTGATCCCTCTTGTCAAGTACGTGCTCATCGTCTTACGTGCCAACGACAACGGTGACGGTAATATTTTTTTTCTTTAATTATGTGTGTGTATACTACTGTTAACCAAATTCGATTTCAGCCAAATTCTATTTTTATCTAATTTAGAGTGTGTTTGAAATCGAGGTTGGACAGTTGTAATTTAAAAGTTACAATACTAAAGTGTTTAGTAAATACTATTTATTGTAACTTGAAAATTATGTTGATATGATTTTTCACTTATATAATAGAAAATTTATTATATTTTTAATAATTTTGTCAAAATTATTATTTAAATTTTATATTTTACTACATATTATTAATTTTTATTTCACAGTTACATTTTTTTCACAACAGTTATAACTTAAAGTTATAACACCTCAATTCCAAACAAAACCTTAATTAATGATTTCTTTTTTGGAGATCGTAACTGGGGTTTCTTCAACTGGTGTGCCAAACTCCAAATTATGGGGCATGTATGACGTATAATATTAAACTAGTATATGGTGCAATGAACTGAAAATCATCTAGGGAAGAAAGAAGAAATTAACTTCATTAGTCAGCAGGTCTTTATTTGTTTATTGGAAATTACGAGGTATCAATTTCAGGACAAAATAATTAAACAATTTTGTTTTTTTTAAAATAAAAAAAAGCTTGTAATATTATCTATATTAAGTCCAAAAAGGGCGAAAAAAAAAAAAGTCCCTTTCGTTCGTCGACTAATTTCCCGAATGATCCCGATGGAGGTGACGAAAAGGGATCAATATTTGCTTGTCAGCTGTGAAAGAAAAGTAAAGACTAAAGAGTAGTGGGTCATCTTTTCCCAAGACTTTACTGTAAACTAATTTATTTACATTTGTGCGGTCAAGCAAGTGTGCGGTCATCTAAGTTAAATTAATTTTAATTTATTTATGGCTTCAATCAATGGGTATAGTAAGTGTCTGTCAAGCCAATAGTGAATAAAATAACATGCATAAAATTTCAGGAGGAACGTTTGCTCTTTATTCATTGATATGTCGATATGCAAAGGTGGGATTGATACCAAGCGAACAAGCTGAGGACTGTGATGTGTCAAATTTCCAGCTTGAATTGCCAAGCAAACGTCTTAAAAGAGCATCAAGACTCAAGTACAAGCTTGAGAACAGTCAATTTGCTAAGTACTTTCTTTTAGTCGCCACCATGCTTGGTACTTCCATGGTCATCGGCGATGGTGTCCTCACTCCCTGCATCTCAGGTTTATATATATATATAATTTCAAATTTTCAACTATTTTTTGCTAGAATCTTTGTGAATCTCAATAATGCATCCACATGGGCTATGATCAGGGCTTAGTTGTTAATTATTTAACATTTAATTATTGCTTAGAAATCATTAATTAACATACAAAATGATCATATTCACATTGGCTAAGAAGAGGTTAATTAACTTCACCAATAATACAAGGACTAGGACTGGACTCATTGGTCCACAAGTCACTTGCCCTTTGTTTCTTGAAAACAAGGAAACAAAAAAATCATTTGTATGACTTTTGACGGTGTGCAATATTTCTGTCGAATCAAATCAATGGCAGTTTTATCAGCTGTGGGAGGCATCAAGGAAGCTGCAGCTGGAATGACACAAGGTATATACAATAATATATGTGCTTTTCTCATACAAGAATTATAATAATATAATTTTCTTAGTTTTAACTGTTAAATTACAGACAAATTTATAGATTATATTGTGGCTTTAAGCCAACAGATTTTGGACATCCCTAGTGACGCACGTTACATTGTGGGGGTATTTCCTTCCTCAATTAAATTTGAGTGAAGTCAATCTGCTTCCTTGCGCCAGTGCGAGGAGTAGATATCTCTCGAATATTTGAGAGGGTTACAATCTGGGCAGGGCTTCATTAGCATTGATGTATGTTGGTCCCAGTTATAGTCTGATTTGTAAATATCAGTTATATTCTCATGTCATATGAGTTGTAATCTGAGCAATAGTCTCATGTAATAAAAAAAAAAAAATTGGAATCACTCCCCGTCTTTTAGGACGATTAGAATTAAATATATAGAACATAGACTCCTAGAGAAACAAATGACCATTAGAATATTGATTTTGCAGTTTTGCGTACCCATAAAAATTAGAATTGATGACTCAATAAGCAACGATAGCGTCCTTAGTTCTCGTTGCTCAATTTTGAATAAACTATTCGTTAATTATACAATTAGAATATAAGTAGGCAGTGAATGATAAAATTTACTATTGATTAAATTAATGAACGCTATGTAGTATCTAAAAAACATGACATAATTGTTTGTTTATGTAAAACAGATAAGGTTGTTTGGGTATCAGTCGGCATCATTGTTCTGCTCTTCATGGTTCAAAGATTTGGAACTGATAAAGTAGGCTACAGCTTTGCACCAATTATTTGTGTTTGGTTTTCTCTAATTGGTGGAATTGGTATCTACAACTTCATCAAGTATGATCCATCAGTAATTAAGGCCATAAATCCAAAGTACATCGTTGATTATTTCACAAGGAACAAGAAAGAAGCTTGGATTTCCCTTGGTGGCGTTGTCCTTGCCATTACAGGTAGGACGTAATTAACCTACTCCTTGATTAATTTCAACTTAATTATATATACATTGACTAACGGCAGTTTTTCTTTTTTTTTTTTTTTTTGGTAAAAAAAAAATAATAATAAAATTACAGGAACCGAAGCATTATTCGCAGATGTTGGTCACTTCACAGTTCAATCAATACAAATAAGTATGTGCACTGTGACTTATCCAGCTCTCATTTTGGCGTATGCGGGACAAGCCTCCTTTCTGCGCAAACACGGTGAACTCGTTCACGAAACTTTCTACAAGTCCATTCCACGTAATGAATCGATTGATCAATATATGGTTTAATTAATCAATTTTATAATTTGCTATCTCCCATGCCTGCCGGCTGCCGCTATTTAGTAATTAATTTAGTTATAATGATGAAAAGATGACGCATGCATTCATTACTGCAGATTGTTTGTATTGGCCAATGTTTACTGTGGCCGTGATGGCAGCAATCATAGCAAGCCAAGCGATGATTTCAGGGACCTTCTCTATAGTCCAACAATCCATTTCATTGGGCTGTTTCCCTCGCGTCAAAGTCGTGCACACATCTGCTAAGTATGAAGGCCAAGTTTACATTCCTGAAATCAATTACTTGCTTATGATAGCTTGCGTTTGCGTTACTGTCGGTTTCAGGACCACTGCAAAAATTGGCAACGCATATGGTAATCACTAGTCAGTCGATCGATCAATCAATCAATCAATCCCCCGTAACTCTTATATTATATTCATTTAATTAACTTCTAATGCTAGTTGATTACTTACTTAAGTCTAGCTAATTGAGTTTCACTAATTTATTTGTTTTTAAAAAAATAAATGCAGGGATAGCAGTCGTATTTGTGATGACACTGACATCAACGTTGCTAGTACTCATCATGATAATGATTTGGAAATCCAACATATTTTTAGTAATCGCTTACGTGCTTGTCATCATGTCAGTGGAGTTGGTGTATTTAAGTTCAGTCCTGTACAAATTTGACCAAGGTGGGTACTTACCATTAGCATTTGCCGCGGTTCTAATGACCATCATGTACATCTGGAATAATGTGTACCGGAGAAAGTACTATTTCGAGCTTGAGCACAAGATTTCTCCGGAAAGAGTCAAAGAGATTGCTGCTGAAACAAATTTTTGTCGAATCCCTGGCCTCGCGATGTTCTACTCAGAGCTTGTTCAGGGTATCCCACCTATCTTCAAGCATTATGTGGAAAATGTGCCTGCATTGCACTCGGTTCTTGTTTTCGTCTCCATCAAGTCGTTGCCAATCGGTAAGGTGCCAGCAGAGGAGCGATTTCTTTTCCGGAGAGTTGAACCGAGAGAGCTTAATGTGTTTCGATGTGTTGCAAGATACGGGTACACGGATGCACGCAATGAGGAGGAGCCATTTGAGAGCATGTTGATTGAAAAATTGGAGGAGTTTATAAAAGAGGACTTATGGCTATGTCAAACAACCATCAGTAAAATGGAGATTGCTGAAGGTGATCAAGGGGATGAGTTGGTTAATGGAGAGACTGATCAGCTTGATGAGAACTCAAAGTTAGCTCAACAAGAGAATCAAAAGAAGGCAGAACTGGAGAAACAGATTGAGACACTGGATCAAGCGTGGCGGGCTGGCGTTGTTCATTTGATTGGTGAGAGTGAGGTGGTTGCGGGAAAGGGAGCTAATATTGGAAAGAGGATTTTGATTGATTATGGTTACAATTTCTTGAAGAGAAATTTGACACAAAGTGGTAAAGTGTTTGATATTCCTCACAAGCGCATGCTCAAGGTGGGGATGACTTACGAGCTTTAATTACTTTGATTAATTATCATCAGGAGATACTAAACAAGTAAGATGCCCTGGATATTTAGATTGAGTTCTTTATTTCGAAGTCAAAATGATGCTTTTTGCATTGAAGAGCTAAAGATATATAGCAGTGAAGGCAGTGAAATGCAGCCCTCAAGAAAAAAAAAAAATCCTAGTAATTAAGGAATAAATTAGAACCAGCTATAATATATCATATCATATCATAAGAGATAGCTAATTCCATCGGTGTATCATATAATATTTATTTTTCAGTTATGTTATCTATTGTGCGAGTAAAATTCTAAAATTATGCACATGTTGACTTAGCATAAATTTTCGTTGAATTTGATTTTTCATGTATAATTAATATTTTCATTTTCCTTAAATCGTCCATTTCTAAGATGTTAATTACATCATAATAATCCCAAAGAGGAGTAAATGACTAAATTAAGGAATAGTCGGACGAACTCTGCAAATAGGTGGGATCATAATCTAAACCTAAACAAAAAATAATGCAGATGAAATAAAACATATATTTTATTTTCGCCCACTTTATTCTCAAATTGATCTTTATTACCAATTAAGGATGCTTTATGAAATTGCTAAATGATTGAAAAATAAATAAAAATCTCTGTGGATACTGGATCATATCACTATCATTAATTCCTGTCAATGTAAGAAAATTATGGCACTACTCATTCACTTCACTTACACATATCCCTGGACCCTACTGTGAAAATTGGCACACTTTGATTGTAAAAGTACAGAGAAAAAAAAAAAGCAGCATTTTAAACTTCAAAAGTACATAACAATTTTATTCATTTATTTTCCCCTGAATTTAAGTAATTTTCAAAATTGATTAATTAGCTGTAGAGTGTTGAGGTGCTTTTAAAGTAGTACCTAGATAGATGCTCTTCTAATGTAGCATTTTTGAAGTAATCGTTTAAAATTTTGATTATACTCTTGAAGAATTTTTAAATTTTATTCTAAACGATATGATATTCATAAATTAGATTATGATAATACAATTAAATTACTTTCAACTCATAAAAAATTATCAATCATTTTAATGAATGGAACATATGCATATATTATATTTTTTGGAAAAATTTTGCCTAGTCACATTTAACCACCTTAATTTATCAACCCCATTTTTCAAATAATTCAATTATTTCGACAATTACCCTTATTAAAAAAATTATTTTATTTTCCATTCTCTCTCACATTTGCTCTCTTTCTCTCGAGCATCACCAGCACCCCCACCACCAATACATCACCTTGCAGCACACGACTACTAAAAACGGCCATCGAATGATTGAAACAGAATCCCCAAGATAAATCTCTCAGCATAGCAGGTATTAAAGCTCGATTAAAAGGATAGCTGGAAATTATAAAAACTCTCAATAGTTATGATATGTTAGAAAATTGGTGGGTAAAGCAAACACGCAGCTAAGTTGAAATTGTAAAAAAATAAAGAACAAGCACAATAGAGGACACCAGAAATTACGTGGTTCGCCTTTTACCCTACATCTACGGGCGAAGATAGAAGGAAATATTTTACTAGTGAAAAGGAGTTACAAGTATTGTAGTATTTTAGCTCATTTCCCAAAACTCCAATACACCTAAACTCTCTAAATCACTATAACAAGAGCTTATAAATTCAAGCTTTCTAAACTCTCTCTCAACTACTAAATTACTCTCTGAATGGAATGCATAAACTCTTCATTTGCACTTCTATTTATAGCAAAATGATAGCCAAGAAAGTCAAAACCGTATTCCTCATTTTCTTCTTCAAACATTTCTTTTTTCATTTTCCTCTTCAAGCATTTTGGCCCATTTTCAACATTTCTAGAAGAGCGGTGCCCCATATTCAACATGATACAGGTTTATGATCATTTCAATTTTATTTTTACAATCCAAAATCGCTAAGATATAACGAAACACATTGCGACTTCGGTTTGAACACAACTATCTTGCTAACAGCTTCCAATTCAAGTCTCCACCACATTGAGCTCTCAACCGTAGCTTAAGAGCCAATGCCGGCCCAAACTTGGTACTCTTTTCTCTAAGGCCTTGGTATATACCTCACCAGAAATGGTGAGAGCACTAGGAATGCCAGCAATTGTTCACTCGTGCCTTCAATGTGGTCAATGGATCCAACATGTGCTGCCTCCCAACAATGAGAGGAGAGTGCATAAACTGAGGGCCGGAAAGAGAGCTTGAGAGGGACCAGAAAAAAAATATTTATGTTTAATAAGGGTAATTTTGTAAATGAATGAGTTTAACTGAGTAGTGGGAGTTGGTAAGATAAATTTACCATGTCTAATATTACTTCTAAAATTGGGGGTTTATTTGAATTCACCAAATTTCTCTCTTTATCAATCTAAAAAATATATATTAATCATTAAAATTAAAAATTTCAAAATTTCAAGATCATCCTTCACTCACTTTTTCGTTCTACTTTAATATTTGCATTTTCTAATTTCTATACTATCACATTACGCATCCTAAAGTTTCATTATTTCGGCCATTAACTCTTTTAGAGCAAATTCTACTTCTTTACTTCCTATTACTATTCTTTTCTTATTATTCATCTTAAAATTGTTGTCTCAAGTATAAATATGAGCTGCATCATGAAGTTTCATTATTTTGGCCATTGACTCTTTTAGAGCAAATTCTACTTCCTTACTTCCTATTACTATTCTTTTCCTCTTATTCATCTTAAAATTGTTGTCTCAAGTATAAATATGAGCTCAAAGGGACTTATATTTTCATGGTTGGTGTGTGTGTGTATTTCCAATTTGCAATAGCCATTGTGAAACTCATTTTGTGAGTTTGAAAACCAAACATCAATTTTTGTTTGAAATTGAAAGAAAAAATTTGAATTATCTATAGTGAAAGTGAGGAGTTGGGAGAAAAGGAGAAGTATGGTTAATTAAGTAATTTTTTTAAAATTATTTTGAAAAATAAAATTTTAATTTTAATAGAGAGTTTAGAGAGAAAATTGGCCAGTTCAAACAACCTGGCCCTAAAAAATTTGAGATATATCATTATTCTTTTTTAATTTCAAAAAAATACCCTCGAATAAAAATATTAAATATATAATATATTTATTGGAAACTTTATTTTTATCAAATATATTTATTATTATTTAAATTTGAGATATATCAAATCTTTTTTAAATGTTTGGTACCAAAAAGATTTTTAAATATTAAGAAAATAATAAAATCAGACATATTAATTTAAGGGGTCCAGCTATGTTGCAACTGTGGTATGGTACCACAGTTATAATTAGACATTAGATCTAGCTAACGCAATTATACAACTACGATTTCAATGATTGGTTACAACTATAATATCATACCACATTTGTAATATAATTTTACCCTAATTTAAGTACGAAAACTCTCCTTAAAAAAAAAAAAAAAAGGAGTACGAAAACCGACAATTGCCCTTCAAAGAGCACTGGCTTCTTTGAGGGTAAGCGGTGAATGAATGTCATTGAAATGATGATGGTGAAATTAAACCAATAAACAAAATGTGCAATTCACCGACTCCAAAGAGCACTTGCTTCTTTGGGCCGAAGCGGTGAATCAACGTGGCCACCAACTTGAAAAAGATATAATTTTCCTAAAGCAAGAAAATGTACAATTCACCGACTCCAAAATGCACAATTGCATTTGTACACATTGCATCACGAGGGGGTTGCTAGGTGTCACATGGATAACTCATGACCAACACGTGCTCTTTGTCGCATGACCGTACGGCTCGGTTCGCTGCCTGGAGCCAAGCCATGAGTGTCTCTCTTGGATAACCAAGCCATCAGTTACACCGTAACCTGATCCTGTTAATTAATACAATAATTATGACTTCTTCGTTCTGGCAATCGATCTTATTAATCTTATTTATTATAAGTCGATTACTTCTTTCTAGACTGACAGCATTAATACGGTCTGATTCTTGAATTGACAACAGGTACCCTACAGTTAATGGAAATCTCCGGTTGCGAGCAGTTTCAATCTTTACTCTCATCTCATTGGCCCACAGAAATTACAGCAAATTAAGGACAACTCAAATTTGATGGAATCTCTAGGTTTTTACACTCCATCATTATCAAGAAAAATTCACTAACTAATTATCGATACAACATGATATGCAGGAGTGGATATAGAAGCTTAGAGAGTTTTTTGTTTTATTTTTGAAGTCTTAATTTAATATAATTTAGGACATATTCATATTTTGACTTGTTTGTTTTTATATCTGACGTCTTATTGGTGAGATATTTTTATTTGAATGAAAAATAAAATAAAATTTCCTTACTTTTATTAGATTAATAAAATATTTGAATAGAAAATTATTATTTTTTTGTCTCGAGTACCCCCGTTAGATGTATGTATTTCCTACCTTACTACTAGATGTCATATTATAATTTTCTTTAATCTTATATTTTACTTGGTATTAAGCGCTTAACATACATTCAATTTGAATTTTAAATAAATTCTTATATTATTAGATAACAACTATAAATATTTTGTTATCAAAATTATATTTGATAAATTATATATCGAATGCTTACCTTATAAATAATTATAAGGTATGAACACTATTGGACTAGATAGATATTTATAAGGCATAAAAACTATCGTACTAGATAATAGTGTAAATATATACCTGTTTAAAAAATTTTAACTTAAAACGCTTGCAAGGTCATAAGTGTAGAAATATTAAATTTTGATATGTTTTGAGTTTATAAAAATAAATAACTTGCCACTTGTACTCAAATGTCAAAAAATAAAAGAGAACATATTATTTTTACTTATGCATTCAGACTCATTTATACTTCAGTAACATTCAGACCCATTTAGATTTTAGATAAATAAATACTACTTTAGATTATTGGGGCTAAATTATAATAAAATCTAATAATTTATGAAATTGACATAATATCAAAACTTTTTTTACAAACTTATCTCCAGTCAAACAATTTTTTTTTTAGAAAATTAATATGAAAATAAAGGAACTTTTTTTGTTGTATGAGGATCCACCCCTTATGATTGTGTACCGCAAAAAAAATACACTATAATTAGAAGATAAAAGAAAATTAACTATAAGACCAAAAAAATTATTACAACACAATAAGTTTTCTGTCTTTTGCACTAAATTTTCTGCAATTGATATTACAATCAAGGGTTTATTTAGAGTTTAAATTCATACAATTAGAGCACACTCGAGGATCAATACTAAGACTCTAAATTCACACAATTCTTTACATGTTCACGAGTATAGGCGAAAATATATATATTGTACTAGAGGTATCCATCCGCTAAAACATTTTCATCTAATATTGGCAATATTATTTAAATTTAACTTGTAAAATATATATTCAAATAGGAGAATAAGTTTCACATGCGGACTCGAATTCAATCTCTAAAAAAAGTCTTTACTACTCAGCTAATGACTTAAATGGAAAATCATACACTTTTTTTTTTTTTTTTTTGCGAGGAGATATCTTAATACGCTGAGAATCATTCTTAGGCTAAATGTATAAGATTGAAGCATTTGAGCTAACTTTTGAGTATGACTTAACCCTAATATATACATTGTTCCAAAGCCAACACATTCATTAATTGGCTCAAACTACCTCACCATATGGTAAGGACCATCCAAAAAAAAATAGTCCAAACTCGACTGAGGTGTTAAGGAAAAAAGCATACATCAGTTGAGAATTGCTATTCTTGGGCCGATTATACAAGTTTGAGGTTACTGAGATGTGAGATGAATAATCCTTTATCAGTTGAGAATTAATATTCCTTAACTAAATATATAAATTTTTGACAATTTTCATTCTTGAGCTAGTCTTTGGGTATGAGTATTAGGCTACTTGGCTTTTACACTTTCAATTAATTAAATAACGTTGCATATAATATTTATCCTCATAGCCATTACTCTTCTTTGTCTCTTGTGTTGAGAAGCTACACAGAACTTTCAAAGACCTAGACATTTTAGTGATCCTCACTTGTTGGGAGATGATCCAAAATCCATTTAAACATAAATTAAAGTAAACTAACGGCAGCATGATCGAGATTTGATGGGGTTTTCTACGACAAATCTTGAAATGTAGAATCACTAAATTGTGGTCCCTGCTGTAAACAGGAAGCTTAATTTGCCGAAGACAAAAGTAACCTTTGGTAAACTAGCTAGGATTTACCAGGACCATATGTACCAATGATGGGAGTCTATTTAGCAAAGCGTAGTGATCTCGACGCATACATAAGAACATATACTTGTATAGATGAAAAATGCATCTAGTCAATAAAATTCAATTACATACAGCTTTAGTTTCTTCTGGAGCTGTGTGTTGTTCCCAATTCAGAGAAAACAAGACAAAAATGATTCATGCCTATGTATGGGTACCGCAGAATCAACCAAAAGATTTGGCGTGCTCTACATATCTGGGTTACTGCTGAAACCCTAAGCATCTTCTGTACTGTGTGAATCAGTTTGATCACGTTTGATCTAGGGTATATGGGAGGATGTGACTTAGAATATGCATAAACCGCATAATTGAAAAGAGAGTATAATGGAAGAATAAAGACACTAATTAGCAAAGATTTCAAGAAAATTAACCACATCTTGCGTGGTTCTTCACATATACAGGTATAACTTAATTTGATATTCCAATTGCTCTTCAAGCAAATTTACCCACTTGTATATTGGGGAAAAAAATCTACATCAGTCCAGATTTCAGACTAATCATATAAGCCAAGATATAAATATTATAAACATCTAATTAGTAGATTGAAAACCAAACCCTAGATATTCATACATCATTAATTCCCAATCACAAACCAAGATACAACCTTCAGTCGTCTTTCTTCTAAAGCACCAATTAATACATGTAATTATAAATGGCATCAAAATCAACCGTATACAATATCAGCAATATATCTTGATTTAGGACAACAAATTAAAACATTACCACCATTCATATTCTTTCAGAATCGCCTGGAGCCATTGCTAGTGTCAGTCGCATTGAACTTCAAAGGCATAGATGAAAGCGTATTATGTTTCCTTTGTGCAGCTGGTTCGCTATCTTTTCCTTCACCATTATTATTATTTCCAGCCTTATTTTGATTAGCTCTCTCTCCTTCCAACTCCCTGTATCTATGCAAATACCTCTTCAATTGATCAGCATAATTATCAAACCCTAGAGTTGCAAGAGCCCAGCAAATGTCATCCCCATTAACCGTCTTGCGCTTCTCCTTGTGACACTTATCCGATGCCTCTCCAGTAACAAAGCTAATGAACTCAGATACACATTCTTGCATGGTTTCTTTTGCTTCTTTCGAAATCTTCGCATTCGGAGGAAGAATCTGCTTCATAATTCTCCCCACATTAGCTATCGGAAGCAACTGATCTTGCTCCTTAATCACCCCATCTTGATCAGTACCACTACTCGCACCCACCGTAAAGTTGTAGCTATTATCGTAGCTTTCTAAGTTATGCCCTGCGCTATCAACCATTTTTCTCTCTATAATTAAAGAGAAACTTAATTTGCTTTATATCCTCTCACACAAAGACACGTAGCTTCTTCCTGCTTCTGAGCTGATTTATAGAAGATTAATACATACATCATAATACAGTATTAAGCATATGCTGGTAATATGTAGATGAAGATGGTAAAGGTTTCGACTAGATGACGTGGCACGTCGCGACATAGACTTTGGTCAGTGTCATTGGGGGACACAGTGGCAGGCAATTTCCATTGTTAGTAAGAGTTAGGTTTATTTTTTATTAATCCATGTAACTGGTTGTTTATAGGTATTGTGGGTAGCAACTTATGAAACCCTAAAACGAGGGCTTCAAGAAAAAGACTCAATACTTATCAATTATAGGAATAATGGTCCCCCCATTTTGTCCTCGAACCCATGATGCTGTCAATTACTTTGCACTAAATTATGTTTAAAATTGTTGTTAATTTGAATTTGTGGACTAGATATATGCACGTGTTATGCTTTGTAGTGTAGATACAACCAAACTATGACCTAAAAAGAAGCCATTTTGTTATAAATTAAAAACGTTAATGTTGGATGACCTACTACTCAGGTTTTTACGTGAGAATATGTCACTCTACAAAATGGCGAAATCACTGTGCATGGTTTCTAAATCAGTAACTAAGCTCATGGTCGGATCTTGTAAATCTAGCTAGGCTGCTAAATAATATGGCATCGAGATCTACATAAAAAGAGGGTTAAGTGAGGTTGACACGTGGCGAATAACAGTAAATTTATTCACCGTAAATCAAGTAAACTTTTCAGTGGATGCGAAATCCTCACAAGTCATGACATTGTTTAACTATCTCCAAACACTCGCCTATGCGCAAACGAATTATTTTATGAATTAATTAGACGGTTTAGTATTAAAGCTTCCACTCTAAGTTTGAATTTTTTTAAAATTAAAATATACTTGATGACGTATACTAGCTATGATTAGATGCTTTCATATTTCAAATTAAACATCACGATCTCGCGAGTTTGAAGATTCGAGAGAAAGAAACAAAAAGAAATGCAAAGATGTCAAAGAATAATTTGCTATCACATTTATCGTAAATTTTGATTCGTTCTTTCTAATATTATGAACCATTTCTTAAAATGATCATAGAAATTGATCCACTTGTAATTTTTTTAAGTACATTAGGTTCCTTTTAGCCAGAAATTGAATCTTTGGTACTTATATTCATATATAAATACACACACACTTACTCTCAATAAAATCGGAGCAAGAAAATCTTATTAATAAAGCATATTAATAGTTTAATCTTGAGCATAATCTAATTTATGATTTGATTAGCAACCAATAAATGGGAAGACCTGATGTGCAGCAAAATGACAAGACGTTCAATTGAAATTGTGATTTGCAACTTTGAGATCCTACTTCACAACTCACTTATTCACTAATTCTTTAATTTGAAACCTGTTCCTCAATTTCAATAGATGAATGATTAATTAGCCATGGACAAAGAACTGGATAATTGCTTGCCTCGATTGGTATTATCAAAGCCGTGAATCTGCATTAATATACATTATATACTAAGATTAGGCAATTTACATACTCCTTTTCAATAAAAAGTAACTGAACCCACTTCTAAATTATGGTGCATGCTTTGGTATTTCTTTTTCTTTGTTGGCTCTATCTTAGAAAGGTAAATTTTAAATTACCCTCTCATTAATTGGTTGTCTTTAAATTGTCTTCTTTACTTGTAAAAACGTCAAGTTGCTTTATTTGTGTTCAAAAAATAAGGAAAAAATGAGGGTGGATTGATGAACTTTGTTGTCTTCTTATAAAAAAGGGATAAGTTGAGATTTTTATAAATAAGAGGGGTTATGGTGATAAGAAATTAGACCATCTTTCAAAATTTTCTAGCGAACACTTTCAATTTTCACATCTCATCAATTATGCATAGAATGAATGATGAAATATTACCTGCATAGCCAATAGAAAGTGAAAAGAATCTAGAAGTGTGAGAATCAACCATTAACAGCTATAAATATATACATATATATATATATATATATTATATAATAAAATCATTGATGATTTAGTAAGCAACAATACTCACCTTATAATGAGCAATAGTGTCATGTGGTTCTATTTGTTTAATCCGTAGCTTTAAAATTATTTATAGGGAGTCACAAGATTCTACCAAGTGTCTAAATACTCATCAATCACCTTTATATACATACATATATGTATATAGAAATAGAGTGGTTTTCCAATCAAGGATCAGCTAAAAAATAAAAAATAAAAAAAGATTTCAATGCACTACATGATAAAATTTAGTACATTGAAATATGTGTTTATTTTATTTTTTAACTTATCCCTAGTTAGAAAACTATTATATATATTAATATGTGTCTATACATACAGCTTAGTTTGTCCATATTCTGAAATTTCTCCAACTGATTAAATAAAAAATTACATCATCCTAGAATATATCCCACCCCAATTAAATAATATTAATAATGTATCTTTGATATTTTAATGCTTAAATAGCCAATCTTTTGCATCTAAATAATGTAATAACGTACTTCCTCGCGTGAAATCACTGTTTACACAACGGGTTTGTGGTCCATGCTTTCAAAATTAATGAATACTTTGCTGAAAATGGTCGTTGGGCAGAAGAACAAAAGCAAAGGAAGAAAACAATATAAAATATTTGTATGCTTTATACATTTAATTACCCATTTAGTTTTGGAGTTAGCAAAGGGCTGACTGCACATCCCAACCAGGTAGTTAATAATTTTGAGGGTCGTCCTTGAGAAAGTTACATTCTAGTTTCTCTTTTTGAGAGGCCACCTTCTTTCTTTGCAAAGATTCTTATTCTCTCCATCTTCTGCTCTAGTGGGCATCTTAGCTGATCTGAACAATATTTTGAATCTTAAGCTTTCAGCTTTGAGCAGTAGATTTTGGAAAAAAAAATGCTGAAATATCTTTGGTTTAAGGAATAAAATTACTGCTCTCTCGTTGTGTATTCTTTCGCTTTGTCTAGTTATTGTTATTATTATTTTAACCAAACCTGGTAACGCCCTAGCTTAACGTTTTCCAGCTTTTGGAATGCATCTTCTTCAAGATATATAGTATATTTATTAATTCTTTTTGTGATACTTATTGCCACTTGATCAATTGTAGGTGGATGCTCGAGCACTTTGAGTTTATTTAATTATCATGGTGATAATTTAAAGGTATCATCCACGGGCAAGGTTATTTTAATATATAAATTCTTATCTCATGCAATCTAATGGTGAAAAGTCAAAATGTAATATTTAATACATATTTTCAACTTATCCATACACTTTACCTATTAAATTTATGGGAGAATGACATATTTTGGTCCTTCCTAATGTTTAATAGCCACATTCCATCCATGATGTTTAAGTACCAATTTAAAAAAAAAGTATATATATATATATATGTGTGTGTATAGTTGAAACATAAATATGACATTTTAACAAATAAAATTAACTATTTTTAATATGCAGAGGTCTGGGAATATTAATTTGTATATGAGAATGTCAAATTTATCCATCTACGCTGTGTGTTTTCTGTTACATTTCGAAGTGAAATAAAATATTATGAATATCCAAATTCGATCATCACATAACAAATCTTGGAAGTCCCATAAAAGGTTAATTGTAAATATTAATGGAATTTTATGTAAATAAGAAATAATAATATTAATCCCTAGCTATCGTTATCAACGTATATCCTATCGCTTAATATGTTGTAATCATTTATTCATTCCTGAGGTAATTTTATTTACATTTCGAGATCAACTCAACTCAATGATTCGCATTCTCCTTCGTTCTCAACATTTTCTCGACTTACGTATTGCGCCCAAAGATTAGACCCATAAAGGAGTGGGCCTCAGGGAAGTTGACTTCATTGGCTCACTTAGTAATTTTGTACAATTGAGCCCAGCCGAAATTGAAAGAGTATCATAACTGGTAGTCAATCTGATTAATCTCAGGAAGGAAATAAAAAATATAAAAAAATTCACGCTTCTCTAAGTTCTGGTTTTTCCGACCGTTTTCTGCTTCGACAGACTCTTTCTTCTTAATTGTTAATCAATGTTTTGATAGACGAAAAATCAATCTACAGTCTACAGTGAAATAAATTCAAATTATGAATATTATTGGGCACATAAAATATTAATATAATAACACCAAATTCTTTTATATTTTATTTTAATTAAAAACTGTTTTAGCCTGTTTTTTGATAACCGGATTAGAACAAATAGAATGGTTTAAAAGGGAAGAGATGAAAAGCTACCATTTTATGTTTGAGGTGTTCTCTCGTAAAATGGAGGGGGTTAGTTGGGTGAGATAAATATTTGATTAAAAAAAAGTCACCAAACTCGAGCTATATGGGTCCTAAAAAATAGAGCAAAACTGACGTTATAGATGAAGTCGGTGGTGACCGACGATCACACTCCAACGTTTAAGTTGGATTTTGAGTAATAAGTGGCGGCCTCAAGATCAAATGGATCTTGAAGTTATCAACAATGATGAATATGCTCCAAGGAAAAAAGATATATATATATATATATATTATTTGAATCATGAAAATTGGTTATCGTTTTGGGAGAAACCCGTGAGCTTTCATGGAGTGTGACTAAGGGTCGTTTTGGTAATTTGTAGATGTGGTGCTTAATTAATGGTTGTTTTGCTTAAGTTGAGGATATTTGGGTAATTTATCTTGTAGTCTCTAAATGGTGACATTCTTAGGCTTAAGAGGCAAGGAAACCTCTAGCCATGCCTCTAATACTGTGCACGTGGTAGCCTCTCTAACTTGCGGTCCTATTGTCTTTTAGGGCACTGGAGAGGATAGCTGCCGTGGGATTCTTCTATTGCCCTATCAAAGAACCTTCATTTTCTATTGTCTTTTTATTCTTAATCAAAAAGTAAATATTTTTTTATTTCTCACTCAATGGTGTATACTATTCGCATATGGGCTCTAACTACTAAAATTTGGCTTTTGAAAATGCCCTTTTATATTATATATTTTACCGAAATTACCCTTTATTTAAGGAGATTATAGTGGCGTTTGTTTTTTTTTTTTATCTGAAATCTGAATAGACATGAATTAATCTAAATTCTGAATAGATCTGAATGTTTTAATCTGAATAATATACTTATTTTTTTGTCTGAATATTAAAAAATAAGTATTAAATTGTTTGTTTTTTTCAATTGAAAAAGCTGAAAATATGTACTTCTACATTTGTATCCCTATTAAATTTGAATGTCAAATGAATAATATATTAAATATCATAATATTTTAACATTTATAAGTAAAACTATATTCAAGTGAATACATAATTATTTTAGAATTTTAATATATGAAATACCATAAATTTTAAATTTTATCGTATATAATATAAGAAAGAAAAATAGTGATATTTTTATGTGGGGTAAATGTCTATGGGTGAGTTTTGAGATAGATATGAAAATAAATTTAAAACATGAATATTAAATGTCCATAGGTGAGTTTTGGTATAGACATGAAAAATAAATTTAAAACATGAATATTTTTTACATTAATAAGTAATTGACTTAATTCAGATTTCTCCATTAAGTAAAAATCTAAAAAAAATGGTTTATTTTATTAAGTCAAAATTATCTAAAAAGTCTCATTAAATTATAAAAACAAACACATCTAATTAACTTAATTAATTAAATTAAATCACTTTAAGTTATTAAGTTAAAAAATAAACTCCACCTATATCTCAGTTACCCATGAACTACCTTGATTCCCTAATCAAACAAACATGGTTTCCCAATTGACTTTTGCCGCCATGGGATTATTGGTCCACATTAGCGTCATGATCTCCCTCAAACAAAAACTCTTTTTATTATTTACTATTTGAAAACATACATGGGAAATTTCCTTCATTGTTATTGAATTCATACATGACAATTGACAAAGTCCTATCATTAGCATTGAATGTACAAGATGGCTAAATAAATGATAACTAACATTTAGAAACATTTAACTATTAAATTTTCTAATATTTATTTGCCGCAGACCTCGGTCCTCCAATAATTTTAAACCCACCTACGTAAATTCATAATTAACAATCTTGATTATGAGCTTCTATAAAAAGTTAATCTAAAATTTAAGAACACAAGCTGATGTTTGTATTGCTCCCATCGACGATGGAATAGTGGAATGCTGAAGGATCTATGAGCTGTCAGTGAATCCTAGTAATACGACTCAATCAGATCCGTCCAATCTGTGTGGGCCATGTGCTTGATTCACATCGTTCACAAACTAGACGGCTGATATCAATTAGTTTTTAGCCGTACCACTTTTGGTGGATGCAAGTGATTGGTTGGACTTGGATCAGCAGCTGTCGGCCTGTTTGCGATTTGCGAAACTGGCTTTGTACTGGGTCCCACGCACTATTCTTTAAACAGCTCAGACGGATCAATAGCAAAGTGGGTCCCACAGCCTCAAAATTTTGCCACAATCGCGCCAGGTCAGCAACATATTTAATTGGGCAATATAAAAGTTAAATGAAAAAACAGAATAAAAAAATGCATCACCATCTGACGGCACAAATTCCTCAATAAATATCGTACTTACGTGGAAAAGGGTTTAAGACAAATAATATTTTATATATTTTTGTTATTTTTCTCTTGAAAATTTAGCCAGTATTGTATGTGTATTCAATTCGTTGCTTCCAGATCCAGCAGAACTCAAAAAAAAAAAAAAATTACAAAAATGCATTATTCATGCAGTTATTATGAGTGCCGTTTTTATACATCCCACAAAAGCAAAGAACTATTTTGTTGAAAACAAAGCCAAACAAGCCCTTAATTAAAAAAAAAAAACCAACTAAAAGCAAGAGTAACGTGTCTTAAAATTACATAAAATTCCAACAAAGCGAGCTAAACCCAAAACGAAAAGCAAGACCAACATGGACATTTAGTAATTATACTGAATCATGAAAACCCACCTACGAACGCGTGTGGGTGTGGTCTCCCTTACAACTCAACACAAATCGAACAAACCGAATGAATACACACAATAAACACAATACAAAGCGTTAATAATCTTCTTCGCTTTCTCTCTCTCTTTCTCTCAGCGAACGGAAATTTCTTTGCTTTCTTTTTTGCCTTTTTTTTTTTTTTTTAAATTTTGGTTTCATTTCATGTTTCTCTTTCCATTCATTCGTCAAGTCCTCAAGAATTCAACTTCCTTCTCCATGACAGCTCAAGTCTCTCATACGAGGTAAAAGAACGAATCTTCTTTTACTGAACTACAACAAGCTTTATTTACTTTTAGTTTCTTGGTGTCTTTATTTATCTGTTTATTTATTTTATGTTGAAAAAGATAATAAGTTGACAATCGAGGTTCATAGATGACTAAATACGAAGACCAATTTGGCAGGCTTGTTTTTTTGACGTGGGTTTTAACGTTCAAGTTCTTCTGTGAAGGTTAGCCAATGTTTTGCCTTTTTTTTTTTTCTTTTGGAAATTTTCTATGCATGTTTTTATCTGTTTGTTAGTTACTAATATGTGACTTACTGTACTAGCGGTACTGTTTTTATTGTTGGTTTGTCTTATTACAGTTGAATCAAATATGTGTATATACATTAGTTTTCACTTAACAATGGCTTTTTAATGATTGTTTGTTACTTTAATTATTACGTGTACGTATTTATTATATTGAGTTTATAGTTGTTCATAATCAGATTCCCAGAATGCGGCTGTTATTTTGTTATGTTTTTGTATGTAAACTTACTGCATTACTTGCTATGTTTAGATTAAGCGCTTTTGTCAATGCTTCGACGAGAAAGAAAATTCTGCGTTTTTCATTCCCATAATTGTCAATTTTAATGTCATATTGTCGACAGGTTCTCCTTTTTTTTTTTTTTAGAATTATGTTTTAAAATTTTCTGGAGATGAACTAGTGTATATAAAATGAATGTTTGACGACCAAGTAAAGCAATTACATTCGAGGTTATTTGATTATCTTATGCAATTAACCCGGTATGTTTTTCGGTTATGAAAGAAAATTCAGTCTTTTACATTGATTGGGG